>PUFA01000192.1:0-600000 GCA_003508835.1 Eonycteris spelaea
ACTCCACAAGAATACTACTAGAACTATAAGCAAATACAGTAAAGATTCTGGATACAAAATCAACATTCAAAATCCATAGCGTCCCTATACGGTAATAATGAAGTGACAGAAAAAAGAAGTGAAAAAAAAAAATTCCTTTTTGCATTGCAATGAAAAGAATAAAATATCCAGGAATAAATTTAACAAACATGGTGAAGACCCATTATAATGACAACTACAACATTTCTATGAAAAGACATCAAAGAATATAACAAAGAAATGGAAAGATATTTCGTGTTCTTGGATTAGAAGAATCAACATAGTTAAAATGACCATATTACCTAAGCATTATACAAGATTTAACGCAATCCCCATCAAAATTCCTTAGGCACTTTTAAAGAAATAAAACAAACAAACAAAAAACCCATCAGATTTGTATGGAAGCACAAAAGACCTCGAATTGCCAAAGCCACGTTGAGAAAAAAAATTGAGGCTGGAAGCATCATTCTTCCAACTTCAAATTATACTACAAAGCAATAGTAATCAAAACAAGCATGGCATTGGCAGCAAAACAGACACATGGGCCAGTGGAACAGAATCAAGAGTCCAGAAATAAACCTAATATTATATGGGCAAATAATTTTTGGCAAAGAAGCCAAACATTATAAAAACATACAATGGAGAAAGGGAAGCCTCTCAATTAATGGTTTTGGGAAAACTGGAAAGCCACCTGCAAAAAGAATGAAACTAGATTGTTATCTATCGCCATACTCACCAAAATTAACTCAAAATGGATTTAAGGACCTGAATGTAAGACCTGAAACAATAAAATGCATAGAAAAAAAAACAATAGGCACTAAACTTAAGGACCTTGGATTTAAAGAGGTTTTATGAATTTGACCTCGAAAAGCAAGAGAAGTAAAAGTTAAAGTAAATGAATAGGGACTACATCAAACTAAAAAGCTTTCCGCCTCAGCAAAAGAAACCATCAAAAAAATAAAGAGACACCGTCTAAATGGGAAAATACATTTACAAGCAATGCCTCCAATAAGGACTAATATCCAAAATATACAAAGAGCTCATATTAACTCAATAACAACAAAAAAAACCCCCAAACAATCCAATAAAAAAATGGACAGAGGACCTGAAGAGATACTTCTCCCTAGAGGACATACAAATGGGAATACAAATCAAAACCATAATGAAATATCAACTCACACCTGTTAGAATAGCTATAATCAACAGGACAAGTAATAATAAATGTGGAGAGGATGTGGGGAAAAAAGGAACCCTAATAAACTGCTGGTGGGACTACAAATTGGTACAGTGACTATAGAAACAGTATGGAGGTTCCTCAAAAAACTAAGAATCGATCTACCATATGATCCATCAATCCCTCTACTGAGTATTTACCCCAAAGACTTGAACACCCATATCCTAAAAGATATTTTCACACTGATATTCATAGCAGCATTATTCACTGTGCCCAGGACATGGAAGCAACCAATGTGCCTTATAAAAGTGATTAGCTAGGACTGTACTTGCTGACTAGTTCTGACCAATGAGATATGTCACTTCTAGCTAAAGGGTTTAGGGATAAGTGTGAGGTCCTCCAAGACAAGACCTCTCTTTTCTCTGTGATGGTAACAGGAAATGTTGGAGATGGTGGCTTCTCCATTAGCCTGTGTCCCTCAGTCACTACAATGAGCACTATACTGTCATCCTGTAACAGACATGTGAATATATCTGGGCATAGATGGGCCTCTATTACATTAAGCCATTGAAGTTTGGAGGTTATTATTTAGCATAGCATAACCTGGTTCAATTATCGAGAGAAAGGCCTTAGAAGATAGGTAAAGTTTAAAAATCGTTACAGTGGCTTGCTAGCACAAACAAGAATAGAAAAATACTAGGATTGCAATTGTTATAAAAAAAATGAAGATAACCTTTTGCAAGAGTGCAATTTGGAATAGTTTGTTCATAGACTGTGAATAAAGACATGAGTTTCCAGAATTTGACATATGTATAAAATAGGTGCTCAGAGCCTCATTGATTCTGTGGCAATAGAGTTACATTGTCTCAGATTTGCTGCTTGGAAGCAACCCCACAAAACAAATAAGGACTGGCAAAAGGCTGCAAACCTCTCCAGGTGCCCTCAATGACTGACTCTAGAATGGTTGGGTCATTAAAGGCGGGAGGGTACAGCTAGGTCAACGGAAAAAGAGTGCCTATGGAGCACTCATAGAACTAAGCCATTCATAGAACTCATTTAATCTGCTAGAAAAAAAAAAATACAGTAAAGCCATTTTGTTTCTTTACATACTATATTCCAAGCTACTGAAACTATGATAAAATTGTGATTGAGGATTCTTCATATCTATTTCAATTTTTTCAGTTATTTTTTATTATTATTATTATTTTTTACAGTTCTGGAGACATAAACTAAATTATCATTCACTTATATGCTTATTTGTCTAGATCTTATAAAGCTATTAAAATAACCAGATTTATTTGGGATTTACATCTGTTCACATGCTGATATGGCATGAAGGGGGAGTTTTTACTGTCTTCTAGAAAAGTATACATTTCCTCCACTCTCCCTCTGCCCCCCAATACGCAAGATCAAAAAACAAAACTGAAAATTTTACTCTACTGGGCATTTTGCTCAATGTGGATGCCTATTCTTTAATTCCTGCTTGAACACATTCCATTAAATTTGGAGCTGGATTCCATTGTAAATTTGACTCCTTGGTAAATTTGGAGTCGGCAGGCAGAGGTGAGATTCTGAATCTGGCATAAATTTAAAGTGTCCCTAATCCTAATCCCAAACCTAACTTTATTTCAAACTGAAGAGTGGGACTACTGAAAATGGATGTTAGAGATTGTGTGATCATATTTATCAAGGCATTTATAAGAGTTCATATAAAAGTCAAAACTGTCATCTATAAACATGCAACTGTAAAAAACATGGTACAGACATTCTATTGAAAGTGCTCCCATATTATATATAATATGAAAAAATTATAAACATTGAAAATCAATGTCTGAAAAAACTTGGAAATGTTTTAAAGTACTAATATCACACTACATATTTTTTCAGTAGTGTATTTTTAATGGGAATTTCCAAACTTGCACAGAACAGAGAAATTAATATAATAATTCCTTAGGTACACTTCAGTAAGCCTCAGTAGTTACTATTTTGCTATTCTTATCTCAATCATCTCACACATTTTCTGACCCTTTGTCTCTTTCATTTTCTTCTCTCTCTCTGTCTTTTACCTATTAGAGTATTCTAGAGTAAGTGCAAACCTAATCAAAAAATTTCAATTCTTACATAAGCAATATGTAATTAGTGCAACTAAAACTAGCGATACTTCCTAAATATTGCTGCTGTTTCCAAATTTCCTTGATTGGCCTAAAAATGGATTTCTAAAATTATTTAATAAGAATCAGTATTCCAACAACATCCACACACAGCATTTGGTTGATATGCTTTTTAAGTTTCTTTAATTTGTAACCATTAACCTACTGCCCCTTCCTTGTTTATGTAATGAACAGGAAACTCAGTCATTTATTCTCTAGAATTTTCCACATCTATAATTTGAGTTGATTGTGTATTCTTGTACTACTTAATTGTTCCTCTGCCTTATGCATTCCTTGTAAACTGATCATTAGATTCAGAAGCTTAGATTCCATTCATATTCAATTAGGTGTTATTTTCTACTATCTAAATCATCATACCTAGAGGAACGTAATGTCTACTTTCTCTACTCAATGGAGTGATCAGTGGCTTTCTGATATTATTGGTCCAATTCCTCCATGATACAATAGCATCAATTTTCCATCTCATAATTTTTGGAGATAGTAATGATTGTTTCCTGCGCCTAGGCATTAATGGAAGTGTATTCTGCTGTTTTTCCAGAAAGAAGATTTATTATATAGAGGTATCTCTTTAGCCTGCTGCTAAAGGGCACTTTTCTTTTGGTTTCCAGTAGGTGGAGTCTAAGCCTCTTGGATTCCTGCTTTATAAGCCTGAAAATGCCTTTTTAATTTCTCGCAGATATTTAATCATGCCTGCTACTCTCAGTTTCAGTCCCTGTCGGTTCAGTGACAGTCTTCCTAGTGTTGCTCAGATTGCCTTGGGGCTCTGCGGTGATTGGCTCAGAGGGTGTGCGGGTAGAGGCCTTCTGGGTTGGAAGTTGGGGACTGCATCTCAGCCTTGGTTTTGCAACCGAGGCCAATAAAAATCAACTGTTTTTCTGCTGTCCCGCTTCTTCTGCCTTCAGCTCTGATGACTGGGCCCTGCTTGCCAGCCGCGCCAGGAGGAGCTCACAGTTTGCCCAGGCAGGGCTGTTCAGGGAACTCGCTGCTGCTTTCTCCCCTCCCCCTCCTCCTGCAGGGAGCTCTGGTGGCTACAAAGAGGCAGCTTCTTTTATTTCTCCAGTCCACAGCAACACCAGGGGTTCTGACCTATGGTAGCTCTTATGCACAGATCTCATGCTCAGACGTGCTTTGTGCAGTGTGGGTGTTTTTTGTTGAGTTTTACGTGTTCAGCTATTGTTGTTTCAAGGGGAGAAATTTGAGGACATCTCTCTGTCATATTTTCCTGAATCACTTTGTTTTAACATAAGTTTTTACACACAGCTTCGAAATTTTTCTTTCTTTTTGATCAAGTCTATAATTTTTTAATAGATGAGTTAGGTTTTTATATACTTATATTTAAAAATATATGGTCTTAATTCTATTGTATTATTTATATTTGTTGTTTTTATAGTTTTAAAAAAGGATTTCACTCTGTGATCTATTTTCTTTATTTACTTATGGATGATTCATCTGTTATTTAGGAAGCTTAGTTTGTGTTTCTGTGGTTACTTGTATAAATATAGATGTATAGCCCTTTTATCTTTAGAAACAGTATTTATTTTTCCTGCCTGTGAAATGGTAAACAAGCTATTTTCAAATCACATCCTTCCCCCAACATCTTTCCCTTCACCTAACCATTTTGGTCAACAATATATTTTTTGAAATTTTATTTGTACATTTATATATGTTCATATTTATATTCATTTTTCAATTTATATGATAGCCTTCACTCATATATATTTAGATCATCATACCTCTCCTTCCTCCCACCTTTTTTCCATCCTCTTATTCAATCTCTGTAGTTAGATCACTTTTATATTGCCAGAACACATACATTTATGATTCTCTTTGTATGGGTGTATAATATTTACCAGTTTGTTTCTGTTCCTCTCATCTTCAACTATTTAAGTCTTTTTTTTCTTTCTTATTTGGTAATTCCAAATATATGTTGAATTTCTTGCCTGTTTTGTTATCATTTTTTCTCCTTAACTCTTTTCAACTTTTAAAGAAATAATTTTTTGTTTTGATTACTTTACAGTTTAAATTTTTTCGTTTGTGCTTCCTCCAATTTTGACTTATTTCTGATTTTTCCTTTCCAATTCTTTGCTAATTTCTAGTCTGTCTCTTTCAATGCTTTATATCATCTCCCTGAGTTCTTGCATTTCTGTTTTTCTGATTTCTTATAGAGATCAATTGCTCCATTCATTTTTTAAATGTACAAATGCCTTCCTGTCCTTGTTATTTATCTCCACTTAGTGAAATTCTGTTTTACTTGAACCTCTTTCTGTCAGAATAGGGCTATATTATCTGCTCATGAAAATAGGTAAGAGTGCTTTCTTTTTAATGGAAAGATAGTGTTTGAAAGATTTAATAAAATATAAGATTATGCTTTGTGAAATTTTATTGATGAATACTGAGGTTTAAACTCATATTTGAAGAGAGGATTGTTGTATGGAAAGCAATATGAGAGATACCTAATAGAGATGTAATGATTTGTGTCTTTGGAGAGAAATCACAGCAATTAATGTTGTTATAAGGTAGCTGGGAACCTGTGAGTCCAAATTCTGAAGTAATACCAACCTAAGTAAGTTCTTGTAATATGCCAGAGAGGGATATGTATCAATATTTGTGAATAAGATGGCTTAATAATTCTTTTTATATTTTTGTTAATAAAATATCCTGGTATAAACTTCACAACTATGCTTGTCTTGCACTTTAGATAGTCACTGAAATGCTCAAGGAAAAGAAATATGCTATCTGGACACTTACCATGAAATGATATATTCTCTTTGAGTTGCATTCCTTATCAACATCATTAATGTGGCCTATCTACAGCTAAAAGAAATCTAGTTAATTATAATACATGGCTGAAGTATTTAAGAGCATATGTACTAAAGTCTGTAATTCAAAATACAATAAAAATAAGATAGATTGATAGGTGGCTAGAGGACCACCTATCTAAGGAATAGCTAAGACCACATAAGCTAAGGAGTCAAAGGGACAGATGTAGAGAAAAGTAAGTGCAGTGAAATGCTAATGATAGATTCTAGATGATGCACACTGTCAAATTCTTTCAACTCTGCTGTATTGCTTCAAATTTTCATTGCAGAATGTAGGGGAAAGGTTGTTGGAAGTGAAAGCACTTACTATGCAGTTGTTGATTTCATTGGCATTACAATTGCTCCCATTCAAGGGCTTCATACTTTTAATTTCAACCAGTAAAAATTGAGAAGTCCAGACATAGCAGCGTAATGAATATTTTCTCTACTATGCCTTTTTCTCAAAGGTGTCTGATTGGCTTGGTTAAGTTAAGCCAATCAGGTTTGTTCCTAACTTGAATGTCTAAGGTTAAAGTGCTCGTGGCTGGGAACCTTTCAAAGGATGATGAGACCAAACATCAAATGGAGCTAATTTCAGTGGAAATGGTATGAAGGCAATTCTCCTATTACTATTTTGAATAAAAAAACTACTTCCAAAGCAATCTTGTCTTGGAATTCCATTGCAAGCAGTCTAAGATTGGTGGGTCATGTAGAAAAATCCAAAGTAGGTTTCCAGCTTTATGTCCCCTACCTGGGCATCCAATATCTGAGAATTGCCATAAACTAACATCAGCACTTAAAATTTTTAGTCACATGATAACAAATCTGGTTGCTAGAAGTCAACTTCGAAAAGGCTTTTTCTAGAGAATGCCAAAGGAATAGCAACTACATGTGGATTATTTTAATAAAGCCGAAGGGCACTCACCTGATGGGTCTATTTTAAAAGTCACTTGTCAGTTTGTCTTTCTGTAACACATTAACCTCCTGACATCCAAATTTCATAGCTAAGCCAAAGGTTTACAGTTTTAGAGGTGAATGGATTCATGAAACGGTTTACACAACATAGTTTCTTGCTCTTTAGTCATTTTTGTTAAAAATCAGAGGGGGAAAAAAAACCTCTGTTGGAGTTTTCATTGCATCCCCACAAAGATATGTTCAAGTTTCTAACCCCTGGTACTGTGAACATGACCTTATTTGGAGTAGGGTGGGCCCCTATTCAATCTGACTAGCATTGCTATGAGAAACACAGGACACAGATTATGCAATAAAGGCAGACACTTAGAATGATGGGTCTACAAGCCAAGGAATGCAAGGAATACTGGCAACACCAGAGGCCAGGAGTGAGGCATAGAACAGACTCTCCCTTAGAGCCATCTACAGTGGACAAAACTTGCCAAACCTTGATCATGAACTTCTAGCTTCCAGAATTGTGAGAAATAAATGTCTGTTGTTTTTTAGTTATCAGGTTTATGGAACTTATTTATGGCAGTTCTGGGAAACTAATACACTAACCAAAATTATAGTCCTGTAGACATAACTTCAAGGATCAAGCGCATCATAAATCATCTCTGTTTTCTACAGTCTCGCATTCATTTCTTCACTTCTAAAAGCTACACGGATGCCATCAATAATGCCTTCAACTTCAGTGAAAAGATATAAAATAAAAATACAGGTGAAGGTTCACCAGTAGAAGCAGAAACTTATAAAGCATGAGTCACATTTAGGTGGTGACTCCGGCAAGACGTTCTGGGTCAGGTTTTGGTTTTGCTCAGAGAAAGAGGCTTATAACTCCCTTCGTAAAATTCGTGCTCTCCCTGCTAATGGGTATTCTTTCTTCAAATGCAAGAGGTATTGGGGAAAATATTTTTCTAAAAAGCCTCTCCCCCCCCCAAATTGTCAGCTCCTGTGCTATTTTAAATACTATTTTTCTACTTTTGTCCTGATTTTCTTCACTAAATTTATATTTTCCTGATTCTGGACTTAGAAAGGGAACGCAAATGCAAGTAAAACTTTGATATCATTTTTCTCCTTAGAAAGAAAAAATGAAATTGTTTATTTTTTAACATTTAGACCTATGGGTAGAATTTCTTCATGTATTGTGATTTTCATGGCAAAGTCCTTAAACTGTGGCAAAAGACTGAAAGTAAAAGAGTTGAACTTCCATTGCAATCTTCCTTTTCCTTTACTCAGAAAGTCACATTGCTGGGAACCTGTATTTCTTGGCATGAACAAATGAAGCGGTGAACTTTGAATTTAGGGTCACTTGCTGTTAATTGGGTTATACACAATACCTAATTGGCTAGAAGGAAATATTTGTATTACCTGGGCATTGCAAGGTATGTGTTAGGATAAGCAAGGTCATCTTGAGCAATGATAGGAGCCAGACATTGCCTGATGAAGAGCTTTATAATAACATTTTTCTCAAGCTTTCCTCTATTGCCACACAGCATTACCTTGTGAATTTCTACTTCCTGCTGTCTTTGTAACTGTCTCAAAGAAGGTACTAGCACTTTGAATCACAGCATCAAAAGTCACTATTGAATTTTTTCCCTTTCCCTTTGTACTAGGGGCCTCAGATTTAGTTCTAAAGAGACACAGGGGTTCCTAAGGCAATGTGCTGGCTAGTTAAGACTAGTCAGGCTAGAAAAACAAATGTGAGCTCATAAATATACTTTTCTGATAGAATGTAAAGGTACCAGTATTACCTATAAAGGTACCAATGGAACTGTTGTATTGGATAATATTGAGAGACACTCTTTAGAGGTCTGTAAACCATGTGGTCTTTTGAATCCCAAACCCTAAACTAGCCAAAGGCTATGGAATTAATTGCATGGTTTTATGTCTTGCCTCCCAAATCCTTATATGTATGTCCATTGCGGTTGGAAAGCAAGTATTGATTGAGCATATTTCCTTACCTAAATCCTTTCTTATACTCTACGAATTAAAACTCTCATATGTCCATTATAATGGAGTGTTTTGTTTTGTTTTTTAATATTTCTTTTTCAGGTCTCGCTTCTCAAATGGAAATGACATAAAAACAACTTCTGAGCCCATAACTGCTTTTTATTTCAAGGTTCTGTGGTCACTTAACACATCCCATTTACCAATACATTGCCTATATGCAAGTCTGGATCCCCAGACTAGTCATACAACACCAATAATTTAACCAGATAGCATTAGAGACAAATGATTTTTACTGGGGTTGGGGGAAAGTTGGTCAGTTTAGAAAGTAAATCTGCCAATTCCATCAGTTGAAGCCTGAGGGGTTTGGTTGTTAGTTTTGTTTTGTTTTGTTTTGTTTTGTTTGTGTGCTTCATTGCCCTTTAGTGCTGGATTCGACCAGCCTTATTTTACTTGCCTGAAGCAGCATCTCAGATCCTCGTTCTCGGCACACAGCTCTGGCAAGTGCTCTGTGGTTACTGCAGGGCACTGCTCGTATCTGTCTTCCCCTCCCCCTTTCCAAACTCCTGCTATTGTCCCAGAGAAGAGTATCTAATGGCTCACACTACCCTGGAATGTGTTTAATCAAATTCTGAAAGCCTGCCAGGGTCACTGAGCACAGAGGCCCCTGAAGCTTTTTCTTAAACACACTTATATAGTCATCAGTCTATAGCTGTGCCAAGGGCTTCTGCCCACACTATTTAAGACATTGAGATTCTCCATAGGAGAGATCCTTTAGTTAAATGTGCCCTATTACATTGGTTGGCACATTTATCATGTATTGTCATACTTAGATACGTTTCAGTAAGTATCTATTAAATGAATGAATTCTTTTGAAAGGTATTGGGGCTTTCCCTAGAGAGTATGGAAATGAAATACGAACCATACACAATGCTTAAGGGTACAGCACTGAACATTTTGTTTGGAGTCAATGTCTTCTTGCAAAAGGAAATAGTGGAGCTTACAGTAAACTGAAAGTTGTTTTCTTGATGAGATTGTCCACCTCCAAAACACTTCCAATTGCAGCTGCATGAAGCTAAGAACAGAGAATACTGCTCTGGTAAAAAGTTGTAAATATCTTTTGGGGTCTCTGCTTAATTAGGTTGTCTCATTCTGGTCAGGAAGGACCCACCTTTTCCAGGGAAGCATAGAAAAGTTTGTGAAGATTACATAATGAAATGATAGCCAGTTCCAACTAAGAAGAATATTTAGGTTCATTATACTTAAGCAACAATCTTCAGAGACTGCAAAGTGGGTCTTAGTACCAATTGCCACTTTTCATTCCTAAGAGAATAATGACAAAGGAAGTGCTCTCCGTAGCAGAACAGTTTAGATTCGTGTGTATGACCGTGTGGCTCTTGTCCTCCCCATCTGTACAGGATTAATTTCTGTCTTTTGCTTAGGGACCGATGTTACTAAGTCTTTGTCTTAATATTTTTAAAAATATATTTCCATTACAGACAGAGTTTATGTACTGCATTTTTGTCAGTTGAATTCTAAGGGAGGGTTTGCCCCCCTCCAATATGCTCTGGCTGACTTTCTCTCTATGTAGGCAGAATCCCTCCCCAGGGAGCATCCCTTGTGCACCCCACCACGGCACTGCCTGTGTAACTAAAGAATCTCTCCTTCCCCAGCAATACCAGCTTCAGAAATTACAATTCAATTACTTTGTGCACAACATCATGTACATTCCAAAGGTTCTAAAATTAAATTATCTGACTTGGTATAGTGCTCCTGAGAATGTTACTGTCAGGTCAGGGAATCCCAGCATTTAACAAAGTCAAACCCAGAAACATAATGTAGAATTTTTAATTCTTATAATTAAACTTATTTTAATTCTTATAATGAACTCATAATTGCTCTTTTAAATCGTAATGTTGTCCAAAGCCTGTATATTTTATGAAGCAGGGCAGAGTTTATCTTGTTCATTAATATATTCCCAGAACCTAGTACAGAGCCCAGAACATAAAGGCAGTTAATGTTTGTTTTGATTCGCACTATTATAGTGTCTAGCACTGGCGTGCCGTTAAAGTGGGATGAATTGATGTCCTTTGGTCTGTCTGGTATATGCTGAATTAACTTGCATCAACTTCAGGGGTTTCCTCTTCTATTATATTGTAGTAGCATTCTTATATTTTCACTCACCTAGAAGACCTTCTCAATTATCCTTCATGTCAAGCACAGACTTGGCGCATGGAAGGAGTTTAGAATGAATGAGTAAGTGACCTTTGGAGAGTTTAGTATTCCAATGGGCAACAATAATTTGGGAGGCTGGGTATAAAACAGGGAGCAGGAAGCAGGTGAGACCCTGCACTCAGATCCAATTGATGGAGACAGAACTGGTAGAAGAGGGAGCTTTCTAGGCTTTAGTAAGGTGGTTGAATTAAAGCAGCAGTTGTCCATTTTGTCCAGTGCCTTGTGAGTAATCTCTGCCCATTTGCTGTTGGAGCCGCCTCAACGCACATGCTGAGTTTTCCATGCATGTATCTTTGTAGACAGAGAAGAAAGGTTTTAAGTTAGAAAATAAATTAAATGCTTTTAAATGTTTACTAAAATATCTAATAAGGTAGCATAGTAGAATGGGTAAGAGCATAGATTCTCAAGCAGACTCTAGCTTTGAATGAGGCAGGCTGTGTGACCTGGGGAAAGTTATTTAAACACTGTGCCTCAGTTTCCTCAATTGCAAAATGAGAATAAAGACAATAATTCCTACCTAATTTATATGGTTGTTATGGGGATGAAATGAGTTAACCTTTGTAAAGTACTTATATCAATGAATAACCTATAGTAAAAATATATAAATGTGTGTTAAATATAAACAAAGGTCTTTGAAGAAAGGAAGATAAGGACATTGCCATGTATGTTAGCCTCTGGTCTCTGATTCTGTTGCATATAGTCTATATTTCTTGCCTTCTTTAGAGAAGTCCATGACGTTTGCATGAGATTTAAGGAGCACTATTTATTAAATAAAATGTTGCATCCAGTGTAGAGTTAAACCTCTCCTGCCAATGAGATGTCTGAAATGGAGCCACAGTTGATTACTCTTTGATGACTTGGTTTTCATTCTGCTTCCAAAATCTAGGGGAATATCCATTAGTGTATGGCAGAAACTCTGCTCTCTAATCCAGACTGCAAACCGTGAGTTTTCATCAGAAGGTGGAGAGAAGAACTGGTTTTCAAACCATTTAATTGCCCTCTAAAGACATACCTTGCTTAGTTTATCTGATTTTTGAGTTAAATAATTTCTCCTGGTCCCGGAGGGCCTGACAGCTCAGTTTCTCAACCCTACTCCACCGGCACTGTTTCTGGTGACTAAAGCAACCACATGCACATTTATGTTCTAAATTTAATCAGGTGACATGCTGCTTACTGATTCATTTGAGTGTACAGCAAAATGCTCTCAGAAGGACTAAAAAAACTAGAGCTCCTTCCATCATGAAAAGAAATGTTTGTGGACTCTGGCTTTTTTCTTATAAGGTAGATATCTACCAAGGCTGAGCCCAGAGGGATAAAAATAAAAGTCAGAGAAAATGGGTAGAAAATTAAAATACTTGGAAAGTCCAGGGACAATGGTAGAATATATAGACCAAAGGGGCAGGTTTGGTAAGAGGCACAACTAGAGGCAGCATGAAGAAATGTGTGCCTAGGAACATGGATCCGCATGCTACCTGAATAATATCTGCATTCCTGCCTGACATGGTTATCTTATTTAAATGACTACTTTTATTCAAACATCCCGTCCATCTGGCAAGATTTAACAACGTTCGGTATCACCATCCCTGCTCTGACATAATGGGCTGAGCTGAATTCAGAGTCAAAGAAACTGTTTATAACGAAAGCCCTTTATTTTGAATTTGAGAGAAATCTGTGGGCTTGGAATGACATATACTGTGTTTGCAAATTCCATTTTTTATTTCTTGTAATACTCATCTAGACTATCTCTTCTTGAGGACCAAGTCCCAGGTCCTTACACGTAGCAGATCTCAAAGGCAATTGATAATGGGTACCTGTCTTCAGTTTATGGACCCTCCCCAAAAAGCACGAAGTTCCCACCACAGCCTGATGCCTGCTACTGAAAATATGAAACACACTTCCCTCTTCCTTTACCAGACAAGGATGGAACTGTCAAATCAGACTTACAGAGAGATCTCTAGAATCAAACTTTACTTTTAAGGAAACAAGTAATCAACAGGCATAAGGTAAGCAGGGACTTGTCTAGGACTGTCAACTCAGGTACCTAGGTCCTTTCTCAAAATACCAGATTGTTTCTAGCCAAATGAATATGTGAGGTCTCTATGTGAGGTCTCTAAGTGATGTGTGTGGGTCAGATAACTTACACAGAAGAGGGCCATTTTGGTTTTGAAATTTCTCCTCTTAATACTCAGCTGGTTCCACGGCTTACATGACTTTTCAGAGAGCTCGATCCCATAAATTCATCAATTTCAGTTTTTCTTATCAGAAGCAATAGTAGGCAATCTTGTACACATGGCTAAACCTTTCCTCAGAGAAGGATTCTCCCCCTAGCAATTCAATTATTTTGCTTGGCAGGAGACCTGTCATTAGTATCTTCACAAAGAGATTAGTCCAGGTCACCTTTATTTCCTGCGACCCATTCTCCCTGCCCACTGAACAACAGGGAGAATGGACTACAGACCCGCTACTAATCTTGTCCTCCAGTAATAAAGTGGCTGCCTACTGGGAAAGGCTGGGGAAGCACTGTCTAGGGAATTCACGTTGAAAGCAAACATCACAGAGTCTACTCGTTGCCGGAAAGAGCCATGTTCTGAGACCTCCCAAAACAGCAGAGAATGAGAAACTTTTTTTCTATTTGAGATGGGAATACTTCAGCCCAGTGATTTTTTCCTCTCTCATTATGTTTTGCTTAATATCACCAAGCTGTCACCATTTCTTGTGAGAAGGAAGGAACCCACTCTAGAAAATGCTCTTGGGCACAGATCAAAACCACAACGTGAACCACAGAGAGCAGCTGCACCGTCTCCCTGGGAGATGTTCCAGTTTTATGGACAGCCTATTAGAGGCAAAATCCATTCAGATCTTGCAGTGATGCTCATTTGAAGTAGCCCATCCTTGATTACACTCTTTATGTGACTCTGGAATGGAAACAAAATTAGTTGTTACTGGTGAGGATTGGATGGCTGATGCTTTAGCACCAAAAGGAGCATAAAACAGATTCACTGATATAACCAGGGTACAACATTATTTACTTTGAGGCTCAAATTTAAAAGCCCAGACTCGAAATCTCATTTTTAATCCAAGGTGGAGACTGTGGCCACATGATTGTTGTCAACATCATGCATAACCAAGAATGACAGCTGCTGCCCTGTGATGAGTATTTACTCCATGACAGACCCCATCTAAAGCTCTTCGCATAAGTGATTTCATTTTAGTTGCAAAAGTCCTGAAGGCAGTATTCACCTCTACTTGAGGCACAGAACAAGTTAGTGGCAGAACCGAGATTCGAATCTAGGTCTAATATGGCTTTGTCCTCCATGAGAATTTGAAGAGCGAGCATGCTGCCTGCCATCTTTTCATTAACTTCTCTCGCTAAACAGAGACCTGCTAGAAACCTGCCCTGCAAAGATACGTTCACTTTTCTTAATTTCTGAGTGCAGAGAGTGCCTATGATTTCACAAGATGACTCTACTTCTGGGTAAACATAATATAGTTCTAATATCAAAGAACTTAGGTAAAGTACTGGAAAACTAACGGCTAGACTTTAATTAAACAGAGCATACTGAGATGCAACTGAAAGATAACCAGGAAACTCTCGAAATCATCAGTGCCTTAAAAGGAAGATTAAGCCAGACTCCTGTTTTGCTAAGGCATTGGTCCTGACATGTTTTACCAACCATTTCTGTTGTTGATACACAGATCCTTATTTTATCCTTCCAAGTTTCTTCAAGGTCATATGAAATGGTATAGCTTTCAATTTCCTAGGTACTGTAATCTCACAAGAATAGCATACTTTAAAAACACAATGTAAGGAAAGCATTTGATTCTTATGATTCTTGTGGTTCTCCATTAACACATACTGATAAAGCACATGCTATGTACCAGGCATAAAGTTTTTAAAAATGAATAAATGCAACACTGGCCTTTGAGAACCTCATAGCTTAGCAATTAGAATATATTAGGCTTGCAAGGAGCACTGCTTGTGAGGTTTAATATCTTTGCTGCATTAAAAATGTAAGTTTTAGGGAACTCAGGACATGTTGCCCACTCCCCAAATCTGATGTGAGACCATAGGAGTACAGCTCCGTGAGTGCTCCTAGGGAAGCCACTGAACCACTCTAAACCTTAGCTTCCTCATGCACAACAGAGAATCCCCTCTCCTGCCATCTCACGCCATCGTCATGAGGGCAAATAAGAAAACACAAACATTTCGAAGACTGTATCAAGGATTTGAAGGCACGGCTTTTTGTTCCTTTTGCTCACTTTTACATTCCTACCATCTAGAACAATGACTGAGTCCTAATATATGCACAATATATGTTTATTAAATGAATGCACACAATAGCAAAAACACAAATCTTGCCTTTTCACTTTAAACAGTTCAAAGTTTTCATAATTGACTATTTTTTTTTTTACAAAAGGAAAAAACACTTCATTTTGTGTAACTTCTAGAGTCACCACCACATCTCAGGGCTGAGAGAGAGCTTATAGAGCACCTAGTCCAGCTCTGCAGGCTGACTTGAACTCCCTGACTCCGTCCTTGCTGGGGGCTTGTCCAGCCTGTTCCACATCACAGCCACCGAGGGAGCTCTCCCTTGGCAGAAGTCCCCCTCACTCAGTTGAAACCTGCCCCCACCTGAGGCTACAGAACAATTCTGCCTCCGCTCCTCCACCCTCAAATATTTAAAGACAGTTATCCCATCTCCCTGCCTTTAGATTTCTTGTGTCTAGGCTCAATCAAATAACTTATAAACTTAGGGCACTTAATAACTATATTTCTTGTTAGAAAGATAAGTAGCAATTGAGAATTCTAAAACAAAAACTTTTACTACTACTATATGACTGCTGTTACCCATGCCGGCTTTTATGAAGGTGGGCTTTTCTGGCACCACCAATTGGTAGACATCTGAAAAATGTCTGCCAATGTAAAACGAATATGAAAGTACAGAGAGAGCGACTGCTGTGAATTTTGTTACATCTGCCATTATATGAGATAAAGGCAAATATAATTTCAGCAAAACTTATAGAAAAAACCTGAAATCAATAATGAGAGAGATAAATTGTGGCACCTACTCAATGAAATATTATAGCTATTAATAGTTGATGCTTACAAAGATGATATAATAAAGTAGAACTTGCTTATAATGGGATTAAGTGAAAAAAACATGAATTTATCAGTACCATATGATTACTAGGTAAACAGTCGTAAACAACCATATTTTACAACAGTCTAAAAGCAAAATGCTACCATTGATAGTTTTATGCCAAGTGAGGTCACAGATCATTTTCTTCTTTTTAGCTTTTTATAAAGTGCTGATGCTACTTTTAAAATAATGAAAATTTAAACATTAAAATAATAAAAATTGATTTCAACATTTCTTTCTGAGCTTTTTTTATACACAAACGCACATACCCAGATACACATGCACACACATCTTTTTTTCCTCTTCTTTTTCTCTTCTTCTTCCTCCTCATTCTTCATCTTCTTCACATTGAGTCATTTTCTACAAAAAAGAAACATGTACTTTGGTGGAGTTGAAAATATTAAGCATATTTTAGAGTTTGAGGAGAGGCAGAAGTATGCTGGATGCTTTTAGCTCATGGGGCACATTCTGTTCTTGTTAACCATTAGTTTCCTCATCTGTAAAATGGGGATAATAATGGCTATTTCATAGGATTGCTGTGAGGATCAGATGTGATGTCTACAAGGCACTTGGCATGGCATGAAGTATGTGCTCTGAGGATTATTGACTTCTACTTTGAGATAATTGCAAAATTCCAATGCATTGAAATTGTGCATGTGTGTGTGTGTATGTATAGAAATGTGAGTTGCCCAGGAAGGCTGGAGGGGAAGGGGACCAGTGGCGACAGGGCTGTGGCTGAGAGGTAGAGGCAGTCTCCTCCAGGTAAGTTCAGCAGGGGCCTGACTGCATGATGCTCCCAGGAGATGAGGGAGAAACAAGGAGTGTGTAGAATATACTAGACAGGTTTTAGACCGGCAGCGCTTAGGAATCCGCAGGAATTCAGGTAGCGGTGGGCTCCCATTTGCAGTGGCATTTTGGGGACTGTGTTTGGGGCAGCTTGTGTTCTACGATGGCCCGGATACATTGGCTTGAGTATGAACTGAAACCCGAGATTTAAGTCCTTCATGTAAATATGGTGAAAAGAAAATTCCCCTGAGGCAAAGAGACTGGGAAGAGAAAGGTAGAAGGAAGGTGGACTCCATGGGAAGATAATGCATGCAGTGCTGCAGGGCTTCATCTTGCTCACTGATAGGTCAACCTGCAGACTGAGAGAGGTACGAATATGCCGGGACACTCACGTGGCTGTGACCTCCAGTGTCAGAGCTGGAGTCAATGCGTTTTTCCATTTTGGAATTATTGTTGCATGCTTTATATTGGCTGTGACAGGATTGAAGGAAGAATAGGAAGCAGGAGCCAGGACAAGCTATTCTCTTTTCCATTTGCTGTCGGAGAGTCGATGAGCCCAGAACCAATACACTGAAGCTTCCTCGTTATTTTGTGATGGTAAACAAATAAGAAGCCACCGGAAATTCATTCCCGAATGCACAATTTGATTTTGAGGAAAAAAAAAAAAATCTTGTATTAGAGCTTCAGGCTACACGTTATCGCCTTGAAACTGTGATTTCTCCCTGGCGCACTGTGTCTTTCTCTGGTAGTATAAAATGTATTCTAGTTGACATTTCAGAGTGGCTGGCAGCTCCATCTTCTTGATTGAATGCCAAACATGAACGAAAATGCGTTCGATGTTTTGTCTGCCTGATGCCATGCTCTGTGGGTGGTAGTCTGTGCAATTCTGCCAGAGGAACAATAGGATTGGTATAAGAGGGGAGCTCTCAGCAAAAACACTCGAGCACTGGAAGGGAGGGAATGGGATGGATACCACAAGGAGGGGCCCTGGGTGTGCATGTGCGTGCATACGGTGTTCCCTTGTGTATGCTTGCTCCATGAAACAAGAGGGAATAGCTGGCAAGGGGAAGGAGTTTACATATATTGGGGGATAATTTGTTAATTTGAAAAGAGCAACAGTATAAAGCTAAGACAAGCAATGAAACTCAATTTATGCAAAGAGCAAGAAAGACGTGACAATCCTTAAATCCCCTAGGAAAAAATAGGTGGAGAGCTTTTACCATTAATGACTTGGGAGAGATTCTCGATTAGGAACCTGCAGCCTGTGCACCTCACATCTCAGAGGTTCAGATGTCTGACCACTCACCTCCTATTTATTTTCTGAAACTTAATGGAGCAACTGTTTCATTGAATCGAGTTGTGCTGCTCCTTTGGACAACTTAGCATAGTAAAGTATATATGTTTTTGTTGTGTGTAAATTTGCCTTAGATTTGGGCGGATAAGAGATTATCTTATTCTTTGAAAAAAACTATCAAGTTGGACAGGTAACTGTGTCAAATTATATGTGAAAACAATGTCAATTTTCCTTTCTCATTTTCTTCAGTTGATTCTTGTCATTTTTGGCCTCAGTCAAACACTGCTGAGTTTTCCTCACTCAGACACATTAATTATTAGAGATGTGTCCTTCTCCAAGACAGGTCTAGATTTTACTGCTTTCTGCTGGGCCCACTGGCATGGTCCCAGTCAACTGGAAAATAAATTAAGCTGTCCCAGGTCTTGGGCCAACATTGAGCCCCTTCCTTCTGGATCCTGAAAGCTGCCAGCCAGCCCTTTGCTAGCCAGTCATACCAGAGCCCACAGTGCCTTATTCACTCTCTGCCTCCTCTAGCCTATCTTCTCTCCTTCTCTGCGGTAGATTTTCCTAATGCCTCCAGGGCTTTCCCCGGTTTGTTCTGTTTCCAACTCTTTATTACTCATCTACTTGGTAACACCTTTGCTGTGTTTCATTGTTTATCTTTTCCATGGGAAATTTCTTAACTAGATGACCTCACCCTGTGCAGCTGGAAGTGCGTATCTCTTATGTTTTTTCATGTATCTATCTTCCCCTTCCCAAAAGTTTCCCATTCTGGGTAGAGTCTAGGATAAAGCAAGGTATTCACCACTGAATGAATAAATGCCTAAATTTCCCAAAGGATGATTCAGATAATTTATTTTTTGCCTCCAGCATTTACTTTGATTTATTTTCTTATTCTATTTGCTGGCATCTTATTTTATCAGTTACTTCCTCTCTCAATTCTGTCTTCAACTTCTCTCTTCCTTCTGGATCCTTTCTCTCAATCTGTAAAACATGTTTAACTCCCTCTTATCTGAAACAAATGAATAAAAACAAAACAAAACAAAACAAATATAGCTTTTCCCTTAACTTTGCATCCCATTCACTTATGCAACATATGTTACTGTACCTCCTATGTGCCAGTTATTGCTGCCGGTGATGGAGACAGAACAGTTGCTTCCTCCAGGAGCGAGTGAGGGGGCTCAGATACTAAATATACAAACAACAAAAGCTCCACTGCAGCTCTGTTACTCAAGGTTAGGACATTTGGTGCCTTCATTAGAACATCTTCCATAGGCCCTTCCTGTGGGCTGATGTGGCCTTAGTGACAGAGTGTGGGCTGGATCTCAGTCACCTGGTCCCTGGGCCTTGATAGGCTTGCCCAAATATCCTCAGCAGTCCCTCTACACGCCCCCTCCCTAGCCTCCTTAGAGGAGTAGCCTGAAATAACAGCCTTACTCCTTAACCAGCAGCAATCTGGCATCCATTCCCACCACAGGACCTGCATGCAGAGGCCAATGGGCATCGTTCTTAATCGTGACCATGGGGCTTGACCACTATTGCCCATTTCTCCATGAGGTTCCACCTTCTCGTCTTCACCTCCTATTTCTCTAGTTGTCTCCCTGCCAGGTTCATGTTCTGAGCTTCTGATATCAGTCAGCCCTCTTCTCTTGTCTTCACTTCATGTTTCCAGGTCAATCTTACCCATTCCCTCGTCTTCAACCATATCTCTCCACTGATGGATCCCAAGTTGTTTTCAGATGGCCATTTTCGCATTCCCGAGATCTGCCGCATGGGCGTGTGACCAGTGCAGCGGCACAAGGCTCCATGCTTATGAGGGCCCTCATTTGAGATTTAATGGTCTAGGTGGCCATATTGAACTTCTTAAGTATGTTATTTTTTGAATTCTAAATTTCTGTTTTGTAAACCTATTGCTTTGCTAGTGCCGTCATAACAAAATACCATAGACTGGGTGGCTTAAACAACAGACGTTTACTGTCTCACAGTTTTGGAGACTAGAAGTCCAAGATCAAGCTCCCAGCAGAGTTGGTTTCCTCTGAGGGCCATAGGGAAGGATCTGTTTCAGGTCTCTCTCCTGAACTTGCTGTTGGTTGTCCTCTTGCCGCCTCTTCACATGGTTGTCCCATTATGAGGTACTTGGAGTTAGGAGTTCAACATAGGAATTTGGGAACACAATTCAGCCTATAATAGTAAGTGAAGTCTGGTGGGGCCATGGAGCATGCATTGCGCACTTAGAGTCTTGGCTCACTGTGGTTCTGCTTTCCACTGCCTCTCTGGGAGATGATCTCAGTTGCCAGCTCCCTGCCTCCTGGCCTGCCAGCTGCCCAGTTACCCACTCCTGCCCTCAGAGGGAACCTGAGTGCAGATGCTGGGAAGGTCGGGATCTAGCCATCCTTGTCCAGGCCTGGCAGCATGACTGCACCTTTGGAAGTGATTTTAGCAGGGACAAGCCTTGTACCCACACCCGGGTATCCAGTGTGTCCTGGCTGATATTGCAATCCCTTGGAGGTTACCTGTGGCCCATGGCTTGGGCAGCGGCTGTGGCAAGGGAAACATATTCCTTACACCCCAGTCCTGGGTCAGTTAGCACTTTTGAGAATTTGACTAAAGCTATCAAACCTCTCCTGTGAAAAGTTCACGTTCATGGCCATCCATGATTTTATACATTTTCAGGAGGTAATGGACTCCACAAAGCTAATTTATGGGCCCCTTGAGGTTTGGCTCTGCTTACCTTTCCAGCCTCATCTCAATGCCACTCTTACTATCCTGCAGCCTTTTTGAATTTCATAATCTTCTCTGAATGCATCTTTTTCTTTCATTCTTCCGTATCATTGCATATGATTTACTCTGTCTACCATTCACTTGTCTTCATTATCATTATAACAAACTACTATATCTCCTTCAGAATTAAAATTACATTCCATCTTCTCCGTGAATCCTTAGTTTCATTTCTACTTTCCCATCACCTAATATAAAACAAAGTATTCTTAAGGCTTCTGTGCATCTCTTTTGTAAGGTGTATAACACTGAAGTCTGACTTTTCCTAACTTATCTGTCCCTTTAACTATAGTGAAAGCAACCTCGAGGACAAGAATTGTGGGGTTTTTTCCAGTTTTGTTGACATACAATTGACATAGACTGCTGTAAAAGTTTAAGTTGTACAGCATAATAGTTCGACTTAGATAATATCATAAAATGATGGCCACGGTAAGGTTAGTTGGCATCCATTATTTCACATAGATACAATAAAAAAAGGAAAAAAAAGTTTTTTCTGTGTAAAAAGAACTCAAGACTTGCTCTCCTAACAACTTTCCTATATATCATACAGTAGCATTAACTACAGTCACCATGCTGTACGTTACATCCCTTAAACTTATTTATCTTACAACTTGAAGTTTGTACCTTTTGACCACCTTCCTCCAAACCCCAAGATCTATGTTTTATCAGTGTTGTTTTCACAGTGGCTGGTGCAGAGCTGAACACAGTAAATATAAATATTTGTTGAAAGCTCAAATGAATGCATGCATGAATGAGTGATTGAATGAGGAGCTGCATGAGGTTGTGCTGAAAAGCATGCTCTCTGCAGTCAAACAGTCCTGGGTCTAAATCTTGGCTCTATCCTTGACTAGTATTGTGACCTTGGGGAAATTGCTCTTAACCCTCACTTTTCCAATTTCGGAATGGAACAAGTAGAACTTACCTCACAGTAAACAGTTGTCAATTTATATTGACAAACAACTGTGACTACATATAACTCAGTCCTATCAGTAAAATTCTGTGAGCTTGAAAGTTATTTTTGAATGAAAAGATGAAATTAAGGAACAATGAAGCTCTGTTCTTGTAGATTCATTTATTAATCAGAAATACTCATGAAATGTCCACTGGCATGGATAAATTAAATATAAAGCTGACCCAGGGAGGAATAAGAGGAGACCTTTTAGAGTTAACTCTAAAATGACAGGGGCTATAAGTAGGTACCAGATTTTAGAGCAAGAGTTTATTTGTAGCTGGGGCAATGAGGCAGGCTTCCTGGAAGAAGTGACATTTGAGAAGGTAAGGTTAGCTATTGCTGGCACTGGGGGTGGGATGAGGGAATGCATGTGCCGTGGAGAGGCACAGATACTTAGCAGAGAAATGAGAACTCTGCACCCTGATGTTTCTCCCACTGGGTGCTGCAGTTTCAGCCTCTGCAACTGATGGTTAGTGGCCTTTCCACATAGTACGATGTGCCCTTGTTCTCTGCCTCACTGGCCCTCTGCCCCCAAAAGGCCATCTGATTGTGACTGCGGAGGCAAAGACTGGCCTGTTTGCACTGCTGCCTTTTAGCAGCAGCAGTTCTGTCGCTCTGCATGTTCTCTCTCTCTCCCACCTCTCTTTCTCTCTCTTCCTCTCTCTCTTTAAATTCCATTGCCCCCGCCCTTCCCTTTGGCAGCCATCAACTTATGACCTCTATCTATGGGTCTATGTTTTGTGTTGTTTGATCATTTTTATTCTATTTTTTTAAGATTCTACATATAAGTGAAATCATGTGGTACTTGTCTTTTTCTGTCTCACTTATTTCACTTAGCATAATACCCTCTAGGCACCTTCGTATTGTTGCAAATGGCAAGCTTTCCTTCTGTTCCTTCCTTCCTTCCTTCCTTCCTCCTTCCTTCCTTCCTTCCTTCCTTCCTTCCTTCCTTCGTTCCTTCCTTCCATTGCTCTGCTCTCTGACCAGCTTTACCACACCCTGCTGACATGTAGCATAGGCTCTACTGCCTTGGTGATGGTTACATTCCCATGAACAGGAATGTGCAATGAAATCAATGTGGAGAATTAGGAAAGGACTACTGAGTTTCATCAAAGATGGTCAAATTATGTCACCTAGAATTAAACTGCCTGTGGATGAGGCTGAGGAGTATGCATACAGCTGTAAAGATGGTTTGCAAAATATTTTCTTTACACGTAATAATGAAACTAGCTTAAAAAAAAAAAAAAAAACAATGAATCTGCTGTCATTTCCAGGCACCTTTTTCTGCAGCAGGAGACTGAGTCAATCATAAACACTGCAAGCCTGTATGTGCTGCTTCTGCTGCATTTCCCCTACTGCAGTATGGTCTGCTTAAAGCTGGGTACCAGGCTTCCTGAGATTGAGGCAAGTTCTCTGTTTGCTATTATGGACGTCACTTGAATTGTTAGTCTCTTTAAACTACAGTTCTCATCTGTGATTGGAAATGGTAATAATCCTACCTGAATAAAGTAACTTGTGAGTTGTAAAAGAAGTGACCATAGGATAAAGAACATCAGTGGAATAACTTTCTCTCCAGATACCTGCAATACTTGTTGGCTCATCTTAAGTTCTTACTCAAAAGGTTCATTTTTTTCCAGACCTTATCACTAATTTACACACTACCAGATTTTTACCTATATTTATTGCCTGTGTCTTCACTACAAGCTCCAGGTGCCATACCCCTATGCCCAGATCAGGTCTGGTATAGAATATGAGCCTCAATAAATATTTACTGGGTTGAGTGAGGCATGAACCACGTCTGGTAACTTGAAACTACTCCCAGCCCAGTCCTGTTCTTTGGGGCCCTATTAGGACAGACAGTTTGACTGACTGTTGGCATCTGTATGTACCAGGCAGCGAGGAGAGTACTAAAATTGAATAGTAATTTAAACAGCACGTGACGGAGGCTCCAGCCCGACTGAACTTGAACTCAATGCTAATTTTTTTCATAAATCTCTACTCATGCTGTCCCATCCTGGTAATTCAAACTTAGCCGAAGGGACCCGCTGCAGAGCTTGGGGAGATGATGGGGTATAAAGAATATTCTCATATTCCGTTCCCTTTCTTCCCTGGCGGGTCTTACCCAATATTCTCAATATTCCTGTTCCTTTCCTCCTGGCAGGGTCTTAACCACACTGCAGTTGAGGGCAGGCAGATAATCAGAAGACGGTTCTGCAGAAGACGGTTCTGCAAAGCTCGCTCTCTTGGTCTGGCGTCCTCGAGCCGGGGAGGCGGCCTCCACCCCGCACCGCCCCTGGTCGGGAGCGCGCGTCCTCCCGCCCGAGCACCGCAGCGCCGGGAACGACTAGCCCAGACCCGGGCTACCGGACGAGGCAGCGCCGACGTGCTCAGAGCAGCGGCGCCTGTGGGCCGAGGGGACCAGCCGGTAACTGCGAGCGGAGGGGGCGCCCAGGGGCGCGCAAAGCCAGGGCGCGGGTGCGTGAGGTCCGCTGAAGCCAGTCGGCTGCTCGATTGGGTTTTGGGGTGGTTTTAGTTTGGGATTTTATTGGGGGGGGGGGGAAGGATAGGAGTGGGATGAAGATAACTGGGGTTTGAGGGTGCCCAGGGGAAGAGTGGGGTCCCCGTGGAGAGCAGCCAAGTTTAAAACCTTTTTCTGAGCCGAGCGATGTGTTTCCCGCCGGCGAGCGTTGAAAAAGACTGGAGGCAGCGGCGCTAGGGACTTGGGTGGGTTTCCTCCTCTCTGCTGAGGAGGGTCGGGTCACGCCTGAAGGTGAGAAAACTTTCCATGCCCTGCCCGCTTGCCCCTTGGTGTCCTGCAACTGAGAGACCCTTTCAGTGCGGGGTCCCTGCGGGTCAAGGCGAAATGAACGCGCTGTTCTCTGACCCGGGGTGCGTGTCCCTGAATAGGCAGGGTTCTCAGAATGAACCCTGCCTGACAGTGAATTCATTTTGTTTGTACTGGGGAGCCTCCGTCCCGCTCATTTTACTGATTAGAGGGAAGTATTGGGTCTGTTTTTCTCCCTCTTGCATCCTTTCCTCGTAATTAGTTAAGAAGGACAAAGAATCGCCTCATTAGAGACTTGTTTTGTTTTAAGGTTTTGTGGTTTCCGCAGCCCTTTAGATGAATCGAGGAATCTGTTATTACCCTGGATCTAATCTGACGACAACATAACACTCCATGGCCTTCTGAAAGCAAAGGGAGCTTGGGGGAAGTGTCTGTGCTATTCCAGGGAATAGAAGGGAACGCCCATAAATAAATTCTTTAGAAAATCGCAAAGGTAAGCAGCAGCATTTCCAGTTTATACGTGAAGAAAATTAGGTCGAGATATTAAATAAAGTTGCTAGCTGAATCCCCCAGTTAATAGTGGTGAGTAGGGGTCTGGAAACCAGAACTGTGAGTCTAGTATCCCTTAGGTGCATCACACAGGGCACATCACCAGGAAAGCAGGAAGGTGGTCTGGGCCTGCAAGGGTAAAGTCCAGAAGGCAAGAGGCCACCATGAACTGGAGTGCGCACAATGGGGGAGTTTTGTTCTGATCAGTAAGATAATTCAATGTTTACAGAAGATGAGGTGATACTAACAGGTGACAGAAGACAGAGTCGCTCCTAAGTCTACTTCTTTCTTTTCAAAATGGGAAGGCCAGCCCAAGCCTCTTTAACAGGGCCTCGAAGACTGGAACTGGTCTGGGCTGTTCAAGGCCCAAATAACAGACATCTAGAGTATGAAAACGTTCGCAGTAACCTTTGAGCAGGCTCGAGAGACGAGAGGAGAGCCAGAAGACTTTTCAGAAGAGGGAAACATTAAATTCTGGCAGCATTCCAAAATAAATTATTGAAGATAACTAGAGATCACCTTAGAAGAAATTGACGGAGACAATTTATGCCAAACTAACTTATTTCTCTTTTCTAGCAAACTACCGGTCTGTAGATTGGGGCATGCCAAATCTCTTGTTTTTCAAATGTGTGTTATGATTCATTAGGGTAATGATATCAGTGTAGTGAGTTGCATCAGCACTTTTAAAACAAAATCAGTAGAAGGGAAGAGAAAACATCTGAGTTCATTGTCTGTGCCAGGCTAAGTATTGTTTTGTGAACTGAGTGTGTGTGTGTGTGTGTGTGTGTGTGTGTGTGTGTGTGTGTGTGTTGTTTTGCATTGTTTATCCTGCTGCTTCTGCTTGGGCATGCATACCTATCCCTGGCTGCCTTCATTTGTTCTTCCAGGCTAACCCCACTCTGCTCAGAGTAGGGATCACTTTTTCTTTGCAGATGATTTCATCAGCGCCTTCTGGAAAATATAGATCCCCCTCCCCATTTTCCTAGGCCCCCAGATGTTGAGGTATTTTGCCTACCAGAATTCATCTCCAAATCCTTTATTGTTGACCTTTTGATGTCTTGGTTGGACAGCATCTAGGCTAGTTTTTTTCTAATGTATAGTCCCCATTGGTCCTCACAGCTAGATGGCTGTTGTTATTTACATTTCACAAATGATGGTTCCCAAAGTGAGGGACCTACAAAGAATTCAGTCACTGACCTCTGTCCCCATCATGATATTCTAAAGCTTGTCTTACCTTTGCAGAGGCATTTGACAAAATCTTATACTGTTCCCAAGGATAAGGTGGGATTGAAAAGTAGACATAAACCAAAGTTCTGTCCCTGTCCCTCCTTGGTATCACTCATCAGGAGAAAGACGGGACATTCATCAGAGAGGCAGCAACTACAAACCTGGGAGGATACTCTATGAGACCCATTTTTATATGGACAAGAGATACTAATATTAGAATGTTGAGCTCATAGTGGGGTTGAAGGTCTAGATCTGCATTTAGGTTCAAAGAGTAAATTTAAAAGGTAAAGGATGGAGTGGCCCTCTGAGCAGCACTTTATGTGAGAGAGAAAAACATGGAGGTTTCAATGGCACACCAAGTTTTCATGGAACCATAGTGTGAAGTTGCTGCTCCGTAGCAAACTTGGGTTATATTGATTAGGACAGGCATTTTTAAATAGATATTTGTATGGAGCTTATTGTGTGCCAGGCACGGTTATGCTTGTTTCACAATTTTATCTCAGTCCCTGTAATAACCCCATGAGTAGTGAATGTAATTATCACCATTCCCATTTCTCAGATGAAAAGGCTGAGGCACAGAGGGATTAAGTAATTTCCTAAGATTACATAACCAATAACCAGTAGAGCTACGAATACAACCTGAGCCCTTCGCCACTATGACATTTGGGTCAAAGGAGCCCAGGTCCACTCAGTGTGTCATTTTGGGTTGCCCCTTTGTAGAGCACAGACACCAACTTTAAAATATCCTGAGGAAGGTGACCTGGATGACAAGGTTCTTAATAACAAGTCATATGAGGAACAGGAAGCATTTAACCTGGCAAAAAAGAGCCTTGGCCAGCTATGATGTCAGTCCTCAAATATCTAAGGAAGGGAAGTAGGCTTGGTCCCAGAGGAAGATCAAACCAAAGCTGGGTGGTCTTCTGTCAGGAGTGAGGAGAGGAGTCTATGCTGGGTGAGGAGGGTGTTGAATTTTGTGTCTCTAAATGCCCCTTTCAGTGTTCAAATTCCTTAATTTTATTAGATACTTAAGAGTAAAATGAACTTAAAAATAATTAGAAATTAACAGTCTATTCTAAACACTTATGTGTGTGTATATTAAATAGAGTATTAAAGTTTTGACTGAGACAAACATTCTTAGAAAATTGCCAGACCGACCATCAGGAAGAAAATTCCATATAGATGTTTGAGTACTTTCCCATAACTCACGAAACACTGGTCACTTCAAGAATGTAAAGATTGAGAGCAGAGACTTTGTTAAAGAGATTTCTTTGAAGGGATCTATTGGCATTTCCTTTGTACCAAACCTAGTTTGGGGGGCCTTTTGTGGGACCATTAGTTGAGCCAACATGTATTTCCTGCATTGGGACTACAGGATCACCCACTTTTCCAGAGTTTTGTCACTGTAAAGGATGGCGGAGGATGTCCTGAGGACTAGATGGGGCCATGTGGGGAACAGGGCTGGCCAGGGCCACTCTAAATTTAGCCCAAGAGTGAGATCACAGCAGCAGCTAAAGTTCCCAGAAATCCAGAGGCTAACGTAGGAGTAAGCAGTCAGTTGAAGGGAAAGGAATATCAGTGAAGCACCCACACAGAGTGTTTAAAGATAATTAAGACAGTCCCGTCTTCTTGCTTACATCTTGGAGGAGTGAGAAACTGTCTGACAGTTGAACATAAGCTGGAGAAAGAGAAAAGAGGGCAGTGATCCCCCAATCCCTGTAGGAGACCAGCATGCAGCAGGACCTGGCCGGCCTAGGGCAGGAGATTTAGTGTTATAACCAGGCTGGAGTTTCTTTTGTTTCAAGACTGCATGTGTTCATTCTTCTGAGACTTAGAAGTGGTTGCTTGAGCAGAAAAGTCTGGGGCTGCTCACATGTTCATCTGAGGCAGAGAGTATGAATCTGCTGAAGCCTTTTAAGAGGCAGTGGAAGAGAAAAATAAAATTATTTGATCAGGTCCCACAAGTTGTGCCAGTTCAGCATATGGCTTACATATGATTTGGTTGAAATAGTAAAGAGTAGCAGTCTGTTTGCTTGATGTTACATGAACTTCAGACAATGGAAGAATTAGAGGTAGGAGCATTGAGAAAAGGGAAGGAAATCCTTACTTGCTGGGAGTGCAGGGAGTCAGGCTTCAGAAAACTGGCTCATCATATGAAAACACAATGAACACTGGAAAGAAAATAACCCATAAAATTACCAGGGTTCTCAAGTGTACATTAACTTCTTGTTCATGGTTGAAAACTTCTTACACAATTATCATATTTCCCTAAAGTCATGACTTATCTTCAGTCATTCCCATAGCAAACAATCAGGGAAAAAATTATTTTTTCTCAAGGAATCAGGCTTATGGGACATGTTCAAGGTTTTATTATTTTGAAGACCAGCTTTAAGACAGGATGATCATGCTATTTCTGGCTTATTTCAGGGTGATTTTTTTTTTCTTGACTGGAGTATGAGAAGTGCTTAATCCTGTTGGAAAGAGGGAAGTATGCATTTTTGCTTTTCCTGTTTTGCGAACGTGATTCTTCATTACGATGCTGCTGAGATGTGAAGTAAAAAAGCAGAAACTGAGAATCTATGATGCTAAAATTAGGAATGTTAAAGTCTGGATTTAATTGTTGCTTGTGTTTGTGTTACCAAGATCTATGCAATATTTGCCTGACTAGAGAACATTGCTAAGATTCATAATGCTAAATGGAAAAATAACTTACCAGCTTCAAATAATTATTCTCCTCAAAGGTGCGTTTGTTTTTCCCATGCATGTCCTTGGTAACAGAAAAAGCAACAGTCGAAAGCAAAGGCAGAGCAGCTGAGGGAGCAGTTTCTGACAGGTTGGCTCCGAAGTTGCCTGGTTGATGAAGGAATAAAAATTAGGAGATGAGCAAGGATATGTGGTTGTAAACATCACCTGTCTTTCTGTACATCTTTGTATAGATTTTCCCAGAAAGTATAATTCTATCTTGTGTAAAAAAAGAATCAAAAGAAACATTTAAGATAAAGATCTGAAAACTGTATCATGTAAACCTACATATATTCCTACCAAAGATTTTTTTTTTTTTGTAAAGTTTCCACTAAATGACCTCAACAGGAGAAGAGGGTTAACCCATATTTCTGGGAGTCGAAAGCAGTGGTCAAGGCTTCCAGAAGCAAGTGTATGTTTATCTTGAACATTTGTTTGGTATTTGCAATTCGCTCTGTAACATTATCTGTATTTGTTTAATAGAAAAGTAACTCTCCAAGTTTTCTCGTAAATTTGATACTCCAGGAGCACCAGGTATACCTGAGGGTCTGAGGTTTATTTGGCATCCTGCGTCTTGGGCAAGCAAATGGGGAACCTGCTTGCCCCTTACTTTACCAGGCCCTCTCTGGCTGTCTTCTGGCTGGTCCCCTCTGTGCAAGTTGAAGGGACTCTGGGGGACCTGGAGCCTGACTGCATTTGCTCTACCAGGCTCTGGTTTTCTTGTAATCCTGGCTTGTACTAAGGTGGCTGTGGGTGAGGTAGGTGGGGACTGGAAAAGACACATTCCCTAGTTGAAGAATCCCAGACCCAGGAGCATAAAATGATCATTAGAAAGTGTCTCTTTCTTGCTGCTCTGTTTCTACCTCTTAAATAAACCACCGTATTGGTTTAAATTTCTTTTTCTGTAGAACAGAAATGGAAATACCTAGTTTCTCTCCTTTTTTTTTTTTTTTTTTTTTTTCGGTTGTCAAAAGAATGATTTCACTCAGGGCTGTAAAGAACAGTGTGTGCTGCTTGGAGACAGATACCATGAGCAAAACTACAAAGTAGGCTTGTTTGCCAAATCATCCTTGAATCGAAGTGATCCAAGAGACCTCTGATCTCACTCTCCTGAGTCTTATTGTCCCATGTGCTTCAAAAAATTCCACTAATTAAAATGGGAAGGGTGGTGGTTTCCCTAGTACCATTAAAATGTTAATTCACCTGGTCTTGATGTTTTATAAAGCAGCTATGAAAATTCGTAGGAAGTTTCAGTGAGAGGCCAAGTCTGATCCTCAGGGAGTCTGATTTATACTCTCTCCTTATTACAGTGAGAGATTCAAGTCATCCATGTGATGGAATTTGAGGGAAGGAGAGAGTCCTGTGGGCCCAGTAATTGGACAGGTCTTTGGCGGAGGGGGGCGGGGAGGCAGGGGGGGTAGTGGGAACTGAGACCTACCTTCAGAGAGGTGGGACCCTGGCGAGGCCGGTGATGGCAGTCCAGGCTGGCAGGTGCTATTAGAGTGGGCAAGGACTCAGAGGACCATCGTTGAGGTTCCCTCCCAGCTTCCTGTGCCATAACAAGCCCTCCTTTTCTCAATGAGCCTTTGTACCTGTTGTCTGTTTGTGTGATCAGGTTTTTGTGTGGCTCCTTAACTTGTGTGTGTGTGTATTTGAGAGGATGAATTTCAAGGGGGGAAAGAGAGGATGGTTCTAAATATGAGCCTGAATTCTTCGAGGTTATAGGCCTTGACTTTTCAACTTCTGCTAAGTCTTCATAGTCAAGCTCAACTTCTTCCTAGTCAAGCTCATAATGTTTAGAATATTTTTGTTGGGCTGAATGGACTCATACTAATTTTAGCATGTTCAAAATGAGTGCTCTTTCCTCCTTGAAGGACATGCTGATGAGAATGTAATAAATGTTTTCATTGAAGGTGGCATATACTGGGATAGATTAAATAGTATTTTGAAAATGATTTTTGTTACAAAAATATAATTGTTTAGTTACAGTAATGATGATTGGTATAAAGTAAGTCATTTTTAATGGATTTTCTAAGACAGTTTATGTCATTAATCAAAGAGAACATTGTTTTTTAAAAAGGAATCTCAGCAGCTATGTTAGTTTTGTAGTACTTCCATAATAAAATACCAAAGATTGAATGGCTTAAGCAACTGAAGATTATTTTCTCATTATTCTGGACACTGGAAGTCCAAGATCCAGGTGTCAGCAGAGTTGGTTTTCTCTGAGGGCCAAGGGAAGGATCTGTTCCAGGTCTCTCTTCTTGGCTTGCAGATGGCTGCCCTCTTGCTGTCTCTGCACGTGGTTGTCCTGTTGTGCAGAAGTACCCCGAAGTGTCTCTCTGTAACCTTGTCATCTCTTCTAACAAGGACACCATTCAGGATGGATTAGGTCCCACCCTAAAGGCCTCATTTTAACATTATCACCTCTGTGAAGACTCTGTCTCCAAATATAGTCATATTCTAAGGTACTGGGGATTAGCACTTCACGATATGAATTTTGGCAGACACAGTATCCATATTGCACTACGTATAAACGCACACACAGACATAGACAGGTATGCAAACGAACATGATTTTTACAAATAGACACATACCATTGAGTTTGTGATGCAAGTGGAAAGCAACCTGGCATTTTTTTATGTTATAGAGTCAGAGATCTGGAAGGGAATTTCACCGTGTCCCTTTCAGTTCTTTTCCTTTGCTTTCAGAGGGAGTGAATGAGTAAGCCATTTCAGGTAGCTCTTGTGTAAGTGCAGTGGGCAGAGGCACTGTAATGCAGACAGACCCACGTGGAAGCACCTGCTTGCTGTGAAAATATTGACGTCAGACTGCCAGCTCTCCTTTTTTTGCAGGAGACTGCCATTATTGTGAGATTATATTTCCCCATTTTAAATGAATTTTTGTCTGCAAAATGGTAATTATTAATGATAGTCGTTTTTAAAAAAAATTCCTTATTTAACAAAATAAAAATGCCAGCAGCTCTATTTGTGTTCTAGGCCTGTGAATTCTAGCCGATCCCCAGAAGACATCCCCCAGAGGCTGGAGCCAGTTTTATGAGATTATCATGCTTCCTCTCTGTCATCAGGGAGCAACTAACTAAATGTAATCTATGAGAAGTCCCTGGATGTTCTTGCAATGATAACTTGCAATGGACTTCTGCTGAAATGAAGTGGGCTAGTGACAGGGACAACAGAAGGCGAAGCTTTTTGAAAGGAGAGTTTGGGAAGCGGTCAGTATATTTCCGGGACTGGTCAGGGTGAGAGGACCATGCTGGCACGGCGCAGATATTCTCCCAGCTGTTTGGGGCGCTCCTGATTTGGAGAACGGTGATTCCTCGCAGCCTAGACAGAGTATTCTGTTTCCATGGAAAGGAATCACCAGAAGAGCTCTCGAAAAGAGCAAAGCTGGCCTCTTGAAGGTTGGCCGTGGAGGAAGGACCCACACAAGGAGGAGGGGTGCCCGGGTGTCTCGGCACCATCTTTTGTCCCCTGGGTGGTCTTTTGCTTAGGGGACCTCTCGATTACCCTTCCCCCAAGCACATTGGTTGGAGAGCACTGATTTTTATTATCTTCTTATTTAAAACAATTTTAGAAAAAAGATTTTATTTTGGAAAATATACATAGCATAAAGTTTACTATTTTTAAGTGTACAGCTCAGTGGCATTAAATCCGTTCATGTTGTCGTGCAACCAACACTGCTATCCATCTCCAGAGCCTTTCAACATACCACACTGAAACTCTGTATCCACTAAACAATGACTCCCCATTACCCCTCTCCCCTGGCCTTGGAAACCACCGTTTTACTTTCTGTTTCTATGAATTTGAGTAGTCTAGGTACCTTGTATAAGTGGATTCATGTAATATTTGTTCTTGCATGTCTGACTTATTTCACTTAGCATAATGTTTTGAAGGTTCATCCATGTTGTAGCATACGTTAGAATTTCCTTCCTTTTTAAGACCGCATAGTGTTCCATTGCATGTACATACTACATTTTGTTTATCCATTCATTTGCCGGTGTACCTTTGGATTGTTTCCACCTTTCGGCTATTGATGGAGCACCTGTGCTGGGGCACAAGACAAACACTGTAGCATTGACACGTGTGGAGTGGGGTGGAGGAGAAGGCTCCTGCTTCACTGTGTAATTACTTTGTCCTCATTCCACATCCACTGGCTATTCTTCTGATCTTAAATTTCGTTTTCCAGACTGTGTACAACATGTGCTCTGGTAGGCTTTATTCCTTATTGTAATTCAATAAATTGATGCTCCGGTTGTAAATCATTCTCCCAGGCTTGGTCAGTGTGACTCAGTTCACAAAGGCTTTCTCACTCATGGAGGACTGTGAAAACTCAGCTTCCTAAATCTGCAGAGCTGGGGACGAGGTGTGGCCACTGGGGGCAGTATACCTGCCTTCCCCACACATATCTCAGAGCCATGCCTTCTTGTCTCTGCTCGGGAAATCCTGTCCAGACAGAGGCTTTACAGCTTCTTTTTGAGGTGTTTTTGCCCTGTGTGGGCATGGCATTCTTCTCAATGTCCAACCGAAGTCTCTGTTAGAATGGGAGAGCTCTGCTCTTAGGTTCAGGGTCGATAAGGAGAGATAGAAGATAATTCTGTGGCTTTTCCACATCATGAGAAATTGATTCAACACACATTTTTTGCATGTCTGCTATGAGCCAGGCCTTGTGAGGGTTGCTGGAGATACAGCAGTGAACAAGCAGGGGAGGCCCTGATGGTACTTACAGAAGAGGGGCAGGAGGAAAGAGAAGACTATAGAGAATTGGTCTGTGCAGTCCTCTAATAGCCTGTACTATGGTGTATTACAAAGATCTATTACTGTCTGGAAACATTTCCAGAGGGCTCAAAGACAGTCATTGTGTCCCAGCACCTAGTAGTTCATGCAGGAAGCATTTGCTGCACTGAACCAAAGGTGTATGACAGAGCCAGGAAATGCTAACTTTAAAAATTTCTAGCCTATTTACTACTGTGAAGGTGTCCAGGGCATAAGTGGAGAAAGTGGATTTGGGAGTCTAAACCCCTTATCGTCTTTGTGGCACCAGCTCAAAGTGGAGAAGGATGCCCGCTCATTAATTATCTCTCCATTTCAGGTGTCAGATGAACATCTAGCTCTGCAAAGTATTAAATCCCTTTTCTGGTTTTGGAAGTTGTCTTTCTATTATGTCGATTTTGATTTTAAGACAGAGAAAATCTTCAGGCTTAGAAACACGTCTTGTTGCATGTTTTGCACCTAGAAACAAATTGCTGTTGTGCAGTGAAGTGGGAACAGACAGGAAACTATACCCAGGAGTGCTCAGCCAGCTGTCAATCACCACAGTTTTGAGACCTGCTGGGTTGCTGAGTACTTTCTAGGAAATATCAGGGAATAGCATAACACTTGGTAATGTAGAGATATTTGGAAAGTATGACCATTTCAGAAGAGAGGAGGAACCTAGTATATGTGTAGCCAGGGTATCAAACTTCAAAAGTAAGATGCATACTCAAGTCAAAAGAGAGTAGCCAGGAGGAGGAGGAGATGCTGGGGTCCCGGAAGCATGACCTCTTTAATTGGAGGAAATAAAACTCCACACCCCATGAAAGGAGTCGCTGACTTAAAATGGATTCACAGAAGGGGAATCTGCAAACCTGAGAATTAAAGTGACAAGTGCAAGTAGAAGGTGGTGATTCACACGGAACCTATCAAAAGGAGACGTAAGCTAGAAAAGACGATTATGTCACCATTTTTTAAGCACTGCCCTGGGAAGAGACTGCAGAGGCTCTGATTTTAGAGTTCTTTGGTTCTTTGGTTCATGGTTTTTTGCTGGGATGTGTTGCCCTATAGAAATGTTTGGAATATCCACTTGGCTGTGGTCAAACCACGAGCCCAGCTCATACCCTCACAGTTTCTCATTTGAGCTCTGTGTTGTCCTACCCAACCTAGATGCGGGTAAGCTGGGTGCACCGTCAATTCTGATTTGGGTGCTTGGTCAGATCTCTGTGCAATGAGGGAATTAAACTTCTAAGGCTGTGATTTTGAAGTTTCAACCTTGGGCTTTTCATCCACCAGAATGTGTCCTGGCGGGACTTCACCTTTGGTTTCTCAGATGTCTTTGCTGGAGAGAGATTGGGTGATGGGTCATGAGAGCGACTTTTCTGTGTTGTGCTAGGGACAGTTGGTCCTAAGAAGAGGAGGAAGAAAGACATAAGAACATGTAATGAGACCTTTGTGCCGCAAGCCTGAGCGGAGGTTGGTATGCTGGGTGGCAGGTTCACTTTCAGAGTTTGCAGTTTGTGGAGAAAGGAATCACTGCAATTGGGAATTTTGATCTCAAATCTGAGTCGATCATTAGGTGTTCCTCTTACAAGCTGGTCACTTAGAGTCTTAGGGTCTGTGGTATTGGCTGGCAGCTTCTAGAGTGCCTTTTTGGCTGTGCTATTGTGTGCGTGTGTGTGTACATAATCATTTTTAAGGGTTTATAGGCATTTTTTTTTTGGTTCTTTCCTTAATGTGCTAGTCCTGTGTCCAAGTAGGCAGCCATGTGGAAAATTTATCTGCTGATTTTTACTCCTTAACATGAAAATAAAAGTTGTTCAGTTCCAAGGAAATAGTCCCCTTGGTGTGTACACCCATCACAACCCACCAAAGATGTCAATGAAGAGTCTTTATTCACTCTGCAGAACGTTCCATGTCCCAGGACATCCCCCTAACTCTGGAGGTGAAGAAAATGCTTGACCTGTCTTTAAGAAGGAAAGAGAGTGCACAGGAGTGATGTGGGAACCTGGGTCAGAGGAGGAAATCTTGGATGGCAGGAAGAAGGAGTGAAAGCATTGGAATGTGGATGGGAGAAGGAGTGATGTTTAGACAGCTGTGAAAGGTATCTGGGGTCTGCTAATGATGCTTTTTCTTTTTGGATTTGAGATAGCTTTGCCCCCTCTCCCCCTGTAAACTGGCCTAAACTACTTACTGTATAGGTAAACTTTTCGAGTATGGCTTTGAGGTGTGGTCATAAATTTTCATTGTTGGCAAGAGTGCTTTCAGCTGCTCAAAAAGAGCAATTAGTCTCTTAATGCTGCTCTAGGAAGCTTGGTTAGGATGTTTCTTCTGGAAGAAGTTGTTTTTGATGATGTCAATATCATGAAGAAATCCAACATTAAGAAAGTCTGGGGTGTGGGGGTGGGGGATGGGGGGAGGTGCTCAGGAGCAGCAGAGGCACAGCTGTTCCTCCAAGCACTGCGTTTCCCCGTTCGCTGTGTTCAGGAGGAGCAGCTGCTTGCTTAGCGCTCCACCCCCCACCCCGACCTGTGAGTAAGCCAGTGCCAGACAGCCACTCCCTCCCTGCCAGTTATGACCCAGACGTTCCTCACTGTGATCAGAATATCAGACTCTGGGGGCTGCTATCCAGACATGCTGGCATTTGCCAAAAGGTGAAACAGTGACAACTTACGTTACTGCAAAAGCTCAGAAAGGCAACCTAGGTCTTCGATAATGGATGTTATATAAAATACTGCCTTACTACAGCCTTCTGCTTATTGTTTGTCATTGGGCATTTGATGGCCCAAGCCCATGAATTTGAGACTTGGATGAAAAAGTATTGCCTGTTGGACTTTTTCAAGGGTGGCAGGTAACTACTTTAAAGGAGAGTCCAGAGAATCTATCCTCCAAACCTATCTTTGAGAGTTAAGAACTGAGAGGAAAAAGCAGTGGCAACAAAAGCTCCCCCTTTTCTCTGGAGGCTATCAAAACGGTGGCTGCTCTGGAAGAGACTGTCCAGCATTTCATTCTGCTTCCCTGGAGAACCTCCGATAGGCCGGCTCTGTGATTCACTTACTCTTGTCTCCAGGTATTCGTCGGGGCTTTTCTCCTCTCTTAAAGGGCAGCCTTTCCACTTTCAGGGCCTTTGTCCACGTGACTTTCATTATCTGTTGGTCTCTATCTATCCCTAAATGGTTTGTTTTGATGAACAGGAATGACAGAAGAGGGAGTAAAAGAATGAATGAAAAAGCACTTTCTCTATGGTAGGTAAGTGGTTGGTAGTCCTTGATAGCTGACTCTTTTAGAGATGTATTTTATTTGCTAGTTCCTGGCCAGCCCTCTGAAGTGGCGCTGATGCTTCTTTCTGACCTGAGGGAATAGCAGGAAAACCTGTGGGTCTGGTGGGCCTGGGCAGCCACAGGTGGGGGCTGCCACTGTGCACAGGTGTGGAGAAGAGCATAGGTGTGCGGGGAGCTGCTTGGACAGACCATGAAAGACACTCTCCCAGCTGTATTTTCTTCATTGTTTTATGTACTTCTTGCTATTTTTCTGTTAACCATTTTGACACTGAATGAAGCCTCATGGTTCCCTCCGTTCTGCTTATGACATTGTCTGTAATGCTGAATTGTAATAAAAATGATATGATCGAACCAGACTTCATCTTATTTCCTTTAGAGAGAGAGAAGAGAGAGAAAAGAGAGGTATTATTACCATATTTTTGACTTGATAGAACAGCATGAATCCCGCGTGTACATGTTTCTCATTATAACTTTTAAACCATCTAAATGAATGCCTTTGAGTTACTTTTATTACAATTTTATTCATTTGTCTGGAGCACACAGATCAATTAATTACATGGTAAATTTGATAGGAATTGGCTGACAGGAGTGTTGGTGATATCTGAAGAACAAACCTAAGCTTTTCTATTCCAGACTAGTGTTTCTTAGCTAGTAATAATAGCACTATTATTTATTGATCTTAGCCTGGGTTCTGGCCATTTCATTTTATGCAACATCACATTTAATCTACTTATAGTTCATGCAACATCAAAGCAATTCCATGTAGCACTTACCGATATCATCTTCATTTTTCTGATGTGAAAACTGAAGCTCAGATCTTTTCTTTTTTTCATGGCTCTAGAGGAGGGCTTGGCAAACTCTTTCTATAAAGACCAGAAAGTAAATATAATAATCTTCAGGCCATGCTATCTCTGTCACAAATACTCAGCTCTGTTGCAATGTTAGAGAAACAATCAAAAGTATAAAAACAAATGAGAATGGCCATGTGCCAATAAAACTATTTATAGGCACTGATACTTGAATGTTATAAATTATTCTTTTGATATTTTTCAACCATTAAAAGGTGTTAAAATCATTCTTTGCTTTCAGTCTGTACAAAAACAGGTGGTGGGCCAGATTTGCCAATCTCCTGATGTGGACGATGGAATATGCTGGGGAGAAGGAATGGGATAGGATGGGGTGGTGGAAAGGGCACTTCTGCCAGAGGGAACTGCATGTAGCAGAGAGCAAGTAGCAGAGAGCATGAAGTATACACTAAACGCAATCAATGCAAGTAGTTTAATGCACTAGGTAGCAAGATAAGAGGAGATAGCAGAGCCCGGGTCCTAAGCTTGTAGGACATTTTAAGGATTTTAGTATTAATGGGAAGGCATTAAAAGTGTTAAAGAATGACGAGGTCAGATTATCCTTTTAAAAGATCATTGGCTGATGTATGAGAAAGGATCTGAATGGGTTAGTGAGAGTAGAAGCAGAAGGAAAGAGGTTTGAGATGTGGGCCAGACTGGTGATGATGGTGGCTATGGGCGACTATAGCCAGACTGTTGCCTGACATTTTCCGGCAACCAGGATGATTACTTTTGCAGACGAGGAAAATGTGGCTGTGAGAGATGAATGTTTTGCCTAGCTACATAGCAAATGAGGGTAGAGCAAAGATGAAGACCCTGGTGGCATTCTTAACATCCTCAAATGAAAATTATGTTTATCCTAATTTACCATTTATCTCTGAATCCAACAACTGAAGAGCTGCTCCTCTCTCTCTCTTAAAATGCTCATATATGAGGATAGTGCTCCTTGGATTTGAAGTGTTAATTTTCATTTCCTGAGGAAATTAATTTTGTTGTTCAGGGAAATAACCCCTTGTTCAAATAATAGAAAGGCCAAAGACGATACTGTAATAATGGTTTTATGCTATTTTTGTGCTGGCATTAAAACGGTTGCTGAATACTTAACACGCAGCATTTCTCGAACTTTGTGTAGCCCTTTTTCTCAAATGAGAATTGGTACCTTCTCTTCTACCTTTGGAGGAATGATTTATCTGCCTGGATGCTCCGAGTCAAGCTCCAATCCTGACACTGGCATGCATCTCTGGACCAAAGCACTCCCTCTTTTGAACAATATGATGATGAATGGAGTCTGTTTCTCTGGGGTCGAGGAGGGGATGGGGAAGAGAGGAGGAGGGGCAGTCAACTCGTGCCGTGGGCCAGAGGGGTGTGCTGATCTTGCTGAGCCAGAGCAGTGGTGGGTATACTGATCCTTGGTTGGGATAGGAGGAGGAGAACTGCAGAAAGATTTTGGCTTGTGGGACCCAGTGGTGGTAACTGCTCAGTGAAGCTTCTGGTGTTTCATTCAGATGTCCTCTAATATTGCTGTTATTTGTCACTTTCTATTCCTTTCCCATTATAAAGGAAGGTCTGTGGGGTCCAGGTCTGTGTCTCAAGCATCTCCTCCTATCCCACAATATACAGTGTATTGCACATAGTAGGTCCTTGGTATTGAATATTGGCTCTGTTGACTTATCACCTTAGGCATCCATGCTGCACAATGCAACCTCTTCTCTCATCAGAATTTGCTAATCTAATATCATCATAAAGAAGATGCTTGAGACCTCCTGAAAATAGGACGAATTTTAGGAGTAAGCAGTGGGTGAGAACTGGACTTCCACCGAGGATCTTCTCCTATTATACAACTTTTGTTGTCCACTTCTTTTTTTCACCCCATTTCATTAGATTAGTTACATGTCTTTATTGTTGTATATGTCAATAGATGTAGACTGAGCTAATTCTGATACCAATTTTATTTATTCTCCATAGGCCCTTTACATACTCATGCAGGTATTAGGGGTGAGGCTGAAGTTGAAAGCTCACAGATTTTGATACACTCTCTCCCTCCTTCTCTTCCTTTATTTAATAGTTATTAAATATTGACTATGTGTCAGGCACTGGGTTAAGCTCTGGGGGACAACCACAAAGGAGATATGGTATCTGGTTTCAAATACATTTCAGTCTAGTGGAGAAATAGAAGGAAATAGTGGACATTTGGCATGAGGTGTGGGCAGCCAGGGAGGGGCTCTCCTGATTAGTAGATACAGGACCTTTCTGAGGCCATTGCCTGCTGAACTCCTGAATATGGTCATGAGCAATTAGAGCATCTGTGCAGTCGTGGACGAGTTAACAAGTTTGCACTTGCCTTTCTCCATTTGTGCAGGGCGGAGATGTCTGCCGAGAGATTAATTTCTAACAGAACATTTCATCCATCTGCACCTAATTCTGATTACACCTGGGAATATGAGTATTATGAGATTGGACCAGTTTCCTTTGAAGGACTGAAGGCTCATAAATGTAAGTCTTATACAATTCTTCATTGTAAGCATAATATGTATTTGTCTTAACCTGTGAAATCTCCAGGAATTACTTTTTCTGAACGTTCTTTTTATAGAACTCTGTCCATTACCCCCCCCCCAAACCCCAGAAAACGCCCACTCCAAACATAGGCCGATTGTTCAGGGATGGTATTACATGAGGGCCTTGGTGATTCTGGGTGACAAAGGGTTTGAAAGCTTCCCTTAGTGGGGAACATGAATCAACATCATCCTCAAATTGAGATATTTTGCTTAAGCATTGACAATTCCAGCTCTCCCAAACTGTGTGAACATTTGGACTATCAAAAATGCGACAGAAGTACAATCTGGAACTGTTATCTGAAGAACCTTCTTTTGTAGCACACACTCAGCAGCATCCTTTCAGCTCCATTGGTTTTCTGGAGCTGTGGAGAGCGGTCTGTCTGTGTGTGTTCGTAATGATTGACAAGAAGAGCCTATGATTATTCCTAACTATGCGGCAGAGGCATGAATTGTGTTTCATGTTATTGGAGTGATTAATGATCTGGCACAGTGCAAGGAAATATAATTCTATGAAAGGTCAGCATTCAACTCCAGTCATAACTGAATGGTGACTGGCCAGCATGAAGCATCTTTGTTTTTAAGTAGAATTGGCATAATAAGCAGGGACTGCTGGCCGCTCCCAGGTCCTGTCATGGCTACCCCATAAATATTTCAGAGAGGTTTGGTTGTTTCAAAGTGAATATCCTCAGCACTACCAAGATTTTAGGTTCGTTACTCGTTCAGGTTAAGGAGACACATTAGGAAATATAGGAGAGATTAGAACTGGAGATGCAGATGTGACAAAGGAAATGCTTTTGCTCTTTTAGTATCCCCTGGCTACTGCCACTCTGACTTCTCTTGGATTTCACAGTCCTTCGCATCCACTTGCTGCTTCCTTGCAAAGAGGGCTTTCTTTTTTTTCTTTCAGGTTTATAGAGGTATAATTGACAAAATTGGAATATATTTAAAGTATACAAAGTGAGGATTTGATGTATGTATACATTGTGAAAGGATTAATTAACATATTGATAACCTCAGGTATTTCTGTTCATTTACTTATTTATTGGTGAGAACATTTAAGTTCTACTCTCTTGCAAATTTCGGTTATACAGTAAAGTATTGTACTATACTCAACATGTTATACACTAGGTCCTCAGACTTATTCATTTTTTAACAAAGTTTGTACCGTTTTACCAACATCTCCCTATTTCCCCCATCCCTCCGTCCCTGGTAACCAATTTTCTAGTCTGTTATTACAAGTTCAATTTTTTTTTTTTTTCAGATTTCACATTTAAGTGATACCATACTATATTTGTCTTTTTCTGTCTGGCTTATTCACTTGGCTTATTTCACTGCCCAACACAGTTCATCCATGTTGTCATAAAGAACATAATTTCCTTCTTCTGAATAATATTTCATATTGTATGTGTATCACATTTTCTTGATCCATTCACCCATTGATGGACACCAGGTTGTTTTCCTACTTTGGCTATTGTGAATAATGCTGCAATGAACATGGAAGTATGAATCTCCTCTTCGAGATAGTGGTTTCCTTTGGATATATGCCCAGAAATAGAATTCTGATCACATAGTAGTTCTGTTTTTAATTTCTTGAGGACACTCCATACTGGTGTTCCCAGTATCTGTACCAGTTTACATTCCTACCAACACCAGCAGTGGACGAGGGTTCCCTTTTCTCTATATCCTCACCAACAGTTGTTATTGCTTGTGTCTTTGATAATAGATAGTCTAACAGATATGAAGTGATAATCTCATTGTGGTTTTCATTTGTATTTCCCTGGTAATTAGAGGTGTTGAGCACCTTTCCATGTGCTTGTTGGCCATTTGGATGCCTTTATGGAAAAATGTCTATTCAGGTCCTTTGCCCATTTTTTAATTATATTTTTTATCCTGTTGAATTGTATGAGTTCCTTGTATATTTTGGATATAAATCCCTTATCAGATATGTGGTTTGCCAATGTTTTCTCTCATTCCATAGGTTGCCTTTCATTCTGTTGATGGTTTACTTCGCTGTGCAGAAGTCTTTTAGTTTGATGTAGTCCCATTTGTTTGTTTTTGCTTTTGTTGCTTTTGCTTTTGGTGTCAAATCCAAAAAAATAACCTTTAAGACTTATGTCAATGAGCTTACCCCCTATGTTTATGACCATTGTTTTGAATTCTATCAGATAATTTATTTTTATTTCATTACGATCTGTTTCTGGAGATTTATCATGTTTCTTTATTTGAAACACATTCCTCCTTTTCTTTGTTTTCCTTGACTCTCTGTGTTGGTTTCTGTGCATTAGATAAAACAGCCACTTTTCCTAGTCTTGACAGAGTGGGCTTGTGTAGGAGATGGACCTTGACACTCAGCCAGGCCTGAGCACCTTGTTGTCTCTCATGTTTTTATGATTGTCCAAGCAACTTTTGTTCTTAGTGGCTTCAGTAGTTGATGATATGTCAAGACTATCCATGTCCCAAAGAGGAGGATCATGATCATCACCTAGATACAGTCTTATTAGAAGCCAGACCCTCAGGAGCAGCTGAAAAGTATGTAGTTAAACCCCTTCCAAGGAGAAACTGGGAGATGGGCTTTTTGTCTGCTCCCTCTGCTGGGCCCTGTGTGTAGCCATGGAGGGATGTTTCTGTGCTTGTTTAAGAACTGCTTCTTTGTTTATTACAGTCCTATGGGACTCATGAATACAAGCCCCATCGCATATCAGAGCCGGGAGCTGGGAGGCCTGTTCCTTGGGTAGCTGCTGCAAAAGCTGGGCCACCTGACCTATGTACAATCTCCTTTCAGGGAGATATTGGTGACTTGGTTTTATTATTGGAGTAGGGTGAAGGGAGAAGGTTGGGGAGGTGTCCATTGGCTTCACTGGTCTCTGGGAAGTTTTGCCAGCCCCTAAATGCCTGCTAAATTAGAAGCCTGGCCTTTGGGCAGCATCTTTTAAGGTAAGCGGATCAATCCTTTTAAAGAAAGACTGGGAGAATGGTGTTTTTGCCTGTTCCCTCTGCACTGAGCCCTGAGGGGCTAGCCATGGTAAGGACTTGTAAACCCATTAAGAACTACTTCTTTGTTTGCTATAAAATCTTGGGGTTTTCATAGATGCAAGCCCTGTTGATTTTCAGAGGTAGATGTTTTGGGGGCCCCCCTCTCAAGTGGGAGTCTTAAAAAGTGGGGCTCTAATGTACAATCCAAACCCTTTCCTCCTCAGGGAGAAGATGGGAGTTGGGAGTTCCCTCCCAATTGTATATTGCTGTGCTGGGAGTGGGTTTTATGGCAAGAGTATGTCTCAGCCTTTCCCACCCACTTAGAAGTGAGTATTTTTTCATTTGCCAGATATGTGGGAGTCATTCAGTTTGTGCTTGTATCTCTTTCAGAGGGAATTGTTCCACATATAGCCATATATTTGTTGTGCCCATAGGAGAAATGGAACTCAGAAGCCTCCTAAATTACTATCTTGGTCAGCTCCCGTTCAGTTATTTAAGTGGCTTAGCCTTTGTCCCACTTCCCTCTTGTAGGAAAGGTCATAACAGCCCAGGCGTCACGTGCAGGTCCTAAGGGCTCAGATGCCACTGTTTGCTGGTGGCTGTGTTAGAACATTTGACTGGGAAATTAGAGGGATGGAGGCAGGGATTCTCCTGCTGGTTCCTACCTTCTGATCTCTACCAATGGGTCTGTAAAGGGCTTTGGAATTACTCATTTCCTCTATAGAGCACTTTCTATTTTTGTGCCTTAAAAAACCATGAACTAAGCTGCATATCCTTTACCTCTGAAGTGAATAGTAATAATTAAATGCTTTCACTTACTCCTTTATTCATGTCTGCTTGGTACTTCTTTGTGGAAATAATAATAAAAAAAAGGCACACGGGATCCATAAGGATATGCTGTCATTGATTATCTGATGGAAGTCTGTTACTGACAGAATGTGAAATTACTCTCTTTAATTTAATTCTTTGACCTGTTTTGGTTTTTTTTCTGAGAAAATTTAAGTAAAGATACTGCTTGTTAAAAATTTTAGTGGAAATCAAAATGGCTGGGCAAATTGCCATATATTTCCCTTTAATATAGGCTTTTACACCTTAGTAACACATTTTATTTTTTGTGTCAGTTGCTTTTGCCCCTTTTCCTTAGTTTAAGTGGCAAAGAAGACATACATGCTATTGTAATTTTGGTTGGTACATTTCCAGAGACAATTGAAAATCTTTTTTAAAAGAAGCATTTTATTTACTTATTTATTTTAAAGCTTTTAAAATTAAATTTGTTGGGGTAACATTAGTTAGTAAAACCATATCATTTACAATAAATAATACATCTTCTATATATTGCATTGTGTGTTCACCACCCAATAACAAATTTTCTAACACCATATATTTTCCCCCTTTACCCTTATCTACCGCCTCCCTCCTACCCACTTTTCCCTCTGGTAGCCTAAACTGTTGTCCGTGTCTATGAGTTTTTGTTTGTTTGAAATCTTCTAGAAGTACATTAGATTCTAGAAGCGATTATAACTGGAAAAAATTTCTGCAAAAGACAGGCAGAAGTGTGACACATTACAGACTTACTTTACCTACTGTACCACTAATAAAGAATGCTTTTGTGAGTTTTAATATTCACATCAGGAAAAAACCAAAAATGTCTAGATGAGTCTTCACTGTTCTGATGTAAGAGCTCTGATTAAAGAAGAGGCCCTTAGCTTGACGATATATGAGACAGAAAGAATTAAAATTTTTTAAAATCCCCCATACATACAGGAAAATAAAAAGGATGGTCACTGTTGTGCTATGTACATTGATATAGGCTCTTTCATTTAAAATGCTGTGTTTCTGACCTAGCCTTTTGTTTTTCAGCAAATTCAAAGCCATTTGGGTAATTAGGTACAAAAGAATAGCAGCAATACATTTCGAGGTCAAGATAGGAAGGACATAACCCAAAGTTATCTTCATTTACTTTGCCTGTAATGGGTCCTACTTGGCAACAATAGCTGCATCTTTAGTTAGACTAGGTTCTTCTGCCTGCTGAAATTAAAATTCCTACCTTCAAAGGGTCTTTCATCTGAGAAATAACCTCTGATGGCCATTGAATTTCCTTTTGCCCTCAGCTTTTAATCCGGTATTAAAGTTATAATGTATCAGAAATAGACATATATGTGACATATATTTGGTACCAGTGGAATGGACTTTCATTCATTCAGCACATATCTATTGTGCCAGTATGTGCAGTACTGTTTTAAGCACTGGAGATAAAACAGTGAACATAAAAGACAAAGGTACCTCCTCATGTAGGTCGTGAATTCTAGTGGGAGAGAAAGACAATAAGTAAGTTAAATCATTAAACCATGCCAGATGGCGATTTAAATAAATAAATAAGAATAAATAAAAGGGAAGAAGATGACGTGGTGTATGGTGGTGAAAGTGTGGACAGAGTGGCTCTGAAAGGCTTTACTGAAAAGAAAAATTTTGAGAAAAGGTCTCAAGAAAGTGAGAGATTGAGCTGTAAGACATCTGGAGAAGAACATTCCAGAAAACGTTCCATGGCAAGAATGAACTGGAACCTTTAAGGATCAACAGCGAGGCCAGCTGGCACAAAGGAGTGAGTAAGAGGCAGAACAGCAGGAGACGGAGTCAGGGAATGGGGAAGAGGGTACACGGGCCCTAGAAGTCACGCTGATGACTTTGAGTCTATTCTTTTTTTTTTTTTTTTTTGAGGAGTCATTTCAGGGTTTGGAGAAAAGGAGTGGTATAGTATCTGGCTTAGGTTTCAATAAAACCATTCTGCAGCAGGAGAAGGAAGGGAATGAGATTGGAAGCAGAGACCAGTCAGGGAGCTATTGCAGTAGTCCAGGTGGCTGGCGATAGTGGCTTAGACTATGGTGGGGGCAGTGGAGTGGTGAGAGGTATATAAATTCTGGATACTTTTTGATCAAGTAGGATTTGTCAATGGATTGGCAAAGGGATGGAAGAGAAAGAAAAGGCCCAAGGATGACTTGAAGATTTGTGATCTCGCTAATTGGCAGGATGATTCGCCATTAACTAAGACTATGGAGGAAGCAAGAACTTCGTGAGCTCAGTTTTGGATCTGTTAAAGTGAGACTTATCAGACATCCAAGAGGACATGGAGGGGAGAGGTGTGCGGTGAAATTTGAGAGTCATCAGCGTATAAGTGGTATTCGAACTCAAGAGACTGGGTGAATGAGTGTAGGTAGAAAACAAAAGAGGCCCAAGAATTGAGCCCTGGGACGCGCTAGAATGTAGAAATTGAGGGGTGTTGAGAAGACAGCAGCAAAGGAACCCAAGTGGAATTTCCAGAAAGAGAGGAAGAAAACTGAGCAATTGTGGTTTCCTGGAAGCCAAAGTAAAGAAAGGGTTTCAAGGATGAGACGATGGTCTGTGTCAAATGCTGCTATTAGGTCAAGTTAGGTGAGGACTACGACTTAACTGTTGGGTTTGTAATGTAGAAGTTACTGGCAATGATTTTAAAAGCATGTTAGTAAAGTGGTGGGAGGGGAAGGCTGATGGACTTGGTTCAAAAAAAACAAGAGGAGAGGAATTGGGGACACTACGTACTGACAGATCTCTCAAGAATTTTGCTATAAAGAAGAGAAATGGGACATTTATGCTGGGTGAGACAGGGTGTTCTTTGAGAAGCTGAAGCAAAAGCCTAAAAGTCAATGAGTGGACATGGTTACATCTTAGCAGGACCACTCTAGCTTTTATGTTGAGGAAAGACTGAAGGAACATCCTCTTATTTTGAGCCGTCAGTGAGGAGACATTCTATGCTTTTATCATCTGCCAGCTTACAGATAATGCCAGATACATGGATGTGTCAGTACGAAGCTGGGTTAGCAAGCTGAGAAGCAGAGTCAGAGCTTGTGAAGGCTGGGAATACGACAGGATCTTGCAGGCATAGCAGAGACAAATCCTGGAGCATCATTGTTGGTCCCTTGCCAGGAATTCATACCACAGAACTGACCCTAACACCTTAGGAACCAGAAGTGGTGCGAGGACATTGCGGGCTCTGGTATCCGGACCCCTGTCTTTCAAATTAAATATTAACCTCTGTTTTACACACAACCACGAGAACGAAAGATCACAATTTATTCTGAGGAAGTGGAGAGGAAGTGGTGAAAGATGAGGCAGTTGCTGTAGTCCTACCTGAGAGTAGAAAAGATACTACATAGAGAAAAGACCATACCAGTCAAAGACGTGCAGCTGTGAGCTTTCAGCTCTCGTTTCCTTCCATTCATTAGAGGTCAGGTTAAGGGGAAGTTATTTTATTATGACACATCCCATTTGGAATTCCCTGAACAATGTACTCTACTCCCTTACTGTAATGCTGTCAGAGTAGCTCAGTTTCTCGACAGGACAAGGTGGCTGCTTGGCTCCATTAGAAGCCCCTGTGGAAGGCTTCTCTTGGTTTCCTTAACCACCGGCCTCATTGGAGCTTCTCTCTATGTAAACCGCTATTCTGACTTCCTTCCAAGAAAGGGTGTTTTGAGGAAGACCAGGGGCTGCATGTTTCCATTTTACTACAGTGCCCTTGCTCATGAAACTTGGCATATAAATAAAATTTCAAGAGAGTTCAGATGTTCCTGTGATGAGATGGGGAATCTCCTATGCTTCTGGAAAGGAACTCAGAGTGAGAAAGTACCCTGGGTTTGGGCCACTTGGCAGAGGATGAGTAGAAGAGAATTAATGGAAATAATTTAAAGAAGCAGAATTGCATTTGAGGGGGAATGTGAGTAAGCAAAGCAACACAAATAAGCGAGGTTAAATGAAACACGTGATGAGAAACATAGATGCTGCATTATCAAGAAAACATTTGGAAATGTTGCTGGATCATGGGGATTCTCAAATTCTAACCACGGTCCTCCTCATCTGCACTCTGCTCCCCCACAACTTCCTGAGGGCTGCGACCCTCCCATGTCCCACATTATTGTTGCTTTGGGGCACTAGCAGGGTATGGGGAGGGAACTGGGCTGGGTTAAAGGTATCTTTTCTCCACCTCTGCCCGCCCTGGGTTTAAGGAAGTGGAGGGGATGCAGGCATCATTTGCAGCGTGAAAGATGTCCTTCCTAGTAAACAGATTTGAAAAATGAACCAAAACGACTAGATTAAATTCTCAATTGAGAATGTAAATATAATGCTGGTGTATTACTTTAGAATTTGTTTTTGCTATGCAAGCAGTTGAAATATAGTGTGCTCTCATTTATCCGTACAATAAATGAGCAGTGCCCCCATAATTGAGATGTTATTGTTATAAGTTAATTGCACTTGTATACATGTGTCCTCGATATTTGACCTTATGGACTTTTTAGGCCTCGTTTCCATTATAAGACAAAGTCTACAGTTTCTATTTTTTGGCACGCTTAACTCCAGGGAAGATATATTAATTTTCAGAGTAATGAATAAATGTTGTTAAATAAAAGTTGTTAACCTCCAAGCAATAGTATATGGAAAATAAAAATATGAATATGCAGAGTAAATTTCTAAACTGATTTCTTCACTTTAGAAAAATGTTATGTATACAGAGAATGTTTTGCATTTAATCACGTTTAGTGTATAAGCTCCATTTTTTTTTAATCGGTAAGCATCCTCACTGTATTTCTATGTAGACAAACTTATTAGAATAGGTCAGAAAATATAAAATGATTCAACTTTGTTGTCTCCCCTAGATTTGAGACCTTATTATGTATATGCTAGGTTCTGTAGATAGTCCAGTTTCATTCCTATCCCAGAACATACACTTGTGTCTACTAGCCAAGGAAGGGCCATGTAGAGAAGCACATGACCAAAATGTCTGGGGCTCAGAGGAGGAGAGAGTCCTCAGGTGGGGAAATTAGTCCTTGGTGAAGGAGGTGGCATAAGGAATGGGCTTGGAAGGATGGATGGACTTTTATCAGCTCTAGGTGGGGGCAGGTTTTTCCAGGCAGGTAAAGGTAAGAGCCTCTGAAAAGGCTTGAGTCTTAGAAAACTGTGGCTAAGAGTTAAGGTAAATACAGGGACACCATGTCCCTAAGTCTGATTGGAAACATAGGATTTAAAGTAGGGATGAACTGGGAGAAAATGATAATTTTAATAATAATAGCTGGAAAATGTGGGGTACCATCTTCTCAGATGCCAAACATTGTATGAAGTGCTTTATGTATGGAATCCCTTTTAATCTGGAAAAGGTCAATTTTATCTTTGTTGAAGAAATTTTCATAAAAGAGAGGTATTATCAGAGCTGCGATAAAGGAGGTTTTTACAGAGATGAAATATACAGAAAGACAGAAGACAAGAGCACGCAGGACGCCATTCACATGTTAGCAAAAGGTAATGAAGACCTGAGCTCTTCCAGTGTGACCAGAAGTGCAAATACAACATTGGGTTGTTTCGAATAAGAATTCATTTAAAACTTCATATTGTATTTAATTTTGCATTTGTAAATTAAATGGAAATGCAATCTCTACTAAAAACTGTTTTCGCTAACTCAAGGCACTTCAGTGAAATCTTAAAGGCCTAGACAGCCTAGGTTCCTTCATTGGGATGTGGAAACCAAGAGCCAGTAAGGCCAAAGTCTCTTAGCGTTATCTGAAACAGAAACCCAGCGGTGACAGACACTTCCCTCTCTCATTCCTTATATTTCATCTGTCCCCAGTTGACGAATGGGTCAGAATTGTCTCATAAAGTCATGTATGCTGTTGCATACATAGCAGTTCTTCCATTTATACTACAATGTAGTATTTCACTGTATGAGTAGAACACATTTGTTCATCCCTTGCATACTGATTTACATTATTTCCAGGTTGTTTTTTGAGGGGTGGGGGTGGGGAAGGGAGTGGCTATTATGTATAAAGCTTCTACCAAAAAAAAAAAAAAAGAGAGAGAGAGAAAAGATTGTCTCATAAGATTATTGATGTCTTCTCTCATTTTGTGTACCAGAAAGCTCAGATCCCTTGAATGTTCAAGTTTTCAGCTGCTGTGAAATACTAACCCAATATTAACTGTCTTGCAGATTCCATTGTGATTGGATTTTGGGTTGGTCTTGCAGTCTTCGTAATTTTCATGTTTTTTGTGCTGACCTTGCTGACCAAGACAGGAGCTCCACACCAAGAGTAAGTTTGGGCCATTCCTAAATGACCGTTAAGACCCACAGGAAACTGAAGAAACAGAAAAAGTATCCAGGGCTGGGGTTACTTCCAGTTGATGGAGAGACAGACCTGTTTATAGATTTGCTGCCTGGACTCAGGTACTTGTGGGTAGGATCTGCCTTCTCCTGGCATTGTGCTGCTTGCCTCTGGAGCTTGTTTCGAGTGGAACCTTACTAACCTGGGTTTCTTTGTTCTTTTGCATAGTCTTAATACTGATCCAGGCATGATTTTTATATTGAAATATTTATTTGTTAAGATGTATTTCTCCTTAGTCCCCAAAGAATTTAGGTGACTCACCAGACTGAAAACAGTGAAAAAAGACAACAGGAAAGCAGGATGAAAACTAGTTTTTAAAAACCTTTTAAGGAACAGAGAAATAGTTGTTACAGAGTATTAAACTGAATCATTGATGATAAACACTGAATTGAACACTGAGTTTTCTTGAAACTAGGATAAAAAGGGAAACACTAAGGATTATGTGATTTCTCATAGCAGGATAAAGAGTATTTGTGTTGGACTTTGGATTTAAGAAAAAACTTATTACATGGGTGCTTAAAGAACATTGAGTAAGATCAGAAGATGTTCATTTAGTATGGTTTGCAAAAATCTCAGAAATGTTTTAGAGAATTTTTTTTTATTCCAACTCTTTTAAAAAAAATAACATGTTGAATCCCTTTACACTTGACCCCAGCAGGCACAGGTAGCATACTCAAATTAGGTAATTAGAAGAGCTTTTGTTGGAGAGACTATTCACAAGTTGTTGCCAGGGAGGAGGACAACCCTACTGGATAGGTGGCACCCCAGGGCTCACAACACTGAGTAGATACCACCCCAGTCTGAAGGGGGACTGACTGGAACCCAGCAGTTCTGCAGAGTGGGCAGCTGAGAGGAGCTGTGGCTTTGGGTCTAAGGACACAGGCTAGCCCATGAGCCCTCTCAGAGAGATCATACTTTCCTCCCTCCTCCTCCTCATCTCACACCATTGCTCCCATTGGCTGACACAACACAACCAGCAGCCAGAGCGGCTATCAAAGAAGGGGAAGGGTAGAAAGGGACTGGGGAGTAAATGGAAGAAAGTTAGTAGAAATCCTAACTTTTACTCCACTATCTCACGTAATCTCTACAGCCTGGCAGCAGTATTCTTATTACTGTATTTCCTTCCTTAGTCTCCAAGGTCTGTTGTTTAGTCTCCACCCTGCACTTGAACTATAGCCAATGCCTGCATAAAGGGAACAGTTCTGCCTACAACTCAGTTATTTCCAGACCTCAGGGTCTGGAAAAAGATTAAACATATTTTAAATGAAAGAAAAATACCATTTTATTGAAGCATATGGAGACATATGGTTGAGAATCTCTTTAACAGCCACTAAAAAGCCACTAAAAATATATGAACTCTTCTTTTCTCTTTCCATGTCCTCATAGACATGTGCACATGCCTTTGCTTCTCTTATATTGGTCCATGGGATTTGAAAATGTGGCGTCAATTGCAACAGTAGTAAGAGAAGCCAAGAACAAACTCAGATTAGGGCACATCTCATAGAGTGGTCAGGGAATAATAACACCCTATTATCTTCCTTTTCCTCCAAGGGACAGATGGATTTTTGCAGGGTTATTGAGATAGATTTATTTGATGTAGGATGCAGGCAATTTTACAGGTGAAAACACTAGCCCAAAATAGAACATTATCTCCTGTGATGGTTAATTTTATATGTCAATTTGGCTAGGCCATGGTACCCAGGTATTTGGTCAAATATTATTCTAGATGTTTTGCAGTTATTTTTTAAATTAGATTATTTAAATCATTATTCGAGTAAAGCAGATCATCCTATATAATGCGGGTAGCACTTATCCAATCAATAGAAGGCCTTTCTAGAGACAGACTGACCTGCCTCTAACAAAAAGGAATCTGGCAAAAATCTGGCTCAAATTGCAGCTCTGCCCTGGGTGTACAGCCTGTTGGCCTACCTGCAGATTTTGGACTTGCCAATCTCCACAACCACATGGACCAATTCCTTAAAATAAATCTGTCTCCCCTTCTTTCTATAGACAGATGGAAAGATGATCCATAGCTAGACAGATGATAGATAGATAGATAGATAGATAGATAGATAGATAGATAGATAGATGATAGGTAGATAAATAGATAGATACATATACATATACATACATACATACATAAATAATACATACATAGACACACACTCACTCATTCACCTATTGCTTCTGTTTTCTGGAGGATCCTGACTACTACATTTCCTTAATATGTCTTGGTGACCTTGGTGATCTTGGTGACTTGCATTTCCATTCTTCCAATTGGCAGTTCAGGCCTACTGCAAATGGTTTCTCTTTTGACATTGGTTCTGAATAATCTCAATCAAAGAACAGGGGTCATTGTAACTCTACATGCTGTCAATGAGGTTTAGGAGAAAATCTAAACTTTTTTACTTTTAGTAAAATAATGGATTCCTCAGCCCTAGGGCCACACCTTAAATATATTTTTTTGAGTCTGGGGCAGTGTAAGATATGGCATTCGGTTGCAGTCTATCATAATAGAAAAATGAAAGAAACAGACATGTGGAAAAATCCCTAGATAGCTCAATTAAAAAGGCTTTTAGATCTTAGTAAACTTGACATTTATTTGGTAGAAATTTTCTTTAAAACGAATATTATTTTTTCCAGTCAGCCAACTTTAATATGAAACAACCAATTTTAAGTTTGCCTGTGATAATTAGGCATGGAGGGAAGAATGATAAATCATTGAGAATAATGAGAGCTTTTTTAAAAAAAAAAAAAATTACCATATGCCAGGATCTGCTAATCACTTTATATGTATAATCTCATTAAGTACTCATGGGAAGATGAAGTAGTAAACCTTTTAAGTATTCTCACTTTACAGATGGGAAAAATGAGGCCAACCCACTTGTCTGAGGTCTCACAGGTAAAAACAAGCTAACAGAAACAAAAACAAAAACAAAACAAACAAACCAAAACTGTGGAGCCAGTCCTCAAACTAAAGATTCGTTGACTCTGAAATTCCTGTTATTAACCACTATGTTAAATTATTTCATACAGTAATTCTTAATCTCCCCTTTCTATCGAATTAAAGATATTAGTAAGATATCAGTAAGCAATTAGATTTGTTTTCTTTTATCACATACTGGACCAAGCATGGGCTCCAGAGTCACACATTTCCAGATTTATTTACCGAAATTTTGGGCTGGATTTTTAACCTCTTTATGCTTGAGATTCCTCATCTGTAAAAATAAATAGTATCTGCGCCCTAGGATTTGGGAAAGATTAAGTGAGCTAATGCCATGGAGCTGCTGGCATACCCGGGTCACAGTGGCACTCAGTGAAGATTAGTTCACCCCTTCAATGTTAGTGGAAGTCCTGGTGAGAGCTGAGATGTCTATGCAAAGAGCAGGAGAGAGAAGAAGAAGCTCTTCTTCCCTTGCAACAGCCAGGCCCTAAGCATTCATTCAGCAGCTACACTTGTCAAAATGTTGCCTCATTCAACCCCAGCTTTAACTTGAGTGTGTCTCAGGAAAACAGTAAGGTGAATTTGGAAAGGAGGCTCAGTGGAGGACCATGGTGACGGGTCAGAAGGGACTGACATGTCGGAATTCTGACTGCTTTATATATCAGGCTCTCCTGGTAGTTTGTTATCAAGGATATCCTTGGTAACTTCCTCAACTAGGATATCAGGTAGCACACTTTTGGAATGTGACTCCAGAGTTCTGGTTAAGACATCCGATCAAGTCTGTAAGCTCAAATGAACTAGTGCTGAATCTACGACTTAACACTATCTTTTTCCACATGGAGGCAACTCAGGGCAGGGCTGAATGGCTCACGAAGATCTCATCACTACTGACACATGGGAAGGGTATGTGCATCCCTTTGACAGTAGTGAGGCCCAAGGATGGCAGAGACCACACCCCTGCCTCCACTTCCTACACCCATGCCTTCAACAGACATCACTAATCAATTGTGTTATCTTCCCTGCATAGCTAATACTTTACCTCAGAATCATTTTCAAACCACCACCCAGGCAGCCAGCAGGAATAAATCACTGTTTACCTGAGAAAGAACATATATTTGCCATCTATGGGTGGACCTTCATTTATTAGCTTTGGATTGCAGGGTTGAGATCAATTCAACTACACAGAGCCAATGACACACAATAAAATGGACAAGTTTTCCCCTGAAGTTTTCATTTTGGGATCATGTTAGATTAATAATTTCAGTTCTAGGATCGAATGACTCCTGAGTGACTTCTGTTAAGGGAGGAAATGTACAGTAATCAGCCTAGGTTATGAGACAGTACCAACTCCCAAATCTCAGTATAACACAATCCAGACTCATTTTTTGCTCAAGTTACTTATCTTCCAGGGGTTGGCACGAGCTTCTCCACTTGTAGATGGCATTTTTCCCCACTTCCCAGATTTCTTGATTACTGTGAGGAGGAAGAAAAGCCTGGAGATCTCACCCCTGCCCCTGTTCGTCATCCCTTCCTCTCACAGCTCATTGGTCGGAGCTAGCCACACCCACCTGAGCCTGGCTGGGAGGGGTGATCTGTGTGTCCAGAAGGAGAAGCGAACCAGATATTGGTGCTCACTAGTGAAGTACACTGCAGAGGGAGAATGTGGTCACAAAGCTGACATCACCTTTCTTAAAAGCTTTTAGGCCCAAGATGTAGCTTTAATGGGGATTATTTTCCTCATGGAATATTTGCTATTCTGTGATGGGGGGTCGGGGGAGGGACCCTCTTATCTGGATTCTTCATGGATAGTGATGAATAAAGAACCATTTTCCCCTACTTTCTTAGCTAAGGAGCCATTTATTCTCTTTGCTGTCTTGTTAAAGCATTATAGCCCCATTATCATAAATCTGCCAGAGAGTTACAGGAAAGGCTTAGATCGCATTTTTATGTTGAAAATTTTGGAATTCTTAAAAAAAAAATTATCAAACCTAGACATCATCTATCTCATATACCCTCTTCGTAGCCTTTCCTAAGTGCACTTTTTCCAGGTGTGTGTGGGAGGGGGGGAGGAAGTGTTCTTCATTAGAGACTCATGACTTTGTAAAAATGGAATTACATTTTACCTTGAGTTGCAATTTACCTGCATATGGCATTCACTAAAAGATGGATATAGTGCAACTAAAAGCTAATAGCAGGAAAGTGTTAGCATTCAAGGTGTTTGATAGTGACCCAGGTCATAGGAACCAGTTGGCAGAACGCAGATGCAGTGAGTGGTTCCCGAGCACGTCCTGTCATTTGGAGGTGTCTGCCACTACCAAAATTCGACTATTTTATGTATCTGATTCCATTTGTCCACCTTTGTTCAGGAGCTACTTTTAATTACCCATCACTTAAGAGGTGTTTACTGAGTGCACAGCTGCGGGCTTGCCCAGGGCTATGTCAAAGGTCATCCTAAGGAAGTGCAATCTTCCTTGCCCCAGAGAGACTGACAAGAGAGACTGCTAAGTTCCACCGACTGCTAATGCAACCCAACGGTGCTTCTACACACAGAGAAGTGTTTAGTTGGAGCCTCTACTTGGGCTAATTACATGAGATAAAGCTCTTAGCATAGGCTATGGCTCCATAAATGTCAGTGGTTATTACTATTTTCTCAGGTTGTTAAATACAGAAACTTTCACTCTTATTAGGTCTTTGTTTATCTTACACATCTTTAAAAGTCCACTGGTAACACCAGACGCCCGCAGCTGGTCTGCCCACCACTTTTCATGAGCAGGGCAAGCCTAAGGAGAGTTGTGGGCATGCTAAGACTCTGCACAGCAGCAGATGTTTCTTTTTTAAAAACTAGTCACAAATCTGGAAAATCCTAAGGGGAATAACTCAGAACATTATAGGATTTTTTTTCCTCTGCCAATAGAAGTGGGAGGAGTGTCTGTCCTCCTGATCTAATCTGTCTTTGGGTCACAGAGGAAGGTACACTTCACCGAACACTGGAGGTGGCTGTGTCTCTCATGGGAATCAGGGCTTCAGACCACCCTGCAGATAAGCCATTCAGAATACTGATTGGGGTATAATGGCTGCAAGACCCTTTGAGAGATGCAAAGATAAATGAAATACAGACTAGCAGATATAGGAGAGAAAAGACTGTATAAAAATAGCTCTGACAGGAGCCAGGAAGGGATGCAATCTCTAAGAGAAGGTCAGTAAAATATAGCAGTGGCACAGGAGAGAGAGAGATTCCTGCCTGTTGGGAGATCAGAGACTCTCCATGAGGCAGTGATGTTTGAATTGGACAGTGAAGAAGGTATTTGATTTTGATAGACAAAGAGGAGTAGAATGAAGAGCTAAGCAAAGCCACACAGAGGGACAGTCCTGAGTGCCTCAGGGGACAGTCAGGTCCCATGTGGCTGGACTTTAGGAGAAGATTGGTGAAAGAGAACACTGGAAAGTCCAGCTGATATGAGAGTGGAGGGTCTGAAATATAAGGCAGAAGAGTTTGGGGAGTCAGAGTTTGTGAGCAGGAGAATTTCATGGAAGTGAATGACAGTCACTGTCAGAGAACAGGATAGATTAAAGGCTCTCTGTTCAGGTTCAGATTATTCCACAGGGAGAGAGAGTACATGACACAGCCCGTGGTGAGAAAAAGAAAAGACTAAGAATCAGAACAGTCTGAAGAGTCTTTTTGTTCTGGCTGGTGCAGTTCAGTGATGTTGCAATCCCTGGTTAAGTTCAAATTGCATTTCTTATAACAAGCTGAAAATGAGGAGTACAAATTCTTAAATAAGTGAAACAAACAATTTCAAGGTTCAAGTTTCTATCAAAATAAACAATTGTAACTTTTTAAAGGTTAGGTTGGCACAGGAGTACTTGTGAACACATCAGCTAGATTTCAATTTCATGATAATGGGATATAGAATAGGTAGGACTGAGACAAAAATAAAGGCACTAAAATTCTTGGTGATTCTAAATTGTCTAAAAATTGCCTTAGTCTGTTCAGTCTTCCATAACAGAATGCCATAGACTAGGTAGCTTATAAGTAACAAATTATTTATCACAATTTGGAGGCTGGGAAGTTCAAGATCAGGGTGCTGGCAGGTTCAGTGTCTGTCGAAGACCTGTTCCTGGTGCAGTGAGATGGGCATCTCATTGTGTCTTCATATGGAGGAAGGAGTGAGGGAGCTGTCTTGGTGCCTCTTTTATAAGGGCATTAATCTCATTCATGAGAGTTCCACCATCATGACTTAATCACCTCTCAAAGGTCCTATCTTCTAATACCATCACATGGGGTATTAAATTTCGACCTATGAATTTTGGAAGGATACATACATTCATCTCTAGCACAAATATTCTTCATTCTTTTTTTTTATGATACTTATAACAAGGTGTTAATTGCTAGCTCAGTCAACATATCAAAGATTCTCATTATTTCAATGTTGCAGTTATTGAAGCTTGTGGCTTCTGGTTACAACCATAATTTTAATCAAGGTGGAATTTATGATGTTTGGTTTTTGTAATTTCTAATTTTCACAGGCATAACCAGAGCACATTCTTCATTAGATTTATTCCTAAGTATTCTATTTTTGGGGATGCTATTGTAAATGGAATTACTTTTTTAGTTTTCTTATTGTTTGTTAGTATGTAGAAATACTACAGTGAATTTTATATAAGGGCAATTTATAACCAGAGTGGTGGCATAAACATAAGGAAAAAATGAACCTTGTCCCCTATCTCAATAGAGATCATACACCCAGAAAGCTCCTTAGAACAGCTCTGTCCAATAGAACTTTCTGTGATGATGGAAACATTCTCTGTGCTGTCTAATCAGGTTTCTACTAGTCACATGTGCTTATTGAGCACTTGAAATGTGAATACTATGACCAGGAAATTAAATTTTAAAGTTTACTTAATTTTACTTAATTTAAATTTAAGTCACCTGTGGCAAGTGGCTACTTACTGTATTGGACAGTATGATTCTAGAAGAAAGCATGTCTTTGTGATTTTAGGGTTGGCAATTATTTATTAGAGAGGGTATAAAGGCAATAAACATAAAAGTTAACAAATTGAACTTAACTGAAACTTAAAGCGTTTGCTCATCAGAAGACATTTTTAAGAAAATGAAGATACAAATCACAGATCAAGAGAAAATGTTTGCAGAAAATATATCTAACAGAAGACTGTATTCAGAATATATTAGCAGAGAAAATGTTTGGAATATATATATATATATTTCTGACAAAGGACTTGTATTCAGAATATATTACCAGACTTCTACAAATCAATAACAAAAAACAACCCAATTTAAAAAATTGGCGAAAGACTTATATAGATACTTCATAAAAGAAGATAAACTGATAACCAATAAGGACATGAAAAGATACTTTATATTATTATACATCGAGAAGTACACATTAAAATCACGGTGAGGTGACATTTCACTCCCATGCGAATGGCTGACATTGAAAAGACTGACAACACCCAATGTTGACAAGGCCGTAGAACAACTCCAATTCTTATAATACTGTGGTGAGAATATAAAGCAGCACAACTGCTTTGAAAAATTCCCCATGGTTTCTTATAAAGTTAAGCCCACATGTACTAATGACCCAGTAATTCTACTCTTAGGCATGTACTCAAGAGCAATGACAACATATATCTACAGAGAGACTTTTCGAGAATGTTCATAGCCGTTTTACTCACAACTTCAAATGAGAAACAATCCAAATGGCCTTTAACAGGAAAATGAATAAACAAATTGTAGTGTATTTATACAATGGAATTATACTGAGCAAAGAAAAGGACGAGCTTGTTAAGTGCAACAACATTGATGAACCTCAGAAACACTGAGCTAAAGAATACGGGCACAAAAAGCTGTATACTGTATGATTCCATTTGTATGAATTTCAAGAACAGGCTACACACTGATCTGAGGTGATGGAAATCAAAACAGCTTTCCTGTTGGACGTGGAAATGGACTGGAAGGTCAAGAACAGGAAAAGCTGATTAATGGAAAAGAGATTAGAGCAGTGTAACCAAAAGGGGGGGAGGGAATGGAATGGAAGGATAGAGGAAATATTCAGTATATCTTGATTGAGGGCAGTGGTTACATGGGTATATAAATTAATGAAAACATATTGAATTTTATACTTATGATCTATGGGTTTCAGCATGTAAATGTTACCCAATTGTAGGATGACTAGAAACTGCAGTGAAGCAAGCTATGTCCGTGATCATGGGTATTCACATACAGGTCTTTTAGTTTACCAGGCAAGGAGAGAGGAATAAAAGGACAATCTACAGAGTATTTAATGCTTACCAGAATCTAAGACGACGAAGATGAACTTTTCTCTTGTTCTCAGGGAGGGAGACTCAGCCCTGTCATCACACCCAGAGATCATGGGGAGTGCTGCCTTGGCTCTGTCCTAAGGAGGGATAAAGCTCTCTGTGCCTTTGTTCTTCAGCAAGGGTAATTAATGGACCCAATTCTTGATCCTGAGAAAATGTGGCTTGTGTGATGGAAGGGCTGCTGCACACAGATGGATTTTTGGGTCTGCTTTCACACTCAGCTGATGCTCCAGACAGGCAGAAAAGCTGTTACTCAGTGCTTCTTAGCCCTGCCATTGGGAATGGTATGGGTCCCAGCAATCTTATTCATGCTGTTTTTCCCCAAATGTTTTAAGCCCTTCTTTTTGCCAGCTAACAGTTTAGCTTATTATGTACGGGTTGCTGACACCCTCATCTCTGTTCTCAAATATCTTTTAAACATGAGTGCAGTGATAAGGGAAGAAAATTACCCACTAAAATGTAAGACCACTTAAATTTGCATGAGAGCAGAAGTCATTCAGAGTCTTCCTAAAGTGATTGTTCTTTAATTTCTGAACACGTGACCTACTGCATGTCATACTCTTGAGTAAATAAATGATCTCCACATCACTTTTGCTCAATGGGCAATGAGACTTGTTCACCAGACTTATTACTAAAAGGAAAAACTCAGGCTTCTGAGAGAAATTTCTTGTGTGATATCACCCAGGTAATCATGGTAGGAGATCGATCTGAAGTAAAAGCTCTCAACTAGCTGGACTGCAAAATTTCTAGGATTACTGATCTCTGAAATGCAGGTGGCACTTGATAACCTGGAGTTTCGTAAATAGGATCAGATTTTCCAGACCTGTAAATTGAATCTAGGCTCCTTCCACTCCTGTCACTAACTGGTTGTGAGACTGAAGTGGGCAATCTAACTGCTCCTTACCTTAGCTTGTGCATTTGTAAATTAGGTATAGTAATTTTTGCCCTAAGTGACTGCACTGGTCAGTTTTGAAAATTGAGTGAGATAAATGGGTATGACAGTACTTTCAGAAATGTGAAATCATCTCTGTGAGATAGTATTGTCATTGTTTAGACTGGCCTGATGTAGGTCAGTTGCTCTAAACTTGAGCATGAGCAGTGATCCTGGAGATTCTATAAAAATATAGATTACTGGATTCTATTTCCAGAGATTCTGAAGGTCTGAAACTCAGGATTCTACCTTTTAAGAAGCACTTCAAGTAATTACAATACAGATGATTGAAGAGTCCCTCTGAGAAATGCTGGTGTATGATGAAGAATATCAGGAGATCCCTCAGCAAGATGTCTCTTTCCAGGAAGGTCCAGGGGCCCTCATCTTGAGGTTTTTCCCTTGGGTTTATTTGTACATGTTCAGAAATACTCTCAGTTCTAATGTTTGTCTGCACACTCTGTATAGGGACTTGCACTCAATACATGCTCAGTGGAAATATGCCAGCCTGCCCTACATGCCAAAAACTAGGATTCTGTAGGAGAATGGGCTGGAGTGTAAACAATCTTTTATTTCACTTTTCTTTATAGCAATGCAGAGTCTTCAGAGAAGAGATTCAGAATGAACAGCTTTGTGTCAGACTTTGGAAGACCACTGGAGCCGGATAAGGTGTTTTTTCGACAGGGCAATGAGGAATCCAGGTCTCTCTTTCACTGCTACATTAATGAAGTAGAACACTTGGACAAAGCCAAAATTTGTCAGCAGACCACAACCCTTGACAATGATGTTCAGCTCCAGGAAGTCATCAGAAGCAGCGAGCGGCCAGAGGAGGAGCTGAACAGGCTCATGAAATTTGACATCCCCAACTTTGTAAACACAGACCAGAACTCCTTTGGAGATGATGATCTTCTGATTTCAGAACCACCTATTGTTCTAGAAAATAAGCCAGTTTCCCAGAGCTCACACAAAGACCTGGATTGAGAAACATGCTCTGTAAAGTATCTTCCTGAAGATGTTGGATCTGTGTGTGTCTACCAAGAAAACTCCACTCAGCAAGGGTAATTAATTGTGCGCATGTGTGTGTGTGTGTGTGTGTGACAGAAGGAGAGAGACAAAGAGATACAGAGAGAGATAAAGACAGGGAGAGATGATTAAGCCATGTTTTATGCCTTTACACATTTGGGACTTTTTTGAGAATGAAGTACACTGTCTCATCTTGTTGAAAAATTTAGCCACATACTCAGAGTCAGTGTTCTTCAGGGTGGCATTTATATTGCATTCCACTCTGGCCCTGCTGCTACCCTGCTCTACCTTTAGCAAGTTGCCTTACACCTCTGGGATGCCACATTTCTAACTATAAGGTGAGTGGTCTGGAGTAGATAATCTGTCCCACTTCTAATATTTTGTGAACTTATGAGTTTGCATCCAGACAAAGATGGGATATATACATAAAGCATTAGAAATGAGGGCACTGCCACCTCTTACTGTAGGATCCCCCAAATGTCTGCACCTTCCACTCTGAACTGATCCCAGCTTTCGTCAGGAACCTGAGTTTCTACTAGGACATCAGGAGACTCGTCTCACACAGTCACTGTGGGCAACATTTCTGTTGTGCTGAAACAGCTTTTTTGAGAATCTCTGCCATCCAGGCTCAAACCTGGGGACAGCCCTACTCCCTGCCCTCAAGGAGTCCTAATTCATGTTACATCGCATGGCACTTTTGTCCCCAAGGAATGCAGGAAAGATTATCAGCTGAGTGAAGGGGGTGACTTTTGTGTGTCTCTGTGACGATGTGTCTGCATCTGGTCACACTGCTGTACCATTGGCTCCTGAACAAGAAAAGTGCATTTGCATGCTGCCTATTTACTTGGTAGATGTGTAGGTGATGGTCATCCAGCTAGTATGTGGCTTTGAGCTGAGATGATGAATGGGTGCTAAATACCCCACCAACAGATATTCAGGGGGGCCTGGTGCAACACAGAGTTAAACCTGCACACTGGTGTCAGAAACAATTTGTTGGTTTCTCACTCTGTCAGTTGCATGCATGGCCAGCTGCTAATCTCTGGGTGTCATTTCATTATGAATTTGTTCACTACTTGTCTTGCTTAAGCTAAAAAATAAATGTATTTGAATGCACACAAATTTCCTCTGGTTCTTTGTTTTTATACATCCAGGTTTTTTATTTCTTTCTTAAAATTATTCCTTGTTTATAATGCCTCCTAACTTCTATCATCTCTAGGACCTCAGTGGTCCAAGTCATGTACCAGATTTCATTTAGTAATTATCCCATCAAAAGAAATCCCTTTCCCATAATGTCTTTGGAGGGAAATGTCATCCTTTAAGACTCTAACACTAAACAAAGCAAGGAGTGAAATATTTTTTTGTAATTAAAGCTGCTTTAACACATTTTTATTAAAAAACGCTGTTTTTATGACTATTTTCAGAAAAGAGAGCAAGAGTAGTGAAGAATGCTGGTTTTATTAACTTCTACTAATATGAATATTATTCATAATTGACCTAACCAAATATAAACCATGAGTTATTTCTTATTAAGATTCAAAGCTATTTAAATGGCATCTTATTTAGAAATAGATTTATTACAAGACTGAAGAACATTTAAAAGTTGGAAAAACACCCATGCCTATATCATTTTTATGAACTAAATGTCAAGAACTGTGAAGGGTCTAGGATTTTACCCCTCTTGAAACTAATAAGTTAGCCTGGCAGAGCTTTATGGATGCTGGCAGAAGACCCCTGGGTCAAAGAAAAGAAGTTCGTTACAGCACAGCAGGTAGAGTGTGTTTTATGTTCATGCTGATTCCTGAATTCATTTCCTTTTGCCGTTATAACAAAGAGCCACAAACTTTGCACCTTAAAGCAACACAGAGTTGCAGAAGTCCAAGATCAGTTTTAGTGGGCTAAAATCGAGGTGTCGTCGGGGCTGTGTTTCATCAGGAGGTTCTAGGGAAGAATCCATTTCCTTGCCTTTTCTAGCTTCCAGAGGCTGCTCCTGGCCCTGTATCCAGCAGCCTCTGCTTCTACTTTACATCTCTGTCTCTGACCAACCTGCCTCTTAGGAGGACCACTGTGATTATGTTGGACTGCCCAGCATAATCTCCCATCCCAAGATCCTTAATCACATCTGCAAAGTGCCCTTGCCACATAAGTAACATATTCACAGGTTCTGGGGAGAAGGACATGGACATGTTTCAGTGTGTGTGGTGAGGGGGGGGGGTGGGGCATTAACTTCTGCAGCTAATCTGTTCCCAAAGATTTATATCTATCTCACATGTAAAATTCACTTATCCCATCCCAATATCTTCTAAAGTCTCAATTATTACAGTATCAACTCAAAGTCCAATATATAGTCTAAATCTTATCAGCTCAAAAGTCCCATATCTCATCATTTAACCGTCTAAGGCAGGTATGAGTGAGCTCCTGGGTATGATAGCCTTGGGGAAAATTTTCCATCTGTGGACCTGTAAAACTAGAAAACGTATTTGTTCCCAAATATCTGGAGTACCCAGAGGAAACCCACGCAGACATGGGGAGAACATGCCAACTCCATACAGACAGCGGCCCTCGCCAGGAATCGATTTATTTTTTCTCGTCAGCGTTAAGACTAAATGACATTGAACAAAATGATGTTATTAGAGGTTCCTGTGTCTGTGTCTGTTTCACAGGTGAGAGAACTAAGGCTCTGGGACATTCAATATTTTGCTCAAGTGCAGAGCTAGTAAGAGGCAGATAAGCTGGGTTTCAAATAAATAGGGAACCTATGGCAGGCTCGAATGATTCCTTCCGTTGCTTAGTATTTATCTGGCATATCTTTTTTCTGTCTCTAACTTTTGACCTCTGTATGTCATTCTTTTAAAATTTTAATCTAAGTTTTAATTTTGTTTTGTTTCTGGTAAATATATAAAATCTGTAAATCTATCTTACATTGAGAATTTATTCCATCTTAATGTATTGTAATCTCTGATGCTGTTTCATTTCTAGCATCTAATCTTGTGATTTTATTTACTTTTCTCTGATTTTCTATTTAGTTTGCTCCTCCCACCCCCACATTATACTATGCAGTTGTGGTCAAGAATGTGGGGTCTAGAGATAGTCTGTCTGGGGTTGGATTCACCACTTTCTACTTGTGCAATCTTAACCAGGATACCCAGTCTCTTTGAGTCTCAGTTTCCTTATATACAAAAAGGAATAAGATCCACCTCAAAGTGATAAAATACATAAAGCACTTAAAATAGTGATTGGCTTATTCTACATGCTCCATTTTAGTGCCTTGGTTTTTATTCTCTTTTTCAACAAGTATTTTAGAGATTGCTCTTGAATTTTAATGAACATAATAGATATTGAAAGTTAAAGTCTATTGTTTAACCCACCCATTGAATTTTGTATATCAATAGTTATATATTTGTTTCCATAAGTTCATTTGGTTCTTTAAAAAAAAATTATCTGTTCTGTTTTATGATGTCCTGCTTTTTTCATTATATTTTCTGTGATTTGTTATTTTTTAAATGAGTCACTTGTACTTATTTTTTACTTAAAAAAATTGTTTCATAATTTTAGGTTCTTTAATACTAATCATCCTGGGGTTTTGGTATTTGCTATTTCTACTCATGGTTATTACCAACTTAGTTGTTCTTAGTCTAGAGAGAGGTAGAGAGAGAGAGAGAGAGAGAAATAGTAGTAGTAGTAGGAGTAGGAGTAGTAGTAGTAATAGTAGTAGTAGTAGTATAGTAGTAGTAGTAGTAGTAGTAGTAGTGTGAGCTTCTCTTCAGCAACTATTATTTTCTTCCCTGGATTGTCCCATGCACCCTGGCTTGTATAATGTTTCCCTAGAGAACAAATTTGTGTTCTTAGCACCCAAGTGACCTGATCAAGCTCGAATGTTTTGTTTGTTTTTTTTTGTTTTGGCTTGGGGATTCCTGCATCATAAGTGGAGTATAAATTTGGATTCCAGGTCCAACATGAAGCATGAGCTCATAGTTTAGATTTTTGAAGGGAGACTATTTTTCTCCTAGAGGCTCTGATAGGACCAGTTTCCTCACCCCTTTCCTGTGTCTGTGTTCTGTGAGTCTATCTTTCTCTGAAGAGATGGCCCTTCCAATACCTTTCATGCAGGGGATCTCAGCAAGGTAAGAGAATCTCTCCTTCCGGTGTGAACCTTTTTTTTCTGAATGGGTATCATGCCCCCATTCACTATGCAGTGAAAACCCCTTCCCTCATCAGCCCACAAGCTTCCCATTATGGCTCTAAGTTTTCTTTTTTGTCACCTGGGAACTTCTCTTTCCTTCATGATTAGCTCTAAATTATTTTTTGTTGTTGTATTTTATCCAGCACTACTAAAAGTTTTAAAAAACCCAACTTAGCTTAGTTCACCATGTTTCCAGAACTGAAAGCTTCAGTTCTAGAGTATCTTTTTGATTCTTCTTAAAAATATATTTTAGTTTATTTCTCTGGTGAAAATCTTTATCCCTTCATCTATTTTGTCCATCATTTTCTCTATTTTATTGAACATATTAAAGGCATTACAGTTTTTATTTGCTGATCCTACTACCTGGATCATCTGTGGGTTTGCATTTGTTTAATGTTTCTTATTCTCATGATCAATCATACAGTCTTGAACACTTTGTATGTCTAGAAGCTTTTTTATTATTTGGCAGACATTGTGAATGAAAAATTCATCGACATTATATAAGATGTTATATTCCATGACATAAGCTTCTCTCCTTCGAAGCTGTTAGGCAGGTAGGTGAGGGATTGATCTCTCTGCAATCCAACATTGAGGTGGTTCAGAACTAAATTGCATTTAAAAAAAATTTTGAAGTATACTTGAAAAAATAATTTTATATATGTAAAGTGTATAATTTAATACATTTTGACATATGTATACTCTCAAGAAATCATTACCACACCTAAGATAATAAACATATTCATCACCCACAAAAGTTTTCTCATGCCTTCTTATAATCTCTCCCTCCCTATCCCTTCCCCTGGAAATCATTGATCTGTTTTCTGTCACTATTTATTGGTCTATATTTACAAGATATTTGCATGAATGCAGTCATACTGTGCCTACTGTGTTTTGTCTGGTTTCTTTCACTCAGCATAATTATTTTGAGATTACTACTACTACTACTACTACTACTACTACTACTACTACTACTACTACTACTACAACAACAATCATCAGATTATTGTATCAATAGTTTATTCCACTTTTTACTGAGTAATGTTTTATTTTATATATATATTATTTCTTTATCCATTTATTTGTTGATGGACATTGAGTTATTTGTAATTTTGGCTATTAATAATAAAACTGCCATGAGTATTTATTTATAAGTCTTTGTATGGTCATATGCTTTTAATTTTCTTAAGTGCCTAGAAAAGGAATGTGTGAGTCATATGGTAGATAAGTGCTTACCTTTTTAAGAAACTGCTAAACAGTTTTCCAAAAACGGTTGTTATATCATTAAATTTCTCACAGTGTATATAAATTCTGGTTGCTCTTTTTTTTTCCAACATTACTTTAAAAGGTCAGGCTTTTAAATTTTATCCATTCTAATATGTGTATGCAGTAGTATCTCATTGTGGTTTTCAGTTGCATTTTATTACTAATGGTATTCAGCATCTTCTCATATCTTTCCTTCCATCTGGGCATCTTTTGTGAAGAGTGTTTTCAAGGCTTTGGTTCATTGTTTTATTGGGGGGATTCTTGAGTTTTGAGAGTTCTCTATTCTGGATATAAATACATCAGTTATATGATCTTCAAATAGTTTTTATCAGTCTAGAGCTTGCCTTTTCATTTGCTTAACAGTGTCTTTGAAGAATGGAAGTTGCTCATTGTGAAAAAGTTCAATTTACCATTTAAAAAATAGATTATACTTTTGGTGCTATATCAAAGAAATCTTTGCCAAACTCAAGATCAATGAGGTTTCTTCTTTTTTTTTCCTAGAAGTTTTATAGTTTAGGTTTCCTATGAAGGTCTATGATCGATTTCAAGTTAATTTTTGTGTACGTCGTGAGGTATGAATCACCTTTGTATATGGATACCTAATTGTTCTACACCATTTATTGAGATGAATTTTCCACTGAATTGCCTTTGTGCCTTTATTGAAAATCAGTTGTCCATATATGTGTTGGTTTATTTCTAGATATTCTGTTCCATTGTTGTATTGGTCTATTTTATGCCAATATTATACTTCCTGATTGCTGTAGCTTTATAGTAAGTCTTGAAATAGGAAAGTGTAAGTCTTCCAGTTTTGTTTTTGTTTGAAGTTGTTTTGGCTGTTTGGGGTCCTTTACATTTCTATAGGGATTTTAGAATCAGTTTTTAAATTCCCTTTCTTAGATCTTGTTTTGCCCAAATTCCACCCATTTCTTAAGATTCATCTCCAAAGCCACATTTTCCAAAACAGGCTCTCCAGATCCCAGGTGAAAGGAATCTTACTTCTGTGCTCTATTTGCACTTCCTATCACTCATTGCATTATTCATAATTGGCTATATCTACTTGTTTGATCTTTCCTGTCATCCAGTAAACCCCTCGAGAGATCATGTACCTTCACTTGTTCTCTGTGTGCTGAAAAAACTTGCTTTGTATTCTGCAGAAGTGAGCCCTGCATCAAGAGAGGTCTGCAGAAGACACCTAGCTCATTTATTCATACTGTCAAGGAATTCAACAGATTTAGAATGATTTATTGTATTGTTTGTAATCTCCAAGATCTCTCAGCCTTACCTCTGTTGCTGTTACTGCACTTTTAAAGAATAATGGGGTAACTATTTTCCAATAGCAAAACATATTCTAATTGATTTGTGATGATAATTATATGCAGCTGTGTCTTTATTGTTCCCCTACTCTCTCATCATTGAACTTTTGGGAGACTGTCATATCTTTACAGATATCAGCAATATCTTTGGCTATCAGGGCTGTAGTACCTCAACTCAAACCTGCTAGGTTTCCTTCCTCTTGTGCCCTCCAGCTCTACTCGGCCCTCTACTGGGTCGGGGGAGTACATTTATGCTCTTGCCCTCTGAAAACCTGTTATTCTCAGGAAGGATTTTTGTATGGCGTATAATCATGTCCTTCTTATGAGAGAAATCCATCCCAGTAGTCTGGCAGCATGGGAATATGGTTAGCCTGCTTTTGTAGAGTCTAAACAGTTCTATGCTTAACTAGGAACAAATACAATGAGAAAATCGTTTTAGCACCCGACAAATTAGTAGGAAAATCAGCTCCTCCCACACTAAGGCATTATGTCATGTGACATTCTCTGGTGAGCAATTTGAGGTTCAAGATTTTCATTTCCCTTAGTCTACGCATTGATGACATCTGTTGAGATTGTATGATTCCTATTTATTTGTGTAGCACAGCACTAATTTTTATTAAAGCATCATGTGTTTAAAAGGCGAATAGACAGTTTGTTAGAAGATAGAAATCCTCTTTGATTTTGGTCCTAAAGTAGAAAATTGATTAGTAGTTAAAGAAAATTTACATCCCAATCTTAAATACAGTAATATGAAATTAGAAAATGATGAACTATTAGTTGGTTCCATAAACACTATAGCAGTTATTTACCTTTAAGCCTATTACTGTGGCCGCTCTGCAGTGATTCCTCTTTATTAGCATGCTTGAGAGGCCTGTGGGCCTGTCATCTTTGTCAATATCATCATCACTGTCGTCATCATGGGACTGATTCTTCTAGATTTAGGAAGAGATGGAATGCGTGTGTACGTGTGTGTGTACAGGAAAAACAATCAGACGTTAGATGCAGAACATATATTTCATCCAGAGAAGAATGTGACCATGAAAACCTGGTGTGCTGAACAAAGGAAGTGGTGGGACGAGATGGCCCAATGACAAGGATGAGGGCATAAGCACAGGTGGTGGTATAGATGGCATGGCTAGAGGATTCGTATTTGGTTTGAATGAAGGGAGTGCGATAGGCAGAATCACGCTCCCCCACTCTCCCCGCCCCCCCCCCGAGGTAGCCACCTGTGAAAATATTACTATAATGGCAAAATGGGCTTAGCAGGTGTTAAGGTTTTTGAGAGGGGAAGATGGGAGGAGCGTCCTGGTTTACCCAGATGCGCCCAATCTAATCACGCGGGTCCTTAAAAGCAGAGCAGCTTTCCTAGTTGAGTATAGAGTCAGAAGGAGATGTGACCACAGGACTGTTCAGAAAGATACAAGCGTTGCTGACCATGAAGCTGGAGGAAGGGGGGCACCCGCCAAGGAATGCTGTTGCCCTCTGGAAGCTGCAAAAAGCAAGGGAACTTTTTCTCCTGCTGAAACCCTGAGTTTAGCCCAATGACAACTGTGTTGGACCTCTGACCTAAAGAACCGTAAGATGATAAATCTGTGCTGTTTTAAGCCATTAAATTTGTGGCAATTTGTTATAGCAGTAATAGAAAATTAACAGTGAGGTTTGTCTAAGTGATTAGAGGTCTGGAATGGAATATGGAGAGGAAGACTGGGATCAGATTAATCAGTGCCTTGAAGGCTCGAGTCAGGATCGTGACATTTATACCTAAAAAGGCACAGGTGAGATGAGTCAGGGATATACTTCAAGAAGTGTCAGGAAGAACTACATGGCAGTGCTGTTTTGCAGACCATTTGAACGGAGAGCATTGGGAGCATTGGGGTAGAAAAATCAACTAAACCTCTACCAGAAAAGTAAATAGTAAAATGGTGACTGGGCTTCACTGGTGATGGATATGGGAATGGGAAGAAACAGAGATATAAACATTATTTTGAAGAAATTGGCTATAGGTTTGATGATTCCATGTGACAAAGAGTTAATGTTTGCACAGAATATGTCTCTTCAAAATTCCTGTCAAAATCTTTTTTACATGCATTTTATTATTAGTTTCAAGTATATAATACATTAATTAGACTCATGTCAAAATATTATCCATGAGAGTGATGGTATTTGGAGATGGGGTCTTTAAGAAGTAATTAGGATTAGCTGTTATGGGGGCAGAGCTCTTATGAATGGATTAATGCCCTTATAAGAGAAAGTTTGTGTCTTGTTTTTCACCATGTGAGGACTCAGGGAGAGCCATCTTCAAGCCAGGAAGCAAACCTTCACCCAGACATCTTGATCTTGGACTTCCCAGGCTCCAGAACTGTGAGAAATAAATGTTTTTTAAGGCACCTAATCTATGGCATTTTGTTACAGCAGCCCAAATTGATTAAGAAGGTCAAGAACACCTCAAAAGTTTGTAACTGACTGACTGAAGAATGTTGAAACCCAGGAGAGTGGGCAGCTGGATTCAGGGAGAAAAAACGAGCTGGTTTCAAACATGCTGACTTTTTGAGGATGATAAGGAATTGGGAATAGGGGCTGGCACTCAGGAGAGAGGAGAGGTAGAGGTGCAAATCCAACGTTATCCTGGTATGCTGCTGGGTAGTGGTAGCTGTGCCGTGAGTATGAGAGTAGACACAATCTCAGGATTGGAGAAAGCAGAGTGTTGTATTTGTAGATAGAGGTCATGGGACAAAAGGAGGTGATTTGTTATTTAGCACCTACTGTGTGAAGCACCGGGCTGTAGTGAATGTTCCCACCCCAAGCCAGGGGAGTGAGCACCTCCTGGCTGTTCTCATTAAGGCTCCTTGCATGTGGCTATGATAATGAGCAAAACAGCTAGCTATTAGAAGATGAGGGCATACACATGTGTGATTATTTACATTGCCTGGAACTGGAGAGAGTTAAAAAAAAAAAATGCTTCATTCCGCTCAGCCTTCTCTAATAAGCAGACTCAATGTAACCATTTTATAAATATTCTTCCCCTTTGACTTCACTTCTGGCCTTCTTCACAAATCCTTCCCCCAAATCTCTCTCAGACTTTTCTCCAAAGTTACTCAGGCCATGTACAATTCTGCATATCTGTCTTCTGCATCAGAACTTTTTCACTGTAATATAAATAGCCTAAGGTGAGACCAACTGGCAGGTGACCAGGAGAGGTTCAAGTGCAGGGCAGGCTCTGACTAGCTCCACTGCTCCAGACTCCTGTTGTGTTCTTGCCTCTTCACTCTCGTGCTCCAAGGATGCATACCTGGTACATTTGCCCTCTTTTTTTGATCTGCTTCTCCACAAAGTCTAGTCCATTTCTCTTGTTCTTGAATTTACTAACAACTCATTTTATTCTAGTAATGAAGTGTGATACCTCTCTACCTCCTACAGACTTCTCTGATCACTACTTTCAAATTTAGTTTTTACAACAATCTATAAAGAAGGTGTAGGTGGGGAATATATGTTTCCTCCTATTTATACTATTTGGGTGGTTGTGATTGAAGCTTTCAGCAAAAACCTATGGTTTAAACTTGAGGGGAACAAATAGGTTAATTAGGGCTAAGGATCTACCTTTATCAAGCTGCAGATGGTGCTGAGGAGTATATGGACTTTTCATTAAAGACTCTTCTATAGAAATTGAAAAGAAAGGCTGTTAATGATTCAAATACTAAAATAGAATGATTAGTAACTTAAGGATTAGACAATATTCAAACTTCACTTTTCCTACCATTCACTGCTAAGGGGCTCTTCAAAGCATGGTGGCCGTTGAATGGCTACATAACTACAAAGTGTACATCTTATTCTGTAAGATTACCTCTGTTATTTAATGTGCCTGTAGGTCTTGGACTACCTAGAGTCCTTACTATGTACGGGTGGGAAAGAGGAGGGTTTCAACATTTTAGGCATTTGACAGATTTAGAGTTTTTGCAATATGGAATGGACCCTAATGCTAAAGCCTGGATTTCCCAGGGTTGACGGGTAGACAGATACTAGTTATAGAATGCTATGGCCTCAGAAGTAGTAGTAGATCTGATCACAAAGCTCTCCACACAAAAGCAGTGGTGTCTGCCACAAGCCACATGTTCTGATAAGGTTCTGAAGAGAAGGGCGTGGACGCAGGTGCCTTATGAAACTGAGGGAGGATGGAACTGGTAGCAGAGTATTGATATTTTCTGGAGCTTAGATCTTTGTAAAAGACATCTACTCCAGATAGTTTATTTTTGTGTTCTCACCCTGGACCATTAGTGCAATGACTAAGGAACAGTATGTATGGTTCCTGAGGTTTTTAGTTGTAATAGTTCTTATAGTACTTATGGATCTTTAATCTGTAAATAGAACTGAAGACCCGCCATGTGCACAGCTTATTCCAAAAAATAATATAGAATTCTCATCAAATAGAATGTACTTTTGCTCTAAGAAATTATCTATAATTGTACTTCCTTGTGTCTCAGAATCAGCCTTGTTTGTGCCTGAATGAATGGTTCATTAATAGAATCAGTCAAAAGGACAAGGGATGGTGAAGCTATAAATTAATAGACTTGCAAATAAAAAATACAAAGTACACTCAAATAATAACCAAAATAGTTTATAACAAAATAAGATTTTACATAAAAATAGCAAACTATAATTAATGCTTTTTTTCCTACACTCTTAAGAAAAGGACATTAAAAATGCTAGACATTAATTGTATTTCTTATATTTTAATTTCCACATTTCACATTTGCTACCCATAATTTCACCAAGATCTATTTTACCCGTACTTCATAAAGTATTCACTTTGTCATTATTATTCTATAATTGCATTTACTGGCATGTTGTTATTGAGCACATAGAATGTGTCTAGTCCAAACTGAAATGTGCTGTAAATGTAAAATATGCCAAAATTTGGAGACTTAGTATGAAAAAAAAATGTAAAACTCAACTTTCACATTCTGGCTACATTAGATTACATAAATTACCAAAATTAATTTCATTAAAAAAAATCTTTTAAAATGCAGCAACAATAAAATCAGAAATTACATTGTACACATACTGAACAGAACAGGACATTTGAAAGAAATTGGCTATCGCTTTAACTTACCAGTATTTTATATACTATCTGCTTTTGGAAATGGGAATTGCAAAATAACAATCTGGCTACTTCTATGCATGTTTTTAGTTTTTTCTAATGGACATATATTATTTTTTAATAAAGTAAAAATGTTAATATTGTTTTAAAGTCTTAGTTACAGAAAAGGACTGGCATTTAAGACATGTAGCATGAAAGATTAAAACTGAATAAATCAAATTCACCTAGTACTTGTGAAATATATTTTGTACCTGTATCAGGTACAAAAATGAAGCACTTAAGAGTTGGGGAAAAAAATTTGGGAGAACACAAGAGTTCACTGTCTACTTGTACAGAAGTTACAATTCTCATCAAAATGATGGCAGAAGCTCTATTAAGTTGACTGTCTATCACTGCATTTCCATAAGAGGATCTGTTTCTTTTGCACCAAGAATTGAGAATGCATACTTAAGTCAACAATGACAGAGTATGTGCAATTTTCTTTTCCTTCCATATCTAGCATGTGAGAACTTTTACAATAAATCTAACACTAATCACCTGACATAAAGGGATTTGTTCATGAATTATTTTGAATATGACTAGTTACTGATTTTCAGTAAAATACACCATAAAGTTTTTTTTGTTTCTTGTTGGTTAAGGGCAATTTATTCTGAAATGTTGCTTTTGTGTTGTTTGCTTTCTGGCAACATACTGGAACACTTGTTATCAAAAACTTCCTTCTGACAGTGGCACAATCTCAGCCATCATCCATCTTCAGGCGTTCCCAAGAGGTCACTTGAATTCTGAGTGTCTAGTAATACTCTGATGCGTTCACTTCATCTGCCAGAGGAACTGGCACAACCACCCCCTGCCGGTGCAGCTCTCTGAGAACATCTAATATTGAGTCTAATTCTGTGCGGAACTTGTCCAGCTCACGATTCTTCAACTGTGCGAGTCTTTTCCATTTCTCAATTTCTTTGTTTTGCTCCGTTTCTACTACTTGGTGTGTTTGCTGTATTATCTGTAAATAAAAATCCATATTACTGTTACAGTTCATAGTGGGGTGAAGAACACTTAGCAATCTCAAGGAGCTAAAGGGGGACAATGCTGGCTATGGTAAACCAGCGACCTATGTATCAGGGGGAGTGGGAGGAGAGGGAGCCCTACCCAACTGGCTCTACTGTGTCAATGAAGAGGCTTGCAGGTGAAGAGGGTGAGAAGTGGGACATTTAGAGTCTAGTTCTGATAGGGAGTCTAAGTTTTTTTTAAGCTGTTTAATGAGTACCATATTGCATCAGAAATTTCTAACAACTTGTTATGAATCCAAACATCTCCAAAAAGCTCTTCCTCTTAAGAACAGCACCTGAGATGCAATCAAGATAGTTTTAATATAACACATGTCATTATGTTATAGCACTAGAAATGATAAGTACACACATGTAGCATCTATCATGTGCCAGGCTTGGTTTTGAGAATTTTATCCATGTTAACTTATTTAATCCTGCCACCACATTAGAAGGTGAATTCTACATATTTATCCCCACTTAATAGGTAGGGAAATGGAGGCACAGATAAGTTAAAAAAACATTTGGTCGAGGCTCACACATAATTCGTTGAAGCAGTCAGGATTCCCACCTAGGCAGCCTGGCCCCAGAGTCCCTGCTGTTAACCACCACATTAAACTGCCTTGCTTATGAAGTGAAGGACCCTTTCCAGTACCACAGGGGAATCATTAGTCACAAGCATTACAAACCAGAGAAAGCGGGACATACAAAAACGACTACTGAGGGCAACGAATCTAATGTTTCTAAATATTGAATATGCTGAATGAACATCTCCAATATAATTTTTGTTATATTGCTAGAGTTAACTTCTTAATTCTAATATAAAAGCATTTCAGAAATATTGTGTTAACAGGTGCTTGAGTTCAGGGGAACACCAAATGCTATATGAATTTTTAATTCTAAGTAAAACATTATACTTAAATTTTAGATGGCTATTATATGGTGGAATTAATTTGGCATTTAACATTTTTTTTCCAGTTATATTGAGATATTACTGACATAACATTGTATGTTTAAGGTGTACAAGGTAGTTGACTCGATACACATATACACACACATATCGTTTTACTATATGATGGTAAAATTACAATAAGTTAACATCTACTGCCTTATATAGCTTCAAAATTTTTTCCTTGTGATGAAAGGTTTACTTTCCTAGCAGTTTTCAAATATACAATCCAGTATTGTTACTATAGCCAGCATGCTGTACATTACATCACCAGAACTTATACTGAATGTTTGTACCTTCTGACCATCTTCACCAATCTACCCATACCACCCCTCCTCTGGCAATTACCAATCTGATCTGTTTCTATGAGTTTTCTTAGAATCCGTCTATAACTGAGATCATTATTTGTTTCTGTCTGATTTACTTCACTTAGCAAAATATCCTCAAGGTCCACCTATGTTGTTGCAAATAGTAGGATTTTCTTTTCTGTGGCTGAATGCTATTCCACCGTAGGTATACACCACATTTTCTCTATCCTTCATCCACGGATAGACATTTATGTTGTTTCCATGTATTGGCTATCATAAACAATGTTGCAGTGAACATTAGGCACAGATCTCTCTTTGGTATAGTGATTTTGTTTCCTTCAGATATATAAAGTTGAACTGCTGGATCACATGGTAATTCTATTTTTAATATTCTGAGGAACTGCCATACTGTTTTCCATAGTGGCTGCACCAATTTATATTCCGTCAACAAGGTTCCTTTCTCTCCACATCCTTTCTCCACTTGTTATTTTTGTCTTTGTGGAGGACAGCCATTCAACAGATGTGAGGTGACATCTCATTGTGCTTTTGATTAGGATTTCCTAATAATTAGTGACCTGAGCATTTTCATGTAACTGTTGGCCATATAAATATCTTATTGGAAAACTATTCAGGTCTTTTGCTCATTTTTAATTGGATTTTTTTTTTTTTTTTTTTTTTGGCCATTGAGTTATGAGTTTCTTGTACATTTCGGATTTTAACCCATTAACAGATAATGTGGTTTCCAAACATTTTCTCCCACTTCTTAGGGCTGTCTTTTAATTTTGTTGCTTATGCTTTAAGTGCCATAATCAAAAAATAATTATCAAGACCCATGTAAAGGAGTTTCCCCCCTACGTTTTCTTCTAGGAGTTTTATGTTTCAGGTCTTATTTTAAGTCTTTAAAATCCATTATGAGTGGTGTAAGATAGGGGTATAGTTTCATTCGTTTGCATGTGAATATCCAATTTACCCAGAATTATTTATTGAAAATGTCATTTCTCCATTGAGTACTCCTGATTTCCTTATCAAATACTATTTGACTGTATATGCAAGAATTTATTTCTGGGCTCTTGATTCTGTTCCACTGGTTCACAGTCTCTTTTTAATGCCAGGAGCATACCGTTTTGATTACTATGGCTCTGTAATATAGTTTGAAATTTAATAAGTGTGATGCTTCCAACTTAGTTCTTGTCGAGATTGGCTAGTTGGTGTTTTTTTTTTTTTTTTTTTGCGGTTCCATACAAATTTTAGAATTTTTCTTTTTCCATTAGTCATGAGTCTTAACGACGGGGATACTGTCTGAGAAATGTGTCATTAGGCAACTTTTGTTACTGGGTGAACGAACATCATAGAGTGTACTTATGCAAACCTAGATGGAACAGCCCGCTTCACACCTAGGCTATGTGTATAATCTTACGGGACAACCAGAGTATATGCAGTCTGTCACTGACTGAAAGATCATTATGCAGAGCATGGCTGTACTGTAAAAATTGCCAACGGAATCTTGTTAGGGATTATACTGAATCTATTGATTGCTTTGGACATTTTAATAATACAAGTATCTCCTGCTTTTCAAAAGTTTGTGCTATGCTACTTTGCTTTTATGGGAGATCAACATTAGTAACTGTTCTGGCTAACCAAAAGAAATGCAAAGACTTTTGTTTTTATGAAAAAAGCAAAAGTGTTCCATGTCTGTTTTGTAAGTTATTATAAATGCAGCATGAAGTAAGAGTGGCAATGCTGTTACTATATGTTAGTGTTGTTTTAGGATTTACATGACTAGGTAGGTTAGTTTTGGGAATGCTAAAATTTTTACATATAAATTAAATAGTAATTGCTTCTTTTATGCCATTTCAACTTATCAAAGGTTTCACAGGTCGGTCTACTTTTGGATAGTGAGGAAAATCTGCATTAATTCTTCCAATCTATGGATATGAGATACCTTTCCATTTATTTGTATCTTTAATTTCTTTCTTCAATGTCTTATAGTTTTCAGTATACAAATATTTTACTTCCTCAGATAGATTAACAAATATTTTAATGTTTTTGATGCTATTGCATACAAGATTTTCTTACTCAGAATTTCTTGTTAGTATATAAAAACACTAGTGTTTTTTTTTCCACTAGTGAATTTTGTATAGAGATTTTTATACCCTGCAATTTTACTGAATTTGTTGACTAATGAACAATTTTTATGTGAAGCCTTTATATACATTTTCTCTATATAAGATCATGCCATCAACATAGTCAATTTGACTTTTTCATTTCCAATTCTGATGCTTTTTCTTTCTTTTTCTTGCCTGACTGCTCTGGCTAGGAATTCCAGTAGTTTGGAAGTCCAGTAGTTTGGAAGTCCAGTACTGTAGGTGTGGTGACACTGAGCACCCTGGTCTTGTCCCTGATCTTAGAGGAAAAACTTTCAAACTTTCACCACTGAGTATAATGTTAGCTGTTGGCTTGTAATATATAGCCCTTACTATGTTGCAATACATTCCTTCTGTACTTCATTTGTTAAAGAGTTTTTGTCATGAATGGATTTTGAATTTTGTCAAACACTCTTCTTTGCATCTATTGAGATGATCATGATTTTTATCTTTCTATCAATGTGACATATCATACTAATTCATGTGCATATGATGAACAATCTTTACAAATCTCAGGGATGAATCCTACTTAATTGTGGTTTATAATTTTAATGTGTGTTTTTTTTTTTAAAAGAATTTTTGACCTATATTCATCAGAGATAATGACCTACAGTTTTCTTGCAGTGTCCGTATCTGGCTTTGTTATCAGAGTAATGCCTGACTCATTAAATGAGTTTAGGAGTGTTCTCTTCTACTCTTTGGAAAATTTTGAGGACTGGCATTAATTGGTTTTTAATGGTTCGACTGAATTCACCAGTGAAGTCATCTGGTCTTGGGCTTTTCTCTGTTGGGAGGTTTCGATTACTGATTCAGTCTCCTTACTAGTAATTGGTCTGTTCAGATCTTCTGTTTCTTAATGATTCAGTGTTGGTCAGTTTTATGTTTCTGGGAATTTATCTATTTCTTCTAGGTTGTCCAATTTGTTGAGGTATACAGACACACCTCTTTTTATTGCAATTCACTGATGTAGCATTTTTTACATATTGAAGACAAGATACCCTACCAGCATAAAGATTATGACTAGCTTTATTGTAATATTCATTGTGATTTTAATTTGCATTTCTGATGATCAGAGATATTGAGCATCTCATTCATATGTCTATTGGCCATAGGTATGCCCTCTTTGGAGAAATGTCTATTCAGATTCTCTGCCTATTTCTTAATTAGATTGTTTGCTTTTGTTGTTAAGTTATATGAGTTTTTATGTTTTGGATATTAACCTCTAATCAGATATATCATTGGCAAATATCTTCTCCTACTTAGCAGGCTGCCTTTTTGTTTTGCTGATGGTTTCCTTTGCTATGCAGGGCTTTTTAGTTTGATGACATCATTTATTTTTTCCTTTGTTTCTCTTGCTCAAGGAGACATACAAAAAAAAAAATACTAAGCAGTGTCAGAGTTTACTGCCTATGTTATCTTTTAGAAGTACTTAAGTCTTTATTTTGAGTTTATTCCTGTATAAGAATAAGGAAGTAATCCAGTTTCATTCTTTTGCATTTATCTGTCCAGTTTTCTCGACATTTAATTGAAGAGACTGTCTTTACCCCAGTGTATATTGCTCCTCTGTCACAGATTAATTGACCATATAGGCGTGGGTTTACTTCTGGGCTCTAGGTGGTAAGCTTAGATTCCTTTATCTTTTGTGTTTCTACTAGAAGTTTTTGCTTTGTGGTTACCATAAAGCTTACTTACATAAGACAACTTTATTTTTAACTGTTTAAGTTGACAATAACTTAAGTCGAATGTATTCTAAAGTTCTACCTTTTTATTTCTCCCATTTTATGTTTTTGATGTCACACTTTATATTTTTCATCTCGTGCAGCCCTGAAATTATTAGTTCTATTTTGATTAATTTACCTTTTAACCTTCATATTAGATTTATAAATGATTAATCCACTATCTTTATAACATGAGATTATTTTGAACATTAGCATATATTTACCTTTACCAGTGAGATTTATACTTTCAGATGTCCTGTTACTGATTAGCACCTTTTGTTTCAGCTTAAAGACATCCCTTTAACATTTCTTGTGAGGCTAGTCTAGTGGTGATTAACTCCTTTAGCTTTTGTTTGTCTGGAAAACTTTCTTTTATCTCTCCTTCAATTGTGAATGACAGCTTTGCTGGGTAGGGTATTCTGGTTGGAAGTTTTTCTTTCAGCACTTTAAATATATCATGCTGTTCCCTTCTGGACTACACAGTTTCTGCCAACAAATCTGGTGATGGTCTTAAGAAGGTTCCTTGTATAATATACCAAGCTCTTTTTCTCTTGGTGCTTTTTTCTTTCATTGTCTTCAGATTTTGGTAATTATAATGTGTTTTGTTGTGGGTCTTTGGGTGTTTCTTATTTGGAACTCTGGGCATCCTGGATCTGGATGCTGTTTTGTTCCAGGTTACGAAAGTTTTCAGCTATTACTATTCAAATTGTTTTCTGCCTTTTCTCTCCCTCTCCTTCTGGGACTCCTGTTTGATGGTGTTCTGTGAGTCCCTTAAGCTATCTTAACTTTTTCTTTCTTATTTTTTATTATTTTTTGTTGCTCTGATTGGATGATTTTCACTACTCTATGAGTTCACTGATCTTTTCTTCTGCTTCATGCAGTCTACTATTGAACAACTCTATTGTATTTTTCAGTGCCGTTACTGTATTCTTTAGAAGTCACAAACTATTTGGTATTTTCTTATAATTTCTACCTCTTTGTTGAAGTTTTCACTTTGTTCAGGCAAATCACTTCATAAAGACCCTTTTCTGGTGTTTTAACTTGTTCTTTCTTTTGGAATCTATTTTCTTGTTTCCTCATTTTTTAAAATTCTGTGCTAGTTTCTATACATTAGATAAAATAGCTACCTCTCCCAGTCTTGAAGGAAAGTGTGTGTAGTAGATGAAACTATTATTCAACCTTGCACTATTTTCCCTAGTTTTTAGTTCTATCTTAAACTTTGTAACTGTCTGAACAGCCTATTTTCAGTGACTCCCATTAATTAAGGGTATGTCAAGATCTGTATATGTCTTAAGGTGAGGACCTTAGCACCTAGATTTAGGTTGAATGAAATCTAGACCCTCAGGCAGCGGATTTTAAAGTATGCAGATATATATTGTCCTGTGGGACTTCAAGTGTAAGTCCTGCTGGCCACCAGATCCAAGCAACCTAGAGATGATTCCTTGGGTGTCAGCCAGGAAAATTGAGATGACAAATGAGGGTATAAGCTCCTTTCCAGGAGATGCTGGCAAGCTGTAGGAAGGCAAAAGGGAGAATGCCAGCCTCCCACCAGCCTCCGTCCCCAGAAAATATTTCAGTAGGCTCCTTGATGTGTGTTGTATTAGATGCCTGCTCCTCAGGTCAGTGCTTCAAGATAAGCAAATAAACCTCTTTCACAAAAAGCCTGGGGACTTTCTAGTCAGCTGCCTCTGCACTGAGCCCTGGGGTAGGTGTATAAATTAGTCTTTTCTTGAAGAGCTGTTTCTCAGTTCACTATAGCCTTGTGGGTCTCATGGACACAAGCCCCATTGCTTTTCAAAGCTAGATATTTTGGGGGCTCATATCTCAGGTACAGGTCTTTTTTTGTTGTTGTTGTTGTTAAAGTACCCAATGTGGGGTTCAAACTCTCCTCATCATGGAAAAGCTTAGGGGATTTGAGCTCCCTATTGATTGTGGGTCACTGCAATGGAGACGGGGATTATAATAAGGTTGTGTCTCAGCCTCTCCTACACACTTGTTCACCTGATGCATAGAAGTTGTTCGGCTACTTTTTCAGTTTTTTTCCCCCCAGCGGAAATTGTTCCATATGTAGCTGTAGATATAGTGTGTCTATGGGAGATGAATTCAGGAAATTCCTATGTTGCAATCTTGAAATGGATCTTGTCTTCAACTTGAAGACTTATTTATAATGTGTCTTGGTGTAGACCTTTTTAGGTTCTATTTAGGGTCTTTCAGGCCTCATGATTTGAATGTCTGTATCTCTCCCCGGTAAGCTTTAGCCATTATTGCTTTAAGTATACTTTCCATTTTCCTTTTTCTTCTTCTGGAGTTTTCCAAATGGAGACATTATTTTCTAATTGTGTCAAATTCTGAATTTCATTCTTTTCTCTCCTATGACAAGATAATTTCAAATGATCTATCTTCTAGTTCACTGACGCTTCTGCTAGGTCGAGTCTACTGTTGAACCTCTTGATTCTTCAGTTCTGTCCTTTGTTTTTTTCAGGTGTACAATTTGTTTTGATGGTCTCTATTTTTGTTGAACTTGTGTTTTGCTCATGTATTATTTTGTTTAGATGTCTCTGTGTTCGTCTGGTTTCAGCTTCTTTACGAGGACTCTTCTGAATTTTTTTGTCTGCGTTCATAGAGCTCTAGTTCTTTAAGATCCGTTATTAGAGCATTATTAGTTTCCTTTGGTGGTGTCATGTTTACCTAATTCCCATGATCCTTGGTTTTTTGTGTTCATATCTGTGCATTTGAGTAAGTGGTCTCCTTTTTAGGAGGTTTACTTTGGCAGAGACAGTTTTTTGCCACTCAGTTCAGCTTGGGGTTTTGGACAGGTTGGCAGTAGTATCCTTGGGCAAGTCTCTTGGAAACTATTGTGTTGTTCATTTTTTTTTTTTTTGACTGCTATTGGAATCTTTTTTTTTGGAGGTGGGAGGGTGAAGCCCTGACCTCATACCTTGATTCTGCAAATGAACACAACTGCTGGTTGGTATCTCTACTTGGGCACCGGTTCAGAGGAAAATTCAGTCTATCAAGACGTCAGTGCTGGTTGCTGTAAGCTCTGCCACCCTTTCTTGCACAATCTGATCTCCAGGGCTTGAGCCCTACAGATTCACTCTGAAATCCCTATGAGGCCAGACCCATGTGGGCCTCTTGGAAGCAACCCACAATTGTGGGCAAGCTGAATGTTCACCTTGGGCTCTTTTTTTCACTGTAGATGCTGTAGGCTCCAGGGAGCCTCATGGTGCACATTGTGCCAGCCTGGGGGAGGGGCGATGCTGTCAGAGTGTGACTGTTTCTCTTACCCTTCTTAATGCACTCTGTGGTCCAAATGGGTACTTTAGCCTCATTTCTGTGTTCTTAGTTTTAAGGATGGTTGCTAGTTAGTCTTGTGAGGCAGACTGAAGTTGGAATGACTAATGTTGCCATCTGGATGATATCTTAATTTATCATTTTATCACGCTGTATGTGAAACTGAAATCCGTCACCTCTATAAATCAAGAATGTCCTAAAAATCCTACTATATAATCCTACTATATTTTTCCTTCAGTAAATAAAACAGTCAATTTATAAACTATACTAAAATAATGTATACAAGATTTTTCAATATATGTACATACATTAATCACATTTATTTATAGCAAGACTCCAAATGATTAGCTGCCATAAGGCTATAATACAGTGTGTGTAATAAGTGAGGAAGAAAATGTTGAACATATTTAACAACTTACAACCATTTCCTAGGACAGGCATTAAAAATTGACACATAGGGTAGGCTCTAGTGAAATGGGGATCCATTAATTCTATTATGGATAATGGCTTCTTGGTGTACAATGTGTTTTTAAAAGAAGTCCACAAATAATTTTGAGTAAGAATGAGAAATAAATTTCATTAATCTCTTTTCCAATTCACATTTTCTAGTTCTGATAGAGATAAAAAGCTGGAATCTTGATATGACTAAATTGAGCTAAGGTTTCTCTGTGTAACTTAGGTCAACTCTGAAGTTTTGAATGATGGTATTTTTTGTTTCCAAAGGATATATAAAGTTTGTATGCTCCCCTCTTTAAATGTTAAAGCTTTAAGCCACAATGTGGCTGTATTTTGAGCAAGGAACTACTTAAGGTAAAATGAAGTACCAAGAGTAGGGGCCTGAACATTTTAGATGGATTGGATTAGTGTCTTTATAAGAAGAGGCATCAGAGTCTCACCAGAAAATGAATCAGCCGGAACCTTGATTTTGGAATTCTAGCTTCCCAAATAGTGAGAAAATTATTTTAATCCACAAAGTTTGATATTTTGTTGTTCCATTCTAAGCAAACTAAATATCAGCACCAAGGCTCATGACTAAAAACATATCATGCCCTTACTTTTGTCATTTTTTATTTCTATTAATTTACCTGTTTATAATTAAGTGTGGTCATTATCACTAGTATTAGGCACATAATAATTTAAATGATCACATTTTAATGTAACTATATTTCTTACAAACTCTTATTGAAATGAACTTTTTAGGTACCATCAATCATTATGAACATGATACAAGTTGTATCTTTATTTCTTTGGATGTAAGGTAAACCAATCTTCAGATATTTCAGATTTAGTCTTTCTCTTAAAAGCTATATATTTATTTTTAAAATATCAATATATAATGGAAACACTTTAAGAAGTTTTGCTAAGAATGACAAAACCTTAGCAAACTGGAGGTACTTAAAAGTGAAGAACTATACAAATATGTAAATATGATTTACCACTTTACCTGTTGAAGTTCCTGCTCTCTTTGTTTATGTCTCATTTCCATCTGTTTAATTTTCTTTTCTAAGCCCATGAAATGTTTCATCTCAGGTGTATGGCTTTCTTTGGCCTCTCTCAATTCTTCTAAGAGTTTTGTAATCTAAAATTGAATTATGAAGTAAATAAACTATGAGAACAAGGAAATAAGTAATTTTTAACAGGTAGTCTTAAGAAGTAAGAATGTTTACCACATGTTCTTTATATTAAAAAAAAAAATGTATGTAAGAGGCTTCTTGTACCAAAGGTATCTTGAGTTTCTAGAATAACTAATAGCCTTCATTCCCTGTGCCCATGGCAGAATGATAGTCTACAGAGCAAAGCCAGTGGCCTGCTCAGGCAGGGATCTGGGGTACTGGTTGGCTTGAGTCAAGACCACAAATAAAGAGCCTTACCAGCACTTGAGCTGGTTCTCCCATTATACCTAGGCAGGGAAATATTTTGTAGCCCCTCACATTGCTTAATAATACAGTTTTCAGCTTCTCTGACCAGGGAACCTAACTAGAGCACTGCCTAAAGTGGCAACTGAACAGCGAGCACAACCTGTGGGTCTCCCTATCTACGGAACAAAATAGACGGCCCCATTTGTCCAGAGAATTCAGTGCACCGTCTTGCTCGATTCAGGTCTCCAAACAACAAGGTGAGCAGGCCTTGGGGTCTGTCTTGCTGCCTTTCCAGAGCAGGGAAGCTAAGTGTAATATTCAGTCCTGACTGTCTAGTAAGCCTGACCAAAGAACCATGGAGCCCTTCCTACAGGGAACCAAGCTAGATAAATGTCCAACTATACTCAGACCTCAGAGTTTGGGCAGTGGCCTTGCTCCAAAGTACCACGTGCTGCTTAACAATGGGGATACGTCCTTAGAAATGTGTTAGGCAATTTTGTTGTTGTGCGAACATCATAAACCTAGATGGTATAGCTTATTACATATCAGGCTACAAACCTTTATAGTATGTTAGTATACTGAATATTATACGCAATTGTAACACAATGGTATTTGTTTATCTAAACAAAGAAAAAGTACAGTAAAAATACAGCATAAAAGATGCAAAGTGGTACACCTGTATGAGGCACTTACCATAAAGCTTGCAGGACTGGAATATGCTCTGGGTGAGTCAGTGAGTGAATGTGAAGGCCTAGGACATTGCTGTATATTATGGTAAATCAATAAACACTGTACACTAACACTACACAAAATTTATAGAACATGAGATTAAATCAAGAGAAAATTATGCGATCAAGAGATGAACACAAGATGTATGAGGTTGCTGCCAGTGTAACAAGGTATACTGTTTTACAGCAAACTTTTTTTTTGAGTAGAGAACACTGAAAAATAACAATTAAAAAGTATAGTAAATATAAAAACCAGTAACATGGTCAATATTATCATCAAGTAGTATGTACTATACATAATTGTATAAGTTATAGTTTTATATGATTTAGAAGCAGAGTAGATTTATTTATACCAGCATTTCTATAACCAGGTGAATAATAACTGCAATATTGCAATGGCTATGATGTCACTATGCAATAGGAATTTTTCAGCTACTTCATAATCTTATGGGACCACCACTATATATGTGGTCCACTGTTGACTGAAAAGTTATATGGCACATGACAACAGACCCTTATAGCAAGCCCCACATACCCAAGAATGTTCCTGGTAGACATGGCTAGAAAAACAAAATGAGCTTGTGAAGAACTTTCTCTGCCAAAGTGAACCTGTAAAGCTGGAAGAGGAGACCACTTACTTGAATACAAAGATACCAACAAAAAGATCAAAGATCAAGAAAATCTGGTAAAAATGACAACTTCAAAGGAAACTAATGAAGAAAAGGTCTATAAAATATCACACAAAAAATTTAGAGCAATCATCTTAAGTTTAGAGCACTACAAGAACACATTAGACTTAACTAAATGAAATTAGGAAAACAACACAGGAAAAAAAGACAAGTTCAACAAAGAAATCCTAGGGCTGAAAAATATGACTGAACTGTAGAATTCAATAGCTTCGACAACAGACTTGACCATGCAGAAAAAAGGCAGTGATCTAAAAGGCCATTTAAAATTATCTCATCAGAGAAGCAAAAAGAAAAAAATGAAAAAGAGTACAGAAAACCTATGTGACTTATGGGTCATAATCAAGAGAAACGATATCTCTATTTTGGTAATTACAGAAGGAGAAAGAAAAAAGGACAGAAAATATAGTTAAAGAAATAATGGTAGAAACTTTCCAAACCTGGAGGGAGAAACAGACATCCAAATCCATGGACCCCCAATATGTTGAACCCAAATAGGGTTACACTGTAACACATTATAATTAAACTGTCAAAAGTCAAAGAATTTTGAAAAACAAGAGAAAAGAGAGAAATCACATACAAGGTAACCCCATTAAGACTATCAGTGGATTTCTCAACTGAAACATTCAGGACAGGAGAAAATGGGAATGATATACAGTCATGCACTGCATAACATTTAGGTCAATGACATTGCATTAACAATGGTGGTCCCAAATGATTATAATGGATTATAAGCAAAAAGTTAGTTTACAATGTTGAAAGTAAAGGCTGGACCCAACAATGATGTTGAATTTACTGCTGGATCTAGGTGGTTTAAATATGTGAAGAGGCTCAGCATGCTGTCCATCCACTGTGTACCCATGGACCTGACTTTGCCAGGGTAGGAGTTGACAAGGGAGCAAGAGGAGTGGGTGGGGGAGTCTGGAGCCACTCCCCACACATGTGTGCACATACTCACTTCCCTTCCTTTACTCTTTATCTCTTCTCTTCCCAGTTCCCTTTCTCTTCCCCCTCCTCCCTCTCTCTCTCTCTTCAGCCTCTTATTTCTCATTTTGAGCTGCCTCTCTATCTTTTTCAATTCTGCCTCCCTCTCTCCTCCAAACATCTACTCTCCCTTCCCATGGTGCCTTTTCCAGTCTTCCCCCTGCTCAACATGCATAGCATACATGCACATTTATTATCTTTTATACTATATCTAAATGTACCTCTTTTATGTTCATATTTGTTTAGATACACAAATACCATGATGTTACAATTGCCTACAGTATAAAAACATGCTGTACAGGCTCATAGCCTAGGAGAAATAGGCTATATCTAATAACCTAGGTATACAGTAGACCATACCACCTAGATTTGTATAAGTATACTATATAAGTTCCCACAATGACGAAATCGCCTGATGCATTTCTCAGAATGTATCCTACTATAGTGGTGCATGACTGTATTCAAATATTAAAAAAGACCTGTCAATTAAGAATGCTATACCGGCAAAGCTATTCATCAGAAATGAAGGAGAAATAAAGGACACTGCTGAACAAACAAAAGCTGGGGGAGTTCATCATCACTACACTTGCCTCACAAAAAATATGCTAAAAAGAGTACTTTGTGTGAAAAAAAAAAAAAATATATAAGAACATAAGGTACTGTAAAAACTCACTGACAATGGTAAATATATAGTAAAAGTTAGATTCTGTAATATGGTAATAGTGGTGCATTATTCACTTACAACTCTAGTTTAAAAGTTAAAAAGCAAATGTAGTAAAAATAGTCATAACTACAGCATCTAAAAAGAAATTAAAGGGGAAATAAAAAGGTATTTGAGACAAAAACAAACACAATATACCAAAACTTATAGGATGAAGTAAAAGTTCTAAGAGGGATGTCCACAGCAATTAACGCCTATTATGAAACCAAAAGATCTCAAACAACCTAAATCTATGCCTCGAGGCACTAAAAATGAAGAAATGACCCCAAAGTTAGAAGAGGAAAGAAAAAGATTAGAGCAGAAATAAATGAAAGAGAACAGGAAAACAATAGAAATGATTTAACAAAACTAAGAGTTGGTTCTTCAAATAGATAATATTGACAAACCTTTAGCTATACTAACCAAGGAAAAATGAGACATTTCAACTGATACCACAGAAATACAAAGGATCATAGGAGGCTACTATAAACAAATGTATGCCAAGAAACTGGACAATCTAGAGAAATAGAAAAATTCTTAGAAACATGCAACATACTAAGACTAAATCAGAAAGAAGTAGAAAATCTGAATAGACTAATTATTAAAGGAGACTCAATCAGCAATCAAAAACTCCCAAAAAAGAAAAGCCCAAGACCAGATGGCTTCAAAGGCCAATTTTACCAAACATTTAAAAAAGAACTCATGCTAAACCGTCTCAAACTCTTCCAAAATATAAAGAAGTAACACTCCCAAACTCATTTTACAAGGCCAGCATTCCACTGATAGCAAAGCTCGAAAAAGACATACCAAAAAACTCAGGCCAGATCTCTGATGAATACAGACGAAAAATGTCTCAATAAAATACTAGCAATCTGAATTCAGTATATGAAAAAGAGCATTCACCATGATTAAGTGAGGTTTATCTCTGGGATGCAAGGATATTTCAACATATCAAATCAATCAATGTGATACATCACATTAATACAATGAAAAAAATCATACTATCTCAATAGATGCAAAAGGAGAATTTGAAAAAATTCAACATGTTTGTAAATAAAACTCTTAACAAATTATGTATGGAAGGAATGTACCACAACATAATAAAGACCATATACGACAAACCTACAGGTAACATCATACTCTACAGTGAAAGGTTAAAAGCTTTCCCTCTAAGATCAGGAATAAGACAACTCTCACCACTACTATTCAACATATTACTGGAAGTCTTAAACAGAGCAATCAGCAAGAAAAACACAAAGAAAAGGCATTTGATTGGAAAAGAAATAAAATTGTCTCTACTTATAGGTAACATGATTATATATAGAAAATCCTAGAGACACACACACACACAACCAGATCTATTCAATGAATTAATAAAGTTGAAGGATACAAAATTAACATACAAAAATCAGTGTTTCCATATACTAAAAGAATTATTTGAAAAAGAAATAAAATGATCTCATTTATAATAGTTTTGAAAACAATACTTAGAAAAGAATTTAACCAAGGAGATGAAGATCTCTACACTGAAAACTAGAAGATATTGATGAAAACTGAAGTAGATACAGATAAATGGAAAGGCATTCTGTGTTCACGAATATAGAAGAATTAATATTGTTAAAATGGCCATACTACCCATAGCCATCTATGGTTAATGTAGTCCCTACTAGAATTCCAAGAGCACTTTTTACAGTCATAAGAAACAAAAAAAACAAAACAAAACAAAAAAACCAATCCTATAACATAAGGAACCACAAAAGAACCCAAATAGTCATAAAAAAATCCTGAGAAAGAAAGGCAGGAGGCAGCCCACTTCCTGATTTCAAGCTATGTTATAAAGGTATAGTAATCAAAACAGTATGGTAATAGAATTAAAAACAGACATAGACCAGTGGAACAAAATTGAGAGCCTAGAAATAAACTCACACATATACAGTTAACTAATATTTGACAAGGGAAAAAGACAGTTTCCTCAATAATGGGTGCTGGGAAAACTGGATAGTCACATGCAAAAGAATGAAACTAGATCCCTATCTTACAAACTTACACAAACTAACTATAAATAAAGACTTAGATGTAGGACCTGAAATCATAAGACTCTTAGAAGTAAACATATAAAAAAATCTTGACATAGGTCTTGGCAACAATATGTCAAATATTACCTAAAACAAGCAACAAAATAAAATACAAACAGGACTACATTAAATTGAAAAGCTTCTACACAGCAAAAGAAACAAGAGAATATGAAATGAAAAATGAAAATTACAAAACGTATCTTATAAAGGGTTAATATCCACAATGAAGAATTCATACAACTCAATAACAAACAATGACAACAAAAAAAACCAAAATAATTCAATTACAAAATGGGCAAAGGACTTGAACAGTTTTCCAAAGAAAATATGTGAATGGCCAACATGTATATGAAAAGATGTTCAAAATTATTAATCATTATGGAAATGAGAATTAAAACTGCAATGTGATATTACCTCAGGCCTGTAAGAATGGCTAACATCAAAAAGACAATAGATAACAGATAACTAACTGGAGAGGATGTGGAGAAAAGGGAGCCCTTTCACACTTTTGGGATTGCAAATTGGCGCAGCCATTATGGAAAACAGTATGGAGGTTCCTCGAGAAATTAAAAAGAACTATCACATGATCCAACATTTCCACTTGTGGAAATATATCTGAAGGAAAAAAACCCCACTATGATAAAGAGACATCTGCACCCCCTTGCTCATAGCAGCATTATTCACAATAGCCAAGATGTGGAAACAACGTAAGTGTCCACTGACAGATGAATGGTTAAAAAAGACATCACACACACACACACACACACACACACACACACACACAAAATGGAATAATATTCAGCCACAAAAAGGCCTTGAGGGCATTATGCTAAGAGAAACAAGTCAGAGATAAATGCTGTATGATCTCATATGTAGAATCCAAAAAGAAAAAAACAAACAGTGCCCCCCTGCCAACTCACAGAAATAGAGATTGGACTTGTGGTTACTAGGGGTAGGGTGATGGTGGGGGATTGGATGAAGGTAATCAAAAGGTACAAACTTCCAGTTATAAGATCAATAAGTACTAGGGATGTAATGTAAAACATGATCACTACAGTTAAAAGTGCTGTATGGTACACATGAAAGTTTTTAAGAGAGTAAATACTAACAGTCCTCATCACAAGGAAAACAATACTACTTTTTCTTTTTTTGGGGGGGGGTGAGGTAAACTGAGATAATGGATACTAACTTAGCTTACTGTGGTAATCATTTCATGATATATGTAAATCAGATCATTATTTTGTACACTTATACAGTGCTGTATATCAATTATATCCCAGTAAAAAGCTGGAAAATAATTTATATATGCTGTTAGGTTAAAAATATGCTTTAAAATCATATATGCATGCAGAACACACAAATAAACATGTATTTTGCATGTGTGCATGCATGAGCACAACACTCACACTATATATATATATAAATATATATATAATATATATAAATATATATATAAATATATAAATATATATATAAATATATATATAAATATATATATAAATATACATATAAATATATATATAAATATACATATAAATATATATAAATATATAAAATCTGGAAGAATAGGTAACATAATAGACATCTGGGTGGCAGGATTTATACCTTCTAATTATACCTTCTAATTTTTCTGTTAATATGTATTATCATTAGTATGCAAAATATATGGAAGATTGAATTCATGCTCAACAGAGATAGAAATGAATAACACTAATGAGAATTAATGATTTTTTCTGTCTCACCCACTAGAATGCAAGGTCCTTAAGGGCAAGATCTTCAGGAATTTTATTCATTACTATATCCCAAAAGCCTATAATATTGACCGACGCTTGTACTGGGTATGTCCTTGTGGGAACCACTTGTGGGTTATTATAAGAGGCAGTGGTTCTTGATGAATATGTGGTGTCTATGCCTGGGTGGTTCCTCCACCTGCCAGGTGTTTTATTCCCTTGCACCTGTGCTGTCTCCTGCCCAGCAGTATAGACTGCTGTGAGAACTACTTGCATTGAAGAGAAATGCCTAATGCTGACTTGCTCTTTCTTGGCCTGTATCCAAAGTACCAAGTGTGGTTGATGGTCATTGTGTTTACCTGAACCTGCTGGTGAGCCTTACAGTGGCAAATTAAGAATTTAAACTCAGATATTATCATAAATTCCATGATCATCCCACTATTTGTTCATAAATAACCAGCAGCTAGCTGAGGAATATTTGAGATTAACAAGGAGAAAATTCTGAGATGTCATAAATTAGTCACAGCAGGCCAGAAGGTAGAATGAAGAAGCAAGAGAGGTTAATCAGTTAAGAAATGCAGGGCAAAACCAACAAAAGACTGCTTACATTCCTGGGTATACACTGAAACTTTGAATTACCTTTCAGGTGGCTATTTCTGTGATTATCTAAAGAGAATAGCCTGGCGCCACTGATCACCTGACATCTCTGAATCTTGCTTACACATGAACTTTTTGGACTGTTGCTCACCACCAATGCAAAGGAGCAAACACCTTTTCCTATCCCAGAACTAGCCATGCTTCACCTTCTCCCATCCACTTTATCTACAGCCAATGTAAATTCTTTCAAAACAACTTAGATCTTTCTTCCCCAAACTGTATGCATAAAAGAGCCTGTCAGCTCTGGGAGTGCAGACATGCTTTTTTGTCTCTTCTACCTAGCCCCACTGCATAACCCAGGACCTGGTCCTTTTCGGGCTAGCCTATATAGCTCGATAACTCTTTCAGAAGAGCTTTTGGCCATGAAAATGGTTTAACAAGATAAATTACAATAATTTTGATAGCTTTTATGAATGGCCACAGTAGTCCTTGGGCTCCTATTAGAGATTATTCTTGAATGGTTTCTAAAACTGTTATGGAATATTACACACACACACACACACACAAAAAAGAAAAAAATTCCATTGATGAAAAGGAACTCATGACTAGTAAAATACATATACTAAATGCAGAACATGAAAACAAACAATAGCATCAAGCATCTCTGTTGTCTCTAGGGAGTCTGAGCAAAGATTCAAGTCTTTGCTCCCTAACTTCAGGGTGCAAAGAAATAAAGGAACAGATTGTTGGAGTCAAGCAGGAAGTAAAAAAAAAAAACAAAACAAAACTGAAAATCTATGATGAATGCTAAAACTTGAAAAATTAACTGTTTTTATTAGAGTATAAAAAGAAAAAGTGATTTGAGAAATACATGAGGAAGATATGAGTTAGCATCCACTAAATGAAGACACACCAGAGGCTCAACAAGGTTTTCACCCCATTGCAGAAGATATGATTTTAAAGAGATGAGGTTTTAAAACATTTTAGGTAACAAAGTCATGGAACAAAATGCAAAGTATAGAAAAATCCTTTTGGATTTCCATAATTAACATGCTAAGCAGGAGATGGTTCACTACCCAATGACTTGAACTCTGTTGAAAAATTTGAAATCACTAAGTTTTCTGATAGTTCTACATAATTAGTTAAAAGAAAAAAAAAAAAAAAACAAGCAGTTTTAGGAGGTGGGTCCAAGATGGCAGTGTACATGGAGGCACATCCCTTTAAAGACCACATTGAACATACATCTATTTAGAGCAATTCTTCCTGAAAAACAGCTCTGAACCAAATGAACAACTTCTGCACAAGCAAGACAGAGGGGCCACATAGTGAAGGTCAGGGAACCACACGAACTCTCTGAGAGTTGAAAGAACCTAGGACTGTAGGAACCAGTGAGTGCTGTTTATGTTTCCCCTGAACATGGATAGAGGGTGAGGGCACCATCTAGGTTCTCTGGTACCAGTGAGTACAGAACTAGCAAAGTGCAGCTGTGTGTACACATCCCTGCCCCACTGAAAGAGCAGGCGGAGTTAGTGGGGCATTGAGATATAAGCACACAAAGCAGCCCTGCCTGATCACAGACAGTTAAAGCAACTGAGCACAATAAAAGTGCCCCAAGAGCACACTGAGCAGCCCTGTGTATATCAGGAAGCCCCCATCCCCAACCCTGCAGCCCCAGTGCACCCAAGCTGGCAAAAGCAATGTTGAGAAAGAACAAAGTTGTAGGTATCATGCTCCCTGATTCCATACTATTCTACAAAGCTATAATAATCAAAACTGTATGGCACTGGCACAAAAACAGACACACAGATCAGAATAGAGAGCCCAGAATAAGCCTCACTTATACAGTTAACTAATCTACAAGAAAGGAGGTAAGAATAGGCAATAATAGAGTAATGAAAGTCTCTTCAACAAGTCGTGTTGCGAAGAATGGATACATGCAAAAAAAATTAAAGTGGACTCTCTTTTATACCATATAAAAAAATAAACTCAAAATGGATTAAAGACTTAAATGCAAGACCTGAAACCAAGAAGAAAACTTATGTAGTAAACTTTTTGTCATTTGTCATTAGTCTGAGTAATATCTTTTTGGATAGGTTTCCTTGAGCAAGGAAAACAAAAGGAAAAATAAACAAATGGGACTTCATCAAACTATAAAGCTTCTGCACAGCGAAGGAAAGAAAACAAAATGACAACTTACTGAATGGGAGAATATATTTGCAAATGATATATCTGTTGAGGAATCGATAACCAAAATATATAAAAAACTCAACTCAGTAACAACAACAAAAAAAATCTGATTAAAATATGGGCAGAGGACAGGAAAAGATATTTCTCTAAAGAAGACATACAGATGGCCAACAGACATATGAAAAGATGCTCAACATCACTAATCATTAGGGAAACGTATATGAAAACGACAATGAGATACCATCATACACCAGTCAGAATGGCTATTATTAAAAAGTCAATAAATAATATGTGTTGGCAAGGATGTAGAGAAAGGAAACCCTTGTACACTGTTGGTGGGATTGCAAATTGGTGCAGCCACTATGGAAAACTGTATGGCAATTCCGCAAAACATCCACCAAACAATTCTGGGTAATTATCCAAAGAAAACAACATTAATTTGAAAAGACAGTAAAAGATAATTTACAATAGTCAAGAAGATATGGAAGCAACCTAGTTGTCCATCAATAAATAAATGGATAAAGATGTGGTGTGTGTGCATGTATATGTATGTGTATGAACACACACACACACACACACACACACAAATGGACTATTATTCAGCCATAAAAAAGAATGAAATCTTGCCATGAGAAAACATGAATGCATCTAGAGAGTATTATGCTAAGTGAAATAAGTCAGACAGGGAAAGAAAAATATTGGATAGTTTCACTTATATGTGGAATCTAAAAAAAACAAAACAAAACAAAAACAGATTCATATAAAGATACCAGAGGGATGGTTAACAAAAGGGAAGGGCTGGGGGACTGGGCGAAAATGTGAAGGGGAATATAATAATAATACTGTGATAAGTCTGCACAGTGGCAGATGATTACAAGAATTAGTGGGGTGATCACATTGTAAGGTATAAAAGTGTTTAATCACTATATTGTACACTAATAAACTTACATAATACTATATACCAATATATTTAAATAAAAAAATTAACAAAAATCTAAAGAAACAAACAGTCAAAGAACAAAACGGAACTTACCACCATTTAAAAATGTATAGTGTGCTTTCACTGTGGCACAATGAAGTACAAGAGACAGGACTAATTATACCCCTTTCTTAACCAACCAGAAAAACCAGACAATACATGAAACGACTGTTTTCAAAACACTGGCTAACAGCATTGCAAGACTACTTCATGAGAGAAGGGAAACAGGATGAGCTCTATGACTGCCTAGTTTGTTGCCAGGAGGCAGTTTTGAAGCCAATGTTAATAGTAGCCTGAACAATTCCTGGAGCTCATATAGGGTTGGGAATAGTTCATATTTGCACGAGCCTGGAATTGCCTCCTAACAACACAGGACATCAGGGAGGGCCCTCTGTAGGTATTAGTGGTGGGAATAAATTAGCCCTGTTACAACTACTATTATAAATATACTTCATATTAGAAGGCAGATTATCATGACCATTATTTAAGAGATGAAGTGCTTTACTTGAATTTTCCAGTAAACAGGCTTGAAAATCATGTATTTGGAGCTCTTCTATTTTTAACTATTTTAGCAATTCTTAAACTGAGAATACTGTAACCTGACTAAAACTGACCTTGATCTTTATCTTGCGAACATGAATACATACTTGGTTTTGCTTCTTATACAACAAGGTTTATGTACACCTTAAACATTAAAAAGAAAGCACAATGCCTTTCAAATATTAGAAAAAGACTTTTTAAATTGACAGTTGTGTAATTATGGCATACTTTTCCATTAATTAATATTTTCATAATGTAATCAGTTGTATGTTTTGTTTGTATGATTCAATAAATCCTTAAATAAGAATAAAATAGTTTGTGCTTCAAAGAATAGAATACACAGCTTATTTTTTCACACTTTCTAAAATCAAAAGAATTTTAGAGTAATAAAAATAGTGAGTTTTCAGAAAAATTTATATCTTGTAATGGTATTATGATTGGTGATCCAGCATCACTGTCATGATTGGTTTACCTATTTCTTAACCAAATTAATTGTCTTAGTACTTAATGCAGAAATGACTTTTAACCATCCAATTTTACCTTTTAAATAATCAAAAGAACCAAACAATTCCATTTCCCCACCACCCAGAAAAATATCAACAAATGCAAACATATAAATAACTTAATTGATATTTGAGGTTCATCTGGGGAAAGCAGACTTTCCATAAACAAGTTGTTAATATTTTCTTGATGTGCTAGATATTTTCAAATTATATCTACTTGTACATTTAAGTTAAAAATTTATGAAGAGGGCTTGTTAACCCAATATTTTTGTTATTTCTTACCTCTTTCTGTAGGATTTCTTCTCGAACTTGAGAAACAACAAGAGACTCTTGTTTATCCTGCATCTCTTTAACTTGATTTTGGAAATGTTTTATAAGTATCTAGGAAATTATGTTAGAAGTAGTATGTTAATAAAGCTCTTTCTTGAATATTATTTGAAAAATATAAGAAAGCCAACTAATGACTTTTGTTTGTACTAAAAATAAAAAAGGATCCTAATATTTTAAAATTACCAGTTAACTTAGAAATAAAATTGTCATAGGAATTAAGTTCATTGAATAAATTAAAAACTCATTGAATAGATCCATATTCTTGTTTCATCATTTAATATAAAGTATCATATATATTACAAATTAATAACTGTAACTACTTGGCTTCTTTATCTCTAGTACTTTTCTTCTGAAGGCCTGAAAAATACCTTTTAAAATAAACCTCTATAAAGTCTAAGCAATCTGAAGAAAGTGGCTAATATTATCTTTATATTTTGTTAAGCAGAATAATAGTTTTATTAAAGAGCTACTGGCTAAATAAAGATAACACAAGCCTAATACTATGTGAAATAAATGTCGTCTCATATTTTGAGACAAAGAAACTGAAATACATAAATTCTCCCTTCAAGTAACTGCAAAAACTTAGGAAAAATTCATATCTTTTATCTCTAATGCTTCACTGTTACTGTTTTTATGATCAGACTATACTGACTTTCATTTAACTCATAAATTTCAATATTACACTTAAAATTTTGGGAAAATAACAATTTATGGCACTATGGCATAATGATACTACTTTTTCCACCTCTCCCAGATCCCTCCTTACTACATAATTACTTGATATAATGTTTATACTACCCACTGACACCCTTCTTGTATGGGGGGAGAAAGCTAGGCTATATAATGGTTACTTTGAAAAGCACTTAAACACTATTCATTGAAGCATTAAAAACAGTCAAAGTTCTCTGTTTCTGAGTTACCTGAGATTAAATTACAGACCTAATTACATTTCACCCTTAAGTACCCCAAATGAAATTTTCAACATGCATCTCCTTGTTATAAGGGTACTTTGTCACAAAACCACAGTGCCATTTTTATACATAAGAAAATTTACAACAATTTCATAATATTTAATATCCAGTCCATACTCAAACTTCCCCAACTGAGGGATTTATTTTTAATTAAGATGCTATTAAATAATTATAGGTGGGAGAGATAGTGGTGAGATAATTACTTCCTGAAGTTTTTCCCCTCAGCTTGTTTGTAAAATTAAAATCTACAGAAAAGATGAAGACCAAAAAGAACATTCATATATTCTTTGACTAGAATTACTTACTTCTAACATTCTGCCATATTTTTTCTTTTTTTTTCTTAGATCCACCTTTTGAAAGTTATAAATTCTATTTTAATGCTGTTTTTTTTTTCAACTTACTAATACCACAGAAGATGGGCCACAGAGTAGATATCCATAGGTATTCCAAGTAGACATACATAGTATCCAACGCAGAAGACAGATTTGAAGAAATGTGTATGAGCTATCAGCATACCCTGTCACAATTCTTAAAGACTATGCTTCATAATGGCTTGAGTTGTATATATCTCTCTGTTCATTATTTTATTCCCCAAATAAATGTGCCTTAAATGTCTGTAGACCTCAAATCATCATTTGTTTAATGAATAAAAGCTAATGAGGCAAGAGGAATGACTAGGCCAATTACTTGTCAGTTGGGACTTAGGGTGGAGGGAGATGGTTCAACATTCAAGTTCAAGTACTAAACTGTTATTAGACATATACCTCAGTCATTCATTGTAATCTATTTAGAGGAGCATCTACTTGAGAAATGTAGGGACAAAACTGTAAAAACACTTATTTGGAGGTATTACTTTAAAGTAGAATAATTAAACACATGGTAATGGCATTCTCTCATGTAAAAATACAATCAAGCCAACACTAATTTACTATTTCTATCATCCACCTCAAAAAGCACAATTAATTCCAAATTAACGTTCTGTAAGCAGTACTAAAAAAAAAAAATCACATTAAAGTCAATGTTTGATAAAGTCATCTACCTCTTGAGTTGCTATTTTACGATTTAGTTCAGCTACTTTGGAAGAAGAATTTTCTACTGCGTTTTGGCAAAGGAGTTTCTCTACTTCCCTCTGATGAGATGCTTTGAGAGATGTAATGTGTGCCGCAGTATCTTCCTTGACCCTTTAGGGCAAACGAAAGAAAACCACATATAAAAGCAGCTCTTCAGCCTCAAATTCAGAGTTAGCACAAAAATAGTGTAAGAAGCCTAGAAATTAAAGCAGCAAAGGGAGAAGGCACCAATACCTACTGCACTGTGCTACGTGCCTTATACATGTCTATGAGTTCTTCCTACCACTCCACAAGCTATTATTTACTGAATTTTTAAAGGGCAAACTTTAATTTAGTAAAGACAGATGCATCTATGGTCTCAGATAAGTAAGTTGCAGAGCAGGGGTTTGAATCAGCAGAGTTGAACATCAGAGTCCTACCCCGAGCCTGGGGCTGTACTTCCTGAAGGAATTGAAGGTTCTAAATGTTCTATTTGGATTTAAAGCAAAGAGCCTGTCATTTTATCTTTTAAGATAAACTTAGATTTCTTGCCCAGATTCTTATTTGGATAAGCGCAGTTGTTCCCTTTAGAATCTCCAATGCTTTGTCTCTAAGAAAACATTCTACAGTTTTTGGTCCATGCATAAAGCTCTGGGTTAGCTGTATGTTGTGAGAATAAAATGATTTTTTATAATAATTCTTAGGACAGGATAACTGAACCTAATTATTTTGAACCATTAAGTGTGAGACACTATTCATTTGGCTCCATGACGAAATTTATGTATTCAGAAGCAGTTTAATAAATGGTAAAGTTATGACTAAAGAGTTGATACATTTCTTATAGACAACCATTTCCTCTCCTATTGGAATATTATTTAAAAGTGACAGGACTGTAATCAAAGCAGATAGTAAATCACTGTTGATACTTATTAACATGACAATTCCCAAACTATAAACAAATATATCAGTTGCTTATTTGACTATGTGAATATTTATTCATGGAAACAGTTTGATTAAGGTTCTAAAAAAAAGCATAAAATCTAAAATACCAATATTAACTGTAATAAAAAACAACCTAAATCTGGGACTAGGAAAGGTTAATACCTTTCAGACTCAGAGAAACAGATTAACAGTACTAAAAAATTATAAATTATGTACAGAAACATGTATAGGAAAGGCCTGCATTTTAAATTATTTCTAGGAAAGAATATGATTCTTTCCAAATAGCTTCACTGCTACCATCATTTTCAAGACTAAAGAAAGAAATTTTCAATTTGGAAGCTATATGGTTACCATGATGACTCAATGAGACATGGCTGCCAATTCACCGATAAGCATGTCAGGCACTTCGATGCTCATTCTTCTAGCAGAGGCCCTGCATTCTACAAGGCCTACCTATTCCTCTATTCAGGCACTTATCACATATACTGATGCTTCCAACTCTGATCCTTGAGTCAAAAAAAATGTTATTAAAGTCCCAATCTTTGAAGGGCAGAACATTATATATTCCCAATAAAGTTATATAATTTCATAATTAAGATGTTGCTTCGTAAACATTAACTTACACATTTTATATACCCCAAGACTTACTTTAAACCTCAAATCAAACCTATTATTTTTTTGCAGGCTGCAAAAGAAGTATAATCTTGTATCAGTTCTCAAGGAGCTACAAAGGCAGTGTTATGATTAGTACTTTCTTAGTACATAAATTATATAGGAGTTGGAGGTTGAAGCAGGAAATTTTCTAGGAAACTCTAGGAATAATTTGTGAAAGAGGTAGACTTGAAACATGAATAAGCAAAAAAAAAAAGGCAGAAGAAATTCAGCAAATTAGGCATAGAAAGTCAGATTTTTGAGGGGGGTGAATGAAGAGGAGTCAGGAGTCAGTTAAAAGAAACAGAAAAAATGTTTTAGTCAGAGCTGCCAAGTCATGGACATTAAGAGGAAACCATTTCAGGAAAGGCAGTATAACAGACAATGTCAAGGAAAATGAGGATGGAGAAAATTCCACTAGACTGGGAAAGGTCATAATTAACTGACCAGGTTTAAAGAATAGTGAGGATGACAGCCTATTTAAGAAGTGAGGTAGAAATAAAAGAAGAGGCTACTTGTGGAAAACTGGTACAGAAAGACAAAGAGGAAAAGAACTTGGTTTTATCAGATGAAAAAGCATGTTAAAAGGCTCAGAGGAAAAACAGGAACTAGTACTTGGAGATTTTGAGAAGGAAGGGATGGCTGTAAAAGTCTTCAAGGCATGAAGGATGTGATCACAAGATTAATTTGAAGTTATTTTGGAAAAAAGGACTATTTCCTGTTAGTATGTCAATAGCAATCTGCCTATGGTGATAGTAAAAACTGATACTCATTTGCAAGAAGGCCCAATGGCCAGCTTATTAACACCATTGATATATGCAGAAAGACAAGACTAGTCAGATCAAAATCACTGCTTGGGTTGACATGGAGATTCAGGTTCTCAGAAACTGGGTTTCCAACAGGTACAGGATTCTACTCTGAAAGAGATCTATGCTTAGCAATGTATAACCCATTTCTTAAAATTTGGTTATGAATTCAGTTCAGGGTCAAACTAATTATCTAGAAGAAATGCATCTTATAATTTTTAAACTTTTATGTTTTTAGTCCCCATATATTTACAAATTCACATTTTACCTTTTTATGGAATTCTCAAATTGGTTCATAGCTACTTCAGATTTCATTTTCAGCTCATTTCTCTCCACAATTAATTTCTCCAGTTCATTTTTCAATCTGCAGTTTTCTTGTAAAACCTCTGAAACATGGGAATCAGTAAAAGTATGTGGTTGGTAAAGCTTGCTATTCAGGGTTCCAGGGAAGGAGTTAACATTTCCTTTACCTGGGTGCAGAACATCTTTCTTCACCCTTTTTGCGGTCATGTCCTCCCTTCCCTTAGAATTCTGCTTAGATAGCATCATTCTCCTCTCCTTCTGAAGCCTCTCCACAGTTTTCGAAAGGTCTTGTATTTCTCTCCCCTTTGCAGCCAGCTCCTCATTGAGTCTTACCAGTTTAGCTTTAGCATGAGCCTGTTCCACCTGGAATTCTATAGACTGGAAATCTTTATCATCTTTATCATCTTTATCATTTTTCTTGAGTTCCAATTCAGCATTTTGATGTTTAAGAGTGTCTATTTCAGCTTCAAGGTTTCTTACAGTGATTTGATGGGCTTCCTTAACGTCATCAAGTTCCTTCTCTAATGCTTTAACCCTGGAGTTGTCACGTTGGTTCTGGGGTGCTTCCTTCAATTTACAGGCAAGTAGCTGCTCCTGCTCCTCTAGCCTCTGTTCATACTGAATCTGAAGAAAAGAATCCATGTAATGCCAAACCACTGCTAACGAAGTTAACCACTGTTAACGAAGCCCTGCATTCTACCAGGTCCTACCTATTCCTTCATTCAGGCACTCATTACATATTCTGATGCCTCCAACTCTGTGTTCCTTGAGTCAGTCAAATGTATTGAAATCCTAATCATTGAAGGACAGAGCATTATATATTCTCAATATATATTAATTTCATAATTAATGTGTTGCTTCAAAACATTAATTTACACATTTTTGTATATCCGAAAACTTACTTTAAACCTCACAATCACATCTGTTATTGTATAACCTTCTCTATGCAAATTGATAAACTATACTTTGAGGACAAACAGGAAAAGTAATTGGGGATACTGAAGTCTTTAAGAAATAGTACATTTTCAGCTTAGTAATATCAATTTAGAAATCTTGTAAGGTGTTAAGTCAGCCTGAAATGTGAATCCTGGAGATTTAGTATTATAAATGAAATATCCTAAATAGCTTACTGTGTGGAAAGAGGTACCCATGGTGTTTGTTCATTCACTCCATGAATATTCATTTAGCTAGGACTTTATACTAGGTACTGGGCCAGAATCTAGGGACAAAGAAATTCAGTTCTTGCCTTCAAACTCACAGTCTAATGAGAGCAACGTGGCAACGGTTTGAATGTACTAGATAGCTGTGATCATGTGTCAATGAACATGTAAGTTCCAGTGAAAATGTTTTCAACCATGGTAATTAAAAATCATTTATACTGAATATATATCAGAGATGCTGTACTCTGACTTTTCATGACTTAATTTCCACCAATTCTAATAACACTGAGAGGAGCTTATGCAAAGATTATCTGTGTTTGATTATTCCATGTTTGAAATAAGAAATTATTGAAAGAAGACAAAAATATAGGATGAATCTAGGTTTCATTAGCATCTAACACTCATGGTAAAAGTTTTGTGAGAAAGGAAGTTTAGAGCTATTTATTAAAATGAGATTTAAGAAGTCCCAGCCCATCTCCACGGCTACCTGGCACTTACTTTCATTTTCTGAAACTGTTGCTCCATGGTCCGAAGGCTTTTCTTTGCTTCTTCATCTTTACCCTCCAGATCAGCTTCTAGTTTTTTTATTCTTTTTTCCATAAATTCCACCGTATTTCTATCCACTGTATCACCAGCTGCTGATGCAGCCAATATTAAAGCAGGTAAAGAATTAGGGTATCTCCTCTTTAGAATTCCTTCCATTTCCTTAACCTATTAAAAAATTTTTGTATAATATGCAAGGTCATAAATATATTAAAATTAAGCAGTTTATTATAGATTATGCTATATGAGTCACATTTAGATTTCAAAGTGATGTTTACATCATATCTCAGGACTAAAGCAAATGCACAGAAGCACAAATCAATTTCAAATTATATATCATTAGTTTATCTGATTAAAAAACCCTATAGTGCAATGTCTAAGTACTGGTTATTTCACAGAAATCTTCTTACATTCATTTGAAATAGATCTTGGTACAATTTTACTAGTAATAACCAGTTGAGGACAAAGCTCTTCCCCTCCTTTTTTCCCACAGATCCCCTCAAATGACAGTACTTATATTATCTACTGACTAAAAAATTACCTACATACACGTGAATGTACAAACTTATGTCCATAAACATACAGCCTACTAAACACCTGCCCCTGCCTGTAACAATCTCCACCCTACCCCAACCTCCCTCCAAATGAAGTTTAATCTATTTTAAAATGATGTCTTTCCTCCTTTTAGGAAGAAGGATTAGATGATAAAAACTTTATTTTCATTTGGCCTATAAACATTACATGGACTTTCTTGAAAAAAGAACGGCACCGGTGTTCACAGAAATGAGAGCTTGGTATTACATATGCACATGTGTGTATATCTGCTTTTGTTAAAGGTATTATGATTAAGATATCTTTGAAAAACATATAGTAAAAAATTAAGTTCTTTTGTTGAACAGTTTTCTAGCTTCTGAGCATGCAATCAAATAAAATAGCACCTGAGAGGCAGTCAGTCTAGTGCATTTGGAGTTAGAGTGCACCACCAGCTTTATGACCTGTGCCAAGTCCTTAGTCAAAACTTTTTCCTGATCAAGAAAATGGGGACAATGACAATACCAATTTCACTGTGCAGATACAATTAAGTAAGGATCAAATAACATTTGTCTTCATAAATTTGCTTAGCAGAGTGCCCAGCATATAGTGAGGGCTTGATAATATTGGCTTTTATTATAATCAGGTCTCAAAAGCTATCCTTCATTTAAAAGTTTAAGGAATATTTTCAATCTAATTTTGATTTCTTGAAATTTATTTCTTTTATTTCCTTTTTTTGAAATTTATATTACATTTTTTGGAGAAATCAGATTTCATTTAGATCTTTAATTTTACTTTATAATATTATTCTTTAATCACTGGTACCAGTGTGACTATCATACAAAATAAGTGTTTTTGTTTTTTTAAAATCCTCACTGGAAATCAAACTGTGCAATATTTCATTAAATAAAATTATGAACAAATATGTATAATCTAAAATTTTCATTATAATGTACATCTAATTAGGCCCATTTTTACTTATGTGTTATATAGAAAAGGAGAGATTTTATTCTATAATTAATCTATTTCATAATATGGCTCCAAAATGATTCTGAATATATTACAATATGCCTTGATTATAACATACGTTTTAAAATCGTTAGGACAGAAGTATTCATGGAGATAAAATTAGATCTAAAATATTCATGCAGCAAACTATCCAAAATACTATTAATATTTTAGAAAATATAATCCAAGATGATAAACCAATACATTTTCAATGAAAGTGTTATGAAAAGAGGAAGGTTATTTTTATAAATGTTGTATTTCTGGTCAATATTGATCACCATTTCACATCCTAATTTTGCTATTAAGCATGCTTAATATTATTCTCGCATTAAATTCTATATTATTTCTCTTAAAATAAAATCATCTATTAGAGAAGTAGTTCCTTTGGTCTTTTTTCTCTCATAATTCTGAATGGCTTTTTCTATGTTGGCTAATCTACATCTTAAGCATTGAAAAAAATAAACAAGTAATCCTGCACTATAGTTACTTCAAAATATTCCTAGTTCTTCAAATCGCTTCTGTGGTTTCTTTCCTGACCACCGAATGAAAATACCAAATCATACCTTTTCACAAAAAAACAGGTCCTGTAAAAGTAACAAAGTTATTTTTTGCTTAAGTTTTCTTTCTCATAAAACTAGAATAATATTCAGCCCAGTGATGACCTCACTGTGTTGGGTTTGTGATGGAATAATAGCCATAGATTTAAGTGTCATAACTTCACTACAGAATCATGCTCTCCTATAAAAAGGGCTGGAAATTCTTATTTTGTTTTAATATTTGGTTATGAATAGAAACACTACATATAGAAAGTTTTAAAAACAGAAGAAAAAGTTAATATTCCACTCCACAAAACAACTACTTCAGTGAAAAAATCTTTATCCTAATAAGTGTCATTACAGGATTTGTGAAAAGCCTCCCAGCTAAACTGACTATGAAATGAGTATTTCTAAGCCTAAATAGTAAAAGCTCCAAATATGGCCAGCTCTTTGGGAGGCTGACTGTTCTCTTTCCAGGGTGTCTTGCAATACTTCCCAAGTATTACTAACATATTCCCAACTCAAGAATTTCTTTTCCTGTACTCCTCTCTCACTGATCTTTCATCAGGAGAAGGAGTACTAACTCTATACCCAGAATTTCAAAATTCTGCTTCCTCCTCCTGGAGGTCTAATAGAGCTTAATACAAAATTACCTTTCATCAATAGATCTACCATCTAATGAGACACACTAGTCTAAAAATTCATTATGCATAAACCATAGATGATATAAAATGGTATTGTTTACTATTTTTATTAATGTTACTTTACCATATATCAAGTATATTTAAAGAAGGGGCAGTTCTATATTAAAATAAATGTATAAAAATAAGAATTTCCAGGTTGATTATATCTTACAGGAACTCCTGAAACAAGAGAGAAAACACAAATGCACTTTATATAAAACATCTTAATAAAATTTACCCTGAACACATACTTGTCGCTCTAGATCTTGAATTTTTTTGACATCAGCTGCTCTATCTTTTAAACGTATTTTTTGCTGAATAGATGGATTTCCAGATTCAGCTTTCAGTTTCTCAACCTATCAATAAGTAAAAACACGTTAAGAAGCATATTTAAAACTTACCAGAGAAACACCAGGAGAAACAAGCATAATGGTAGTTCATTCATTCATTTATTAATTTCCAGTTATGGTACTGTGCTGGAAGAATCAGAGGGCATGGAATTGGCACCTTTATTAGATAAAAAGGTCAGAAAATGTCTCTCTGGAGAGTAGAAATTTGAGCTGAGACTTGAATGAGAAGGAGTGAGATATGGGAAGAACCAAGGTCAGAGTAATCTAGGCCAAGGCAACAAGTGGAATCACCTTAGTATGTTCAAGAATCAACCGGAGGTTTGGTGGCTGGACGAGAATGACTTGTTTGAGTGTGGTTCTGATGAGGCTGGAGATGCAGGCAGGGTTCAAACCATGTGGGGATCTGACAGATCATGACATAGAGTTTGAATTTATTTGCAATTTAATCTAAAATAAACTATACTTCTGAAAGCGAACCAAAACCCAAACTAGGTATTTTGACAGAATTTAAAGGATTGCTTCAATGACACAAGGCTAAGAAGAACTGACTGCTGAAGAGAATAGGGTTCATCTACAGAAATACTTTCTGAAATAATCTATTACCTCAAGTTTGAGCTTCTTAATTTCTTCATTTGCTTCTTTAAGCCGAGCTGCATCTTTATCCAGAAGTTCCTGATTTTCAGCATACCACTGTAATCTTTTTTGCAAATGGCTGATTTCTTGTTTATGTGTTTCTTCTAAAATTTTTATTTCATATAATTTTTCACCTATAAGATAAAGTAACTCAATAACTTGATTGTAATTTTTCAAAATATGAAAATAAAACTTTAAATGAAAGACAATGGCTATCTGAAATAAAAACACTATGAAAAAAATAAGAGGCAAAAAATAACTGATGTATGAAAGGTAATGTCTAGTTTAATTTATTAGGAGGGAGACAAAGATTGTGTTCATAATCTAAATCTTCAAACTCGTAGGAAAATTGACTGTGTAGAAATTTTTCACACACTGTTTTCCCACTGACTGTTATAAAAGTAAACTTGTTTTCATGGAAAAATAAATATTGGATTCAAGAGATAATAAAGAATCCCTACAATTATATTTAAAAGTAACAATAGCAAACATTAGTGAGCGCTTACCATGCATGATTTTACTTAATACAACAAACATATGGTGGATATTATTATGAATATTCTATTTTACAGATGAGGAAGGTAAATGTAATTTTCTTACAAACAGGTAAGTGGATTTTATTATACATATTTTACACTGAAGATGATAACATCACAAAGGAGAACTCTTTATTTTGGCAAGTGAGAACTCCTGTGATCTATGTTTCTAGCTCTGTGTTCTGCTATCCTAAGCTCCAATCCATAGGTGTCCTCTCAATAACGTGCTAATGAAACACACCTGGGCAGCTTCCCACCATTCCTTCACTTCTGAATCTTACTAAATGTCAGGACCTAGTTCAAATGTCATTCCTCCCTCAAACTCTTACGTAGCAACCTGTCCCATGCTTACTTGTAATTTCTTTCTTTCTTTTTTTTTTTTACATTAAACTTTTCTGTATTCTTCTCTTACTCTTTGTTTCCTTGGTGGGGAATGCCATATTTATCCTTGTGTTTCTACAAGAATAGTGCAGGGTTATTTGTTCATTTAGCAAATACTTGAGAGTTACATTTCAGACTCAGGGAAAGAGAACAGACCATGCCCTCAGGAAGGTCACAGTCTAACTAGGGTGAGAGACATATAAAGAACATAAAATGCCAAAAATAACAGAATAATCCTTCATTTTCTTTGATCTTGCCATTATTCCTGCCAAAACTAATCCAATGCATACCTATTAATAACCAATACTTATTAGTTATTAATAGGTAATAATATTTATTAGTTATTAATAGGTTTCTAATAAAAAGTTTCTAAAATTACAATGTACTTCAAGAAACAGCATTTTGATTATACTATCCAATTGCTATTATTTAAATTCAAGATTAGAACAGTTATGGGTATAAAGGCAAACTGTTTTACCTGTGGCATAAGCAATCTGATCTTTGGCTTGATCTCTCTCTTTCTTCATTTTTTCCAAGTCTACTTCAAGAGCCTGTTTGTCTTGCTTCAGTCTTCTGATGTCTTCCAATAAACTGTTCTTTTCTTTCTTGATATTCATAGAAACAAAAAAGCAAATTATTTCTAACCACAATAAATTGTGGTATAGTCTCTCCTTCACCTAATCCATCTCAAATACTGCTAATTATTCTTCCTAAATTTTAGGATTTTTATCATGCCTCAAATATTAGCAGCTCCCCATAGCCTACTAAAATCAGTTCTAATCATCTAACTCAGCACAGCCTGAAAGACCTTCCAACTTACTGTTCTAACGTTTCCTGTCCACTTTATTATGGTAATAACCTCCTAACTAGTCTGCCTCTCCACCCTCAGCACCTAGTCTATTCTCCTCTAGTAGCCAGAGGAATTGTTTTAGAGTCTGTTAATATCACCCCCCTGAAACTTTCTGGTGGTTCCTATCCCTCTCAAGGTAAGCTCAAAGTCCTTACCATGATCTCCAGTGTCACATAACCTAACTGAGCCCACACCTCTGACCGCACTGACTACATATCTTCCCCTCCCACTCCACTCCAGCCGCAGAGACCTCCTAGCCTTCTTTGAACATGCCAGCACACTCCTACCCTAATGTGTTTGCACTTACTATTTCCTTTGTCCACAGCACTCAGCTCCCAGATAGCCATGTTGCTTGCTCCTTCACTTAATCAGGATTTCTGCTCAAATGAAGGCCCAGGAAAATCTCCCCAGAGTACTCTTTCTAAAACAGCAACCCCTGTACTGGCCTCCTGGATATGTTGCTTTATTTTCTTTTCATGACACTTATCACCACTTGACATAATATATATTTACTGGAAAGCAGGACTTCACTTTGCTAACCTTTGCATCATAAATGCATAAAAAATGCTTGGCACATCAAAATAATGTTGAATGAATTCTCAGTATGCTTCATATTTCACACTACTCTAAATGGGCCCCATTTCGCTACTTGACAAAATCATACTTACCCTTCAAAGCTTCAAAAGAGGCTATTCCTGATAATCCCCTTCTCTGAGCTCCCACAAACTGTCACTGTACCTCTACTATGTAACACTTGTTAATTTACATTTCATATGACATTGATTTGTGTCTATGCCTCTTCTCTTTATTAGGTCAAAAGCTCTATGGGGACCAAGTCTGATGACTACCAGTTTATTTTATTGGACTAAGTACATGGCAGGTAATAAATGTACATTGAACTGATCATATAACCGCTGAAGAAACTCTTGGACTCATGGCAGCGCACTTGTTATAATTAAGTTTCAGAATAAAAATTCTTACAAATTCTGTGTTATACTACCTTACAATTTTGAATCCAGTCTAAGAAAATAATCCACTCAAGTATTATGAGTGGTTTCTAGCTGCATCACAGATTTAACTGCATCATGTTACTGTTTCATCTGTGTGATCTTCTGTAGACAGATGTCTTTTCAGGAGAGCACTGAATTTCTTCATTTTAAATGCTCAGGTATCCTTATGCAAATACTTTTTGTTTAATTGGATCAGTCAGCTTAGAAATGTTCTCTTGTAGTGCCTACTTCATGAAATTACAGAATTTTAGAGTTCAAACAATAAGTAAGCAAGACTGGCATGGACCTTACTCACGGGGAATGTATATTCTAATGGGGAAGACAGATAATGAGTAAACAAATGAAATAATTACTCATAGTGGTAAGTTCTTTGAAGAAAATATATAGAGAGTATAAGGTGGGCAAGGTAAGGCAGCACTCAATAGTGTGATCAAAGAGGTACTCTCTGAGCAAGTGATGTCTGGATTGAGAGCTGAAGAGAAGCAGCAGCTAACTGCAAAGATCAATCCTTCCAGCCAGGGTGAAAGTCTAAGCCCTGAATCAGGAATGGGCTTGTTGCCTTCCAAAAGCAGAGGCCTCTGTGGCAGAAGTGGTTGAGTAAGGACAAAACTGGTGGAAGATAAAGTTAGAGAGACCCTCTCTGAATGTCTACACATAAACTTATAAGGGAGGGAAAGTACTTGCAGCTAAAAACCCTGTGCCCACAGGATTGACATGAGACATACTGGCCTTCTTAAAGGTGGGCAGTCTCAGTCCCTGGACAGATGGAAGAATTAAATGGACATCCTATCCTCTTAAGGCAGTGATTGCATGTATGAACTCAAGATGTTTAAAGTTCCTTTAAAACCCATGCTCTATCTGGCATGATCAGAATGGTAGACAAAGGGTTTGGAAGGGAATGTGTCCTGTAAAATCAGTACTATTTTATTGTAAATGCTGTAATTTTTATAATTTCTAGAAAATTCTCAGCCATTACCTTTCAAAAAATACTTAAATATATACTATAGCATCTCATATTTCTGATATTTCCCATTTCTCTAGTTTTGTGTCATGTAGTTTACTAATTTCTTAGTTGTGTATGATCATGTATTTAGCTTTTCTACTTAATTTCCAAAAATATACTTCCAGAGCTGTTTATTTTTCTCTGAATTTGCCTAGTCTGTTTTCTTCTTGCCTTATACCTCTCATTTATTTTGTTTATTTAATCATTATAAGTCTATTTATTTTATAGTCTGTCCAAAAATTCTATTAGGGTTCTAATCCTGCTGTTTATTAAATTTTCCCATGCCTGCTCATGGTGAATTGTTTCTCTGGGTTTTAATTTTGCACTATGAGCATAATGTCAGCAGGATTTTATCTGTATGGATACTTTGTGAGTCGGGTTAAGAATGTATACCTCTAAGAGTTGTGTTGTATTTGTTTCTAGACACTCTACAAGTTATCACTGACTCAGGACCACAGTTTTTGTTAATTTTTCACTTTGAGCATGACCCTTATAGATAATGTCAATTCAAATACTAAAACACAAATGAAGGCAAAAGGGATGACATTTATACTGAACAATCAGTAAAGCATGGGCACCAAGCAGATGAGACTTTTTTTCCCTCCCTACCTGGAGATTAAGTGAAGAGAGAAAAGCTTTCTTGACATCTCAGCCCATTATGAAAGTGGGTGGATTTTTTCCTAGTCCACTGTTTTACTGAAGGATGTGGCCCTCTGAAGTCCTGGTGCCCTGTCTCCACTCTGCTGTTAAAGCTCAAGCCCTGTGGTCACTGACCTGAAAGCCTAGAAGCAGGTGCTTTTTACTGGGAGGTTTTCCTCCTTGGTCATTTCTGACCCCTAGAGACTTCCCTTATTTTCTTGATAACTTGGTCATGCATTTACAAGATGTTTACTATATTTTATGCAGCATTTTCCAGTACTTTTAGTGGCAGTTTCAGTTTCCCATTTGTCAAAAGACATGTTCACACAGCACTTTTGAAAGGCCACTAATAACAGCTTTTGAATGAAGCTAATGCTATGCTTGAAACCTTACCAGGTGTTTCCATAACGTCATAAAATAGAGCAATATTAATTTCTCTTTTAACTTGCTAATTTTGAGGCCTACTGATAAGGACAGGTGTCCAATCATGTGTTCTTTTTTCCTATCTGCCTACTTGCCTACCTATTTAATCATCTTGTACATGCATGCATCTGATAAAACTTATCTAGTGGCTTCATATTCGAAGCTGCAGTTTATATATTACAATTTCTATGTAACCTGACTTTATATAACAAATATCTAATTAAAAAGTGATATGTACTTGGAAATTTTCTAATTTACACAATCATTCAAATAGATTGGAATGACTCTTTAGTTTAGTGCCATGGTTCTTAATGGAGGGAGTGGGGAGAACTGCCCACCCACAGGGGACGTTTGGAAATGTGGTAGGTTTTGATTATTACAATGACCCATGAGTGCTATGAGCACAATGTTCCTAACGACAGAGAGAACAAAAATCACGCAATACATGGAACTGCTCTGCTTGAAATAGAATGAACCTGCCCCAAATTCCAAAATGTCTCCCACTGATAAATACTGCTCTCAGAAATTCTATGGCATATTCTTATAATGTAATCAATAAAAATAAAGAAAAATTAGGGAGCAGCTATTGCCTTTCACCCTTATGTTAAATATATCAGATACAAATGTTCGTAGGTATTGTCTCTGACCCACAAAAGTGCCATAGTCTACTTAGGAAGATAGGTAAAAAGCCAACTAATGTTTTAAGGTGAAAAATATCTTCAAATTATTTTCCTATTTTAGCTGTACATTTCAATGAGAAATTTGTTTGAAATAAGTACACATGTCCTAAATAAGGTTATGCCTCCAAAACGGCTCCATGTAATAAATGCCTGAAGAGAGATTGGATTATTAAGATACCATCTAAAATCAGTACTACATTGTTTCCAAGACGTTAAAGTCAGACCTATGCTAAACACTTCTCTTTGATATTTCTTCATTTTTAAGTGCTATAAAATTTATAAACAGACCTTATTCATTCACAAATTACAAAAAGATTTTTTGCACATATAGGGATTTTTACAATAATCTTTTCTATTGCTAATAGTTAAAAATCCTTATACAACTTACCTGTGCCAACCGTAATTCTGCTAACAAATCTGTAAAATTCTGGTTTCTGGTGGGCTCTTCAACTGCTTGGGACAGCAAATGACTTTTTTGCATCTGTTCTCTGATTTATTTTGAAAATAAAGATTTTTTTTAAAAGGAATTTTCAATACAAAACATTAAAAATTCTAATGGACGTTGGAACTCTTTTCAATACAAAGAATTAAAAGGAATTCTTTTCAATAAAATTACAAGGAACTTCAATACAAAAAATTAAAAACTCTAATGGATGTTGGAACTATGTGAGTCACTGAAAATAAAAAGTTTATTTAATCTAAAGACTCAAATACCATTGAAAAGAAAATATGTGTTAAGGGAAACGTTTATGTTTAATCTAAAGGAACTGAAACCCTAGGATTACTGGTTTATTTAACATACAATTAAATAATATAACTATTAAAATATTTCCTCCTCATTTTCAGAGAAAAAGAATCAACGTTCCAGAAAGATGTGCTGCATTTTTCCTGTGGTGCTATGTACTCCCTGCTAACAACATTCTAGATTCCTTTCTGAGAAACACAAATTGCCAATCATAGACATGGAAAACAACAAACAAAAACAAAATACAGGCTACTATTTGTACCTAACATCAATTTTTCTGTTTTTCAGAGACATTATATAAGGAATTTAAGAATCCACATATGATCATCTAACCCTAATGTACTAAAGAAAGCATTTATTTCATTGTGAAAGTTCATTTACAGTTTCAGTTTGGGATCTTGGAATAGATCTTCTCTTTTAAAAGCTGGGCAGTATAAGATGTGATATTTTGAAATACTTTATTGAAGTACCTGGGAAGAAAGCAGATGTAAATGCTTTCATGCCATTAGAACTGTGTAGATGATGACATTTAGCCTGGGGTCACACTTACCAGAGAAAAGGAACATAGTTTTTCTTTTTCTTTTTTTTTTTGTCTAATTTCCACAAAAGTGCCCTCGCTTGCTCAACTTGTGTATCTTCTACCCTTATCAGCTAATAAGGTGTACCTTTTTCTATTTTCCATGAAAGATCAGTATGAGCTAACAGCAGCCCTGCCTCTTACATCTTAGGTTACCTAACAAAACAATTGGAAGAGGTATGTGAACATAGTATTCCATGACATTCATAGCCAAAAGACCTTCCTTTGATAGCAGTCCTGAGCAATTATGTGTTTATGTGAAATGATGCACAACTGGTAGTCATTTCCTAAAAGCAGATAGCACCTAAGCATGCCCATGTCTCTGGGTTCAGCTTTTTCACTTAAAATGTTAAAAGTTGGATGAAGAACATTCAAAAGAATTTATAATCTGAAATATAATTCCTAAGTAGGCGCTGGTGCTCCATCAGCCCACCATGGTATTGGTTGAAAAACTCAGAGGTTTTTCTTCTCTGCAGAAATGGCTTAGCCAAACAGCAACTTCTGCTCCCTGGCCTAGAAGATGTCCTTGGAATGCTTCCTGGGCATACCTCAGCCAGTGACAGCCTGGCTTGGGATACAAAAGCCTGCCACACCCCCCAGAGGAAATCCCCTACACTTTCCTGGGGCATCCCTTGGCCAGTCACTAGCTGGCTTGAGAGAACAAAAGGCTGTCTCCTATTGCCTTAAGTGGAGACCAACTATGTAATACAATCTGTTCTCCTGAGCATCCTGGTGAGAGTGGAACGAAGCCAGTCTCCAGCTGAGACCACATTCTCACTTCCCTTCCCTCCTCCTACCCACCCCGCTTTGCTTCTCTTGCTCCCATTCTCCTGAGAGTTATCCTCCAGGAAATCATCTCCACAAGGATTCCCATCTCTGGCTCTACATGTACAAAACCTGACCTAAGATAGCAAGTGATAATGTATTTTTTTAGCATTATTACTAAGATGCATTATGTAAGATTCTCAGGCTTAAGGACCTATTCAAGAGGAACGCTGTATGTTCAATTTTCTGAAACTGATCTTAGACTCAAATATGAATATGCTGAAACTATAGTATATGGTAGTCACCTAATACTAAAATAGAAATCTATTAAATATTAAAAATGTTACAAAACTGTAAATCAGTGCATAAATTTTTTCATTTCTAACTAAATATATTATTAATATAACAATAAAGTGCTTAGAAACAGTCTAAAGTATATTTGGTTTTAAGAATTTAAAAAGAACTTACTTTAAGGAAGCTAACTCGCTGAATAAACTCTGGTTTTCCTTAAACATTCGTTCCTCATTTTTCTTGTTTTGTTCTTGGAGGGTTTTCACTTGATTATATAATTTTTCATTTTCCTTTTTATAAATAGAAAATTACATTTTAGTTAAAAGCCAGTAGTACCTCCATAAGAATATATACTCATAACATATATATCCTTTAAACATTTTTAAGGTTTTAAAAATTTCTTGTTCTTGAATCTTTTTAAATATTTTTAAAACTCTTAATGTTATCTCAGAAGAAAACTTATTATTGTAAACAATACTTTCCAAAATGCTTACTCAAAAAAAAGTTGTGAAAATTCCCAAAGCCAACGAGCACAGTTCATATGAGAGACTGCATTTCACAGGAGTAAACGGGTGAGTGACTGCAGGAATACCACATTACAATTCTGTGCTCCAGAATGGAAAGGCCAGTGGGACTGTTTGCACCCTCTTTTTTTTTTTAGTCTGGCTTCCCATGGTGAGGTAATTCAATGTAGCCACAATGGGTGTGCAGGCTGTTTCTGGAAATTTCTGTGAGCAAGGAGTTAGAGACTGGTTGTTTCTGAATGATAAGGACAAGACAGCAGAAACTAGTACCAGTACACTACCAGGCTTGAGCTAAAGAATGACTCAAACACTGAGATCAGAGGGAAAAAATACCAATCTGTGCTTAGGTACTTTGGCTTAGTAATCTCCTTAAAATTAAGAATCTGATGAATGCCAAGGATCTTGGAGGACCTAATGAAAACTAGGAACTGTTTAACCATCTCTGGCCTAGTGCCTGACAAATGGACTGTGCTTAAATATCTGCAGAACTAATAAAAACCCAGAAAAATACATAACTATACACAATGATATATAAATTTTGTGTTATCTTTGTGGGAAGAGGTGGTTGAAAAACTTACAGGTCTGTGAAATCCTCCTTAAAACCCATGCTCTATCTGGCATGATCAGAATGGTAGACAAAGGGTTTGGAAGGGCAATGTGTCCTGTAAAATCAGTACTATTTCATTTACTGTAAACGCTGTAATCTCTGATGTGGTAACGCTTCCTTTGGGATGTACCTGAATGACAATATTTGTTACCAGTAGGCTCAATGCTTAGGCTATGGTTGTCAAAAGAGAAAAAGGTAATGCAAGGGGCGGGAGTAGGATGAGGAAAAAAACAAAGCTGAAGTCTCATGCTAAACGTGTCCTGGCTGATTGTCAAGTCAATGTCGCCTAGATTCCATCACATTTCACAAATGTCTGCTTTCTGTGGGAAACATAAATTTCCTCAATTCAATTTTTTTCACTCAATTTCAGATTCATGTATTTAAATATAATACAAAACTAGCCAATATTATCTAGTGAAAAGCAGTATAGGAAACTAAAGAAAAATAGGAAAGTTTCTAAGGAACATAGCCATTAAAAGTAAAAACAGGCAACATTCATTGATTAGTTACTCTGTGCCAGGTACTAAGAGGTTGGTTTATACTGTCTTGTTTTAATTTCATAACCATCTTATGAGACAGGTACTATTATTATCTTCATTTCACAGATGAGGAAATTAGGTTAGAGAGGTAAGTGATTTGCTCAAGGCTGCACAGCTGGTTGTAGACCTAAATCTCAAACTATATTTTCTGAATCTAGAACATATGCTCTTAACAACTTTAATTCTTCCCATGAGAAATGGGCAGAGTATTACTTCTTCATATTTGTCAGAATTCCCATTACCTGTTAAATGAGCATATAATATTTTAACATGCCTGATTTTTATAATATAATGGTTTCACCATGTCTGACCTAGTGCTTGGCAAATGGAAGGATCTCCAAAAAAACAAAAGAAAACTATATGATGAAAAATCGCCATACCTGCTGATATCCCTGAAGAAGTGTCTCTTGTTCTTGTATTTCTTTTTGGATTTGCTTCAATTTTTCTTCAGTGACAGGATCAGTTGTTTCTCCAAAATGTAACCACCTTTGTTTTCTGTTTGTTTCTCCAAAGCTATTTAACTTTGAGAAAATGCAGAAATTGTTTTATGTGGAGAAGGAAATGATGAAGTGAGAAGTGAGGAAGAATAAGAGAAAACTCAAGGTACATAGACCTAAAAGTGTCTTGTAACCATGCTGGAATTAATGTAACACCGCTACAGTTAAATAATTGGAGTTGTTTTGTGCTGATGGTTCTGATGATGGAAATAACTCAGAAATGCTACATAGTGTCATTCTTTGAATCTAGACCTTCTATAACAGTTCTTTCTGAATTGTCTTCTTTGAAGGTCATAGTGAACTAAGGGATTTGTTTCAAAAAGGACTGATAACAGAAGAAAACTATCAAAATGAGCCGACTGAAATTTCAATGTTTTTCCTCCCAGGGAGTTGGATTTAGGCTCTTCTGAAAGGAGGCACTCTCAGGAACCATGCTCATGTTTTATATAGCAAATACATCAAGCCAAACAGCTCCAGGAACAATGGATGACAATGCATTTAGCAGGAAGTACAGGTTTTTAAATAATAAAAGGAAAAATGGAACAATGTGTCTAGTACCTTGGTTTGAAGAATGTAATTGTCTTGATTTAATTTGAAGAGTTCCTTTTCCTGTTGTCTCTTAGTTCTTCCATCTTATTTTCCAGCTCTCTCTCTTTTTCTGAGTATATAGCTTTAATTTGCTCAATTAGGGCTTGTGCACCCCTCCATTTTTCCTCTGCTTCCTGAACTCTTTTAAATATAATTAATTCTGTCTCTGTGTTCCCACCACAGCATCCTAAAGAATCCTTTTAAGGAAAAGTATTACTTCATTACAGATTCACAAATAAGATGCAAACACACAAAGAATTAAAATGACAGTTAATAAATAAAACTAAATTTTAAAAAAATCATTATATTCAATGATTAGAATCTATCCTCAAGCAAAAGAAATATCCTTTATTTCATTATTTACAATTTAGCTTTAATTTCGGATCAGAAAAACATTATGAATAGTAGTCTGAAATTCAATACCCACATTCTGTAACTGAACACAAGAATCAGTGTCTGTAGGGTCTTCAGGCTTCTTAGGAGTAGCCAGGCTCCTTTCACTTTTGGGAGCTGATTTACCCAATGCTGCAGGCTTGTCGAGTTTTGTTTCAGATAAGATATCTAAGTATTGTGAACAGTAAATAAAAATACCACAAATGTAAACAAAATCAAATATCTATTTAGCAATTACGTAACAAGAAGTATGACTACAACAGAAACAATTTAAATGATCTCAAAACAGACCAATGTATAATACTATAATACAGTTGTTTCACCTATTTCACCTAACTCAGAACTGCCACCCATAATCTCATAATCAACACACTACTCAATTAGACACAGAATGCTAATTAACCTAAGATTCATGTCAAATGGAGCTAAACAAATGTGAGAATGTAGACTGAGATAATTTTAGGCTTTATTACTTTTAAATTATTCTTTTAAAAGTTCACAGCAATAACAATTAAGAATATCTAAATGATGACTCAAAGAGCAATTGATGACATTATGAAGCATTTTAATTTGAGACTGTGTGCCTTTAAAGCAGACTTTTATAAGTAGTGTATATAAAGATAGTATAGTATCAATAAATAATATAAATTGTGTGAAAATTTTATAACAGCTAGTTTAAATCTGATTTAAAAAGATAAAATTAGAATATTGTTCTAACACCCTGATAATACATATTAAATTAGAAAATAATGTAACTTCTGTATATTATGGTCAAACTTTCAGCTTTTAAGGTACCTTGTAAACCCAGAAGAGTAGAAATAATTTTAAGGTCGACAAATTATTCAGTTAAATATACAAAATGTTTAAGGGAAATAACTAGAAGAGATCTGAAGGCCTATATTCAAATACTACAGATTCTGAGATGAACACTCAGTAAACATTTATCAAGATGCTTAATTTTTAAATGTAAAGTTTACTTTTTCATTAAAAGGAAATAAAGTTATTAAAAGTTTGGAAAATTAGAAAAAGTCAAAAGAGGAAACAAACACCAATAGTACCTCACCTAAATATTTTAATCTTTTTCTCAGGCATGCAGAAATTTTCCTTATAGAGTAGTAATCATGTTTACTGGACTGTTTCATGTAGGTTTTCTGGAGAAATTCCTTAAAGCATTCACTAAGAAATTGTATCACTGGAAAAGCAGGCATTAATCCTTCCAAATCACTGGAGGTCCATTAATGTGGCCAACAAACAGCACATGATCTGCAGGCACTGTGATTCTCCCTAGGACCTAGCAGCCAAGAGTGGCAGGTAGTTCTTGTTTAAGCTGTAGTCAGTCATTGCTTTTATACCAGAATTCTCCCCTCTTGAATTCTTAATTTTGATACAGCTAAGTAATTATTTTCAATAATGGTATATGGACAGTGTTTTTTCCCTTTTCATGGGAAATAAAGTTGCTTGGATATAAAATTCAAATATGAATACACTGCAGACTTCAGAACCCTTCTTAAAGAAACAATGGATTAAGAAAATTCAGTCAAATAAGAAACTAATCAAAATAATTTCAGAATGGAGAAGCTATGGATAAGGGACTAGTGAAAAGCATTCAATCTCTTTAATAATCAGAACCAAGATCTAAATTCAAAAGCTGAGGGAAATTATAGTTGCAGGAGAGAATAAATGTATCTCAGATAAGTAAAAATTTAAACCAATAAAAATGGGTAGGAGGCACGTGAATGGTAGATGTAAAAGTTTTTACTACCTTTGTATTTCATAGTGAAAACTGAAAATGTATAAAATTGAAAAATGCCGTTAAAAACAACAACACAGATTTGACAACCTTTAAGGAGTTTTATAATCTATTTTCTTAAAAGGATCTTTTGTGATGCAATATTTCATAGGATAAAGTTTCTTTTTCTTCTTACAGATTTAAGTAAAAGTAAATCTAATATTTAAAAAGAACTTGTAAATTGTGATCCCATTATGTTTTGTCCACTTATCCATGTCTGCTTCTCTCTTGTCTTCCATCTACTCATCTGTGATTCCTTCTATCTGTATAACTACATACACAGTGAGAAGCACGAAATGTTTACCCAGTATGACATCAGTTGTTTCTGTCTAAATTATTGCTTTCTTTTTTACTTTTTTGTTTTTTAATTTAAATAATTTAATTCCTTTCATGACAATGAAATTACTACTTCAAAAATAAAAACATAAAAAGAGTTAAGAGCCACAGAAAATTAATACAGAATGAAAGGTAAACAACGATACAGGAGGTACTGCTAGCTGCCAATCTCCTCTTCTTCCCTATCGACAGAAACCTAACTGTGCCCCTTGTACAATGTGCCCAGTTAGAAACAGTCATCTCCCTGGACTCCATGCAACTGGGGGTGGCCACACAACAGAAGTTCTGGCCAATAAATTGAAAGCAAAATTTTCCTACATGGGGATTCCAGGAAAGTCACTACTTTCCTTGTTAAGAAGCTGATGATTTAATTTGTATTACCTTTCACCTTTCCTCATGACAGAGCCTGGAGGTTGAGTGACCATCTTATGACAATGAAGACAAAAGTCAAAGACTAAGGATTTTGCAACAAGAAAGAAGCAATCGGGTTCCTTGCATAGTTGCACCAGTTCTGAAATGCCTATCCCTGGCTTCTTTGTTTCATGAAAAAGAGAAACCTTTTATTTTTTTCATCTTAACCAATGTTGATCCCAGGTACATTCTCTATTCTGTACACAAATCTCCATCTCACAGTCTGCTTCTCAGAGAACTAAACCTATTGACAAGTAACAACCACCTCAAAGAAAACAGTTCTGAGTAGAACTAAAATTGCTTTGGGCAAATTTTCAATAAAAAGAGATTAAAAATCATACTTAATAGTCTAATGAAAAAAAGGAGGTCAGTATAAAAATAGCCATAGTTTATCATGTACTTTAATATAAATTTTAGTAATGCATTTTATTTTTATTTGGTAGTCATAAATACGACACAATTTTGAAAGAGGAAAAAATACTCATAAAAATATTGTTGCCTTCATTTATCAACATCTACATCACCCCTCGTTTCTTTTCCATCTACAGTGACATTACTTCTGTTTTCATTCTTAGTAATTTCCATATAATCATAGGTGATCCTTTCAAACCCCAGGCTTTTGGTTCCCTATATTTCTCTCCACCTCAGCTATTCACTCCCACTAGGTATACTCCAGATCTTTTTCTATTATTAGTAAAGCAATCATTCCTGAATCTCAGTCTTAGGCATTTACTCTGTATTAATCCCATCTCTTACTGTCCACCCCACTGGGACCCAGTATGTTGATCCTACCTATTTCAAACTGTATCACACCCCTTGATTTTCTTTCTTTCTTCATCATTTAGCTTAACTTCCACATACTTTGTTAGTTACCTTCTTGATCCTCTCTCAGTTCATTGTACTCATTTGGCAAAAAAACACTCTCCTTGGTAAATTCAGCTATACAACTACCCAACACCTGTACTCATGCAATGAAATGTGGCTGGCCATGCACACACAAGTGTGTACACACACACACACACACACAAACACACATACATTGCCTGGCCTCGATTTAAATTCATGATCATTAACTTCAAGTACACTTTCTGCTGCTCGCATTCTAATCCTCTAGGATAACTATTTCACATCTTCTCCAACATCTCTACCCCCATCTTCACTGCCAGCTAATGATATTGCATTTCATTTCTCAGAGAAAATAGAAGCAATCAGAAGAAATCATCCATCCTCTCACCACTTCTATCTACCTACCAGTATCTGCACCCACATCCTCCCCCTACCTAAAGCCAAACCTTCCAATGTATACTAGATCCTCTACTCGAGGACATGGCTCTAGGAATTTTTCCCCTCTCCATTATGGATTTTTTTCCTGTCTACTGAATCTTTCCAAAAAGTTTAAACATAAAACAACTCACATTATTTCTATTAAAAATAAAGTAAAGCAAGACTAAAAGCTCTGGATTCCATTTCCATACTAGCTCCTGCCCATTTTTTCCCTTGCCTTTTACACCCTTTCCTCCATAGGAGTCTATAACTTCAACTATCCAATTCTACTCTTCTATTCCTCTTATTTCCACTCAATCTGCCTTTACAGGCACACATGGACAGAAATGGCTTGCCCAATTTACTGATGGCCTCCTTCTTGCTAAACCCAAAGGTCAGTTGTCAGTTCTCATTTTTCTTTATTTTCTAGCTGCAAATGATAGAGCAGATCGATTCTTTTTTATACACTTTTTTCACCTGGATTCCACATACTCACATTCCCTCCAATCTTATTCTGTCTTCTTTGCAGTTATCCCTCTTTTCCTTGACCTCATATGATCAGCATGCCCAGGGATCAGGCCTTGGTTTGCCTTTTTCTTGAGCTATGCTCACTCTCTTGATAATTTTCATCAGTCTCATGGCTTAAAAATATTAGTTTTTTTAAACATCTCCCAAATAATATCTATAATCCATTCCTCCCTCTTGAATTCTAGACTTTTATATCTAACTGCTTCCTTGTCATCTCCCCTTATATGTAAAACAGACATCTCAAAATGATCAACAAGATTCTTGACCTTCTCTCCACCCTGAAATCTACTCTACCTTAGCCTCCCCATCCCAGCTGGCTACTAGTACCTTCACTCTTTGTTTCTTAAGGCAAACACTTTGGCATGATCTCTTTCTTAACCTCAAACCAATTTTTTAGATTTTTAGTTCTATCTTCCAAACATATCCTTACCCAGCCACTTCTCATCACCTCCATTGCCACCGCCCTGGTTCAAGCCCCATTACTACTAGCCTAGATTCCTAAAATCACCTTCTACCCGGTCCCTGTGCTTCTTCCTATGCTCTCTATGGTATGTGTATATTTTTATATGTATATTGTCTATAACACAGCTGCCAGAGAAATTCATCTAAAGGGTAATTGAGATGAGGTCACTCCCATGGTCAAAACTTTTCAGGGGCTCAACTTTTCATATAGACTAAAAGTCTACATTTTTTAAATGCCCTAGAAAAACCTGTATATGCTTGCTCATTCAGATCTCTGATCTCGTCTACTACCCTCTTTGCTTACTTTGCCCCTAGCTATGTGGGGCTTCTATGCTGTTCCTTGAACATGCCAGGTATTCTTCCCCACTACAGGACTTTTGCACTGACTGTTTTAGCTTTCTCAAATATGTTACCCCCAAATATCCACACAGCCAGGTTCCTTGCATCTTACCAGTCTTTGTTCAAATAGCCCTTTCTTAAGGAGGCCTAAATAAAATAGAGACCTGCTGCATGCCAACACTGAAACTCTTGCTCTACTTTTTATTTTTACTTAGCATATAATGTTTACTTATTTATTATGCTTATTATCGAATGTCTGTCTTCTCATAAGATGAAGAGTTTCACAAAATGGAGAGAGAAGCTTTCCTTGTCTATTTTGTTAACTGATGTATGTAAAGGGGCCTCTACTGGTGCCTGAACCAACGCAGGTGCTCAAAAAATATTTGTTAAATGAATTAATTTGGATAAAATAAACTTAAAAATTGTTGGGGGTTAATTTATCTAAACTAATATAATAAATAATATTAAAAACAAAATTTCATTTCCTTGCTCCCAAAAGTACAAAATGAATATTCCTAAATCATCAATGAAAAATTTCCTCTTGATTCTAAAATTTGAGGAATGTTCCAAGTGTTTTTTTTTTTTTTCTTAATAGTAAGCACTAGATTCAATGAGTGGTTATCAATAACTGAGTATTTGACAACATCACAAGCAAATGTTCCACAGAAAAGAAAATAAGAGAACATAAAAGACTTTTTAGGGGAAGGGGCTAATTAGAGGTCCCTAGGTTAAGAACAGGAGAAAAGGATGCTTGTATTAATCCTGCAGAATCATATTACTGTCTCTCCAGAATAACCAACCCATAATGCTGTTCTCCTTCACTCTGACATAGATCAGCCCTAACCTTTTCATCTTATATGCACAGGTTGCTGAAATGAAAACATGCAGACAGACAGAAGGAGAGTCTTTAATGTCTAAAGAATTTTCAATACAGGTATTCCTGAAGATATTATGGGGTTCATTCCAGACCACCGTGATAAAGCAAGTATTACAATAAAGTGAGCCATAATCCTTTTGCTAGTGGAAGGTCTTGCCTTCCATTTCTAAAAAACATTAACACCTGTGGAGTGCAACAAAGCAGCATGTAATGAAATGAGGTATTCCTGTATAGTTAAAATGGTCCTGGAATTGATAAGTATAGAGAAAGGCAAGGGAAGACACTATAAGCTAGAAATGAATTTTCCAATGAGGCTAGTTCTCCTCTTACAACTGTCACTATATACCAATGATGAAATTGGTCACCTATTCAATTTAATCACAAAGAAAAGGACAAAATGTTTCTGGCTCTATTATTATTGCTCTCCCTTCCCTACTGGAGTCTAAAGGTAGCGGAAATGTTTGTTTGACCTGAACACTTTTATTTCTTTTAATAGCTTCATGGGCTCTACTTTGAAAATTACCCTTTCCTACTGTCAATATAAATGACTACATTAGGAAATAACGGAGTTACTGGGATGTATAAAAATATGCATTATGTGATAAATAAAACAGCCTGCCTCTCCAAGTATATACTGCATTAATACCTAATCTGTCAATCTTTATTTGTAGGTTGCCATTTGCATTCTGAATATACAGCTTTTCTCTGGTAAACATTTTGTTTACAGAGCCAACCAGATGAGGCGGGGTTTGACTCTCCTACCTTATATTCACTTCTTGTACTTTTCGGGTCTCATTCAGGAAAAGCTAAAACTAATGACGAAAAACCTCATGTAAATTATATCACTCAGAAATGGAATGTATACCTTAAAGTTAATTCTTTTCTATGAATAAGTTCATAGGAGAAAAGGAAACAGGGAAAATAGAAAACAAGGAAAGCAAATTAATGCACTACAGGTGACCCTTGAAAAATGCGTGGGTTAGGGACACCAACCCCTCTCTCTACGCTGTCAAGTATCCATGTATAACTTGATGCCCCGAAAACTTAATAGCCTATTGCTGATCATAATCTTACTGATAACACAGTCAATTAACATATATTTTGTATGTTATGTGTATTATATACTGTACATTACAATAAAGTAAGCTAGGAAGAAGACAATGTTAAGAAAATCATAAGGAAATATACTTACATTATTTATTGAAAAAAAAATCCTCATATAAGTGGACCCATACAATCCGAACCTACATTGTTCAAGGGTCAATTATATATATACACAATTCTATTATGAAAAGATTATATGATTACCTTTTTTATTAGCTTGATTTGAGGTGGGAATGGACGCAAGTTTTTGCTTTTCAGAATGTCCTTCGAAGTTTTCTTTTCGAGAGTAGAAAATGTCTTAAATGGTGAACTGGGTTTTCCATAGCCTGAGCTCCTCACTGATGCATATAATCCACTCTGGGGTTTTCTTTTAAGTAAAGGAGGTGCACTTCTGGCCTTCTTATATGGTACTTGTTTACCAATTACACCCTCTTCTTCTCCAGAACTAAGCTGAGATCTAAAAGACTGTGCACAACAAGTATGAACTCTTTAGAATTTAAATGCATTTCAACTACAGTTATAAATGGAAAATTAACAGATGGCAAACCACAGTGATTACTCAATAACATAGATTGTAGAAAGCAAACCACTACATTAAAATTCTTTAAGTCTAATTCATTAGAATTTTACTATTTTGAAGAACATCTTCAAAGCCAGGAATAAAACAAAACAATAAAATAAGCTTGCCAGAAAGCCGTAGGTGTAATTACTAGAATGATGGAGTAGAGCATGGAAAGAACATATTTTGAAATGACATAAAATCTTTTTCCTCTAGATTTCTCAAGATAAAAAAATTTTAATATCCTGCCCAATTTCACAAAGAATTTCAGATGGTTTATGGTAGACACATAACTCAAAATTGTAAAATAAAAATATTGGGAACATGAAACTATAAATCAGAATAGATCAAGAACAGAGGGAAATGGAACAGTGAAACATAAGTTTCTTAACAGTTGCTAATAGCATTTATAAAAATGCCAATTTAATCTACTTTTGCAGAACACAGACTACTATTACACTGGACAAAAAGCACCAGAGTGAAGAATAAACTTTACTTCATATGCTACTCAAATTCTGGACTATTTACCCCTCAAAATTGTTTTAATGTAAAAGACAGCTTCTAAAAGAAAGTTAATGGTATAGAGGTATTTTTTAATTTGGGAACTCAGGTTGTAGCAATAAATATATATTCATTACATATATCCAGGATCTATCTGGAGATTAGTATATAATCAATCCTACTATATTAAGTAGTACATACTACAAAAAAAAAAGATATACTTATTAATACTTATATAACTTTATTTATCAATATGTCAAATCAATCTGGATTATAACTTACTTTTATTTTGTCATCACGAGGTAATCCTGAAGGACCAACAGATAGTTTTTTCCTCAAAATATCAAGATACATTTTATCTATATGTTCTTCATTAGTGTTTACTCTTGCACAGCTATTATCTGTATCATCATTTGTTGTCTTTTGTAAAATCACATTCTCTTCATTTTTGTTAAAAAATTGGTTCACATTTTGTGTCTCTTGAGACATAACATTTGGCTTCATCTTAAGGGGTAAAAGGTTTCCAATTTCAGTTTCTTCACTAACAGCCAGTTTCTTATAGCTATAAAATAAGTAAAACAAAACACAACAGAGAATAAACCCTAAATGACTCTATAAATATCAGTTTTATTAACATATATATACACACATACATTTAGTATTTGTAACTATTCGAATAAGGTCATTAATGTTACAGTATTTACGATCCTGGTTAAGGGTATACTCATATAGTATCACGTAATCACTTCGAATTTCAGATAATAAATTTAATGCAGTGTAAGGGATTAAGTGAATGACTCCAAGACCTACACATCAAAGAAAAGCCAAACCAAACAAGACTACGATTGCTTCTGTGTAAGAGAAAATAAAACATAAATTTCTAAATGAACTTTTTCTAATATATCTTTTAAAGTCTACATGAATTCGAAGCAGAAAAAATTGTGTACATTCTTGGAAGAAACTAAAGAAGTAATCATAATTTATGCCAATGAGGCATAGATACAAATGTTAAAAAGCATAATTTCATTATAGTACAGGAAAAATTTCAAAGTAAAACAAAAATCATGAGGATTTAGAAATAAAGTTTCTGTGGTTTAAACACTTAAATGCAGTATAACATTTCATGCCAGTAGATTTTAAAAATATGGAAAATTTTCCTTAAAGAAAGGTTCTAAATGTGGTTAAACATCAGCATATTATGGGGTCTCCAAGAATACAGATATTGTTATTTTCAAATTACTTAATCATGGTCAATTAAGTCATTTAATTTTGTAATGATAAAATAAGATTAAAGGAAAATTTAAGAGGCTACTACTTTCTTGTAAGGTAGACCGGCTTCTCAGTAACTATTAGAAGCTTTTAAAAACAGATAGAATGACCAGAAAATATAACAGTTCTTTCATTCCTCACAGTTGTAGAACCTGGCTAGATATTCATTAAAACGGCTTCTTACTTTTTGCCATGTATGAACTAAACCACACTACCATGCATCAAGATAGGGTCATTTACTACTTCTTGCCTTTAGAATGTGAGTGCTATGATAACAAGAACTAAAACATGTGTCATTAGCTTAGTGGTGGGGTTTTGGGTGGAAAGGAAACTGATACTAAAGGCTGGAGAAATGGCAACCCATGTTTTATAGTAGCAAAACATTTGCTAAACTATCATATACAATAGTTTATAAGGCAGCAATATACTAACTGAGTCTGGGCTTCTAAGAGAAATGGCTAGAGAAAACAGGAAAGTTTTAAGTGCTAGTTACTTCTGGCTACTTGGACAAGATATTATAAGAAAGAGATGAGATCAAGTTAGGGTGAGCCAGTTTGTAAGAAGAAATCAAAGGGAACAGAGAGAGTCTAGAAACTCGAGGCCTCCTCTTTTACTCTCTGTGTCTAGACTCAAACAGTAAGCTGCCATTGAAAAATGCTATGAGAAAACAGGACTTCATGAGACTTCTCAGTTGAAAAAACTGACTCAGTTCCTTGGCAAAGATCATGTGAAAGGTGTCATCTTCAAACTTAAGATTATTGTTCCCAATAATATCCAGATAGCTTCAATTAATTCAAGAGAAAAACAAACAAACAGAGGGACAAGGAAGCAAAGACACAAAGCAGATTTAAAACCTCTGTCTAGCTAGCACACAGGACTGACACATGGGACTGACTGGAACCAAAAAGATCAGAATCCTACTAACATTTCTGAAGGAACTGTAAAGGCAAAGAAACCACAACCTATTTAAACAACAAAAAAAGCCAGTGACAGTTTGGGGGTCTTAAAATCAAATGAGTGCCTCCTCTAAGATGGGTATACCCTCCCTTCAAAACCCACTTCAGTTGTGGTCAAGGGTAAAAAAAATACAAGAAAAATCCCGTAAGGAGTGGAACCAGGAGCTATGTGGAACAATATATTTATTAGATAGTTTCTCTTTAAGAGCTAAATAATGGCCTATTAAGAAAAATCCCCATTTGCAAGGTGGGGATCTTTAAAAGGTCCTCCAGTGATTTGAAGTAGCATTACCTTATTTTCTTTCTATTTTTCTCTCTGAATGGGAGTATTTATTGCAGTTCTACCATTATACACTAGGTGGGGGCCAGGCAATACAAGTTGCCTTTTTAATTCATTGATTAGTAGACAATGAAGAGCCACATTTGAACCTGATGGAGAGGACTGCATTTCACCTGGAAATTCTCACCTTACAGACGGATACAGTCCTGAATAGGACTCTGGGCTCTTTGCTTTTGGGAAGAGGTGAGTGGGTCTGTGTTAAGAAGAGTAAAATGGAAATTTGGCTATTAGAAGGGTATATTCTGATTGAGACTGCTTACATGCCTACCAAACTCATTTTTCTTTTGGGCACACAAGCAGATTGCATTTCTCAGTTCTCTTGGATTTTGCTAGCTAGATGTGCTGGCTCTTACCAATAGAATGTGAGCTGAAGTGATGCTATAAAGGCAGTGAAAATATGCTAACCCATCCTTTTTCTTTCCTTACTGACTGCTTGAATGAGGGCATGACAACTTTAAAACCATGTGCTCATGATAGAAAGTAAATTAACTATGTAGAGTCCCACCTTGACTGCATTGACACACGAGATTATGATGTGAGCAAATTTTTGATGATGTCGAGCTATGAAAATTTCAATGACTATGTGTTACTGCAGCTAGTATTATTTACCCTACAATTAGTTTACCACAGAATTTTTGGATACGTATACTAAAGTTTATACTACTGACATTTCTATAATTACTATTATGTCTTTAATGTAAACATACTTGTTTTCAGCTTTTAAGCACAAATGTAATAGTCTATGTTTTAGAATTCACATTACTAAAATGGTTCCACCTATATTAACAAAGACACAACATGTAGAAAATCTCTTCAGGAACACTAACATATGCCCAAACATCAATGATGGGTGAACACAATCTGCCCTTTAAAAATAATAATTAGCGCTGCAGATCAGTGGAAGAATCTTAGACTTAGCATTCAAGTAGATGGGTTTTAGCGTAAGCTTCACTGCATCATTTTTGCTCAACTAGTACAAATGTAGAAACAAGCTGAAGAAATCACTGTAAGTGGATTTACATGATGAGGATGTAATACAAGGGGCTCAAAATGTGTCTATTGAAAACATAAATGAACGAATGAATAGTACATAAAGAAATGATAGGCTTTTCACAGAAATATTTCAGGGACATCAAAGATCTGACAGGGTAAGTGGTTAAATACATGGACTGCTTGTGTTCCCTAGTCATAGTCACATGACCTTAGGCAATTTATTTAACCTCTTTAAGACTCAGTTTTCTTATCTACAAAATGAGGATAATAATAGAATATATTTCATGGAGTTGCTGTAAGACTAAATAAAGCAGCATAAAGAACTTTGCATAGTAGTTGGCCCACAGTAAGTATGTGATAAAAATGCTAGTTGTTATCACCACCATCATCATCTATCTGGTCCTTGTGAAAGCTCCACCACTAAACTGAATTTATTGCAATTTCATCACCTGAATGATGGGGATTAAGGATGCCTGTTCTACTTGCGTGCAAATAACATGGGATAACGGGTGTGATGCTGTAAGTGCTACACAAATGTAAAGTGTCTTAAGACAAAGTTATTGTGATTGCTACACTGTGTATTGGAGTGAGGTCTCCCACAAGCTTCCACTAAAAAAGTATGGGAGCTGGAGTATCTTCTTGAAGCCTGTCTCTCTTGTGCCCAAAGCACTCACTCTGTGGGATGACGGCCAGTCTATGACTAACTGCAAAACTAACTGGCTTATAAAGAAGCAAATCCATGACTCATATACAGAATAAAATTCATGTTCCCCCTCTTTGTTTGAAGCAACTATCCTTGAACTATTTAAAGCTGAAGAAATTATAAGTGGTGACAAGCTTAAAGAATACTTAATGTCAGTAACTTTCTTAGTAGCATCTGGGTTTTTTTTAGCATTAGAAGAATCCTAATGAATTAATTAAGAACTAATACAAAAGAAGAGAGCAGTGACTCACAGGTAGACGCATACAAGTTATAGATTAATCATTCAATAGGAATGATTATGTAGAACAACTGATCCTATAAGTTTTCAGTGACAAAACAACAAACAACCTGCATAATCTATTCCAAACTCATACCTGACAGGCTGTAAGTCCAAACCACCACTGATCCCAAAGGAATCTATTCTGATAGGTTTCATCAACTCCTCTATTGTGGGCAAATCTAAGAGGGGAAAAAAGTTTAAATAGCAATAAAAAATGTTAATGTAAATTACTTAATTTAATGTCTAATACCACCAAAATTTCATTTTCTCTGATTGACAGTTAACAAAACGACATATGCAATAAAGCTAATTTCCCACTGTAGACTTGCTTGTACTATGACAAATTTCGTATTGACATACATGTATATTTGATGTATAGATATATATAGTTCTCAAATATATGTGTATGGGTATATCTACACACACACACTTATCTGCTAAATATGTATTTGGTTGACCCTAAAATACTGTTCTCCTTTTAAAAAATAACTTTAGTATATGTACATGGAAAAAGATTTAAAAATATGAAAATGGACAAGTAATTTCTTAATTTGGTCAAGGCATATTGGAGGAGAAATTGAAATTTTATTCCATGTTCAGCTCTAACTGAACCAATAATTTCCAGATTTCATTTGAACAAATCCTTTAAATAATTTCAGAGATTGAGAAATAATCACTACAGCAAACTGTATCTAAATTACACTAAAATGGAAACTATTCAGAGAGAGTCTCCAATAAGCTTTTACCAGATTCTGTAGTAGAGACGTTTTTGGAGGACTCTTCATTTTCTTGAAGATGACCTTTCACTGAGCTCCTGGTATTTTCCATGGCACTCCTCTCAATTCTTTGTTCATCTGCATCTCCCAAAGAATGGGCTATATGACAATAAGCCTGATGGAGAGCTTCAATGTCACTATTGCTTTGTCCGTAAGAAACACCTGTTGAAATAAATGTAATGTCCAGTATAATCACACAAATATATGAGAAATATAAAACACTAACATCATTCCTTTATCTGTTATGAATAATGATCAAGGCTGAAGGATAATGGTGATATGACAGAGTTAGATACAAAACTAGGTAAAATGTAGGTAAAGCCTACCAGTATAAAATCACAGCAAGTTCAAAAACCCTTTTCAGCAAGTTGACCTGTGTCCTAACATGTTAATTATAAAATCTGACTCCACTATTGTCCTCTCTTTTTACTACCCTTAACTAACCCCTCTGCACCGGATAAAACCACTCCTAAATTTCCCAACTGACACAATCATTTCAAGGATTGTCTCTTCCTTACCACTACCACTCTCTTGCTTGGGTTCCCTGTACAACCAAGCATACTGGAGTCTGCATTTCTTCAACTGAAATTTGCTCTCTAACTTTGCAATTCAGTATGTGCTTCAAACATCCTGCTAAAGTTGCTACCATGAAAACCAATTTCCTAAAGACCAAATCTAGGCATCTAGTTCTCTTCAACACTGTGAGACATTTGACACTATCCTTTTCCTGGGAACTGTTTCTTCTGCATTCCTTCTTGTTCTTCCCACCAGTCGAATGGCTACTTCTCCATCTCTTGTGGCTCATCTTAGGGCTCCAATTTAGCTGTCTTTTTTAAGCCTCTTGTTCATTCATTTTTTTTTTTTGGCCTAATTTCATCCAGACCATTAGCTTCAACTATTATCCAGATGATCCAGACTCTCAACTGTCTTTTGTCCTTAATTTTTTTCTGAATAAAGACATTTAGGTTTTTCTATAAGTAAATCACAATTAATATATCCCCAAATGAATTTATTACATTCCCCAATAAAACTGTAAGGAGGGAAGAAACTACCAGTATTTTCTATTTTAGCTAACGGCATCATTTTATTCATCTAGTCATCCAAAACAGAAGATTTGATGCCACTGTTCACTCTTCCTCCCCTACTAACTTCCTCCTCCCACCAGCTGATAAATTGTGATAAAAAGAATTAGAAGAATCCAATGACAACAGTGTTCTAAGATTTTTATGAGTATTTCCTTATTCATTTTGCAACTTTCATTACTAACAATGGAAAATTCAAAATTAGAGAACATAAGAGTCATAGGAAAGTGGAAAAAGACGAGAAATAGGGTAACTAGTTTCCTGTTCTCTTGATACCCATGATTAATTAATGCTTAAAAAATAAAACAGTATATACAACCCCATCTTCCTCTATATAAAATGTAAGTTGTATACTATATAACTCTAAGGGACTATTTTTTAGCTCTGAATGCAAGAGGCAACAAAATGGCACATACAGAATTGTATAAGAATGCCTTACAATGGGATATCTTCCTATCTAATGTTTCAGGTCACCACTACTATTTGGAGCATGTCCAATAAATAAACGAGTTTGATTAAATTAAAAATAAAAAGTAGGAGATATTGTTAGAGTGGAATCATTAACAGTTAAGTGGCATGGACTTTCCAAGAGGACTTGAGAAAAAACATCTTGCCTGTTATGGGAAGCCTAGTTCTTGTCCTAAACCATCAGTCAGAATTCAGAGTAGCATGACTGGGGGAAAGAATTAATCCTTATGAACAAAGGAAAAAGGCACAGGTATTTCTTCCCTCCTCTACAGAAATATCAGAATACTTAGGTATTTGCTGTGTATGTACAAAAGAAATGACCCCAAGGTTAAGTAGCAGAGCAGTACTGAATGCGCATGCTTAATTTATCAGGTGTTGGGTATCAGAAGCAAGAGGTTCCAGGCTTTAAAGCAACAGCAAAGCAAACATGCAGAAAAACAAACAGCCTAAAAGCTAGAAATGAGAATGGAGGATAGAAGTATGAGGGGCTGCTCAGAAAACAAAGCAGAGGAAAGATACTTTTCTCCTAATTTGAGTAATTAACCCAAGTGATTTTAAAATAATTCCAGAGTCATATAAGTTAACGTTTTTCATGTATTTTATGAAGAGAAAAGTAAAGGCCTGACTTCTCAGCCTTTTACATTAAAAAGAGGGTACTCTATGTAGTTATTTTATATATTAACACAAGTCAAAAGCTCCCTCTGTTTTCCCACTGAAGAAAGATGAGACATGTCAAATCTTATTTTGCAGAAGCAAGGGTCTGGTTGTGGAGCAACAGTGTCACCTTGTGACTGCTCCAGTCATATAGCCACAGCACAAAGTGGTACTTGCTCATGAGACAAACGAAAACAAGTGAAAGGCTGTATCAGACCTGGCGTTAGGAAAACTTCATTTTTATAGTTACTAAACTTTTTAATACAAAAGCACAGATTTCATAAATAATATTTTTAAAAGATGATCTTTGACAATGTAGTACCTAAACTAAGCCTTCTTAACCCAAGCAGAAACATAGTAAAAAACAAAACAACAACAAAAACAAAGTTAAAGAAACAAAAAAACCCACTCATCTTTTCAGTTCTTAAAGCAAGTTCAGATGCTAATTTGAAGATTTTCAAGTGAATTTCTGAAGTATTAGGTAATGCAATACCCTACAGCCAATCGGATTTATACTGTATGTTTTCAGGTTCTTTATTATAACTTGTATGATTAACAGATGATTGATATGAATTCTAATAATAACTACAGAGTTGCTACTGTTTATTAAATCTTAACAATGTACGACACACTTGCAGCTGACCATCCAAAATCTTCATTTTAAAGAAGGAAAATGGTTTAGAAACATTAATTGTCCAGTGTTACCCAGCTGATAACTGGCAAGGCTGGGGATATGAAACAAAGTCTACATGACAGTAAGTTCATTCTCTACTATCTTCCAGAACATTTAAGAAATAACACCAAAAAACTATAGCTTTATATAATTGCTTAGATCACCTTAAAATAATTTTTACTTTTAGAAATAGTTTTTATTTTCGAGTTTTTCTTATAACCTACAACAGTGATTTTCATATTGTGTTTCACAAAATCATCATGTTTCAGAAAACATGGGTTTCACAGATGCTTGTTTGGAATTTCATTTTAAATAGTGCTTTAAACCATAAAACTATAATAGAAGTTGATCTACACACTCAAGTGTGCTATTGATGTAATTTGAAGACCATCAGAGTGAGATCTTTGTCTTTTGCTGTTTTCATACATATCTTAAAGTTTCTCTGGCCATACTGTACATATATTAACTTTCTATACTGAATCACTGATTAGAAAAACTGCAGCTCCACATTGGTCTTTTAAAAGAATTCATGTCTGCTTACTGAAAACTGTGAAAATGGACTATCATAGCACATAAGTGACATGTACTTAAATAAACAGCAGTAAGCCTGAGGAACATGCGCTCAGCACATGGTTTCATCATAGCAGAATACTGGGGTAATAATAAATGAGTAACACGTCTTGATGGAAAAATTCTGTTGTACTTTTTTGACTTTTCTATTTATATTTTAAAAAGGGAATGGGTGAAACAAATCAAGATAGTGTTGGCTCTTAGAATGGCAGTGACTATAAAAAGGAGATCTGAGTGGACTTTTTGTGGTTTGGGGCGTGGTTTTTATCTGATTCCTGGTTACATGGATGTGTTCAGTATTTGAAAATTCATCAAGTTGCACTATTATGATACATAAAAGAGATTTTCTATAGGTTATCATATTTCAATAAAAAGTAAAAAAACAAAAATAAAATTCAATCAATTGTTTGGACTTGGTTAGTGATTGATCAATTCTATGGCTTTTTCCCCCCTAGTGTTTGGATTGATTTAGTTGACCAAACTGTTTAACAGAGACTGGCAAAGCAAACTGATTAAAAAGTTCCCATTGCAACTATTTATGTGGTAAATTAAGAATATTTTCATATTATACAACAAAATATACAAACATATTAGAAGTCTGATGGTGACAGAACATAACATATATCTGTAACTTCTGATTTCAAAAGACTTACTGCTCTGACTTTATAAGTAAATGTTATAAATGTAAACATTTATATTTATTTTATCTAGAGAGAACTATGTAAGTTTTTATTGGAAATAAGTATTACACTACTTTAAAAAAGTTTGAAAAGGCATTGTCCTAAAGACTTTACAACCTTTAATAAAGTCTAGATGGCCTAAGCATTTCAAAATTTTGGGATGTGATCCAGGTTTTTCTTGCATAAAGGGAACTATGGAAAAGCACAAGACCAAGTTCCATCTTTCCTACATCTGGCAAATTTAACTGAATACTCTGGAGGGGTACAAAAATTAGTTAATATTCACCTACAGTGCTGCACTTTGTATCAATAGCATTCATTCATTTATTAATAAGTATTTATTTAAAAACACACTTTACTTGGTTGACAAGCATTGCCACCATTAGCAAGTTCAGGTTAAGTTGTTAAATACAGTAGAAATGTGAGATTTAAGATTTTTATTGCCAACAGTTATTATATATATTATTATATATCATATAAATGAAGTCAGTCATAAAATATTGCATATTCAGAGAACAGTGAGTTTTTCAAACACTTTTACCTGTTCCTGTCATTTCATTATCAGTCATTTCTGGCAGGGCCTTTGGCTAGTTGTTGCTCTATCCTGTTCGTCAAAGTTGACTTCTGCAACAGAGTCTAATGAATCAAGCAGCACCACTGGAACAATGTAAAGAAAAAACTATTAGAAATGTAGATAAATTTCCTTTAAGAAACATTTTAATCATATGCAATCTGCATAAAAACAAAGATAAATGTTTACATATAGAGTATATAATCTATCTAAGTAGCATGATTTTCTTCTTAGGTATAAGAGAATAGGAGTACATCAGCATACATACCTATGCTTATATACAGGTCTAATATACATTTATATTTGAAAGGCAAAGGGCCTGAGAAAAATAACAAAAGAAATATTCATTTCTCCCAACTTTACTGAGGCATAACTGACAATTAAGAATTATATATATTTAAAGTATACAACTTGATAATTTGAAATATATTGTAAAATATTCATCGTAATTGAGCAAATTAATATCCTCACCTTATAGCTACCTTTTTTTGTGTGGTGAGAACACTTAAGATCTTCCCTCTTAGCAACTCTGAAGTACACATTATAAAATACAGTTACACTGTTGCATACTAGGTTTGCAGAACTTATTTATCCTGCATTAACTAAAATTTTGTATCCTTAGCCAACATCATCCCCTATCCTAGTCCCCTGCCTCTGGTAATGATCACTCTTCTGTTTGAGTTTGACATTTTTAGATTCCACATATAAGCGAGATTATGCAGTATTTGTCTTTCTGCATCTGCCTTATCACTTAGCATAACGTCCTCCATGTCCATCCATGTTGTTGCAAATGGCAGGATTTCCTTTTTTAAAAAAACCTGAGTAATATATATAAAAATATGTGCGTGTGTATATATACATATAATATATATATACATATATACATACACACAGATATATTCATATATATCTGTATTTACATATATGTATGACCCCACATATATACTACTTTTTCTTATCCATTCATCTGTCAATAAACATTTGGTTGTATCAATGGCTTGGCTACTGTGAATAATGCTGAAATGAACATGCATGTATAGATATTTCTTTGAAATAGATATCAAAAATTGCTGGATAATAAGGTGTTCTAGTTTTAATTTTTTTCAGTAACCTCCATACTGTTTTCCACAGTGGCTGTTACTAGTTTATATTCCCACCAACAGTCCACAAAAGTTGCTTTTTTCACATCCTTGTCAGCATTTTTGTGTCTTTTTAATAGTCGTCTTAACAAGTGTGAGGTGATACCTCATTGTGGTTTTAAATTGTAGTTCTCTGATGATTACTGAAGCTGAGCACTTTTTCATATCCCTCTTGGCCACTTACACGTCTTCTTTGGAAAAATGTCGATTCAAGTCCTTTCCACTTTTTTTAAGAGGGTTATTTGGATTTTTGCTATTGAGTTGAATGCGTTCCTTTTTAATTTTAGATACTGACCCCTTATCAGATATATGGTTTGCAAATATTTTCTCCCATTCCATAGGTTGCCCTTTTGTTTTGCTGGTGGTTTCCTTTGTGGTGCAGAGGTTTTTAGTTTGCTAGTAACAACAAAAAAAGTTAGTCCCACTTTTTTGTTTTTCTTTGTTGCCTTTGATTTTGGTGTCAAATCCAAAAAATCAATGCCAAATCCAACATCAGGGAGATGACCCTCTTTATTTTCTCCTAGCAGTTTTACAATTTCAGGTCTTCTGTTTAAGTCTTTAATCCATGTTAAACACCATTTATTGAAGAGACTATTGTTTCTTGTGTATTCTTGGTGACTTTGTCAAAAATTGACCAAGTTTGCATATACTTCTGAGCTCTCTATCCCTGTTTCATTTTGATCTATAGGTCTGTTTTTAACACCAATACCATACTGTTTCAATTACTACGGTTTTGTAAAACAGTTTGAAATTAGGAAGTGTGATGCCTCCAGCATTATTCTTTTTTCACTAGATTGCGTTGGCTCTTTGGGATCTTTTATGTTTTCACAAGAATTTTAGGATTTTTTTTTTTCTGCGAAAAATTCCATTAAAATTTTGACAGGGATTACACTGGATCTATAGTTCGCTTTAGTATGGTCATTAAAATACTATTAACTCTTTTAATCCATGAACGTGTAATAATCTTTCCATTTATTTGTGTCTGCTTCAATTTCTTTCATCGATGTTCTATAGTTTTCAGTGTACATATCTTTTACTTCTTTTGTTAAATTTATTTCTAAGTATTTTCTTCTTTTGGATTTTTAAAAAATTTTAAATTATTTTCAAGTATATAGTACAATGGTTAGACATCTATATAGTTCATAAAATTATCCCCTAATTGCTCCCTCCCTCCCTTGCACCCTCACCTAGCCATCATATTAATGCTAACTGCATTCCCTATGCTGTGCTCCCCATCTCCGTGGCCAACAATCAACTACTAACTTGTACTTCTTTAACCCTTCACCCCATTCTCCCAGTCCCCCACCCTCGTCCCCTCTGTCCATCACCAAACTGTCCACTATATTTGTGTGTTTTAGTTCTTTTTTGTTCCTTAAATTCCACATATAAGTGAAATCATAAGGTATTTATCTTTCTCTGACTTATTTCACTCAGCTTAATAACCTCTAGGTCCATCCATGTTGTTGCAAATGGTAGGATTTCATTTTTTAATGGCTAACATTCCATTGTATATATGAACCATAATTTCTTTATTCAATCATCTGTTGATGGGCATTTAGGTTGCTTCTATATCTTGGCTATTGTAAATTGTGCTGCCATGAATATTGGGGTGCATAGATCTTTACGAATTGCTTTGGTTTTCTTTGGATAAATACCTAGAAGTGCAATTGCTGGGTCATAAGGTATATCCATTTTTAGTTTTCCAAGAAACCTCCATACTGTTTTCCATAGTGGTTGTACCAACTGGCAATCCCAAAAACAATGTATGAGGGTTCCTTTTTCTCTACATCCTAACATTTGCTGTTTTTTGATTTATTGATAGTCATTCTGACAGCTGTGAGGTTTTATCTCATTGTGGTTTTAATTTGCATGTATCTAATGCTTAGCCTCCTTGAGCACCTTTACATATGCCTATTAACCATCTGTATTTCTCTTTGGAGAAATATTAGTTCAGGTTGTCTGCCCACTTCTTAATTGGATTGCTTGTTTTTTGGTTGTTGAGTTGTATAAGTTCTTTATATATTTTGGATATTAAGCCTTTATTAGATGTATCATTAGCAAATATCTTCTCCCAGTCGGCTGTCTTTTGTTTTGTTGATGGTTCCCTTTGCTGTATGAAAACTTTTTAGTTTGACATAGTCCCATTTGTTTTCTTTTGTTTCCCTTGCACAAGGAGATATATCTGAAAAGAAATTCCTGTTAGTAATATCAGAGAGTTTACTGCCTCTGTTTTCTTCTAGAAGTTTTATGATTTCAGGCCTTACATTTAAGTCTTTAATATATTTTGAGTCTATTCTTGTATACAGTGTAAGAAGATGGTCCAGCTTTTTTTTTTTTTTTTTGCATGTATCTGTCCAATTTTCCCAACACCATTTATTGAAGAGACTGTCTTTACCTCATGGTATGTTCTTACCTCTTTTGTCATATATTGAGTGTATAGGCATGGATTTATTTCTTGTCTCTCTATTCTGTTCCATTGATTAATGTATCTGTTTTTATCCGGTACCACTGTAATTTGATTGCTGTAGCCTTGTAATATATTTTGATATCGGTAGTATGATACTTCCAACTTTGTTCTTTTTCCTCAAGATACCTTGGCTATTCAGGGTTTCTTTATGGCTCCATATAAATTTTAAGATTATTTGTTCTATCTCTCTGAAAAATGCCATTGGTATTTTGATAAAGATTGCATTAAATCTATAGATTGCTTTGGGTAATATGGCCATTTTAATGATGTTGATTCTTCCTACCCATGAACATGGTATATGCTTCCATTTATTTGTATCTTCTTCAATTTTTTTCAATGACTTATAATTTTCTGAAGTCTTTACCTTCTTGGTTAATTTGATTCCCAGAAAGTTTATAGTTTCAACATATCTGTAAATGGGACTGTTTTCTTAATTTCTCTTTCTGAAAGTTCCTCATTGGTGTATAAAAAAGCCACTGACTTCTGAATATTTATTTTGTAACCTGCTACTTTACTGAATTCATTGATCAGTTCTAACAGTTTTTTGGTGGAATCTTTAGGGTTCTCTCTATATGGTACCATGTCATTGGCAAATAACGAGAGTTTTACTTCTCCCTTTCCAATTCAGATGCCTTTTATTTCTCTTTCTTGTCTTATTGCTATGGCTAAGACTTCCAATACAATGTTGAAGAGGACTGGTGAAAGTGGACATTCTTGTCTTGTTCTTCATCTAAGGAAAATTCTTTTAGCCTTTCCCCACTGAGTATGATGTTAGCTGTAGGTTTGTCATATATGGCCTTTATTATGTTGAGGTATGTTCCCTCTATTCCCACCTTGCTGAGAGTTTTTATCATAAATGGATGCTAGATTTTGTGGAATGCTTTTTCTGCATCTATTGATCTGTTCATATGGTTTTTATCTTTCCATTTGTTATTTTGGATTTTACCTTAAATGGGATTGTTTCCTTTTTATGAGATAGCTTTGGTTTTGGCATCAGGGTGACCCTGGCCTCACAGAATGAATTTGGAAGTATTCTTCCTTGTTCTATATTTTCATAGAGTTTAAAAAAGAGTTTAAGAAAAATTCTTCTTTGAATGTTAGAATTCACCCATGAAACCATCCACTCATAGAGTTTTAAAAAATAAATGTTCTTAAATAAAACAAAGATAGGCATAAGGGACATGTTATTAAGACAAACTGTGAACTTTAATTCATTAGAGATATTAAAAAACAAAGACATTGATTTATTCAGAATTATTTAGATGCAATTCTGAACCATTTTGCCAACTAAAATATATGAATATATACAATATTTACCATTAGCCAGCATGCCAGTTTTCTCTTCTTCCTAAAAGAAAATGATCATATCATCTCAAATCAAAGTTATGTAAAATCACTACAATGGAAATAGTAACAAAATTTGAAATCCAGGAAAGATCAGGAAATGTTCATTCTAAGTGTATCACCCTCATTCACTGATAATTCTATAAGACTAGAGACTGTAGCAGTGAGAGAACTTCTTAAGGTCTCTTCAGAACCTTGGCAATTATCAATAATTAATTTGGGACTTTATAAGCCTTGTTAAAATATCTAGATGCCACCTACTCATCTACTTTACTCAAAAATTCATTGTTTTTTGAAGTATGTATACTTCACATACAAGTCCTGCTATTACAACATCACTGGTCATTTTTCCCTTATTGTTAAAAATTAATGATCAAATATAACTTGCACTCATTGTTTCATCTACATTTTGAGAGACAAAATTTTCAAAAAGGTAGGCCACCAAATGGTACCAAAATTAAAATCCATCAATATTTTAGGTTCCTTTAGAATAAGTTTTCTAATCAGTGTTACCTATATTCTCCACTTGGATAGGCAGGATGTAAGATTATCCTGTTACAACAGAGATTTATTTACTTCCCATTTTGATCCTTATCCAGATCACTCTCTCCAAGGCTTCCACATCTTTATGCAAGCTATTTTTTCTTTATAAACTGCATGTTTTCCTTTATATTGTGCCTTCTACTTATCTACTTACTTTTCATAAAATATTGTAATTTTTCATAAAATATTGTAAGGCTAAATTTTTAAGGATACTTATCTCATTAATCTTTGTATAATTCTAAGGTCATCTTGTTTTTCTACCCAAACTGTAGGAAATGGATACCCAAAGATAACCTAGGTAGATAAGCTAGATAAGAATAAGATAATTTTCTTAAGAGTATTTATTAATACCCAAGAGTGTTCCTTACTTCTTTTTAGAGTTTATGGTTTCACACATACTCAAAACATTTAGTCCTAAAAGAGACAGTGTCCAGATCAAAACCAATATAACAGTAATGTTCTACTGGTTACTATTAGATAACTCAAGGATAAGTTCCATCAGGCAAGCAATAGGTTATAGTACCCTTAACTAGTTTTGGTTAAAATGGAGAAATGAGATAATTAGGGTATAGAAATGATAAATGTGTAGAGAATAATTTATGATCACAGCTAGCTAGGTAAATCTGACAGTAATATTACTACTATAGTATATCATGGAGGAGTATTTATTGCATTCACAAGAATAAGACCCTACCAGGTAAAGTATAATTTAATATACCTACTTAAAATAGATTTGAGATTTTAATTTTCAACTTCTAAAGCTTAATTTAAAATTACTTGTCCAAAGAAATACTTTAGAAAATCATTAATTGCCATGATATTTCATTAAGATTTATACTAAACTGACATCCTGACTTAGGAAAATGTCTGAGTGTTAAGAGACATAAAACTGTACAATAATGATCGAGACTATAAAGAACTCCATATTTCAAGTTCTTCAAATAGCAACAGCTAAGGTGATGAAAAATTTCAAAATGTCAAATATATCACTGATTTTACCTGTTTGGGTGCATTTATTTTTCCTGCTTTGGGATTTTCTTTGGAATTAGTCTCTTTATCTTTAGAGGTCATAGGTGCATCAGTATCTTCATCATCTTCAAAATCATCACTGTAATTTTCTGAAGAGAATGATTTTTAAAAATATAATGATCGTTTGTCAAAAAAGTCAAATTCAAGGAAAAGATTAATTTCCAAAGACAGAATTCTACATAATAATAATTTACTGAAATATTATTCATAAAGGTACCTTTAAAGAATAATTTCTTTTTTACAAAGCTTTAGTAATAATTCAATTCATAAGACTGTCTTATTTTTTTTTGTACTTTAGTTATGGTTTCATATGTTTAACCTTTTATATTAACTAACCAAAAATGTCTAGAGCTGCCCAAAAAATTTTACATGAACTTGAAAACAAACTTTAACATTTCTTTTTAAAGATAAAAATCTCAAATTGCTTACTTATCAAAGGCAGCACTTTTGTGAAATCTTGACAATCTTCAAAGATTGGACTTTGCTCATTTTTTAAGCTGATTTTTTGGGTCTCTGGAGGTATCTCTCCGATAAGCCTTAAACAGTTCTTATGAGAGGTCTATCTCTGACACCTACCTTAGGAAACACTGGCCCTATACAACCGGTTTCCCAAATCCTGAGTAATTCTCACTAAAGCCCATATTACCACTCAATGACTTTGCAGCAGAGGGAAAGATATGTCCATATTAACAGGATGCCATCAGACTACTTATGGGAAAGACAGGGCAGAGACTATTTGGCCAGGATGTATTCATCAATTTTTAACTTGTTTGTAGCCCTCACAAAAGACTATTCTGTAAACTATAGAGAGGAATGATCTTTTCAGGGTAGAATCGAACATTCTAGAAAGAAACACAGTCTTCTTTGTATTTCAAAAATTAGATCACATTCAGAAACAGGATGGCCTGATGGGACAAAGTCTGCATGACATACTGGAGTCTGCTTTTGGAAAGGCTGTCCTTTAGTCTTCAATAGAGGGGACAACTTGAATGTAATTATTAGTAGAAGTTTGGGAATAAACTTGAGAGGGCTTGGAAGTTAAATAGAGGTGCTTCCAGTGAGATTTGCCTACAGAAAAATTTCCATTTTAGTTCATAAGGAATACAAGGTTGGAAAGGCATGGGCATTCTACCCTAGGTAGATAAGCTAGTTACTTAGTTAACTTTGTTAATATCTATATTCAGATGTTGAGAATCTCACCTTTGTTTCTCCTCCATATGAAAAGAACACTGAGATTTTCTAAATATCAGTAGATGCAAATTCACAAAACAGTTACTGAGAAATTACTTTGTATTAGATATCATTCTAGGACCAATATAAAAATTATTACGATTCTAATATTCTAGGTAGGAATCACTGAAATTTAAGTAACCTAAGAGACTGGACTTGCTTAAGATAAAAAACAAGGAGAAAGGAGATATGGGAGGGTCTGACAATGAACTTAGACTACCACTTGGGATCTGGGAACTACCTGAAATCAATGGAAGGAGATGTAGTACTTTTGACTGCAAATAGGTAGTATAAGAAACAGTGCAGGTAGTATAGCACAGAGCTTAAGATCATGACCAGGAGCCAGAAGGCCTGGATTCGTTACCTGGTTCTACTACTTTCAGCTATAGAACTGTCAGCAGTGGTATAATGTTATTTAAAAGTAGACTCCAATAAGATAAAGCTGCATATTGTGAATCACAGGCAACAAAGAAAAAAACACAGCAAAGACGTATAACAAACCAGAAGGAATAAATGAAATGCTATAAATACTCAATCCAAAAGAGCGCATGAGAAACGCATAACAACAAAATGGAAAGGTAAAAACAAATGGCAAACCAGTAAATAACCATTCCAAAAATTATATTCTTGTAAAAGACAGAGACGCTTCAAAGTCAGAGATTGTCAGATGGATAAAAAAGCAGAACTCAGCTATATGCTATCTATAAGAAAACCATTTTAAATGTGAAAAGACACATGATAAATCAAAAAATGGAAGAAGATATACCTTCCCAAATAATGCTTTGGAGGTATTCATCTTGGCTCCACAGATTTCCCTGGGCCTACAATAAAAATCTTTTTTTCTATCTTCCTGACTTGTCCACTGCCCACTCTCAAAAAATAAGGCAGCAGTGTACTTTTAACAATTTGGTAGCTCAGACTATAACAGGCAATCCGCTCTACCCATTCACAGCTCTTTCCAAGACAATATGATTTTCCTTTCAATTATTTTTCTATTCTCAATATCTTTATTAAAAGCTATATTATCTTTTCAAATATTGTTAATTTTAAAACTAATGAAATTACCTGCCAATTCTTCATGTTTCGATTCATTCTCCTGTTTATCTTCAGTTAGTTCTACATTAGCTTGATTACTGAAAAAATATTTACTTAATTTAATATTACATGTTAATAATACATTTTCATGAAATCCTATATCTTTTAACATCTCTATTATTATATACTTCTTCTCAAGTACTCTTGTTCTACTTAAAGTGCAAAATGTGGAGTCTGTAAAGAAGAAAGGTTTTTAAAGCTTAATTACAGCTGCAAAATACAAAGGAACAAAACGCCATATTTTAAAAATTTATACACATGCACAATTCTACACATAAATATGTGCATTTACATGTCTCAGGATCCAGATATCCTTTCTACCCTAAAGATTAGAAATTGACCATAAGCTATGAGAACCAGTGAAGACTACATAGAGGCCAGAAAAAAATGCCAGGGTCAGCATTTACATGCTAATAAGCACTTTAATCCTGAAATAGGAGTTGAAAAGGAGCTTTAAATCAAGAAAAACTCAGCAAGGGATAAAGAACCTTGAGCAAGTTATATTTATAGCAAATTATGTTTATTATTTCAGATACTGCTTTCTTTCAAACCCAGGAATCAGCTCTTCCTTTTTCAGTCTGCCAACCCTGTCTTAGTGAGACTGTTAGCAAAATCAAAATATATATATAAAACCATAAAAATAACAGCAGCAGCAAACAATATTGCATAGTCAATACTATGTTGTACTTTGACTAGTTCTATTTTGGAGCAGAAACAGTAGATAAGAATATTGTTATGAAATCAGAAAAAAGTTAACTATTGCAAAGGAGAAAAAACTTGTGACCAACAAACCTGTACATACTTTATCTGTTCCATTCATATAAAAGAAAAACCCTGACCAACATAATAAACAGAGAACAGAGGAATAGAGTTAAAAATAAAATTTTACTTTTGTCTGCTATAACATTTACCCATTTAAATCCACGTGTACATCAGCTTTCTAAAAATAGAGAAAAACACAAAAATCATTTAATGATTAGTTTAAAATATTATATTTACATTACCTATGCAAAGCTTTGAAATGTATGGAGTCATTAGAATCCAATTCCTTATTTAATCTCGAATAATCAATGGAAGATGTTAAACCTTTCTCAAGTCTGGCAAAAAATTGCTCTTTTTCCTCTTGTTCTTCAAATGTGTCCAATCCCAAACCAAGAACACTACGGTTGAGCTCAGAAACTACTATCTCTAAATGAAAGCACAAATACATTTATTAACATATAGAAGTTTGGTAACATTTTATTGACTAATTTACTGACATTATATAGTAAAGTTAAAAAAAAATTAAAACATACTTTAATCTTTCACCCATCAACATATTTATATTCATAATCACTATGCAAGGTTACAAGGCTTCTCTAGAAGTGTAATTCTAAACCTTCTAGGAAGATAGTACATCTATGTGCTTCATAAAGTAGGCTCTAAGATAGTTGTGAGTTAATTTGTGTAAAAATTCTGATTATAAGCATAGTAATTTATCTGTCAACTTGTATGTCTCACATTTCTTACCATTTGTTTCTAAGCTGTCAATACTTATAATAGAGGTTCCACTGCTCTTGAGAAACTGAATCCTTTCAGCAGATTCCTCTTCTATTTCCATAATAGGCTGGGAAGTCTTCTTTGTTTTCAAATAGCTTACATTTGTTCCAAGCAGTCCTAGGGATGGGATTTAATACATTTGGCTATTTGTATTCAGAAAATTATTTTGACCACTATGCCAACACAGTAATACTATTATATTAATTTTGTGGATAGTTGCTACAAAATAAATCTAGTCCATTAAATAAAAATCCATCAGACCTAAAATTCACAAAATAAAAAGTATAATTCTATTTGTTTACAGTATATTTAATTACTTAGAATATTTCAAAATTTTGCATAATGAGGGCAATAAGAGACAAGATTTTTAAAAAATTATTTTGAAGCACAGTACTTAATTCAGTGTCTTCTGCCCTACGTGAAGGAAGAGCAGGAAATAACTACGTACTAGAAAAGGGAGAACAATTCCGGGGAGTGGGAAGAAGAGGTCCATACTGAGAAGGACAGGCCACATCTGAGGATGCAAAAATGTCAGGGAAGATAGGTTTAGAGAGTGAGACAAGTCTAAGCCCAGAGCAGAAATCCATGGTCAGACCATGTTCGTCCTCACAGGCCAGGGGTATGGTTTGCTCTTTATTCCAAAATACTGAAAAAGTTATTCAATATCAAAATACCTGTATCCTAGTAGTACATATTTGTTGTAAAAAAAAAAAAAAAACAACACACAAAACTGATATTAGAAGAGAGTAAAAAGTTATACAATATGAACATTAAGATTAGTAAAATATCAATTTTGCTTAGAAGGAAGCCTTATTAAGAAGTCACAAATTCTGACTTCAATTTAGCATCCTTTAGAAAGGGTTCAGAATCTATTTTATGGCTCTGTGTGAATAATGGTTTTATAGATCAGATAACTTCCACAGCTGCAGAAAATCAAGAGATATATCTATAACATTTCAAAGGAAAAAGTGGATGCCAAGGTTGGGTACTGTGGGGTGTCTGTCCAGGGTCTGATGTGGTTCCAAAGTTGGACTCGGGGATGTGACCCCAACTAACCGAGCTCAGAAGAGACTACTGTAACTGAAACCAAGATCCAATTTTGTTAATTATTGTGAAGAGTATAACTAGCGGGAGGATTAGATAGTTTCATAGTTTCACCCTCAGGCAGGACATTTTATCTTTATAGCAACTGAAAGAAAAAGCAAATTATAGGCTGGAGTTGCTCATGTTGATGTTTAATGGTGTCTGTCTAAGACTGGTAATGTGTTCCTCTCAAGAGGGTGTTCACTTCTCCCTCAGAAGCTTCTACACTCTTGATAACAGGAATCATATCTTTTCTTTGTATACTAGTGCCCAGTACTCAGAACACAACATAAACTCAATAAAAGTTTGTGACTGAACCAGCAGCCAGGTTATGCCCTTGGAAAGAGAAACCCTCTCCCTTATGTTTAAAGGGGCATAGTCAAAGTTTGTTTCCTAAGTATCCAGTATTACTTTGCATCCTTTACTAACCAAATCCACTTCTGACTGAAAATTATTTTTAAAAAAATTATTAATACTTTTAGTCAGGTTACATTCAAGTGCTGGTCTAGGACCTATTCTTTCTCTTTGGGGTGAGTTTGCACATTCCGTCTCTAATTACTTTCTAGAAGAGAGGCTTTAATGCTAATAAACCTAAAATCTTTGTCAACAATTCCAATAGTACTTCATCATTTAATAAAAAAGAATTCTGCACATGCAAACTTTAGCATTATTGCGTGGTTAGGCAATTTATAAAAAAATACACAGAATTTTTCAATAAGGCAATCCCTTATTGTACACTATTAAGAAGAACAGAGAAGTGATTACCAAATTCACTCTAACATTCACTTGTTGAACACATTTATTATTTACTATTGAGGATCAGAGGATATAAAAAAAAGGAACTGTTTCCTGCCCTCACAAAGCTCCCAATCTTGGGAGTAGCCCTATGGTTTATGAATATCAACATGATGTATGAAGTGCTATTGTGGTGTTCTGCCATGGAAACAAAGGAAAAAATAATTGTGTTAACAAGGGAGCTAAAAGATTTTGGGTAGAACTGAAAAAAAGAGGAAATGCCAAGCTTTATGGAACAAGAAGGATGAGAGGAAAGGCATTCTAGTGGTAAGAAAGCATGAAGTAATGCACAGTGGCATGGAGCCAATGGTGCTACCAGAAGATAAGGAATAACTGAGTGTGGCTGGAACATATGAGGCTAGAAAGGAGGATTCTCGTCAGATTATATAAAGCCTTAACTGTCACATTAAGGAATCTGAGCTCAATTTTATAGGAAAAATCAAAAGCCATGGGTAAATTCTTCCCCTATGGAAGACAGAGAAATCTCTTCAGTTTATAAAGTGGTGCTTAATGATCCACAAACAGTGTGAACATAGAAGTAGTCTGGGGTTCCTTACAGATACAGCAGTACCATGTATAGTATGCTGAAAACACTCCAGAGAGTATTTCCATTTGTAATGAAGTGATAAGGAATAGTTCTGAGAAAGGTATACACATGTGCCAGACGGATCAATGAGCTCTCTATCAAGAAGGCAGTAAATTATTTTTTATTACTGTTATTGTCACACTGATACCAAAATCTATAGATTTGTTAAAATCTTCTCCATGCAATGACATTGATATATTGTCAGACTATTTTATTAAATCACCTTAAGTCAATTTACCATTAAACATGATTATATAAATATGTCTATATTATTCATCACCTTAATTTAATAAAAATTATCTCAATGTAAAATAACCTAATGCAGAAAGTCTCAATTATATACTCTATAATAAAGTGAAGTAATAGGAAAGTCAATTTAATTCTCAAAAATTCACACTATTAGTATTATATTTTCATTATGTATTTACAGTACAGTAACAAAATACAGAATTAAAAGTCTTTGACTGACCCCTTGGCCAAACGATTTGAAATGAAAAATAAGCAATATTTACCACCATCTTCAAAGTCATCTTCAGTTATCCACCATGGCAGTGTATCTTTCTTTTTCGCTTCTTTTTTAGGTTGTCTAGCAATTTTGTTTGAATTTTCAAAAGAATCATCTGAAAGCTGAATCAGATATGACACTGAATTTTAAATTTGAAAATCCCAGATTTTTCACTAAAAATGCTGTTCTTGGTCGTCTCGTAGTTCAGCTATCATATATAAACAATATTCTCAGCAACGATGTATAAACTCATATTTGTAAACATATGTGGCCAAAATAATTTAAAAATCAAGCATATAGCTCTGAACACCGATTTCATACCCAGAATTAAATAAGTACACTAACTAGGGAGAAAAATATCAACAATAACAATAAAGAAACAAAGAAAACTTGATCAAGCAACTTAATCAGGGCAGAACTCTAAAATCTGTCCACTTTCCACTACATTGTGTAGTCCCCCTACTAGGACACTGCTACCACAGTGACCTTTTAAACTTCCAACATAACACACATTTCTACCTACCAATCAAACAACTCTACCTCAATGACTTGTAAGAATGTCAATTCAAAATGTTCAAAAAGAACTCACTGCTTTCCCTGACAACTAGGAGGTAAGGAAGAAAAAAAAAAACGTTCTTTACCTCATCTGAATTTTAGTTGTGTCAGCTTCCATTCAGGCTCTAAACTTCACTATCACCTTGAAATGTTCTTTTTCTTTCTTTTCCCTACATCCCACTGTTTACCAAATTCTGAGATTCAGTCTGCTACAAAACCCCATGGCCACATAAGAGTATGAAAGAAGGAGTATAGGTTTTGCAGATCTGACAGGTCTGAGTTCAAATTTCTACTTTGAAATATGCTAGTTCTGTTGCTTAAGGAAAATTACTCCTCTTTTTAGTTTATTCATCTGTTAAAAATAGTCATAGTCACACTGATCTTGCAGGGTTGTGGCAAGAATCAGAAAAAGAAATGGAGAATGCCTACTCTACTGTCTAGTACATAGTAGGCAGTCTCACTTTTGACAATCTTCCACAGAGCTTTCCAGATTACTTTAAGAACAAACACAACAAAACAAAAACCTGGTCCCCATATAACAGTGCTAGCAAGGATATGAATAAATTGAACCCTAATATGTTTATTCACTGCTGGTAAAGGAATGTCAAATGGCACAGCCACTTAGAAAACAGTCTGGTGCTGGACTTGGGGGTGAGGAAAACAGGAATAGGGTCTGGCGGTTAAAGGGCACACACAAAAAAAACAGGTCTGGTAATTCTTCAAAAGATTAAATAAACAAAGAGTAACTGTATGACCAGCTTTTCTACTATTAGGTAATACACAAGAAGAATGAAAACACACTTCCACACAAAAACTTGTACACAATTGTTCATAGCAGCATGATTCATAATTGCCAAAAAGTGGGAAGAATTCCAATGTCCATCAACTCATAAGTGAGTAAATGAAATGTGGTAAATCCAGACAATGGAATACTATTCAGCTATAAAAAAGAATGGAGTACTGGCAAATGCTACAACATGAACGAATCTTTAAAAGGTTTATGTTAAACTGAAGAAGCCGGTCACAAAAATCCAAATAGTATATAATTCTATTTCTATGAAATGTTTATAATAGGCATATCTTCAGAGACAGGAAGTAGATGAGTGGTGCCTAAGGCTGGGCAGGGAGTAACTGCAAATGGGTACAAGGTTTCTTGTTCTAAAAGTGATTGGGACTCTGAGAATATATTAAAAACCATTGACATACACTTTAAATGGATAAACTGTATGGTATGTAATACCTCAATAAAGTTGTATAAAAAAAGCTGGTCCCACTAATCTCATTAAAAACAAAATGTATAAACCATATCTTTGAACAAACTGTTTGAATAATAATTTATCAAAATGACAAGAGAAGTTAGTATGACTCTAAACACAGTTTTCATTGTTAAAAATGAAATACTGCCTTACCCAAATCTAACATAAGAGCTTTTATGAGTGGAGGTAAAATATGAGAGGGAGGGCTTAGGGAGGGAAGCAGATAAAGAGGAAAAGAGAGGGGCAGAGGGAGTGCTAGAGGGGTGGTAAATGAGGGGTAGAAGGAAAAAAATTGACCCATATTGCTTTTTATCTTTTACAATGAAAATACTTCCCATAAGTTTAATTTTAAAAATCTTGATATAAAAAAATCAGTTTTTCAAATGAGAAGTGAGACTCATAACCTGAGTATCTAATACATCCTGGCGATTGGTAGATGTTTTTGAAAATCCTTACAACAATTCTACCAAGTAGGCACATTTTGCTTATTAGATAAGGCAAATGAGATTCTTTCTACTACATCATATATCAAACTCCCTTTATGCACAAGAATCTTAGCATAATAGTTTAAAATGTGACTCTCCTGAATGCTCTACCAGGCCTCTCCATTTATATAAATACATATGATATGACTGGTGTAACCCTCTATTATTCATTCATTCAGCAAGCTCTTATTATGCACCTATTAGGTACTGCTGGTATAGCAATGAACATATAGCCATCACATCACAGACCATATATTCTTATAATGGGAGGCAGAAAACAGACCTATCTAAGTAAAACAACAAATGGTGTTGAGTGCTACATAGAAAATTAAATACATGGTATACTAAGAAGTGACTTGGTGGTTACTTTTTTACTGGAGAACCAGGAAAAAAAAAAAAAAAAAAAAAAAACAGTAGTGATGTTTAAGATGGGATCCTCTCCAGCCAGGTAAAGAATAGGACAATAGCACTATTGGCAGAAGGAACAGCTAGTGCAAAGACCCCAATGTGAAATGAGCCGGCATGTCTGGGGGAAAAAGGCCACTGTAGCATAAGTGGATGAGGAGGAAGAGTGGTATAAAATCAGTGAGACAGACATGAGCAAAACTCATCCAGGAAAGGAGTTTGGACTTTATTGACAGGTGATGGGAGGCCGATAGAGTATGTTTTACATAGGGGAGGAACAAAGTCTGATTCATGTAACAGATAATGTTGGCTGCAAGAGTGGTGAAGGAATGCCGAGACAGTACTTGGGAACTGTTGCAGTAGCTCAAGTGAGATGTTGGTGTCCTGGACTAGTATGTCACAGTGAAAAGGGAGAGAACTAGAGTTAAACATCTAGAGGTTTTTTTTTCTGGTTCCCAGTAAAAAAGTAACCACCAAGTCACTCTTAGTATACCATGTATTTAATTCTCTATGTAGCACTTAGCAGCATTTGTTGTTTTACTTATATAGGTCTGTTTTCCGCCTCGCATTATAAGAATGTATGGTTTGTGATTTTTAAACTATTATGCTGACACTTGGTGATGGACTGATTACATCTTAAAGGTGAAAGACAAATGAAAGATGAGTTTCTCATGAGACAAATTTATAATATAGCTTTTAAAAATATAAACTTACCTCTTTCATGAACTGTTCAAACTCTTCATCCAGTTCTTTGGAATAGTGAGCCATACTCAATAATTTTCACTTCCCAAAGTAAACATTCCAAAGTGTTTACAACATTGGAAACACTAAGTAACAAGAGATAATAAACATCTTTTGAGGAAATCCATATCACATCAAGAAAACAACCTGACTTAAACCTCAGACACTGCTCTCACAATTTAGTATATATGCACAATTTTGGGTCAGTAAGCTGGACAAGAGATTCCTAATTCATACATAAAACTGATTTAGAAAAGCAGCTTTCAGTCTGCCTTGTCTTAGGATCCAGAAATACACATTTTTATTGTTAACATCCAATTATTAAAGGTGGCCTCCACAATATTCCCTAAACCTATATGCATTAGTGTTAAATTTAACATCCTTTAAACAAACCAAGTCCTCTCAAGAAATCTTTTAAAAATTATAAATTAGCAAATCCAAAAGTCCATTTCTTTTGTGCAAAGCTCAAGACAGAGTTTGTGCTGCATTATCATTCAGTTAGTTATTTATCAATCATATTGTTTTTCAAAATAGACTGTTTGCAGATACGGGGACAAATAGAATTAAATGGAATTTATTAAGACTCAAAATCTACCTTAAATAAAATTAATGAAGTATACAAATCAATTATAATGAATTGTTTCTTTTGGAGCGAGGGGAGGCCATCAAAAACGATACAATAGAGACTTGCAACGCAAAGCTCGCTCTACCCTAATGAACTCCAGATCGGCCTCAGCTTCTGGACTATAACTCGACGCACCTAACGCCGCACCCTCTCGCAGAGGCAGGTGAGACGTGATGGGTGTGGAGACCCAGGCAATACTTTGCCCAACGTGCGAAATAACACTTTCTTCCCCTCATTAACATTTCTGATCAGTTCAAGGTGTATGCGGTTAAGGTTTTTTCCCCAAATTCTTGGTCAGCGGCCGATCCCACCGAAAGGGTCCTCGGCTAGGCGGCGTCCCGGCTCCAGGAAGCGCGGGTTCCAGAGGTGGCGGGAAGACAAAGAAGCACTGCAGCAGAGTTCGGGCGGACGAGGGGAGTGACCCGAAATTAAGCTGAGCAACGGGTCTGAAGAGAGTCTCGGACATGGTGAACAGGCTGGGAAGCAAGTGTCCATGCTTTACCTACCTTCGCCTCTGAATTCCGCGCTCTGCCGGAAGGTCTGTCCCGGCCCGGCAGTTGTCAGGGTAACAGTCTTCAGCCGCCGGGCTCCGGAGTCACGTGATTTGGACTGGTCACAAGACTCACGGGCCCTGCAAGACAGCGGTTAGTGTCTTCTTGCCTTAAAAAGCGAAAGTTGAAACAGATGCGGTTCAAGATATTCTGGTGGGTAAAGAGCCGTCACTGCTGTACCAGTAGAGACTCTGTGGTTTTCTCTGCGCTCCTTGGAAAAGTGGATTCACGGACCGGTCACGGGAACAGGAGCACAGGCATGTTGGATGTTGTAGGCTTAGCCCGTGGCTTCCTGGGAAATGTAGTTTAGCAACCCTAGTTCTTGTATTTCCGCGCTTTTTAGAGCCTCTTCCTAACCTTACCCACACTTGTCCTTTCAGCTCTCTGCTTTCCTAAACATTTAATGTATTGGATTTCCTCCACGCGCGAAGCCCCGTGTAGGCATTTGAGAGAAAACAAACCTGTGAGAAATGACTCTGTTGTCACGATGGGGACACTGTTCTACCATCTAGTGGGCAAGAAAATGAAAATACACATAAGCACTCTACCCCGCTATACTTCCTCCCCCACCCCCACCCCCATTCTATAGCGGCATCTTACAATTATTTTCTTGGATTTTTATTTTATTTTACTTTTGCTATTTCTCCTCTAAAAAAAGAGCACAAGTTGGAGTTTTAGAGGACAGCATTTAGGATAGTGAAAGTAAAATCGACAACAATTGATTACTGGTGGCAGACATAAGGACATCATCATCTCCAGCCTGAATTTCTAATTCAGCATGTGTTTATTGTGATACAAATGTGTACATGCCAGGAGCTGTGCCTTACAATAGAGTTGAATAATAGAGGGTTTTTTTAAAGCTACTATTTATTGAGCACTAAGTTGATAGGAGCTTCACATGCATTATTTTGCTTAATCCTTGCAGTCTACAAATCAATTCAATTCCGTTTGTATTTTGTTTGGTGTCGGTACAAGATAATAATAGGTTCCAATTCTATAGACCACTAGGCTCCTTTTCCACCCATTGCTACTAGTAAGCTTCTCGCATATCACATTCCCTTTACGTTAATTTATACATATGCATTAGCCTCAGATCTTCTTGTCCTCATCTTTTACTCTAGCCACAACTGCTTGGACCTCTTCCACTTAGTCTTTGACCAGCTTCACACAGGGGTAACTCGACCATGTGCTGGCAGTGAGCCTGCCCTGTAGACCTCCTACTCTCTCTGATCCTGGGGCTTCACTGATCTTTGAGAGAATCCGTTCAGCACTCAACACTTACAAGCTAGAAATGTAGGGACTTAACCTTTATGGGCTTATCCTTTATCAAACGGAGTTGGAACTGATAAATAAATGATCCCCCTTTTTAATCCTTGGGTGGACAGTATTGATACACATTTCATGAGACTTTTCAGAATGTCCTATGTGATCCAGAACCAATTGTTCACAGCAGTGGACAGCTTGATAATACATTCTTGTATTGGTTTTTCATCCTTCTCTCCATCGTTCTCCTATTCATCACTTTTGCCTCTTGGCAACCCATTCTTAAGTAAACTGTTGTCTTGAAGACCTATGTCTCATGTTCTGACTTCAGGGAAACTATGGGGAAAATAGCCAGTATTGGGATTAGTGCTAGAAAGCCAACCATTAGAATGAGATTTGGGAACTGGAAAACCCACCAGTCAGATAGCAATAAAGATCCCACTGTTAATGGGAAATGAAGTGATGGTAACAGGTGTCATGCAGCTACTAAGATTCTCATATGAGGTTGATTGGGTAGAGGTCCAGAGTAGAGGTGCTGGTGGAAGATGAAGGGTTGACTCATACACTCACCATTACATGAGATCAACATTTCCTGCAGCTGCAGGAGAGTCTGTGATGAAAATCAGGCCCAGGATCAAATTACAAAGATAGCATAGCTGCAAAGGAGACTGAAGGCCCAGCCTCTTTGGGTACACTGAGTTAGGGCCCTGGTAAAAAAAAAAAAAAAAAAAAAAAAAAAAAAAAAAAAACAGTGTAATCTTGAAATCTGGAATATTAGCACTTGAGTAGATGAGTGGGGATCACTCTCAGATTTCTCCAAACTCTCCATACTGGCAGAAGCAGTTTCATTCTCCTTGCTAAAAGGGAGCATCCTCCTATTGCCTGGAGATCCTACAGACTTAGAGACCTTTATGTGAGGTGATGCTTGTCCTCCTCAGGATCCAGCCCTGCCACCACTTCATGCCAGTAACTAGGATCAGATCTCTGACATTTGAGCAGGGAAATGTAATCCTTGCTCCAGGAGGAAATGGTTTACAGTAATCACAAGTCTCACAGTTATATACTAAAAGGAACCAGGGGGAATACATGTAGGAGTCAATCTCGAGATGTTAAACTATTGGGGGATTAAAATAAGGCTGCATAGAGAAGAATTTATTGACAAGGAACACTCACTCATGAAGGGTGTTCAATATCCTAGCAGGAACACCTGGAGCTGTTCCTAATACGCTACTGAGATATTTCCTTGAAGGCTGGATGTGATAATGGCCAATAGAGAAATTAGGTAGAGATGTTGAAATTGCTTTGGCATAACATAAAGGAAGATGTCAGGAGACTCGTGGAGATGGGAATGTTAGAGTGGGTTTGTTATGTGATATCTAGAACCTAGCACCTGACTTTGTTCCCTGGGAAGATTTATAGGACATTCCCTTCAATAAGGTAATAAGGAATTCACTGGTAAGGGGGGCATCTATACCTTTGAAAAAAATTTGATGATGGCTGTCCTTCACAGGTCAGGGTTAGGAGTAGATGTTGCTATGGAACTAGTCTCCCTAGTATCAGTGGGAATATGGGATTTCTGAATGCAGAACCCATGTAACAATACTGAATTATCAGAGACAAGATGGATGTAATTACTGAAATTGGTAGAAGTCTGTAGTAGCCATCAGGTTGCCTTGACCTGCAGGAATCTGTGGCAATGGCTAATAAATCACAGCATATGAAGGATGCGACACATGGATGGTTGAGTGGGTGATTACTAGACATGTGTATGTCTGTGTATAACCAAAAAAAAAAAGAGAGAGAGAGAGAGATCCAGTTAGCAGAATGTTGTTATCATTGGCTATCACAATGGAAAATCCAGGTCCTTTATCCAGGTTTTAGATTTATATAATTTCACACACCTAGATCTCATTGGTTAAAAGGGACGCTAGGTGCAATTGAGGAAAGACTCTGTAATATCACAAGAATAATTATACACATTCTTCCCATCCTTCCACAGAGGACCCTGTGGCCATTTCCCAGAGTGAAATTACATCAAAGAAAGGTTAGACTTTCGGCAGGGAACTTTAGATAAAGGGTATGAGCAGACAGTAATGCCAAAGGAACAGAAAAGCCACCATGATCCTCTAGTTCTATTAGGGACATATGGAGGCCAGCTGAAAGTTAGAAAGAAAGATATTAGACTTTTCAAGAACTGTTGGATAAAGGGCATAAGCTGACACTGATGCCAGGGGATCTAAAATACCATCATTGTCTTCCAGTTAGAGTAAGGGCATTTGGAGACCAGGTAAAAGAGTTCGAGTTCACAGAGGGTATGATGGGTCTGTGGCCCACCCTGTGATTGTCTTCCCAGTCCCCAAATGAATAATTAGGATATATAAAATTCTGAAACATACTTTGTAATTGGAAAAACTCTTATATTGGTTCCCTGATTTGTGGAGCGGTTATGTAGGAAGAAACAATTCTTGGGAGGAATAACAGATTAGCATTACCATTTGAAGACTTAAAGGATGCAGGGGTGGTGAACCCTGCATATCACTCTTTGATCTGTTTGGCTCTTGCAAAAAAAAAAAGGGTAGATCTTGGTTGACAATGGACTGCATTAAATGTAATAAAGTCCTAACACCAATTTCAGCTGTCGTGTCAGATATATTTTCCTAATTTGAAGAGATCAATACATTTCATAGGACTACTTATCTGGCAAATGTGATCATTTAAATTCTCTTTGGAAAAAGCCTCTTGTTTCCTCCCTTGGAACTTTTCTGACCTAGAAGTATGGAGAGCCAATTGAATTGCCACACATGTGCAACCTACAAGTGGTTATGCAATAGTCAAATTTTAAGGAGACACCTACACCCATGGGGGATAGAAGACCATGGAAAAATCCTTCTCCTTTCTATTTCATGGATTTCGTTAAGGCTTCTCAGAAGGCCTATGGTGTCCAGCACAAGTTGGCCATAGCCATAGCCATTTTAGCATCCTTGTTTCAGCTTTTTCTTCTTTGTTTTTACTCCCCTTTTCATTATTCCTGCTCTCTAGGGTCATATTCCTAGATAAATTACCTGTGAGGAAGTCTTTTTTGGTAGGAACTCAGGCTGAGACAGTAATCTTATTACCTAAGTGGAAATAATACATACATATGTACATACAGACATATATACATACATACAAATAATTCAAGTCTTAATATACAATTATGTTCATTATTCATATGTACAGAGAATTAGGAAGAGTGGTGATTTTTTTAATTAAAATAATTGTTTCAACTTTTCCAAAGCTTATTCTTTTTTCAATTTACATTTGAGAGCTAGTAGTCACAGTAGCAAATTGCTATATCATTAAAATGTTCATTCTGTTATATAAAGTGCACACATATATTTAACATATGTAGAGATTTACGGACTGAATAAGAGGGCTTTTTTGTGTGTTTTAAAGTAGTATGAAGTTGTCTAACATTTTTTCTATATGTTGAATAGTTGGTTCCATTACTTTCTCAAGGTAAATAAGTATGAAAAGAAGGGAAAGGTTCTTCAATAACAAGGTAAATGGAATTAGAGGCATTATTTCTTTTGGTATTTGTAATGTCAGTTTACACTTTCACCATCAGAGGTCATGAAAGGACAATGTAGAAGAGAAAATTTGAGCTTTATTGAAAAGAAGTTTGAAATTTGAACTGCGACTTTCTGAGAAGACATTTCAAAAATCATAATCTACTTAATGTCATTTGTAATGGAATAAAAATAATTTTTAGGAGTAAAATTATCTGATGGGTTATAAAAACATCAGGATATTATTTGACTTCGGTACTCTCAATTTTTAGTTTAAGAATAAAATTTTAAATGCAAACTATTGATGACTACTTGTCTTGGAAATATATAATATTTAATTTCATTTGGGTTTGTGGGGTCTATAATTGACAAAAATAAAGAAAGGAAATAAATAAAATTAAAACTTAGAAGTGTCTAGGAATATATTTCTCAGTGAACACATCATATATTTTATAAAGCATAGTAAACTGTGCCTCAGAAACTTTGCATCTGAAAAACCAACAATGAAAAATGTATCAAATATATTATTGATAATAATACATTTTATTTGAAATATCGACTATTGATATGTCTTAGGTGGCATGTGTTGATTTTTTTTGCTCTAGGTAAATTATTAGAAATGCAAAAAACCAGTATGTTAAAATAACTTGCATTAGGGTTTAAAAAATACGAATTATCAGTTATCATTGCCCCTTTTTGTAATAGTAATAAAAATTCTCCTTATAAAATGATTGTTAATATTTTGGTATTAGCATAGTTTTTTACGTTTTCAAAAATTCTGTAGCACATAATACAAGTGAGTCACAAGAAGACAAATACTGTGTGATTTCAATTATATAAGGTATCTAGAGTAGTCAAATTCATTGAGATAGAAAATGGTGGATCTTTAATGGGTATAGAGTTTGAGTTTTGCAAAGAGTTTGAAAAGCATTCTGGGAATTGGTTGCACAGCAATGTGAATGTACTTAACACTATTCAACTGTACACTTAAAATGGTAAAGATAGTAAATTTTACATCATGTATATGTTACCACAATTAAAAAACAATGAGGATTAAAAAAAAATACTGTGGCACACAAGTTGACATTGGACAATCAAAATTCTTTCCACTGAAGCTGAAGTCCAATGTTACCAGCACCGTGCTCACCTGTGCAGCTTCTCAATAGTTTGGGGTCTGCCCAGCCAAATGAGCCACCAGTGGGCAAAGGGACCCCTGCAGGATAAGGGCCTGGGTGAGAGAAATTATATTTGATTTATACAAGGAGTTAAGATTAGAATGTGACACCATCCATCCCAGATTCCTCATTGATTCAATAGATACAACATAGCATTTACACCATAGTGTTTTGAGGAATAAATGAGTTAAAATATGTAAACCTTTTGAATGATGACTTGTATGTCATAATACTCTATACATGTCAACTATTGCATGGTTATTTATGGGGCATATCATATAGTGTATGTGGTAAACAGTGATCTGATATCAATTATTTTCACCACTATTATTTGTTCCATTTTCCCAATGAGTATAAAAAGGCATTTTATGTCCCTTGGAGCCCCAGAGGCATCATGGTTATCAAAAAGCCTTAAAAATAATAAAAACACAACTCTTTGACTAAGCAGAGGAATCCTTTTTTGTGGACTATTTAAATAACCAAAGCTTTGCCTTAATTAATGTCAATATAATTGTCTCTCCCCTCACCTCTATCCTCTTTTTTAAGTCAGTTCTATCTTACTGATTTACTCTTTAATCTTTCAGCAGCTCTCAAGTTCTGGAAACCTCCATACTGAAGCTTCCATACTGATCATACAGCCTGCTTCCATCTGAAAGCACTCTTTTTAAGTGACTATGGGTGTGTATGTGATGGCTGGCAGAAGGTCGATAAATACTGATCAAAATCTGGAGCTCACCACAGATTTTATCATTTTAGTTCACACTTTTCTTGATAATAAGAACTATTCTGAAATCATTTTGGGTTTTTTCAAAAATTAATTTCAGACTTTTTGTTGTTCATACCTACTTGATTCATTAATAAAGTTAGTGTTCATCAATTTTAACATAAAAACAGGCATTTACACATGAAAATACATCTGCTACCTGTGCAAATACTAATGTGTTCTGTTGGTTGAGAAATATTTTACTCATTTTTTGTTTGTTTTTGGTTATGTAATCAATTTAAAAGAAAATATATAAATTAATATTTGATATGAAATGGGAGACAATTTTGATTTTTTTTCTTGAAGTCTTTATTTGAAGAACTTCTTTATCCAGAAAGTCGAAGCACACGTACCATTTTCTAGTCACCATATAAATCTCATTGATGGAAAACAAGGTTTCTTTGAAAGAAAAAGAAAATATAAAGAAATTGTTTCTACAATTCTACCAAACCTTTCACCAAGGCTTCTAACAAGTTTCAAAATGAATTTCATCTCCATCCCCTCACTTCTTTGCCACTTGCAGGAGATTTTAATGAGCAATGAACTGGTTCTCATGGTGCAAGCCAAAGGAAAAAAAAAATCCTTAATAATCCACCATCTGTATTATTTCCATTCAATATTCAAGAATACTGGGAGTTGCATTAGTTCCGTAACACCACTGCCTTATTAAAGGAATCCATTTGACTTTGAGAAAACTGTGTAAGGGGCGAAATAATGTATTCAGATTTATTTCACACTTACACCCAAGCCTTCAGTGACCTTTTAATAATTCAAGTTGGAAAAAACAGTTCTTCTTTGCTTATATCTCAAGTGGAAAGGTTATTTGTTTTATAATATTATTGATTGATTGATTGATTGATTGAATGTCTGCTCTTTCTCTTCTCCTACTAGATCACAAACTCTTTGAGGTTGGGTGTTTTGTTATTAATTTTTGTGTTACACTAATGTTTTATACAAAGTGGGTTTTCAATAGTTATTGAAACTATTGGCTTAATTTTCTCTTGGTCCCATTTTATTATCTAATGGGTTAAGTTAAAACTTGACACTTTTCTGAGTGTTAATACTTCCTGAATGGTTGCCGCATATATGGGAGTAATGTTCATCCCCACCATCATTTTCTAGCCCACTGCCATGTATTTGAAAGATTATTCTTTGGTCTGGGCATGGGCAAGCACATCATTTCTAAGCAAGGCTAATTACTATTACAGTAGAAATGAAGTGACTCAGTATATTTTTTTTTCTAATTTCAATGATAGCAACAATAACAAAATAACTAGGGGTAGGACAATTAGAAATATGAGCATTGTAGAATCTCCTCTATCAGTTTAGCAGTTGCTCAGAGGCAACCCAGTTGTTCTCTGACCTCCCTGAGTCTAGTAAATAGATGAATAAGTTGTTTCTTTAACCTGGATCAATATTGCATCAATGAGAAAATTTTTTCCTTTTGTGTTTAAATTCTAAAGGGCTCAGAACTAATAAAAACTCTAGACTGATTGCTTACTGCTCTGGAATAGAGTCATTAGAATGAAAGTCATTAGAATTAGAATGACTATTAGTGATGATCTTTGAGATAAGGTACCTGTCTCAAAGCCTTTGAGAAATATGAAGAGGCCCTGCTATTTTTACCACATTTCCCTCTAAGTTCCTGTAACTTAAAGTAACTTTCTTCAGTAGTTTTATCTCCCTCCTCTTACAAGAATAAACACATTTAGGCAGTTCATTTACTCTGAAAAGCTGTTCTGTAATACATAGGTAAAGATGCAGGATATATGCTCCCACTTCCTCCCTACCTACTTCCTGACCAGGAAGAGAGGTGTTAATGCTTTATTTTTCTTAAAAAAAAAAAAAAAAAAAAAAAAAAAGAATAACACCCATGAGATTATGACCTCCAAATTTCACTGTTGTTTCTGAGTTCTTCATTGCAAGATAAAAAGAAGAAATAAAGTCACATATTAACATTACTAACATTAAGCCTGGGCTTTTAAAACACACTTTTCTGTGTAAATCTGTGAAAAGGCAATAGGCTGATTCAAGAGGAAGGCTTCTCATGATAGTTCCAGTTAACTGGTTTAAGTGTGGAGCTAGGCCCTCTACAGAGCTTGGAAAGGTCACTGCCACAAATATACTTTGTTTGAACCAAAACATCTTGTAGGTTTGTTTTGACACGGGAATATGGCAGACAAGTGACCAAGGATGAGTACCTTCATAGAAGATTAAGTTAGACAGTCTGAGAACTCCCAGCCCTCTGTCACAAAACCACAGCCCCGTGAATCATTGGGATGAGGAGGCAGGCAGGCAGGGCTAGCAGGAAATGGAATGAAAACCAATTATTGACAGGCTACTGTGAAGGTAACATCTGAACCTTAGAAGAGAATAGTATACTTCTGGCTCAGATCTACGACCTTTTAAGGTCTGGATTATACAACCAGAATATTCTACTGATCTGAGTTATTTTTATATTTTTAATTTTAGCAACACTTCAAGAACAACAGCCTATTTTCTTTTCAATTTTGAAAAGTTTCCTAGTCTCTAAAGAATGAAATAGTGGGATATAATAGAATTTCAACTATCATATTTAGAGCTGTAATTCAAATTTTGTTAAATACATATACATATAATCTCACAGAAAAAAATGCATAAGCCATACATGAAAATTATCATGGCCATAGTCAAATATGGGGGGCCATATTTGACGTATTTTGTTAATACTTTATCATAGTTTTCTAATTATCTGCATTATAAGTGTAGTCTTTTTTGAAATTTGAAAAAAGGAAAGTACAAGGTAGTATAGGAAACATGCAAATGTGTATTACTTTTGTTTACATTTTTTAAATTTTTGATTGAGATTTTTGGGGAAGAAATAAATTTGAGATAAAATTAAAGTTTTCTGTTTCATTTCAACTTAAAATATATTTATAATTAGAAAAAAGTAATAAAGCTTTTAATTTTCTGAGAAATTATTGTTAATAGGGTTGCATTTCATATATTTATGCCTAGTCCATGGGCAGTTCCTAACGTGAGAGTTTTACATTTTAAGAAATCCACAGACTACAGAACAATCAGTGAACTTTTAAGGACATTCATAGCTTAAGTGAAAATGAAATAAATTACTGTATATTTGTAATAAAGATTTAATGTTGTGGAAGGGATCCAAATTAATAATGCTCTAATAATAACATAAATAAATTTTAAAATAATAATAGTAGATATGCTAATTGAAACTTGCAACAAAACTCCCTCCTTCCATTGTTGTTTCTTTATCCAGGTCATAATGTATCAAAATATTTTTTTCCTAAGGCTGAAAGTTTGCATTATTTGATTTCTTGGAATATTTGACCAAAGGCAGGAGCCCAGGGTAAAGATGAGGATGCAATTTAGAGACAGAAGTAGTAAAGGACAAACAATATTTTATAATGGGTTCATAAAAATGCTGTGCACACCTACACTGGTAGAACATGTAAGGACAGAACCCAAGCAAGACTAGATGGAATTGAACATTTCTTCAAAACCTGGGTTAAAATTTTTTATCAGAATAAATTTCTGAGGTCCACTGGAGTGCCAAAGCCTCCCAGGCACACTGGTGAAAGGTGTAACTTAGGCAATGAAACAGTAAGTTTACATATATAGAACAATATATCAGACTCTTACAAAAATAAAATACATTCCTGCCTGAATTCATACATGTTTATTTCTCATGCAATTTTCCCATTTCAACTATTGTATCATTTCTTTTTCCAAAGTTAGCTATTTCAGTTTGATTTAGTGCATGTTGGTGGAATGTTTACCATGCTCTTTGACTACTGTCTCTCAAATGCCTGAGGAACAATAGTTCTCTGTGTCTCCAACAGGCATCCAGCTGATAATTGACAATGGTGTTTGTTGAAGAATCATATTGCTCTTTTTGCCAGCATCTAAGTAAATACCAAGTAAGAAAATCTCACCTGTAAAACAAATAAACATTATTCACCAATGATCTCTGTTACCTCTCAGTTAATATTAATAGTATTAAGAATACTATCTCTTATGTTATTAATCAAAAATTTAATATTTAGCATAAAATTTATTGCCTTTAGAAATTTAATAACTATGATACATAATGAATTTATCAAATTTTATATTGTACTGACATATCGTGCAATGTTAAAGAGTTAAAAATTTTATATGTCATTTATAATCTGAAATCTAGTTAGACAATTGGTTCTCTACTTTCTCCAAAATATAAGAAGGGCCATATAAATTTTAGTGCACATGAGTATTACCCATCAGGACTTGAATACTTTTGAAATTGCTTGAACCTTCATCTGTAAAATAATAAAAAACTTTTCACAAGCTTGATATACTACCCAGCTTATCGCAAGTTTAGACAATAAAACAATGGCACAAAAGCTTTGATATATATGTAACCTTAGCAACATGCCAAAGACCACATTTAATAAATGTTAGAATTGAGAATGTCATTGAGAGGTACTGGTTATGAGGCTCTGGACAATGTTCACACCAGGAGCAGCTTCTAGCTTCCAATTGTCTGGTAAAGTTCTGGGAAGCCAGTACCCCACTGGACAAGAGAAAAATGGTGCCTCTACTACTGACAGCAGAGGTTAGTGTCTTGTAGGGATCTCCAAAGATCCCTAAGCATTCTCCCTAGGGGAAACCACAGAAATTATTCAACAAACTTTACCGAGGACATATTTTTTATCAGGCACGATGCCTGGCTCTGAAGGCAGAGATAAAAGATATAGTCCCTGCCAAGAGAAATTCACTATTGAGATGGGAAATGAATTGTGAAATGACATCATAATTACAACATTCTGTGAGAAATGCTGCATTTAATTGTGGTGACCACAAAGGAAAGAAGCACTAGCTCCACCTGGAGGTACCAGCCAAATGCTTCACAGAGGAGGTGACTTTAGACCAGAAGTAGATAGATACACCTTTATTAGAAAACAGAAAGTGTTGAGAACTGCTTTTTTCAAGAGGCAAAAGGAACAGGTCTTCTCTGGAAAATGTTGTGCAGCCTGAGTAAATGAAGTATAGATTGCACCTCTGTCGATAATTTTGTTGTCCAGCATCTGATTCCACTTTTTATGTCCAGCCTCTCCCTATGAAGCCGAAAAGTCTGCCTCCTGTTTTTGCAACCCTTACTACTTCCCCCTCTCTTGGCAAGGAATGGAATACTAACAGGCTCTGCCAGTCGGATGAAGCAAGGAAGTAGGAAAACACATTCAGTGGAGAATTCTCGTGGTGTTAACAGCATCATTTGGGCTGCAGTTTCCAGGGAGAGTGGCTGTGGGGCCAGTGCCACACTCAGCATCCAGAGACAGTATCCAGGAGCAGCAGCAGTGGTGGTATAAAGCACAGGACCTCTGTGGTGGCAGTACTGGTGGTCCCAACTGTCTTGGTTCTATAGTCTGCTTTTGGCTGTGGTTTTTCTGCTTAGTTTCCACTTCTCCCTGCCTTCCACGTGTCTGGCCCTTCAACCTTCCCAAGATTTTTTGTGAGCTACTTAACATATGTTGTCATAATTTCTTTCTTGTTTTATCAGCCATAGTTCTTGCTACTAATGACCCTGTTTAGGTCAATAGTGTTCACATCTGAGTTGAGAAAGTGAAGGTGGAGCGTGAAGGGTCTCATAAGCCACGCTAAGTATTCTTTTCCCTTTGAAGGCTTTACAAGGGGGGAATTGTATAATAATATTTGTGTTTTAAAAGGATAATTTGTTATCTGTGATGAGATTGGTAAGGAGGAGAATGAAGAGAGAGTCCAGGTAGGAGACTATTGTGATGATCAGGCAAGAGATATGAGGGCTTTAAGAGAAGAGGGTAGTGAGGAAGAGAGAGAGGGGATATATTGGTTTGGGTGACTTGTGGAGTTGGGTAGAGGGGAAAAGTGTTGATGACAGCTTTGAGCCTTCTAGCTTAGATGAATAAATATATACCTAGGAAACATTGACTAAGCCATTGACTAAGTAAGCTGAGGAGGTTTCGAATATATTGAATTATTGAATTGAAGGTACTATTGGAGACATCTAGCAGGCAGGTGTATATGCAGAACTGAAAAAGAGCCGAGAAGTGAAGGATGAAAAAATATAAATGACCTTGTAGGTAGGAAGATTAGATGAAGTACTTTTGAGAATTCTAGATAGGTCAATAGCTGGCTAAAGAACATATCCTCAGGGATATCGACACAACCACTCTCAAAGCGCTTTAAAAGTTATTTTGCTTTATAACTTGTGAAAGGATATTCAAATTCAATTTTAGTTGTAAAAGGAGGTGTTATAGTTTTAGTTTTACAATTTACATTTTTAAAGCAGCAGAATATTTTCAAATGCCTTATTGCATCAAACCACAATTTATGAAACATTTGAAAATAGAGAGGCCCTGGTTGAAAACGGGCATGAAGACCAGGTGACCACCTCTCCCCCACAGCTGGGCCTTCTCCTCAATTCCCAAGACAGCTCTTGAGGTACCTTCTCAGAATCCTAAGACTCCAGGAATAAAATACATCTGTAGGTATACATATGTGGAGCTATGACAGTAGATCCACCACCTCCGAGGTGTGCTTTAGCTCCTTACCTGTGCTGATCAATGGGCTTGCCTCCTTTCTCTTTTCCTGCCCTGGCTCCTCGTTGTCTCTGGTAGCTTCTTGTGATGCTGCATGGAGGAGCTACACACTGCCACTGCTACCAGGAAAACATTAATGCCCACAACGCGTGTCTCAGGGTACTCTTAAAGCTCCCTAATGTGGGTCCCAGAACAATGCTGGGTGTCCAAAAGAGGGGGCATGAGGGCCTTTCTCCATGCTCTGTCATAACTTTTTCCACAGCCCGAAGCACATACGAACATTTTCATCTGCCTATACCGTTGCCTTTTAAATAAATCCAGTCTACTGGGCCAGATGGGAACAGATACCACACAATCCTTTCCATCTATACCTTATTTTACTGTCCTTCACCGGATAAAAAACAAAAAGCAAACGAATGAAGTCAAACGGGCATGTCTGTAAAGGAGTGCGTGTGTGTGGAGGCACACGTGTGAGTGCATGTGTCTGGGAAGAGTGCGGGGATGTCTAAACTGTCAAAATTGCTCTGCTACACATGGAACACAGCTTAAACATTCCCAAACCAGACTGTTTTGGAAAGAACAATAGCTTTGTCACCAGCACAGGGTCAAAGTCTTATTTGTGCTATTTACTGCCGTGTGGCTTGGGTTTTAAGCTACTTCACCTCCTTTAACATTAATTTCTTTATCAGTAATATGGGAATAACAACAAAACCTATCTCTAAGGACTTGCTAAAATACAAAATGATGGTAGTAATATCTTTGGCACAGGTAGGTGCTTGGCAAATAATTAAGAAAATGGGTCTGATCTATTTCCCTAGATATTTAAAATGGATATACTTAGCATATGTCCTTTGAAGTGGGCTTCCACTTTGTTCTGTCTTTTGCATTCAAAATTGACTTCTATTATATGTGTGCACATATGTATTACAGAAGAAATATGTACTTACATACAGATGAGAGAGATGTTGAATATGTGAAATTGTTTAATATGTATGGGAAACTATATCATCTCTTTATTATGAGATAAAGTATTTTCTTAAAACTTTGTGTGTGCAAGATCCCCTTTCAAAGTAACTTGAACTGCATAAATATATTCCCAACTAACAATCTATAAGCAAGGGAGGACCTGTGGAAATATTGTGCAAAAGCGTTTGTGCCTTTTGCTTCCAAACGCCTACCATGGTTGGAACAAACTTGATTGTTTTAAAAGCGTTTTTCAGGAAAACAAGCTTTTGGAATGAAAATAAGCACAAGGGCTATTGGACAAGACAAGCTAATGCAGATGTTAATCATTTTACTTTTGGTAAATAGTATTTTGTGAGTTGATTGTGGCCTTTTTGTACCATATACTTTTCAATTCATCCCACTTTATATCAGACACAGAAAGTTCCTCAAAGAGATTTCCTCCTTCTTACTAATCTATTCATCCTTTTTCTCCTTTTAAACAAAACCTCACGTGGAATAACTGTTTATTAACAGAGGCTCCAGTTTTACAGATAATGACTCTAATTTTCTATTTCACTGCTTGCAAAGTTTTAGATTGGAAGAATATTTTAGAGTGAGAGGAAACGTAAAATGTTATCATCAATACTAACAAAAGTTTTATGTGTTTTTCATATTTCTCATTTAAAATATATCACCAGAAATGAGACCATCTCTATTCAAGCTTTTTAGACATTCATTCCTTTATTAATTTATTCAACAAATATTTTGTGAGTACCAGAGAATGATAGGCTCTGGAAGAGAGCTATGAATAGGGTAGAGATGGTTCTTGCTTGAACAGAGCTTAAATATAGTCAGGATTGAAAAAAAATTGGCAAAAATCACATAGAGATCCCAGAATCTCTACCAAACATTTTTTTTTAATCCAATGTGGAAAACTCAAGACATCAGGAACAAAACACTTCCTGTTCTCATATACTAATGGTCTTACTCATCACTCCCCTATCTGCTGCGTGAGTCAGTTTTATTATTCTGACTTATCAATTGAGACAGCTCTGATATATGAAATAATTTGGCAAACCCGATGATTGAACTCAACTATTTATATTTATGTTATATCTAATTATATGTTATATTTAAGATGAATTACTTATTAAAATTTCCATGTTGCATAGAAATGCTTTTTGATAACAATGTTAGTTTTAGTGTTATCTTGAAGAGCCTGTCTTTTTTTATTGCTTAGTTTTGTAAGGAGGGATTATCACTGTGAACATGACAAAAAACAGTTTGAACAAAATTCTTAATTTACCACTGTTTGTTTCCTTTTAATTCAGTACAAAATTGTTAACCTTTACAAAAAGACAACTAAGAATATGGCTAAATATTTATTTTCATAATCTCTAGTTTCACATATTTGTTAAGTTCAAAACTGAAATCCTATATCTCCTCTGACACCCTAGCAGAGTTAATGGTACAAACTCTTTTTGAACTTTTTCCCCTGACTTAGTCTCTTAATTTTTTATGGCTCTAAAAAATAAAACATGAAAAGGCAAAGCCAGATATATTTTATCTTTCATGTATGACAGATGTTCCTTCACCCATGTTTCATGGGCATAATCCATCTTTAGAAAACATAGAGATGGATATTTCTGCCAGCAAAGCCTCATGAATAGAGGCCTGCTTGTCTTGATTAGCAAATCCTTCATAATGAATCTTAGGGCCACACACTATTCAGGTTTCTGGATGAGATTGACATTAAGTGGTAAAAGAATTAGCATGAAATTAAAATCTAGAAAGTGACTAAAAGTGTACAAATGGTAATAGAACATGATCTATTGGTGCCATTTTCAATTTATTTTACTGGTTTTTTGTTTTGTTTTGTTTTGTTTTTTAACTCTCAGCTGTGCAAGGAAGAAGGCCACGCATGACTTGAGGGCAATTTCATTTTTAAGATGGTCATGGAAGAATAGGTGCTTATATGGATATTTCGAATGGACAAATAAGAAAAAATAAGCTTATTAAATTCAGACATAAAACAAATCAGAGGCTCTAGCTACAAAACTGGTATCAGATACAAATTTGCTTTAATCGTTGCAGAAGGACAAAGATACATTCTCTTTTGGTTAAGCCTGATCCTATCTCCCTATAATGCTGGCAGATAGAGCAGCTTTGCCTTTCAGATTTTCACCCAGTTATTTTTAGTTCTTCTGAAGCCTGGGAAATAAGAAATATAACCTCCTTGAAAAATCCAAGTGAGCCAACCATAGCAGGGCCTCTGAATCTGATTAGATAAAACAACAAAGAGGTTCTGTTGGGGCAGAGGCAGGAAGAGCCAAGGTGGGTGGCAATCTCTGCTTAACTCAGGGGAAATGTAGCCTCAAAGAATTCAAAAGTGGGTGAAAAAAATAACATAAGCAATAGACAACTTTCCCACATCTCAGGTCACTCTCTAAATACAGCTAGAAAAATTTTCCCCACGCTAAACTTTAAAATATTTTTTTGAAGTATAATAAACAATATGTGGATGTATGTTTATCCTAAGCACCACACTGAGAGAGATATTTGCTCTCTAGTCATGTTTGTGCTCTTTATTAACCAGTTTTTATCCCTCTTATTAGCTCAAGAAGCTAAATCAAGACAATTGAAGTTATAAAAGTAGAAATTTATTTTAAACTTCCTAATATAATATTTGAGTAATTTAATATAGCCTTTTCCCTCAATTACTAAAATGGAAGAGAATCATGGGAGCAAGAATAGGTGAATATTCTCCCCCAATTCTGCCACTGGATTCCTGGCTTTGCCAGAGTTTAGCCTGGTTAATAGGAAACAGTGTCCAAATAGTGAGGTGGGGGTGGTTGATGCGCTGACAGTCGTCATCAGTAGCTTTGGCAGAATTACTGAATGAGCAACATTTATGTGTCCACCACCAGCACCTCCATTTAAAACAAAACAAACAAACAAACAAACAAACAAAAGCAAAACAAAAAACAAAACGAAACAAAAAAATAAAAAATAAAAGGGGGCGGGTACTGAAATACAAGATAGTGGACATCTGGCATCATCTGGGCTATGGAAGTCTCTGAAGTGTCCTGTATTTCAGTCTCACTGTTTAAGATAGGGAAGTTATCTTACATGTCACGTTCGTTTGATAACTTGAAAATCACCAAATTCATACCCATGTCTTTCTATATCGCTGATGTCCATGGTTAAAATTACAGAGAAGCTGAAAAGAGCCAAATTAAAGCAAAGCATTTGATTTGTTTCTTTGGCATGAGTAAAATCAACCCTGGTACACTTCCTTCCATTTTCTCTCTGAGGTTCTCAACTTCTCTCTTCACGTATTCCTTCCTGATTCTCCTTTGATGCATATGAGCAGCTGAGAGGCACCGTGGCAGATGTGGGAAGGGTTTTAGTAAAGGAACTGGAGCATGCTTTGGGCCAGGGAATTCCCAAGTCTGTGCAGAGGTTGGGAGGCGTTTGGGTCATATAAGAGGATGAGGTAACAGGATGATAGACTCAGCCAAGATCCCAGAAGGGACTGTGACTCTACCAGCTTCCACCCTTAGCCCGGTCTCTGAGCTGTTCCCTACAGACGCACAAGTTTTTCGTGTACCTTCTCAGATTCCGTGACAGTTATAGATGCTATGGGGCATCCACAAGTAAATGAACAGTTATTCACTTTCACTGCTTCAAACCTGAGAGTAACACTGATAGGCCCAAAGTGCATTTTTACCCATTCTCATTTTTACCAAAGAAAACACCTCAACAAAGTGTATCTATCTGTCCTTTGAAACATATGCTCTCGATTCCTCACTTGCACTTCTGTTAGGCCAGACTCTGATCACCTATACAGAAGTGTTCTGGCTATGTGGACAACTTCTTTGTTTGAAGTTTCATGTTTTGCTTGCAAGATAGACTATTTGTACTAAAAAGTCCTGAATTCCTCATTCAAAATATACATTCAAGCTGATAGGTGGTCATGAGGATGGGGAGTTCAGCATAGGAACTGCAGGCAGCAGTAAGGTAATGGCTATATGTAGGGCCAGAGGGAAGATAGAATAATCAGGGGGATCATTTCATAAACGATATAAATGTCTAACCAATGTACTGTACACTCAAAACTAATATTAAACTAAAATTTTATATATATATATATATTCAAAATAGAAGTCATGGAACTCAATCTAATTTTAAACTTTATAATTAAACCTTTGTGTGCAAATGTTAAAATTAATTATGCAATTATCTATCGGTCTCGGGTTTGGTAGATTAGTCATAACTTTCCAGTCCATTGTTTCCTCATCTTCAAAATAAAATACACTATTCTTAGTATTTTCACATGCGTCATCTTTTTGATCTTCTAAGAAATTTGGGCTGGGTGGTTAATAGGTCTCCCCTGGCTTTAAACTCCTATTAGTCTGTGGCTACATTTCTATTAAGGGATATAGACTGGAAGGTGGTTTCTAACAAGAAAAACAATAGAATGAACATATCCCATGCAGCAGAGTGACTTACAAATGCTCTTCATAAAGTCCTTGTATCTTTAGATAGCGCTCTTTAAAATCACCATATGGTGCTCAGGCGTTTTGTTTAAAGGGTCAGAGACTCATCATCTGGGGCTTCTGAAGTGGAGGAGACAGTCTGTCAGTGCCCTGGGAGCCACAGCAGCTGAGCATTTGAAGTCGGGCAGCCACCCACATAGTGCCAAATTTGCCACCGTGGAATTGTCTGTGCAAGCTCTGAACAAGAGCATGAAGAATATGACACCTGTCCTTTCACTGATGCCCTTTCTTCCAGCATGTTTTTAGCTAATCACCTCTGAACTGCATCAGCACGAGAAATAAACACTGGCAGAGACAAGCCTGCAGCAGAGCACTGATAGTCTCTCTCCAAAGTGTGTCTTGAAAATAATACCTAGATTAAGCCTAAAAACCAGGCTTTTCTCTTTGTTGTTGTAAGCTTTTTGAAAGTGGTCATTTCCTTGATGTGATAAGAAACTGAAACATTTTCAAAGAAATAAGAATTTGGTTATGTGTTCGTCAGGATCAATGGAGTCTTAAGCAGCACTTTAGGAAATATTTTCATTGCAAGAAATTCTCTCAAGCTTCTTGTTCTAATTTGGAACATCATTTAATCCATGCTGTGGAACGTTCCCATTTTTGAAGTAGTATAAGCGAGCATATGGGGGAGGTTATTTACTAAGGAAAGACTTTTGCAATCTAAAAATATTGCAATCTATGAAAATAATTCTAGTAGAATTCACACTTTAAAAACAAATTTCTTCTTTGAAAATTCATAGAGGAAGGTTGACGCCTCTTAAAGATTAGGATTATTCCTTAACTGCTATGTGTGTTATTAATTCTGTATTTCGTCAAGCTATGCGAGGTGTTCTCTTAAGTACCAGAGCAAAGGCACAATGGCTGACTCATCTTCGGGTTTGGATTACATGTGTGGGGTTGTGTTTTGGATGGAGCTTTCTGGAATAGCAACACTCCATCAAAAACACAGTGGCACACCTGTGCTCCAAATGGTCGAATAAGGCAAAACACATGACATCAAAATGCTGGGAATCATATTAAAAAAAAAAAAAGAATGCAGGCTGGAGCAAAAATAAAGACAGCACCAAGGCACTAGTATACATGAAGAGTAGAAAGTTTTACATATATTGCTCATGAAATGATTTATTTATCATTTAACCTCTGCTCATAAGCCATGTTTGTTCTGCCTGATGTTGACATGAACACCATATACATAGCGTGTGAAAAGTTGTTCGGATGCATGTTTCATCCTAAAAAATAAATTATCATCACAAGTTGCACAATGAGAAATGACTGCTGCTTATATTTACAAAGGTTCTAAAATACCACATAGAAGGCAACAAAATGGCTTCTCCTGGAATTTTCGGTGGTAACCGATGGCACAGAATAGATTTCACTATTTTAAAGGAGGATGTTATAAATTAATGTTTAATTTTAAGAGAGAATTTTATGTCATTGTTTTTCATATAAAACTTTCACAAATTACCTTTCCAATCTAATGAACTCTTACTCATACCTCTTAGAGAAAAACATTAATAGTATTAATTGGATTAAACTCTGAATTTTACATAGTTTATTTTCTATGGTTATAATTCAAAAAAATGTAACATAAAATTTGCTGTTTGCATAGTCATCTCTACTTAATTGGCTGCATGCAAAGAAGTACAAGCAGGCAGGTGTAAAATAGAACTTCTGATAACTAAAAGGTTATTTCTATCTGTCAAAAGATTGATTTTTAATAACTGAATTTGAACTTTGTTCACGAAAAGTTGTTATGTTACAGACCTTTTTCTTCTTGTGGTTATCTACACAGATTTATTTTGTTTTTCCTCATTATGTAGATAATAAGAGCATATTGCCCATTGGGTAATATTTCTATAATACAATTTATTTTTTCTCACAGAATTCTTCTACTTTGAGGTTGTGATGAATTTCAATTTTAATTAGCCACCTTCTCTCCATGCTCCCTGCATGAGATAGCTGCTTCTCAATGCCAGTACTGCTCCTTGCTGTGGTCTGAAACACAGAAGGTGAAATTAATGTTGGAGTTTGAAAATCCGGCTTTCTAGTAACCGTGTGCACCTTGACTTGTTCTGCGCAGAGACCAAGGTTTGGCATTAAACACAAACTCTTTCCTCTGAAAGCATCACAAGAGAAATGATCATTAAAAAACAGCAACTATTTCTTTATATTGAGCACTTAGGAAACACGCGGCATCTAACTTGGAAGTTTAGTGCCACCTTGGTCTTTATGGAGAAACATGTGGCTGACAATTGAGAAGCCGGGAAATATCGTGTGGATTAAAGGAAATAAATTAAGAGTTGAGTTATATAAATCTTGAGGGCTCGTTGCACCTGGAATCATTTTCATGGCAGTGCATACAATTGGGCTTTCTCCTCTTTAAAGTATCCTGGCTGCAGAATGAAAATTGCTGTTTTCAGTAAAATACTATACGAATCTTTCATTTGTTGCTAGAAAAAGATAGATATAGGTATAGATATAGACATAGATATAGATATAGATATAGATATAGATATAGATATAGATATATAGATATCTATCTATTTTTTTTTGGAAAACATTTTTTTTTCCTTGTTGAGATTTTCAGGGAGTGCCAGAGTATTTTTGGTAGAGATTAACAAATTCTTTTGTCACACATCTTTGATCCCAGACCAACATTCTTTCCTTGTGCCTTTTTCTTTAACTTTCACTGAATCCATTTAACTCACCCTATTCTCAATAGTCTCAGAAAATTTGGGGAATTGACATAGACTGAGTTTAGTAGAGAAAATCTGGATATGGTATACAAAGTTTTAGAGTGTTTTTAAAAGATGGTTTTGAGGACACTAAACTTGCTGAATTTGTCTGTAGGATAACAGAAATAAACATTACAGTTTCCCTTCGTACTATGTTTAGGGACAAAATAAGAAAATTATACCATTTTGAGTTCCTACTTTACCATAACATTCTGCTAAATATTTTGTGTTATCTAATAATATGAACATTTATTGAGCATCTAATATGTGTTAAATTCCTGCTAAAGCTCTTGAAGTATATTAACTCACTAAATCTTTACTAGGAACTGTATTAGATATCTTGCATTTTGCAGATGAGGAAACTGAAGCTGAAGGAATGTAGCGCTCTTAACCATTTTGTTAGCTTGCTTCTCTATACTATTTTATTCTCTTACTTGGTATTCGTTAGAATCTGAAAGATAGGCATAATTATCATATATATGACACAGGAAGCTCAGAGATTCAGTCACTTGCTGTAAATAATACAGCAAGAAATTGGCAGAGCCAGAATTCAACCCAGGACTGAGTGATACCCAAACTTGTATTTCCCTATTACAAGAGGCATGCTTTTTCTAGAAGGCTAAGTCAGCACATTTAGAGAGCTTGTTCCACCAGTGTGTATCTGGGAGGGCTCTAGGATCCCCGCCACAAAGCAGTGTGGCAAGGGCACTGCAGTCTGCCCAAAGCTGTAGCCCATACACATGGTTCCAATTGGCCTCCTTGCCCATGCTGCAGGGTCAGTGCTCATAGTGAATTGGGAATTTCAGAGCGGGTTGCTTCCCAGAGTGGACATGCGCCTTCAGACAGACTCTTCGTGGAAATCCCGCTGGGACTTCCACATAGCACACATATTTGTAATGCCTTCCCCTGCCTCAGGCTACAAGGGTGCTTTGTAGTTAGAACCTACTTCATTTTAGTATCCCATCTGGTCTTTGGTGAAGCACCAAAGAGAAAGTGAACTATAGATTAACCTCCAAGCCAGAAAATATTTTCATGGTTCCCATTTCCATAGGGTCACAAGGGTGTATGAGAATAGAATGCTTGGCAGGATGTAAAAATCTATACTCTCAGAAATATTCTTTTCTTTAGTTCTAACTATAACTCTTCAGACCTAGCTAGCTACTTATAAGATAATAGGCTACAAGTAGGGACCAGTGCAAAAAGAATCACATTGTTATTATGGCAGTGGGTTAAAGAGAAAAGGCAGCATATTCCAGATTCTTCATGTTCAGGTCACACAGAAATAAAATTTCAACAATTGCCTGGATAGATGTACTATTTTTATATTATGGGGCTTCCTATCAATTTGGGGATTACAGTAATAAAAGATAGCAAAATATACATTAGAACTACTTTTCATACTGTTTTTGTGACTACAAATGTATACATTGTCCATGTGGCTCCTTATAGTTTACATTATCTTCCAAATTCATGGGCACCATAAGGTTTGTGCTTACGTATTGAGAGCCTAGCCTGCCCTCTTTTACAAGGTAGAGATTAATATAATTTCGCCTACCACTTTAATACAGCAAATACAAATAAGTTAAGTCATTTGAATCTGTTTCTACTGTAATAGAGACCATGAGTCCCCATGGCCGGATCATGAAATCTTATAGAGCAGAAGTTCTTAACCTTATGTCTACAGGACATAGATAGACTTCAACAGGTTCATAAAGCCCTGAAACTGAATGCAAAATTTTATGTCTGTTAATTGTGGGAGAAGTGGGCCATACATTCATCAGAGTCTGTAAAGGGCTCATAACTCCCAAAAGGGCTGACAGAGATACATAGGAATTTCATTTTTTTTTCTTTTAGCCAGAATCAAAGATGATGAAAACAACAAAACAACAATAAAAAAAAAAATACACATATAGGCAACTTTTTTTTTTAATGTTTCCTCGTGGAAATTGTTCTTTTTGCATGTAGGGGGTGTTGTGTATCAACATGGAAATGTCCATTTCCTTTTGATGTACATAGGTTAGCATGAAATTCTGTGAATAATATATAAAACAAGTGTGTCACATGCATAGAATTCTTCAGCTGTTTCTTAACTGGACATGAAACATAGTCAATAACATTTCTAGAAAAAATATTTTCAGTGATTTGTACATCATTCATAAATAGCTGCTGAAGGTCACGAAATGAAATAAAATTCTATGAGTGATTTTCCATACTAGAATAAGAAAATGCTGTTTTCTTCAAGATAGAGTTTTAAAAAAATACACCAGGACAGAATTAGAGATTAATTCATAAGAAATTCTTCTCTCCTCCAAACGTTATAGAAAAAAATACCTTCAAAAATCATAATTCAGATAATGTACAACTTTTACACGTTAAAGTTGAATATCCACTCAGGAGCAGCAACCCTGTGCGGACTGTTAGCCAAGAATTCTTTCTGTGACAAACAGTTGCCATTTCCTTCCCTTTGTGCCCTTTCATCCTTCCTTCCCTTCTGCTTGAGACCACTGGCACCCTCCTTGACATTCCAATTTTTGCTTCTCAGGACTAGTATCTACTGATCTCTGGAATAGGCATGACGTTGATGCGAGAAAAGGAGATGAGAGATTAAAGTAAAACGTTGCTGCTCTGCCCTGTGTGCATCTCTTCTCCAATCGATCAATGCATGGTGTCGTCAGTCATATCCCCAGCCCCCAAGTCCCTTACAGCCATCTTAGTCCTTTTCCTGCTTTCTTGTGGAAGGTCCTACTGCCATAAAATGCTCAAGAGGAGATAATTTTTTTTTTTTTGGTCTTGAATATAGGTGAATCTTGCTTCAGTCTTGTCCTAGAGAAACTCTTACTTAATGAGAATGTTGACACCCTCTCTGTACTTGTTTGTGTCCAAACGTTCTCTCATAAAGATACCAGTCATAATGGAATAGGACCCACGCTAATGACCTGATTTTAACTTAACACTTTAAAGACCCTATCTCCAAATACAGTCATATTCTGTGATACTGGAAGTTAAGACTTCAACATATGAATTTGGTGGTGGGGGCAGGGGGCACAATTCAGCCCATAACACCATCCTAGTGTCAAAAACCTGGTTGAGTAGATTGGCTTAGACAGAAATTCTGAACCAATGAGATCATCCCCACTGCTAAGTTAAGTCTACCAGCAAAACACATTGGCAGCATCAGAGAGAGTGTATGATGAGGTGAAAATTGAGCTGACAGAGGGAGTTGGCAACTAGCAATGTTTACTATAGGAGAATCATGCTATGAAATTGCTCAACTTCTAGCTCTAAAAGTATCGTCTAGATATCTTCTAGCTCTGAAACTCAATGATTCAAAATTCCAACTATTTTTTCCTCATAAGGTACTATAAAAGTTAATTCAATACAAAGCAATAGGTGGAGCTTTGATGACAGTAGACCAGAAATCGGGGATCAAAAAGTTATATTGCCAGAGAAACTGGCAGGGCAGGATGACATTACAGGTATGGCTCTATTACCTTCTGAAAGGGGCAATGCAAAACAAGGCCATAAGCTCCAGTGGCTGTATATGGGGAGAGGAAAAGATGGCTCAATATATGCTATATTTCATCATATTGAATATGATAAGAGTTCTATAAATGTCAAAAGGTGCTGATAAATACAGTTGACAGAAAAGCTCTTCAACTTTTGACTAAATCTTTGATTATTAGGTTAAGCCAGGAATAATTGATGTTTAAAATATTGGTAATTTCATGGTTCAACTAATAAAGACCTTTCCCAGTAGACCCTAAAAATATGTATTTTAAAACAAAGCAGCAAATATAAAAGATTATGAAAGAAAAGATATTTCAGAGTGTAAATTCACTTTCAGCCTGATGCTTCATTTATTTCTTTATGCCTAGAACAGTGCCTGACCTGTAGTAGACACCCAATAAATATTTTAAGTGCATTGAATAAACAACCCCTAACACTACCTTGTAGTTTGCAAAGTACTTTCATATTTATTACTTTATTTAGTGCACCCCAAACCCTTGTTATCCTCATTTTATCAATGAGAAACCTGAGGATCTACCTGTACTTTGTAACATCAGATTTCTATCTTGGAGTTTTAACTCCTTGAAGATGTTTGTTTCTTATTCTTAGGTTCTTAGCTTATACTTCCTCTTTTGCTTCTCAGTTCTGTGTGTATTTCAGAAATTTTTGCCCTGACTGCCCAGCAGAAGCATCTTGGAAGCCTAAAAATTCCTTTCATGAGGTTTAACAGACCAGTTGAATTATAATGCAAGCGTAGGTTTATATATTCTATTAAACAAACAAACACCTACTTGGGCGATTTTTTAAAAAAGCAGTTTACCTATTCAGGTTCTCTGGACTTTTTAGTCAATTTATTTGGTGGTAGTGATGTGCTCAGATTATACAGTTAAATTACCTTTGTTTGTGAGGCAGATTTTCTCCTTAATCTTAATATATTAATAAAATTCTTGATATAGATTATTCCTGTGCCTTTGTGCAGCCAAAATTGAGAACTATTGGGTCTTTGAATACACAGGCCCATTTTCCTGGAGCACCAATTTTACTAAATATTTAGAAGAAAAACATTATGTTTATTAAGATAAATCCAGTTATATCACAGATTCTCATTCAAAATTTCCATTAACTTCAAAAGGTAATTCCTAAGACTTCAAAGGAATTTTTTTTTGCTTATGGTGGCTTCAGTTATAGTACTGATTTTCTCTTCTTGGCTAAAGTGAAAATTTTACAGAAAAGTAACTGTAGAGGAAGGTTTGGGAGCCATAACAAAAATTAATATTATTCTGTATAATGAGGCAAAGATAAGAGTTTTAGATTTTAATTAAAAAAAAGGAAAATGAGAAATTAGTAAAAATATCAGGGGGCCCTATATAAATATTCATTTATCAAGTAAATCATTCCACAGGCATGTACCAAGACTGACCTCGGCACCAGAGCTAGAAAGAATCGAAGAAGTTTACAGGCTAGTAGGATAGTGGTGATTACTGTATAGTGTGGTCAATGTTGAGAGAGAAGGATGTATAGTATGCAAATGGAGTACAGAGCTCCAACTCTCACAATTGAAAAAATTAAGAGTGGATGTTGCGGAGATGGTTAGGAAGAAGAGTTGGAGTCTGGAAATGCTTTTACTAACATGGGTAAGGGAGAGAGGATGAACGGCAATGCTAGCATCCCCTGCCCCTGTCTCCACAGCCTTTTATTAAGTTCTACAATAATGCTGACTTTGTAATTAAGCAATTGTTACTCTAAGGTCAGTAGATATTAGCTGGATACAAACTACAGCTAGCTCCCAGATCCGGTCTCAAAGCCACCTCTGTGTTCTCAGCTATCTCCTCTTAAGTATCTTTTCTTGTTCTAGTCACTATGTTATCCTTGTCCCTAGAGCAAGACGTCCCAGAATAGGTCAGGCGTGTGCGCCCTCCCTGCAATGTGTCCTTGTGTGCAAGTCTACATCTATTAGGTCAGGTGTGTGCGCCTTCCCTGCAATGTGTCCTTGTGTAAGTCCACATGTGCTTCTTCTGATGACAGTGTTGCTCCAAGCACTAGGCATCCCGTCAGAACTACAGGCATTTCTCACAACAAGTGGAGACTAAAAATGAGCAGAGACGATATCATACATTTGTGTCATACTTCATAGTTTCAAAGTGCATTTGCATGAATTATTTGTTTGGTCTTTCTCAAGTACTTTGAGATAGAACAGATTATCTCTAATAAATGAGAAAAAGTAAGAGACATGCCCAGTATCATGTTACTAGGTCCATTCTCTGGTCTTCTGTATCCTATGATACCATATCCCATTTATACTATTTAAATGTGATGCGCTGGTGATTAGAAAATTGAAGAATCTCAGTGTTATTTATTTTCCTTTTTAAAAAAAAAACAAAAAAATGTTAAATTTCCTTGGATATGAACAAATCTCTCACTTCTTATCATTTTCCATAACACCTGTATGTTACTTATGACAAAATTGCTTCTTGACTAATAAATGAAGTGATTTTACTGGTATTGAATGTTGGTGAATAAAACCTCTGTCTAAAGAACAGAATTTCTCTTTCCTTTGACATATTTACGAAATCCTTCTTATAGTTATAGGCTAAAGCTCGTTCCATTTGTTTCTCTTAAAATATGTTTTCTAACTTCTGCTATGCGTGTTATTATACCAAAAAAAACATTAGAAAAAGCTCTGGGTATGTTTTTTCTTTTTGATAAGTGCTATGCTACCAGAACATATGACATCATATTTGGCTCCAATGTTTGGAAATGAAACAGTATGAAATGTGACAAGTTCTAGTAGCCACGTCATAATGGGATGAAATTTAAAACAAGACTGACAAAATAAAGTTTGAGGAAACTGACTATTTTTTAAATTGTACATTTATCCTGACAGTTCTGGAGTTAATCTCTGGAACCAGCACAAGGAATGAATGAGGTAATAGTTGCACATGTTGTGGATAAGATAACCAAAGGAAGGGAAAGCGCATTTCCAGGCTAATGTGCAACTAAGATTATGTGCCCGATGGCTAGAAATTGTTATGTGGTTAGGAAATATAGGGTTCAAAAAAATGATGCTGATGGAGTGGTGAGCAGTCACATTGGATTTGAAGCTTTCTGAATGGGGGGCATGAAAAGAGGCATGCTGGAACCCGCAAGAGAAAGATTTGAGATGAACAACAAAACTCTCTCACAGAAATGACATTATAAGGGTTGGTAATTAAAACTTCACTGAAAAGTGAAATGTGATGATAAAACTAGCTTAATGCTGTTCATGTGTACATTAGGGTATGAGAAGAGATTGTGACTCTGATTTCCATTCCTGACTATCCAGATGTTATTACCATCAGAGAAATGTTCAGAGGTCGTGTTTGGACCCACTTTGTTTTTCATTCTGGGACTTTGGGGGAGGGGAAAGAAAGCACTGTGATGGACGTGTTGACCAAAATGCACCACTAATTTTGTGTCTCTTTTGTAAAAAGCACTTTTAAAGTGTGCCAAGATGTTTTTAATGTTTCGACAACATGCTTTTGTGACAATAAATGATGGTGCATATTCATGCTATCAATAAAAATATCGTAGTAATTTACAGGGTTGGACTGAACTCTATGTTGGGTCACAATGAAGCTCTTTCACTGTGAACAGAGATAGCAGCAACTTCTGTTTTGTTCCCAAGCCACTGAGATCAGCATAAACATGATCTCTGACTGCCTCTATGATCTGAAGTCTTGGTTGCCAGGGGGCTTGAGTTTTATGGAGGTCCCCCATTTTTGGAACTCTCTTTTTTCCCTCCTGCCCAACAGATCCCAGATTTATAAGCTTTGAGGTCTTAAAAGGAAAGGGATGGGGGCGGGGGGGAAGGCATATTTGTTTATTACTTAACTAGTATAAGTTTCCAGATGGTATTAGAAGCTATTATTGGCTGAGAAGAAACACTTGTTTGTGTCTCAATCTTGTACTTGGGTCCGCAAATTTGGCAAATGGCTTGCTTTGAATATCTAAGCAAATAAACAAAGCATTTTCAGTATTTAACGACCCTCACTATTCCTTCCTTCTCAAACTTTGTTGGATGCAAACACCAAGGGCCAATTTCTTTAGTTCCTGTTCTGTTCAGAATCTCTTTAGGGAATTACACTAATGAGGTTCCTAAATCTGATTCTTTGTGTTGTCTGTGGACATATGATTGCACAGTTGTTTACTAATGAACTAAGTTGCATATGGCAACAAGAAAGAGGCTTGTTGTTCCAAATCCCTCAGTGTCACACCAATGTTCTCAGCAAGGATAGTCCTTGCAAACTTCCCAACACTGTACCTGATGTATAAAAGATACTCAGCATACACTGTTTCCATCCTCCAGACGAGCAGTAAAGGATCCAAAGCTGAGGGATAGGGAATGTTCTGCCTTTTAGCATCCAAGGATGCATAGAATTTCATGCCAGTGATCTCAAGAGCACTGTACAGGGAGATAGAATAGCATAAGAAAGGTAGCATATTTGTGGAATAAACATAGTTCAGTTTAACTAATAAGGGAGTTCTGTATAGGGATGGACTACAGATATAGCTATGGAGGACCTCCAAATACACAGTGAGGAATTATTATAAAATTCTGAGAGCACAAAGTATCAGTGATGTTAGTGTGTGTGTGTGGGGGGGGCACTATATAATTGGAGTTGTCCTAAAGAAATGCTAATCTGGCAGCATTATATTCATTAGATTACAGTGGGGAGAGGCAGAGACCAGACTGGTTAGGACAATTATAGAGTAGTTCAGAAGAGAAGCAATGGTTTCAAGTGGGTGGCAGGGGCAAAGGGGATGCAGGTGTAAGACAAGCAAAAAGGAAACTGGAATTGCTCCTTTAACATTTCCTAGACAACATTCTCCTCACTCCTTATGTGTCTCTTTGTATTTATCACACTAGACAGAATTCTACTTCTTATAAAGAAAATTCTGTCTAGTTGGCTGAGAACTGTATTTTACTCATCTTGATATTTCTATACTCTATCACAGAATCTGAGATAATTAGACCTTGCAAAGAGTTTGTTTAGTGCAAGAAGAAATGTTGAACAAACATGGAAGATAGACCAAAAAAAAAAAAGAGAATGACAAGAGGTCAATAACAAAAAAGGAAAGCTTTCTTTTTCACTTAGCATGAGATAATCATGCTAACTGAAAAAAGCTAGACAGATAAAGTTAAAAACCACATGATATCACTTATATGTGGGACATAAACTGAAAAGCAACAAACAAACAGAGACTCATGGATGTGGACAATAGACTAGTGGTTACCAGAGGGTAGGGGGGACCGGGGGAGGGGGGAGGTAGGTAGTTGGGGTAAAAGGGGTCAAATATATGGTGACAGAAAGAAATCTAACTATGGGCAGTGAACACACAATGCCTTACTGTTCAATTGTACATCTGAAATTTATTGGATTTCTTTAACCGTCACAGTAATAAAAATAAATAAATAAAATAAAAAAAGAAAGTAAAAGATAAGTGCAAAATGAGGGGAAGGAAGAAAAAAAAAGATGAGAAGGTAGTTTTGGAACAGCTTGAGTTCATTCACAACTGGGGATGTGAAATCGTAGCCATTAAAAATTAGATTAACACGTCCCTCCTTTTTTTCCTTTACCCCGAAGCCTTCACCCCATGCACTGCTCCTAATAAATAGTACTTGATGAAGATGGTGATGATGTGTCCTCTTCATGTTAATCCAGGCAGTTCCCCATTTGTGAATGGGTTAGTTTCCAAATGTCTGTTGTAAGTCAGTTGCTTGGCTATTGAAATGTATTTTTCCTTTGAGATAATGTAACAGTCAGTGGTTTAAATTCTTCCAACCTACTTTCACAAAAGACTATTTAATCCACAAAGTGTTGGAATTATAGTGCTAATGTACTGTAGAGTAGTAATTCCTTACAGGCATATTATATACTTCTTGATGGTTTGCAAAGTGCTTTTGCATACATTTAAAAAATAGAACGTCTCTGCATATTATTTTTTTCCATGGAAAAATGTGTTCCAAGTTTTAAATGAGGAAGCCAGTAACACATCCTCCACCCACTCTGATCTCTGTGAAATAAGTTGGCTTCCACAGAGAGGCTCTCACACTGCCCTTCCCAGAAGCTCTGGCTCCAAGGGAGACCTTAAGACAGGGAAATAGGATGGGTGTGTGTCAACGCAGAAGGGCTCTGTGGTGAGGGGAGCCATCGTTGGCTTTCTCATCAGAAGAGTCAGTCCGTGTCTAGATTCTGCCACCACCAGCCAGTAACCTGTGTGAGTATTAGTTTCCCCTTATGCAGAGTGGGGATAAAGATGCCTACATCACAGGATTTTGTGATATGTAAGATGAGATAACATACAAACACATAGTACAGTACCTGATCCATAGTGGATGCTCAGAAATGTTTTCCTTATCCTCCTCTCTACCTGCCCACCACAACTAAATTCTGAAATGAAATGGGAAATGAGGAGCTCCTGCAGCAGTCGGCTCTGCTCCTGGGGCTGGGCGAGGGGTTAGAAATGCTGGAGAGGCTCTGGTGGGGTGTGGCTCTTGTGGGTAACCCTTCCCCAGAGCGGAAGCAGTGAGGGCTCAAGGGTGCTGATCCCCCCAGACACCAGTGGCAGCTGCAGTGTCTGTTTCTGCATCAATAGCGTGTGGAGCTCTATGAGAAGTGGGAAATAGCATCAGGTTGTATTTCACCACTGTACCTGATACACCTCAAATCTCAGTCACTTCACACGGTAGAAATTTAGGGCTCACTCACGCTTACATGAAGCCCTGCAGGCAGTTTTCCACGAAGTGATGTTTCACTGATGCGGATTCTTTCCATCTTGTGGCTCTGCCCGTCTTTACCACTTGGCATCAAGCTGGCAGCGGAAGACAAAAAAGAGCCGTTGTAGGAAGTGCGTTGGAGATTTTTATAGGCCAGGCCTAAAAAAGGCTCATATCACTCATGTGTAATGCAGGCTAGCAACATGTGACCACATCAGCTGCGAAGAACTGAGAAGTGTAGTTTTGTTGCTTGCTCAGGCAGAAAATGACTTAGGTGGTCAGCTAGCAGTTTCTGCCACAGATGGGGGTAAGAGTGCTAAGTAGATGCTGTTGGTACAAATGGTTTGCAAGTGAGTATAAGCAAAACCAAACCAAAACAAACAAACACAACACCTGACTGCAATTCAAGATAAGTCAAGCTGAATGAATACCAGTGTATCTACAATAAGATAAAGACCTGAATACTTTGAGAGTAAACCATGACATCTATGTTAGTTTTTTTCTCTGGAACAAAAGAGATGAAATAGATCAATATTAAACAGTTTCAAAGTGGATTAAAACATAAAGATGATGACCCTTTAAAGTTCTTCTACCAAGAAAGTGTTTAAAACAATGCTAAATTTAATAATATAAATTAACTTTAGGTATTTTAATATGCTGGCTCTGTCTGAAGACGTGAACAGTCGCTTTTCATGTTCTTTTCTTTTTTTGAATGATGTAACGCACTGACTTAAGGTCTGAATATTCAAGTCACACCCATAGCTGTGGTTGATTAGGACAATTATCTGCATTCAAACCTTCCCTGACTTGTGTTGTACTAGAAAGAGCACAGATTTTGGAGTCTAATCATTTTAATAGTTCAAAGGATTTTCAGGCCTCTACACTGCTCCAGGTATTAGCAATAAGAAGATCCTTAAGACATGGGATCATCCAAAAGAAGCCTATAGTCTAGTGATGTAGACAAGAATATAAACAAGTGATGGCAGCACAGTGGGATTAGTACAGCACTGGCAGCATGTTCATGGGGTGATGGCATCGCAGAGTTGAAGTGCTGAGAGTAGAGGGTGAGGGGAGAAGGGGAAAGTGAGGGAGTTGGTTAAGAATGGAGATGAAGGTAGGCAGGAGCAGCCAGAACACGGAGGATCTTGCAAGCCATGTGAAAGGACTTGGCCGTTATCCTAGCTGACTAGGGGCTAATTTCACTCTGGTGCACAAGCTCTGTGAGCTCAGAGAAATGTTATCTAGTTATTCAAAAATCATGCCAATTTATTTGTTAAAATGGCTTCTCAAAATATCTCAGTGTGGTCTTATTCTATTGAGTTATATTAGCACAATGTGTGTGTGTGTGTGTGTGTGTGTGTGTGTGTGTGTGTGTGTGTGTGTTTTCTAGAGCATACAAACATTTTTCAGAATATGGGCATGGAACGTCTCTATATAACAGAGTTAGTGAGAGTTGCAAATTATGTTCCCTGTGTCCCCTGGGCCTGAGCTTGTAAAATTTTTTCTAAAAGAAACATTACTCAAAACCAACTTAAAATGCAATATAAATTCATCCCATTGAAAGTTTGGGGCATTCCATGTTGCATTGATTTAAATATGGGTCTGGAAGCCAATAACTAAAGACCAGTCACTTTGCTTATTTCAAAAGAGCAGAGAATGGGACCATAGAGGGAGGAAAATAAATATCAGTCATAATTTAAGACATTGCAGTTTTCCTATAACATCAGATCACTTGGAATGTTTCTCAGTTTGTGAAGCATTTGGTTATTAGAGTGATTCTCACCCTTGGCTTTATGTTAGAATCATCCAGGAGCTTTAAAACATTTTGATGCTCAGGTCATACCCCAGACCAATTAAATCAGAATCTCAGGAAGTGGGACTCAGGCACCAGCACTTTCTAGAGCTCCCAGGTGATTCCAGTTCACAGCTCTGTTTGAGAAGCACTGGTCTGTTAGCTAGGATTACCTGTTCTATAGAAACAGCAAGTTTAAATTAATCAACTCAATTCATTTAAGTTATGTGTCAGACACCGTGCTTGGTCCCTGGGTCTAAGACATGTGCCCTGCCTTTCTAGAAAAAGGCTGAGCCTAGTGGGGCTGCAGGCTGGGGAGATAGTGGTGAGCAATAGACTGAGTCTGGAACATTGGTTCAGATGTGCATTGGTGAAAGGAAGAGGGGAACATCGTGGTAAATATTTGCTAATAGTCATGTTTTGTAGTTAGAGAAATTGGAATACAAACCTAGAAGGACTTACTAGTGGTAAAACTTTATATTGTGCGAGGATTAGGAGCCAAGGAAACTGACTTCCATTCTTGTATGCAGTAGACCATTACATTTGCCTATCTACTCCAGACTCTGCTAAGGATTTTAAAAACAAAACCTCCCTTCCTCCAAAAATCAAGTAGCCTTTTTAAATAAAATTGCTCAAAAACAGCAATACCTTTCTAGATAAAATTTATACAATGTAATTTGTTTAAAATATACTGTTAAAAAGCACACTAACTTGACAATAATTTTCTCTTAAATGTTTAGAACTAAAGAGCTTTTTGCCAGACAGCAGGACAAGATTTCATTTTATAAGCTGATGGCAACATTTCATAGGATTATAATCTGTCATATGACAAAGATATTAAGATACCTTTGACCAACATCTGATGAATGACTGATAAACCATACTGATTCTTATTTCTTTATTTTATATTTCCTTCATGCGTCAGACTACTCTAGACATTTTCCAAACTAAGGTCTGTAATTGTGCTTTCTTTTCTTATTTTTTATATGAGTAGGTGTCATGGAAAAAGCATGAATGTTGAGCCCAGTTCTACTCAAGATTTTTGGGACTGTGTTTCCTCAAGTTTAAAATGGTAATAGTAAAGGTTTGGTTGAAAAGCTAGAGTATTAACGCTGACAAATGTGAAAGAACCATATGCAGGAGTTTATGCTTATTAAATAAATACTGATAAATGTATGAGTGGGACATATGTCACTCTTTATTCTGTAAAGTATATTTATAATATCTATTTTATATTACGTATTAAGTCTCCCTAATGAACTTTGCTCAGGTACCTTTCTCCATTATCTGGAAGAAGCCATTGTAATATCCAACAACAGTGAAATGACAGATTCATAGAGTTCCTGCAGTGTTAATGGGGGCAAGGGGGCAGGGGAAAGAAACATCCAGGTATTAGCGACCAAAAGCTAAATCAGAAAAGAATGTTAATAGTAATAACAATTTAACATGTCTTGCAACAGTTTAAAACATAAGGTAATTTATGTTATAGCTTACAGAACATAATTGGATTTTCAAGTATTGTCATAAGCAACATAAAATCTAAGGATCGCTTTTATAATTCAATGTTTTAACTAATGAAAAATCCAGTTATCTTAATGAAGTATACATTAGTTAATAATTTTAAGGCAATTATTTCTAGGTGCCAGGAATAACAGGTAAATATAATTTATGTGTGATTCTCTGTGACTTGGCCCATATAATAAAAGACCTTTCAACTTGATGCTGGTGTTTTAAGTTAAAATATCAAGTCAGTTTATACATCTGGCCTTACTTGGTGGTTTTCTAACTTGCCAATGCTACATCTTAAATGTACTTATATTAATCATAGTTTAAAATAGCCACATCATTAAATAATATTTTTTTTGAAAATGTATGTTCTTAGAAATGGTACGTATACCCGCTTCAGTTTTTGTTGTCAGATCATGGGCTGAGGAGGAGGTGGGGAGAAGAAGAATGCCAAAGCTACATTTTGGGCCATCAGCTAACTCTCAGAGTTTTTCATGTGAGTCTCCATTATGCTGCCAACGAGAAGATGGAGACGCACGTGACCACACTGTCATTCTCTCTGGCTGGCTGCAAACCTCATCACCGTTCCTATGAAGTGCATTTCCACAGATCAGGTTTCTGCCAGGGAAGTCTTCAACAATCTTCTACTCCGCTCTCAACCAACAATTAGTATTAGCAAATGGTTCAGACCATTGCCTGGGATCACATATGATTTCTATTCAAAAGAGACAAACTTTTATTCAAACCAGACTCACACGCTGAACATTTGAGCTCTCTTCTTAGATATAATGAAGTTGAGAGACTTTCTATCTTTCATTTAAATAAAAAGTCACTCTGACATTTGAGATCAAGTTGGCTGTCTTCCCTCTCTGGGTTTGCCGTATGGTAAGGAGGACTTTTGGAGGACTTATGTTCAGGCCAGTAGTTTAGGGGAAAAAAATCATTATCCTTTTTCCTTTGGTGCCTTACTCTTTTAATGTGGTCAGACTTCATTTTTTTTTCTTTTTTAGATAACACATATGGCAAATAAGTTAAATTCTTAATACATTTTACAGCCCAAATTTTCTTTTTTCAAGTACAAATCAAAAAAGCATATATACCTGATTGAGGTCACTATGGCTCATTGTAAAACAATGAAGATTTAGAGTATTCACTCTCTTGATCTATCACATACCTGTGGTTCTTTTAATACTGCTACGTTATTTTTCTGGGTAGGGTATTTCTCAGGGTAATAAACATCAGTCCTTAAAACAATTTCAAATGTAATAATATAAATTAACTTTCCACATGTTTCAAAGGTTTATGATTATCCCAAATAGAGAGACTACAACTTAGCATTTCCAGGGATTTTACTGTCTCTTCCTTATTGTTTGTTCCCAGTTAAGTTCTTCAAAACTAACTGACTGACTAACTAACTAACTAACTAACTAACTAACTAACTAACTAACTAACAGACAGGTTTTGATGGCTATTGTATCTCCAGTCATTCCTCTGGCTTTTCTCTTGATGGATACTGACTATATATCAAGCAATTAAGAAACTTCTTCAGAAGAACCACCTCATAGTAATAATTCTTTCCATCACATTCCTTCGACTTCAGAAAATTATAAATAATTAAAAGTTATAAGTTTCATGGAATTGAAGGTACCTAAAGAGATCATTCCTATTTTACAGATGAGGCAATTACATTTCAGAGAAATGAGGTGATTATTTATAAGCCCACCTAAGAGACCTATGTTTGCCTAAACTAACCTGTTGTTAGTTTAGGGAAAAGCTTACTTTTTCTAAGTCATTAAACAAGTAATTTGCATATAAAAATCATATTAATATTTATGCATAGTACCCTAGAGTCACAGGATATATTTTTCTTTTGCTTTTTTACTATTTTTAAAGAAAACACCCTGTATACATTTAAACATTTTAAGATTAAATTTCAAAATCAATCAGTTTGATATTCATTTCCTCAAGGTAAAGGCAAGGAGGAAAATCAGAGATCAGAGGTGAAGCCAACTGGCATGGAAAGGCTACATGATGCCTTTGTATGTGTCAATTGACTGGGCTAAATTCAATTTCCCAGAATCCTCTTTTTTGTGTAACCTGGGACACAAAGTAGATTCTTGGAAAGTGGAAGGAAAGCAGCAGCCCTTTTGTAGCTTGTACACATGACTGCTGATCTGCTGACTCACCTTGACAGGAAGCAGCAGCTCCACCTCCCTCTGGGTCCTTCTTCAGCTTCTCTGACACCTGGGTCTGATGTGTGTGTTTACTCTGTGGCTAAGGGGTCTTATTTCTGGAGGATTCTGTATTTGTTTTCATTGCTGCCATAACAAATTACCACAAATACAGTAGCTTAAAATCATTTCTTATCTTACAATTCTATAGATTAGGTATCTGACATACCTCTCACTGGAATAAAGTCTTTTATTTAATCCTGTGTTTGTTCTGATGGGGAAAGGAATTTTGCATCAGTGAATCTCATGATAACAGCATTATTTCTATCAAAACTGGAAAAAGATAAATTGTGGGGAAATTTTTGTAAACATTTTTTCATGACTCTCTCTAAAAATCTAGGCTACAATATGAAAAATATATAAAATTGTGGGATTAAACACTTTGAATATAAAATCACTTGTATTAATCACAGTCAAATAACATATTTCTTTAAGTATTAAGTAAATAGATAATCATGGGAAATGAATTTGAACACCTTGGTGTCTTAGAGAAATTACCAACTCTTTTTCATTAAGCAATGAAATTCTTCATGAAAGAGGCGGGATTTAAGGATGCTTCATAATGAATTAAGAAAAATAATCGTTTGGGACAGGTTGTTCTTTTTCTTTAATGTATTGTAAATCCACTAGAAACAACTAGATTTATTCCTGCCCCCTGATCTATCCTCCCATCTGAGCATAAGTGGAATGTGGTCCTCGTTCTGCCTGTGCAATCAAATCACATTGGTAGTTTTGAAAACGTAGGTTGTAGAGCTAGTCACAGAATTCCCATATATAATTGTCATAGACAACCATTCCTCTTATGAATCTCCCAGAGAAATACCGATACTTACTTACTCAGAACTGCCTACAAATTTGATGGTCCAGAAAAATTTTGCCATTTGGTGAATGCCCACACTTTTACACACTGGAAAGAACATATTCAATTTATCCTTTTATCTAACTTCATTCAAAACTTCTGCATTTGTTGATCAGCTGGTGTGCTGATGTGGTTCCCAGAAGAACATAGCTCTCTCCAAGAGCTCGTGTTTAACCACCCACACCCTGGCCTATGGCCCATTGGCACACTTATTCCCCTTTGTGAATCAGGACTAGAGTGTAAATTCAGTCTGCTACACACACAATGGCACATTCTTGGAGTGTGGCTGTCTAGACTATTTCCTTCACACAGTGGCTCAAGGGTCTTTAATGGAGCGATTACTGGAATGTTAAATTGCGGGTAGTGGCTTCTTCAACAGCTTCCTTATCCAGATTCTGACAGTGGCATTTTAAGTGGTCTTCTTCTACCGATTTGTATGGCCATTAATGTGCCTATTCACATTAGCTTTAAAGTGAGTTTCTTGGCAGCTAAAACTCACCTGTTCTCTCTCTAGAAATGAAAAGGATATTTGTCTCTATTTTTGTTTTTGTTCTTTTTTTTTTTTTTTTTTTTTTGGTTGGTTCTCTGGACTGGGTATATTTGGTTTTTTTGGAGGGTGGGGTGGGGGAAGGGGATAGAGTATTCAAAACAAGCCTCAGACACCTAGATATTCTAGCTCGCATCTGTGAGTTTTGAACTAGTTTGAGGAAGTCCAAGTACCTGAAAGAACAATTGGCTTTGAATTCTGGAAACCATGTCCATAGCACCACACTTAATAGCCAAGCAAATTCATTACCATGTGCATTTTTCCTATCTCAAAAAAATAAAATTTCCCAGTTAGTAACAACAGCAAAATATGTGTTAAGAGTAAGGACAGGGGTAGGAAAATCAGAACTAAATAGGGGGAAAATAACTAAGCATATGTTCAATAGGTGTAATTTGCAAGATAATACATATTTCTTGGAACTTGAAGGTACAGTTCACTTTTGTTTGATTTAGGAAAGGCTACTCCTCCTAGTGTTATACAAATATCATACTACATTTTCTTCTATTGCTTTTATAATTTTTTTTGCTCTGATTGTTAAACTGGCTGTAATATGTCTTTTATATGTCTTAAAGTAGGCATTATGTCTGATTATCTCAGCATTCATCATTAAATCCTCTTCCAATTAGTTCACAAGATACCTTTATTGTATTCAAAATTTCTCACAACACCTGAATCTGTTTCTGGTGCCTTGACTTTGTCAGTACCATAAAGGATATTTTAGTTACCATAGCTTTAGATTGTATTCTGGTATTTGATACATCTTTTCTATTCTTTTAGGCATGAGACTTAGAATCAACTGTTTGGTTCTGATTAAGATTATGTTGAATTGGTAGATGTATGTGGAACAACTGATGATTTTATACTGTTGAATCATCCCATATAAGAACATGGTCTATTTAGATGTTGCTTTGTGTCAGTCTGTTTTTGCCCAGTCTAGTACATAACTTGATTTAACTACATTTAGAGAGGAAACAAAACAAAACAAAACAAAACAAACAAAACAACAAAAAACACCTTTATGGTGTTTGAAGTCAGACAAACTATAAACCCCTTTTGTGATTGTTGTTCTATTGTTGTTGTATTAGTTGTAAATTTTTTTTTTTAAAAAAAAGATCATCACTTTGGCCACTTTCCAAGGATGGATAATCTCAGTCCTCTTTACCACAGAATATCACCCAATAAATGCTTGTTATTAGATACAAAGTGTTGAATATTATTTCCAGGCCTGTTGGCTTCCACTTCCAGTTTTACAACACCTCTCCTTGTGGCCAGTAGAGGTGCTCCTGAAACAACATGCCCTCTTTCAGTGCCATTGGACCCTAACAAATCTCAAACCTGAGGAAGTATTGGCTTATAAATTATCAGCTACAATTCTCACACATTCTAACAGACCCACATCTGTGGACATTTTATGTAGAAGACAAGTAAGGGGAGAAGGTGAGATCTTCAAAATACCTTGTAATCGAAGAAGGGCTGTTTTATATAAGCACAGGAGGCAAAAAAGGATTATAATAACCTATGTCTGGGCTACAGAGTAGAGCCTCTGCTTTGAGGGGCTGTTCTGGGCTTTGGAGTCAGCAGACTGCTTTGTGAGTTGTCAGTTTCCTGATCTTAATGCTTGAAGGGCAACATTTTTTAAGTGGTGGTTTAAATAGGGAAGATGCGCTCAAGAGGGCAATGAGTTGGGGGCTGTGGAAGGAAATGGAGCTGGTCGTAGACAATCCTCTGGAGAAATTTTTGATTCTGTCTACTGGCTTCGGAACAGTTTTCCTCATTGTCGATGGTGGCGATGTTCACAGAGGTGTGTCAGTGTCCATTTTTTCTACCAGCCTGAGTTCAGTTTTTCGTCTTTATGCTCCCAAACCACTGTTTATTTCTATTTTGCAGATATTACATTTTGTGATATTCACTTATGTATTTGTTTATATCCTCTTTTAGGTTAAACAACACGAGGGTGGGATCATGCTGTATTTGTCTAGTATGGGGTTTGGTATCCTGTAGGCAGTCAATAATTAGTTGTTTGATAGATGACAGAAGGAGAGAAAGGCAGGTAGAAGGAAAATAGGAACAAAGAAAAAGTGTCACAGAGTGGTAGATTGATATTACAGGGTACGAGAATTTTTAAACTGATCAAAAATCTGGAAATAACAACAGCAACAAAATTTACATAAAACATTACTGGGTATAATTCAATACAAATGATAATGACAGAAAGCAATTTGTTTCTAATGAGATTAGTAATACTTGTAATAGCAAATATGTAATGTGATTATAATGACCTCATTGTGAAATGAAGACCATTTGATATTTATATAAAGTCCAAAGGCTGATTGCATAGTGTAAAAGTGTCCTTAAAAGTAGTGAGGTTCTGGAATGTAATGTTTATGTAGTCTATTGAAATTAATATATTGCAATGCCAACTCATAAGTCCAATTGTGGCTCCTATTTGAATGAAATTTTTTTACCACTGCCTTCTCCCTCTCCCTCTCTCTATTAATAAAGCATCAGTCATTTATTAATTGAGGAGATTAGTTCAGGTGTTTGCATTCAGAATTCCTTGGGTTACTTTCCCAGTAATACTGCTAACTTCCTTTAACTTCAAACAACTGCAAAATGAGGGTATTTCAAGAGTCTTTATTCTTCTGGATAATTCATTATCCAATAATCTAGTCTCTATGAATTACTCTTAGAACACCTAAGGTTCAATTGATAATTTAAATGCTATTTTGAGTAGAACAACTTTTTAAGGTGCTCACACTCAAAAGTTTTATGGTTATTAATTTGATAAAAATAATTACATTATTTTTTCTGGATATCATTCCTATATTTACCTAGATGGACAGTTAAAGTCATGAAAATCACCTGTATCAAAGATTTATATTGACACTAAAACAATGTATATGATGCAGCCAAAACAGAACAATATTTTATTTTGAATGTTTTAAGCACTTAAGCAAATCAAAAAAAAAAAAAAAGATCAACATGATCATTGATTCTTCTAAATACCCTCTGGATACATTTCACTTTATTTAGTGTTGTTTTTTTTTTTTTTTAAGAGAATCACTGGAAAATTTTAAAAAGCTGTTGAGAAAGCAGGCCCTGAGAGATTGAATTTCCTAAGGACTGCAAATCTGAGGATGGGTTTCTTTTCTTTCTTTCTTTCTTTCTTTTTTTTTAATTACCAGGCCCAAACATTCATTGTACATGAGATTATATGCTTCATGAAAATTACCAAATGTTGTTTGATATATTCTCACCCTTGCGCTAGGCCTATGGGATAACATAAAAGATATTTAAGGCACTGCTTATGTTTTTAAAGAGGTTATAATATTTATAATATTTTCTCTTTTTTACTGAGAACCTTGGGCTCTGTGCAGCAGGTTGGGACATTACACATGATTCATTTAAAAAATATTCCTGCCTAGAAAATAAACATTTCATGTAGATATGTAACTTATATTTGATATGAGATATGCTTTTACTTTATTAATTTATTTCCTTCTCTTATAAATAATGCACAGGTACAGAAAAACCCACACCAAAAATGTACAGCTGAGAAAATCATTATAAGGTAAACGACCTGAAATCACCCTCATTTTAAGAAGAAGAACACTGCCAGCTGCAATGGTTAATTTTGTGTGTTAACTTGACTGGCCACCGGGTCCCCAGAATACACATTGCTTTTGGGCATGTCTATGAGGGTGTTCCCCAATCGTATTACATTTGAATCTGTGGACTCAGTAAAGTATATTGTCCTGTCCAAGGTGGGTAAGCATTATCCACTCTATTGAGATTCCTGATAGAACAAAACGTGGAGGAAAAACATAGTCACTCTTTTTTTCCTGCCTCACTCTTTCATCAGCTTCTCTGATTTTCAGGCCTTTGGACTTGTACTGAATTATATCACAGGCTTTCCTGTGTCTCCAGCCTGTAGATGGCTGATAGTGGGACTTCTCAGCCTTCATAATTGCATGAGCTTATGTATCTAAATTGTCCATATCTGTATCTATATAATCTATCTACATATCTTACTGGTTCTGGTTTTCTGGAGAACTCTGACTAATATGGCAGCCTCTCAGAAAGATCTTCATGGATCTGTTCTAATCTCAGCACCTCCCTTCTTCCAAAGGTATCCATGATCTTGGTATATTCAGTGAGTGCTTCCTTGCATTTTTTAATGGTTTTATCACTTAAGTGAGAATCTTTATACACTAAAATTCATTTTGCCCATTTTTTAAAACTTGATACATCTCTTATGCCTCTGTTAATCTGCAGGTTCCTTAGCCATTCCTTTCTTTTCCTTACAGCATATCTGTGAAGAACCCAGAGTACCGAATCTGTCCAGAGTCAGCAGTCTGATTTGGCTGACTGCATACTCATGGTGCAGTTCACTGTGTTCCTCTGCCCTTCTGATCTTCTGCAGATTAGCAGCTGGACCAGACATTCAATTAGTCTCAGGTTCAATCACTTTGACAATAGTATGGTTTTCATCAGGAGGCATTTAGTATCTGATTATCTCTCTTTTTTTTAATGCTTATAACAGTTGATATTTAAAGCTTAGATGTATTATTTATCAGGGATCTAAAAAATAACTTTTAATTATATCACTTATTCTCAAGGCAGCTCTGCTATAGGACTAGTTTGTCTTTAGTATTGTTTTTGAGTTTTCTATAGTGGAGAGCTGATATGGATGGCAAAACCAATGTAAGCCATTTGCAAGGCCGTGTTTGCTGAAGCTGTTCAGCCTGGTTCTTTGGGGTTTATGCAAGAAGCTTCCCCTCCTTTTGCTAGCTTAAGCTAAAGTATAGGTGTCCCATGCAAAATGGGCTCAGGCTCACAATGTCACAGCTTCCCTTAATATACATGCATTGCTGGTCCCCCAAAAACAGCCTCATTGTGCTTAGTAATGGTCCTTCCCAAAACTCTTGGTTCTTGGTTTATGTGCAGATGATCAATTCTGGCTCCTCTTCCCTATGTTGTGGCAACAGATAACTAGAACACTGGCATTCTAGATCATACAATGTGATGCCTGCAGGAAGCTTAAAGATCATTCATTGGTCCTAGCCCTACCATTTAACTGATAAAGAAGCCAAAGCCCAGAGTGAAAAGGTATCCAGAATAAAACATCTATAGTGGTGCTTAACTATACAGATTCAAAACCGGATACCTTTACTCTTTCTTCTGTGCTATAACTTTTCTCTGGTTCTTGAATAAGAAGTAGGATTTAGAGATGCAGCTTCACATAATAAAATTTCTCACTCATGCAAAGTCCAGTGCAGATATTTCTGGCAACTCTCCTCAGATGGAGAGTTATGTGATGCTGCCATCTTCACAGATGACATCCAAGGTTGCAGCTGAATGGGGAAGAGATAGTGGAGGAGTCGCATTGCATATGTGACTATCTTGGTCTTCCATCCCATTCCATTGGGTAGAACTAATTTTATGATTCTATCTATGAAAAGAGGGATTGGGAAACATAGTACCTGGCTGAGCAACTGTTTCCTCAAAACACATTAGGAAGGTGAAAATTAAACTTTAGAGGTCAGTTAACTATCTAGCTATAAAATCCTTTCCCAAATATGTGCCTATAGACTTCCTCTTACATAGCCATGGCCACACTCAACACTGGCAAAAAAATGGAAAACTACGATTGAGTTTTAACTAATGCAAATTTATCTTTCAGCTGCTTATAGAATTATCCTCCCTGAGTAATGAATACCTGAATAAAATTGAGGTTCTGTGGAAGAAGAGGAGGCCAACTAACAGGGTCTTCTAGTTATCATGGCTAATATCTTTTTCAAAATAGTTACATTCAGCTGAACATGAGCAGAGAATAGATGTTACTTTGGCTGCTCCTGCAAAGCAAGCTGATATGGAGATAATTAGAGAGAGAGAGAGAGAGAGAGAGAGAGAGAGAGAGAGAGAAATGGAATGATCCTTGAATGATCATTGAATAATTTTGCCTAGATATCAACAAGGTCCATGCTGCCTATAGATTTATTTTCAATAGGATATTTAGTCTGAGTAGTTTTTATAGAAAAACATTGGATTTTGTTTAATTTAGCTGTTATGTTTTGTCTAGATCACCTCAAATATATTTATGAGATACCTAGTCAGACTTAAGACATGGCACATAACCAGATTAACTGGTTCAAACAAGAATCAGTACATAGCCCTGATTTAATTAGCACTATTCCAAACTGGATGTTCAGACAGAAACTTTTGCTTAAAGGAAACAGCAAACAGCAATTGTGAGCCAAAGGTGGCATAGCCGATTATGAGGCAATAAAATTATAAATGGTGGCTGCATAAACAAATGCACTAGACTTCACATATATATCAAAAGAGCATACATTATGCATCATTCTTTTCCAAGTTTTAAACACTCCAAATGGCACTTAATTTGGATAACTCTTTTGTCTGCTCTGGGCTTAAAAAGAGAGGGTTGGATTAAATGATCTCGAGGTCTCCTACTCTATAATTTTTCAGGCTTTTAGTCTTAATTTTAAATAAATTATAACCTATGGTTAAACTGCTGATGTTACTTCTCTTGGATTCCTGGGTAGCTAGTAGCTACTGGATCTTCAGTACATGTTTGATAAATAAATGAACTTAGAGTCCTTTTCATCAGATTCCATAGGAGAAAGGAGGTTAATTAGAGTCTTTGTCAACGGATATACTAAACCTACAGATTTTAGTTTGATGAGTGCTATTATGCTTTTAAAATATCTCTGCATGATCAAGTAACTATTATACTTGCATATCTGGTGACAATAAGTAGTCAGAGACAGATGTTCTTATAGTTGTTGATTTTAAAAGTCATCCAGTTCATGAGATATGATGTATTTTACTACAGCAATTATTGTAAACATCAGAAATTGTTTTTTGTTTGTTTGTTTGTTTGTGGTTTTTTGGTCGTAAGAAATCAAAATGTAAATAAAGTACAATAGGACATCATAAAGTTTTACTTTTAGAGTGGTTATTTTTATTTTATGACTGAAACACTTTCCATGACTGATCAAGGGCTTCCCAATCTCTTGTGAGCTAAGATAACCTGTCTAAAGAAAATCCGATTCAGAATTAATCAAAAAGATTCTTAGGTAAACCTGAGTGGTGGGTAGGGTAGAGGATTGGTGGAGATTATAATACATCCTGTACTGAGTTTTTTGGTGACATTTCTATGAAACTAATGAAATGCAAACTAGTGTCTGTATTCATCAAATTTTTAATTATTTCTTAAAATGAGACAATTTATACGAATATCAGATCAACATGTTGTTCTTAAGTTTGTTCTTTTAGTGGCAAACTTCCTATTCAAAGAGAATCTGACAGTTCCTAAAGGAAGGGGCCACCCACATTGCTCTTAAACAGGAAAAAACTACTCAAGACCAGTATCTTTGTTACTTAAGTCATTAAGAAAAAAATAGGAAAAAACTTAAAAGTAATACATTTCAAAATAAAGAAATATGTTTTAAGTTAGTTTTGCCACCCTCCAATTTCAATTTAATCTATATTCAGAAACACTAAATTCTTTTATATTTTATCCTAATATTTTATTTTCAGAGAGACATTAACTGATAGATTATATCCTATGATATTGAATCCAGGTTATTACAGGAAATGTAGAAGGACTGAGAAGGAACAAAATAATAGGTCATTATACCTGCCTGTGTTATTAAAACATTGCTTCTTTGGATGTGACCAGGTCATTAATTTTAAAATTGGTTTTTGATTACTGTCTGCTTTTCTGGGGTATCAGTTTTTCAGACTGCTTTCTTTGCTCTTCTATGAAAGCTTATAAAGGGGTTTAATGTAGAAAATTATTTATTTCAGAAGAAATCTAAAACCTAAAACATTTGTTTTCTTAAGTTAGAGCTACAGAACATCTCATAGACTTATTACATGGGGGAAAAAGTGTCCAGGTCAGGCAATACATGTTTTCCAGTCTTGAAAACATGCAGACAGTGTAGTATCAAAACTCTTAAATTAAGTGAAAATCATCCTAGGAAAACATTTTTATGCAGAAAACAATTTTTAGAATATTATTTGATCCTGAATAATACTTTAAAATGTTCAAACCGACTCTTACGCATGATTATGCTGAAAACAAACAAACAAAAAATATACTAACTTATCAGACATTAGTTTACATATTTGCTTTAGTACATGCAACACATATTATTCATTCACATGCATAGTTTTGTATCTTCAGTAAGTATTAAAATGAAAATCATATGTAGATAACTTATTTGTGCCTTCTAATTTATATGCTGCTTATGTACTGCTTCTGAGGTGTGGCATACTGCCTCATAAATCGGGGTAGGTTTATCCTTTGAAGAGATGGATCAAAAGATGAGAAGCTGTGGACCATTTTGGAGCTCAGTGGTCCAGATGAGTGAGGATTTTCACTGCGAATCAGGGGGACCTGGTTCTGTTGTGGGTCTGCAGAATGTCTTGAACTGTTTTTCAATGTTTTGGGTTTGGCAAATCCAAAGTGTGTTTTGCTAAGCACTTTTTTCTACATTTTAAGCCCATGTGTATTATAAAGGAAATTTAATCCGTATGTTTTTGATTCTTTTACACTTAACTCATCAAAATGTTGTTTTGCAAGAGCTATTTGATGTCCAAGAAGACTTTGAGTCTTTTTTATAACTTTTAAAAGTTTTTGTCCCTTCTTAGGAACAGGAAGTTGTGTTTTTCTGAGGGACTAAAAAAAGTCTAGAGGCTAGAGTGAGTTAGGAGACTGCAAACCTAGGCTAAGCATTAAAACTAATTATACAGAAGACCCATATCATACTTTGTGCTTGGCTTGTTCTAAGCATTGTTGATGTTTTAACTTATTTAATTCTTACAACACCTTGTTAAGGTAGGTGCCATTACTATCCTTATTTTAAAAGAGAAGTTAAGTTTACCTGCCCAAAGGTCACCAAACTTGTAAGATTGAAACTGGGATTTGAAACAAGACAGTCTGGGTTCCTGAGTCAACACTTCTAACTACTATACTGTATTGCCTATTTCTACAGTGTTATCCTATAACTTAAAAACTTTGGACATTCCTTAAAATTAGTAATGTACCAATAGTGTATTAGATACGGAGATCATGTTCTTGCCCCTAAGAGAGTTAACTTTGTAATGAGAACAAATAGACAAAAACAAACAAACAAGCAAAAACAAAAACAAAAACAAAAACCACACACAAAAAAACAACAAAACAAAAACAAAAACCTAAAGAACCTTGACTAAAATACTGAAATCATGTTTCTTGAATATCATTTATCCATTCAACCATGACTCTTCTGGTCATTAGAGAGACAGAAGTCACGGAGTCATTTAAGACATTATCTGAGTACTCAGAATTACCACAACATTGCTCTTAGTAGAGAGAACTAACCCAGGAAAGTGTAGGATGAAAGTCATAGGAAGAGATGTGTGATATGGTGAGCAAAAGTCACTTGAAATGGTATCTTTTCCTCAGGACTTGTGTCTGAGATTCCAAATAAAAATTCTTTTAAAATAAATTGGAATGGTTTCTAAAGCACTGATGCTACCAACTGTATAAAACCCAAACAATGGTTTGAAATAATAAAAATTTATTGATTCTATTACAAATTTATGCCTTTCTTCCAAGCCCTCAAAAGAAGTCTAAGACTAACTGTATTTTGTGAAAATTACTTTTCTCATCAAAATTGTTTATGAAAACAAACATCTTTAAAAGACAGCCTTTTAACACTGCCAATATTCTCATATAAATTAAGCTAAAATAAAATATGCGTAAATGTTAGCTGAAAGTGTTAAAAACTGTTAAATTACCCCAAGGAAAAGAGAAAGCACATTAGTATTTTCCTTTGTGTTGAAAAGTAATATAGAAATATACTAAATAGAAAATCAATATGTTGAACAAAGACTTATGTTTTTAATCTTTCTATTAAATACTTCCAAGCAGCCAGAATTCTTGTTTCACATGATTCTCCAGAATCTGCCAATAAGCCCTTATTAGCTTTGTGATTTTTTTCAAATGTCAAGAGAATTAAGAAAAGTGAACTTTCTTCGGGAGCGGGGGTAGGGGAGGATGAAATCCCTGAGCCATACATGTTTTGCATGTTTCAACCTTCGAATTATCTTATTCAAATACTTACTTTTTGTAGGTTTATTGCAGTTTTTCACTTGTCTTAAAATAGTTTTCCCTTAAAATTCTTCATTGTCTTTTATCATATTTGCCAGAGCTATACTCATCTTGTCCTCCAGTTCTTGGAAACTGAGAAAGCTGCTCTGGATATATAAAATGGAAAAATAAATTCTACACAGAATGTGAAAGAATCTCAGTCTTATTTTAGCTTTACAATTATAAGGTATTCTCTCACTCTTGGTATTTTTTCTTCTAATAACACAAACCACAACAATTATTTCTTGTGATTCTCAAACATACATTTATGGATCTTTTTATTATTTCCCTGCACTGTCCCTGGGAAAAGAAACAAAAAGCAACTAAAAGCAGTTAGCTTCTGGGCTGGCTATCAAACATAAAGGATGCACTCACAAGACGAAGTTCTCACTTCTAATCCTACCTTTCCAACAATGTTGTCTTTAATGTAAAAACAGTCATGAGTACTAATTTTTAATGATTTGAGTACTTCAGTCTCTACCTATTAAAAAAATACATACAGAAACTAGCTCTAATGGGCTAAAATTGATAACAGTGTCACTACTGCAATGATAACCTAGAGTTGGCTCTTTGAAATTGGTAGAGGGAGTTCAAGTGATTTAGTTTGCCAAAACCATGATCTGATTCTATAGCTAATTTATGCAGCCTGGCTTTCAAACTCTTGGGTCCTTTATCTCTGTTAGACAATTGTCTGGGTAATGACAACTGTGGAAGTTTGCCTACTTTGTCTCATCTTTGTTTTCATACTGTGATCATGCGTCCTCTCTACTCAGGAGAGGAAACAGAGAGAGCTGAGTAGGTGAGTAAGAATTGTGGGGAAGGGCAATATTCCTGTAACTTCCTTTTTCAGGAGCATTGCCACACATCAGAAGTCTGTTTGCCTCAGAAAAGATGAATGTCCTGTAAAACACAAACAGCAAGTGTGCAAGTATAATTACAGAAGTGAATGACTTCAACATAAAAATCAATCCAAATGAGCTCTTTCCCTCACCAAAGTAAGAGACCAATTTAAAAAATGGAAGACAGTTACGTAGAAGAGCAAGAGTGGGACTAGACACATGAGAAGAAAAAGGACACACTAGAGGTGACAAGCTCAATTAGAAAAGAGGAGAAACCATGAATTTGAGTTTTGGTTCACTGAATCACAAGGTGGCTGTTATCTTCTCTAAGCATTTCTCCTCTCAAGATTACAACATCTCCTATGAGCCTTCCACTTCAGTGGAAACCGGGCAGGAAGTTTCTTGCTGTGGAAATTGGATGGGAATGGCCAAGGTACTTGAAGTTTTAGAAAGACTCTGAGAAAGTCATTCTTTACCTACATTTGCTTCTCTGGCCTGAGCCTGTAACAGAGCTTTGATTCCTGCCTTAGGCAAGTTGTAAATGGTTCAGTAGTAGAGGGAGAAGAAGATGAGAATGAAGCCAGGAAGAGCCGAAAAGTGTAGGCCTTGACATTTCCTCAGTGCTCTTAGTAAACAAGTGTGTGGACCAGACATGGCTTCCTGCCTGGGCAGAAGCTGCTGAGAGTGTAGCCCACAGTGAAAGCATTTCAGAGTGGAGGAGGGTGCTAAATGGGGACAGAAAATGACACAGAAAGCATGTAGGCTGGAGTTTCTGTACCCCACTTCTGGAACCGAAATGAAAGGGAGGGAATAGCTGCTCAGCAGAAATGTTGCAAAGTCCAGGGAAAGGGAAAGAAAGATAGAGTGAATATTTGTTGCATACTTATTATGCGTTAAGCTCCATACCAGCCACTAGAAAAATGTTAAGTCATTTAATCATTACAACTTGACAAGAAGGGAACTTTAATTCCATTTCCATAGATTTTCATATCTGATAAATCTAGATTTCTACTAGATTTCTGAATGAGTTTTGGAGAACTTTAGTAATTGGAGCAAAAGAACAGGAAAGATTTGAACTCAGAACTCTCTGTTTCCAAGGCTAATGATCTAAGTATGGCCCTTAAAAAAGCAGTTCAGCACAAAAAATTTCTTCCCAGTGAGGAATTCATACAACAAAGCACATAGAATATCTTTGGAAAGAAGTTGACTACCCTGACAAAATTTTAATACTCAGTGTATCAGTGGCAAAATGAATTAAGACAAGGGGAAAACCCTGCTCTTTCAATGTACCCCTCAAATGAGCCTCTGAGCATGTTGCAGTGGGAAATGTCTTAACGGTATAGTAGCCTCACCAACCGACACAGAAAGACTCACCAACCAGATTAAGGTTTATGAATCATACAGAATATTGATTCAATTTCAAACATATAGCAAGAAACAAGGGGCAAGAGATGGGGTGGGCTAACAAATTTAGGATAGGATCCAGTGGGGTAGAAAGGCCTCATTATCTGAATGCTTGAATATATCCTTTTTGCTGCATATCAACCTTTGCTGCTCACTGTGTGGTTACAAAGACCAAAACTTATGGTGAGAGAGAGGGCTCTAACAACAGGACGTGTCTGGAGCCAATATACTTGCTTGACTGCAGAGATGCAAGGGAAAATATGCAGTCCTATAAAGTGATGCTTGCCGATAATTGCTGAGTAGCCACAGTGTCTCTGGCAGAATGAGCTCACCAATAACTGATTAAAGGATTTTAAACTGTCATAAATATTTAATATCTTATAAATTTTATTTTCTAAAAAAAAAAAAAATCACTGCCATGGTTACTACTGCCAATGTTCTTCATTCCTCTTTATAGACTCGGATTTCTACTTGTTCCCAATTTTCTCTGCCCTAAGGAGTTTTTGTTTGTTTGTTTGTTTGTTTGTTTGTTTTTGGTTTTGGGGTTTTTTTTTTTTTGGTGTGTTTAAGGTCTTCTGGTGAATTTTATAAGCTCTTGTATGTCTTAAAAGAATCTTTATTCTACTTTCATTTCTGAAATATATTTTTACTCTATTATTGTGTAGAATTCTAGATGGAAAGGTTTTCTGTTTTTTGTTTTCTGGAACTTTAAAGATATTGATCCATTGTTTTCTGGGTGCATTTCTTCTGATGAGAAGTTAGCTATCATCCTTGTTCCTCTGTAAATAACGTGTCTTTCCCCTGGAAGCTTTATTACTAGTTAAGCAATAAGATTCTTATTTGCCTTGGTATAGTTTTCTTCATTGTTCTTATGCTTGGGGTTCATTGAGCTTTTAGAATCTGTGGATTTGTATATTTCTTCAAATTTGGAAATCTTTCAGTCATTATTATTGCAAATATTTTTCTGTCTCTTTCTGTTCTCTTCTTTGGGGACTTTAATTACATGTATATTGGGCTGCTTGAAGTTGCTGTCCCACAATTCCCTGATGCTCTATTTATTTGTCTCTCTTCTCCGCATTTCATTTTGTATAGTTTCTATTGCTCTGTCTTCAAGTTTACTGACTTTCTATGCTGTTTACTTTGCTGTTAATCCCATACAGTTATTTTCAACACCTGGCTCTCAATTTTGGTCTTTTTTAAAAATCATCTATTTCTATCCTTATCATGCTGACATTTGCCTCTATCTTTTTTAACACATAGAATATACTTATAATAATGGTTTTAATGTTTTTGCCTATTAATTCTGTCATTTTTGTAATTTTTAAATCTTTTTATATTGATTGATTTTTCTTTGATTTATGAGTTATATTCTTTTGCTTCTTTGGTAACTTTTATTGCCAAAGAAGTACCATATATTATGAATATTACCTCCCAGGGTGCTGGATATTTTTCTCTTTCTTTAAATATTCTTGAGCTTTGTTCTAGGATGCAGTTAAATTACTTGGAAACAGTTTGATCCTTTCAAGGAATGCTTTTGCACTTCGTTAGGTGAGAAAAGAATAGCATTTAGTCTAGAGCAAATTGTTATCTATTACTGAAGCAGTACTTTTCTGAGTACTCTACCTGATTCCCTGTGTATTCTAAACATTTTTTTATATGGCTGATGGGAACACAAACTCTTCCTGCCCATTTTTTTCCTGAAGTCCTTTCCTCGGTATCAAGTAGTTTTCTCACACATGTGCTGACAAGAATTTGGCTAAAAATTCAGGGGAACTCTTTACAGTTCTCTGGCTTTCTCTCTCTCTGTACAGCTCTCTCCTTTCTATGAAATTTGCCCTTCTCCATGAAGTTCTCTTCTCTTTAGTACGCTATCCTCTGAATTCTAGTTGCCTTGGGTTCCCTGAATTCTCAAGTCTGTATCTATAACCCAGGGAAACTGATGGGTTGTGTCTGCATCTCCCCTCCCTGTGCTGCGGCCTCTGTAAACTCTCTCTACAAACTTTCTTCCAGTCTCCTGTTATTCCTGTCCAGTGTAGGGCTCACCACAAATTTTTTTCATTTCCCCAAGGCCACTGTCCTGTGCTGCCTGTGGTCCAGTGTCTGAAAATCATTAATTCATATGCTCTGTTCAGTTTCTGAATTGCTGAAAGAGGGAGGTCTCTGTTATTTCATTTTGACCAGAAGTAGTAGTTATCTCAGTAATCTTGGGTGATTATTTGCTCCTTCCATCTTTTTCTGTCTATGTTCAGCACATAAATGCTCTACTCGCTTTATCTGTGACTAAGATGTCTCAAGAGCTACTTACTTACTTACTAGGTGGACACATTCATATTACAGAACAGAATAATTTTTAAAATGTTTTCCTTATTACACAAGTACTACATGTTTATTTTTTTAAAAGTAGAAAAAAGCAAAAAGAAGAAAGCAAACATTACCATTAAGTCTTCTACATTGAGGTTACTATTTTGACATTGACATTTCCTGATATACTGACATATGTAGCAGCAGAAAGCTTATTTAGGGCAAAAACCTCGGTACTCACTCTACAGTTTGGGGAGGGGCAGTGTCATCTCAGACCTAGAGGATTCTTTTGTAGAGAAAACCGTCATGTTTCTTGGTGGGCTCTTCTGGGTTCAGTATTATGTATTCAGTTTCTAGGTCCTAGAAGTAGTTGGTGAAACAAATGAAACAAATACCACAGCGTGCACACAAGGTTTGGGATCTGGGGAGGGAGACAGATGTTAGGCTATCTCCCTCATGCTTTGAATGGAGAAGCAGGATTTAACACTATTAGACATTAATTTACAAGGCTCGAAAAATGTGGAGTTTAGAAAAATAGAAAGCATTTAGGATTTTTTTTTTCTGTAAACTTGGAAGATTATGCTTTCAAATTACCAGATAAAGGCAAAATCTTAGAAGTAATTAGCAAAATCCAAACATCTGGAATCACTCAACACACTTGCAACATCCTACTAAAACAAAGAAAGAAACATTTCAGGATCTGTGACTGTATCTCTTGTTTATCCTTTCTTTTACCTTGTAATGTTTCTATCCATCTCTCTCCAGCCTACTCTATGGGTCTCAGAAGAGCCCTTTTGGTCTGCAGCAAGTCCTGTGTTATCACTTTCCAGGTTTTTAAGCTCGGTCCTGGCTCTAATGTACTATCCTGTGATTGGATTGACCTACTTTTGTAGCTGACTCAGCAATAATGGATTCCAGCATCTAGGGGAAGTCTCTGCCTCTTCCTTTTACTTCCTTCTCCTGCTTCATACTCTAAAACATGTTGAAATGCTAAAAAAAAAAAAAGCAAAAGAATGAGAACTTAAAATGACAAAAGATACTTGATATATCTTGTTTTTCTGTTGTAATCCAGTGTGTTGAAGCAGTTGTGAGTTCTGAGTAAGCAAGCACACTGTTTGGCACAATGTGAGGGAAAAGATCCAATGATTTGTCAGTCATCTCGAGTGGTCAAGAGAACAGCCTCTCACCACTGATGCCATGTAGAAACATTTAGGCCAAGTGTCTGTTGCTCCGGTGTTGTTGTTGGAGTACAAGACATATCAACGGTTCTGTGTGACATACATGTGGAATTAATGGTGTGGTACTTAAATAGAACCACTCGTAAACTGAAGGTCTAGTTCCTGATTTAAAAACTTGCTGCCCTCAAAGCTGCACTACAAGTCTTTGTTAAGGTTTGCCAGTTTTAAAAAATTTTCAATATTTTCATCATTCTTTTCTTAAGTAATATGAGTTACATTAAGAAGGAGCAAAATTAAGAAGAAATGGAAACACCACAGAGGTGAAAAACTGATGAGTAAACATTTGTGCGGTTCCTCAAATGATGGCAAAGGGGAGAGCCATTGTTAGACACTAGGGAATTCCTTTTGTTCTCCTTTGTGGATTTTCCCACGTAAGTATCATAAACTGCTACAGGATTTAAATGTTTCGGCTTGTTGCAAGCTTCCTTAATTTGAATTCCAAGTAGCCAGGAGCAGACAACTAGCATGAGAGTCTAATAAATACTGATATCACAGGCTACTTCTCATTTAAATAACTTCTTATTTAACTGAGCATCAATTCTCTCTACTCCTTAAAGGACTCTAGGTATAACACTGTCCTAGGATGTTCCTACCACAACAACCTCAGTTTATAAAGAGGACAGTAGGCTTAGAAATAGGAAAAAAACTGTAGTTGCCTTTCAGAATGAAAGAGAGAGCTGAGGCAGCCAGACAGCCAGAGAAAACCTCAGTAACTGCACTTCATTAATAAAAAAACTTTTGATCATTTGGACAAGACAGGGGCTACGGTTAACTTCTACCTTATTGAGAAGACTTGTTGGTAAATAGGAGGGTAAATAGATTATGCTGTGTAAGATAACAGATTGTTTTACACATTTAGAGAAACCTGTGTTGTTAAATATACATGAGAACATAAAGATTGCATTTTATTTAAAATATTCTCAAATTCAGACTTTTCCGTAATTAGGGCCAGCCTTCGCCAAGGTGGTCTGAATTTGTTTTTCCCAGGACAGCTCTAAAGGGCCCACTCTGGGCTTAGCAGAACATACTGCTGGTTTGTCGTAGGGCCCCCACTCCTCACAGCTCTGTGTTAACAAACCGAATTCCTGATCACCTTTCTAAACCAGCTGCTGTCTAGCTTTCTTCTGTTCACCTCTGCTGCCCCTTATCACTATCTCTGTCTCATTTCTTCCATGTTATCTCTTTCAAAGATGCAACATTGACATCCTTCGAGCTCCTGCCCCTCAGCTCCACTTTCCAGGATACCTATAGTGTGCCTCCTTTCACGCACCAAAGAGTAACTATGTCCTCGATCCAAACAGTCTGAAACAGCTCATCCACATGACTTTTCCTCGATGTTGGTCCTCAACAAGCCTGGACACAATTAGTGAGGTTTCAAGACAGAAGAACCTGTTTTAAGCAAATTTATAAATGTGATGTGTTTCTGTTTATTTTGAAACTTCTTCTCACTTTCCTTATATTTCACCCCAGTCTTGGTAATTCCCTCTCTCTCTCTCTCACACACACATTCAAACAAGAAAAAATATCACCTCAAAACAATACTTTAGGAATCTCCTTTTTAAGTTGTTAGATATTACTAAAGTTTTGTTTTGTTTTGTTTTTAAATAAGCATCTCTAACAGCACAGGAGAATAATTGACAGACATTACTTATTTTTGTGTAAGTATGTATTTTATCTGACAGCTCTAGCGGGGTTGAGGTGCTTTGCCTTGGGACTATCATTTCTGGAATCCAGCAAACTAAAAAATACTAACAATGCAACCAGATTTCTCTGAGTATCTTAATATTTCAAGGACTTGGAATCAATATATAAAGGCACATAGTAATTTGTGTTTATGCTGAGCACAAATAGACCCCAAATAGTCATATAAGATTTACAAATAATACAGGTTAGACCTTTTGACCTTAAAGTAAGATGTTTCCAATGAAATCTTATCTGATCTTCTAGTCTAGGTTATGTTTCTATTTATACTCTATCACAGTATTTCTCTTCATGGGTTTTATCCCTATGGTACTGGTGTGATCACTTATTTACTATGTGGCACTCCCACTGTTATTTTTGGCTTTATGAGGATAGGGAGTTTATTTGTTCTATTCTGTACTCCAGTGCATCTCACTGTACCTGACATACAAAAGGTGATTAATAAATTTAGAAGCAATGATAGACGATCCCATTTTCTAGAGCAACAAATAGAAAAAAAAAAGCCATAAGAAAAAAATATAACAATAACTTTGTAGAGCACATCTGAAGGAAAGTTTAAAGTACTTTTGAAGGGTACAAGAGAAGACGTAAATAAATGTGAAGGCATACCATTTTCTTAATAATCACAAAGAGGCCAAGACACACTGAATTAATTTATATATTTACTATGTTCCCCTAATTAATTGTACTAATAAATTTTTTAACCTGAAAATATAATTCTAATGTTCCAATGAAAACAAAACAAACAGAAAAAGAGCCAGGAAAATTTAAAAGAAAACAGCAATAAGGAGGAATTATACCACCCAAATAATATAATACTAAAACTTTAATAATTAAACTTTGATACCGGTACATGACCAGGCTAACAGATAAATGAACCGATGAAAAAGTTTAAGTTGCATCTCGAATTAATGACAAAAGATACATTTTTATTAAATGATATTGGAACACCTTAGTAACCATCCGGAAAAAATTAAAGCTAAACCTATACTTCATGTCATACATTAGTATAAAATTCAATATGGATAGGAAATTTAAATGTAAATCTGAAACCATACATGTAAATGAAGAAAATGTAGAAGAATTTGTTTGAGATTTTAGAGTAGGGAAGACCTTTGTGACTATGTTAAAATTAAAAAGCCATAAAAGAAAGATCGACAAATTAATTAGACCATATCAAAAGAAAAAAAAAGATTTCTGCATGGTGAAAAGATAAAACAAACAAAATCAACCCCTTAAACAAAATAAAAAAGTAAAAACAAAACAGGAAAAACTACACAATTTTTATCATAGAAAAAGAAAATTGATCTCCCTAAGGTATCAAGAGTACCTAGAATTGTCAAGAAAAAGACCAAGAACAGTCCAATAGAAGATTGACTAGATTTTTAGTAAGTCTGTGGAGAAACAGGCATGCGTATACCTGTTGGTGGCAATGTAAATTGATAAACATTTACAAATAGCAACTTAGCAATAGCTATCATAATTGCACATGCATAAATTATATAAAATACATAAAATATAAAGTTGTGGATATGGATCTGGTGACCTTATGTTCATTAAAAGAGTCTAGTTCAAGAAATTAGAGGATCCTCATATAATGAGATATTATTGAATTTAAAAAAGAATGTCACTCTTTTATATACTGAGGGAAGACTTCCAAGATACTTATGTGAAAAAAAGATAAGATGTAAAATTGGGTGCACAGTGTAAAAAACATTTTACATATGTATGTTTGTGTGTGTGCATATACACATGCATGTAATATACATGTATATTGAAGATTCATAAGGAAACTCACAAAAGATACATAAGAAAATTCTAAGAGTTATTATTAGGGTGAGTTGAGAGTAGGAAGAGGAAACCAGCTGAGTGTGAAACAGAAAAGACAGACTTTTTACTGTATGACTTCTTACTGTTTATTTTATTTCTGAAATATGTTAAGGTAATACGCATTTAATAGATTAAGTAAACAAATTGAATTTAAGGAAAAAAATGACATCACCCAAAAAAGACAAACTTCATTCTATGAAATCCAGTACCATGGATTGAAAAACAATCCAATGGAAGGCTACCAAGGCTAGTGCCACAATGTTTTTGTTCTTTTTATTTTAGGGAGTCTTAAATCAGTTTCAGAAATAGACAGGAAACAAGCAAGTAAATAAATGTGTATGTTTATGCTAACATTTGTTGGTCAGTCTTCACTTACCCAGACAGACCAACAATTCCTTAAATTAGGAAGTGGATATCATCTCAGAATCATGACAAGACTCATGAAGGCCTAATTAGTGCCCTCTCTTGGGAGATGTTCATGGGGGTTGTGCTGCTGAAAGTGACAGAAGGCATTCTGGCATCTGTAAAGCAAGAAAAACCAAACATGGCAAAATCCAATAACTTTTCACTAGAAACTAAGCTATTTTGAGGAGACACCAAACATACTCTTTCCTGGACAGTGCCAACAGTAGCCTCTGACATTGCGATGTGAAAAGAGCACCACAATTAGAAATTTATTGCTGCAGTTGTACCATTTCACTTTTAATAACAGAAGAGCTAGAGATCATAAAACAAATTTCCCTTCCTATACACTCTTCTATCACAAGGTTACTCTTTGTAAGAGCATACAATGTACATATGTTCTAAACCCAAACAGAATAGTTTCCTTGATATTCTGTTTAAAATAGAGGTCCTGATGAAATCCACATGGCTCACATTCAACCAAAGTGATGTTGATTGACAAGAGAAAGAACTTCAATAACTGGCAAGAAATAGGACTTCATTGTGGATTGAGGAAGTTTACCTCCAAATTATGAGGCTGAGATGGAAATCTTAAATTCCTTAAGATTTAACTAGAGTCATTCCAAACTCCTGACTTCCTTTGACATCAATGGCTAAATTATTTTCCAACCTCACTTTGCCAGGAAAGCCTGCCAGAACCATCTTTGTGCTCATCATCTCTTGGATGAACTATCATGAAGTGATAAATGGGGCATAGGGACAAGGAGCAGAGAGGGGGAAGGGAAAGTAACCCCAAATGAGTAGAACAGATTACAAAGGTTTTGTTAAACTACTTCAGGCCTTGGGTCGAGAGAGTTTTAGGATGCCATCCCGATATCTTCTTCTTCTTCTTTTTTTTTTTCTCATAGTGTTGTTAACTGTTTCTAGGAGATAATTTAAACTAAATTGCTACCTTAACATATTTTTTCTCTCTTTTTTTTTTTTCAGTAATACAACCTCTGTTCTCAGCAGCTCTGTCCCTTTGAACCCTTCAGAAGGATTAGTTTAATCAAAAATTTGCATTCCTGTTCACTTCGTACATTTGAAATGACTAAGTCTGAGATAGATATTTATAGCTCCTTCATTTTCTGAAATGTTTATACGTATCTGTGTATAAATATATATAAATATTTACTGGTTACTAAAAACAATATACAAATAAAAGCCTGTTTGCCTTATTCCCTTCTGGATTCCCCATGCCCAGCCCAAGTCTTGGTAATCTCTACATCTATAATAATAATGCCTTTCTCGTAGAGATTTGTTGCACTTAAATTGTGCTTAGTGAAATGCTTGGCACATAGTAAGCACTTCCAAATGTTAGCTGTTTGTGCTGTTCAGTCTGTGCCACTCTGTCTCTTTCAGAAAATTTATGAGAGGACAATAATTTCCAACATGACATGTTGTGTACTTGGTTTGCTCAGAGAAGAATTTTGATTGTTTTTAAATGATACTTAAATTCCCATTGCCTGTTTTAGTATCAGTGTTTCCAGCTACTGCTTATTTTTTTCTCAACATTTTGAAATTTTGAACACTAAGTGATTATAGAAGTAGAATATTTGAATAGACCATCATCAATTATGGAAGAAAACTCTGAATAGTAGAAAACTACCTCAAAAAAAAGCAGGCACAGATTTTTTTTCAACTGATGTGTGCTATTATTTTAAATTACTGAAGAAAATATTTTTAATCTGTTCTAATGAATATAAAAAGATAGCCTGTCTTTTTAATTTTGTAATGCTAGAAAAATCCCAATAACAAAATTTGACAAATACAGAGTCAAAATAAAATTATAGACTAATTTATCTTACAAAGACAGTTACCTAAAAAGAGGCAAATGTCAAAATTTATAAATTAAAGAATTAGTTATGCTAATCCATGAAATTTTTCCCTAGAAATGAACAAATAGTTTAACATTTAAAAAATTATTAATGCATTCTATCAATTAGTCTAATAATAATATCCATAACAAAATTTCAATAGATGTTTGAGAAGACTTTTGATATCGTTTAATATCCACTTCTGATTTAAATGTTTTTCAAAAATTGGAAAAGTAGGATATTTCCTTGGCAAAGAAATGCTATCATATTTAATGGTTGAAATCATAGAAACATTCTGATAGCATGAAGAATTTGGTGTTTATGATCATTATTATTATTATTTAGTTTTATCCTAATATCTAACCAATGAAATTAGACATGAAAAATTAAATGAGATATTATAACTGAAAATGTGATTACTTCTTTATTTCAGACCGTCTAATTATATACTTGGCAAAAACAAAAAATGAATGAAAAACTCTGAGAAATAATAAGAATATAAAATAAAATTGCCAGACAAAATAAATGCAAACAAATAATATTTCTTACATTGCAAAACAACTAGTGAGAAGATATTTAAAACATAACATTCTAAATAGCAATAAAACAAAAACAAAACAAACAAAAATACCCAGAAAAAACATTGAAATAACTTTCAAAAGAAGTTATTTGGGGCTATGGGGACAATATAAGGAAAGTTAGCAAATTTACCGAATGATATAATTGGAAATCTTAGTACCTGGAGAGATATTTCTTATTTTTGTTGGAAACATAATAAATATGTTATTTATAAATTATTTAAAAATTTAATACTATCTTAACAAAATAATAATGATTACACTTTTATGATTTTGAAGATCATCTGGAAGTATTAATAAGCAAGAAAACTAAACTGATGAGGATGCCCCTACTCTACCAGATATTAAAATGTTTTTAAAGTTATGGTACTGGGAGAATAAAGAATACAATGCACATTACTGAAATAGGCCTTTGTATGAGGCTGCTATTTAAAAAAGAACACCATTTCCAAAGGAAGCTAGAAAACAAGATTTTGACAAAATGTTATTGTAAGCAACAGCAAATATAGCAGAAATATTAAAGTATAAAAGCCATTGGTCTATGATCACTTTTACCAGTTTTCTCAACTCCTCATACCATGTGATTTTGGCAATAAACTGATCATGCTGCACCTCAAGAGTCAGATATATGCCCTGGGGTGACTGATCCTTAGCAGGATTGGAGTGTGTGTATACATTTGGGAGATTGTTTTATTGTGTAATAAGACAACTGAGAAGCAAAAAGAATATTAATAAAATATATGTGGGGTATGAAGGTGGATGAGACATTGAAAACTTGTAAGCTCGTGCCCGGATAAAAGTATAGAGTATTACTGTTTCCTTCAGGGTCTCCTGCACTCTTCCCATCTATCTTCATCCATTCCCTCTCAGATGGTTATCACTGTCTTGAAGTTTTTTCATTTCCATTGTTTCACTTATTTTCATATATTTCAACACATTTTTTGTAACCATAACAATATATATCTGTAAATTGTGTATTTCATTCAACCTACGTCCTGAGATTCATCGATGGTGCTGTATGGAATCAAAAAAATTGTTGTTTTGCTGCTGTACAGTGCTCTATACTTATTTTCCTCCATAATTTATATATATATATATATATATATATATATATATATATATATATATATTTATATACCGACAGACACACATACACACATACATATTAAGTTCGTGTGTGTGTATGTACATGTATATATGTGTATGTATACACACAAAATTATTTCCACGAACAAGGCATAACTTTCCATTTACAGTCTCATTTAAAGTATTTCAATAAAATTTTATGATTCTCTTATAAAGCACTTATATATTTTTTCATGTATTTATTCCTAGGAAATTTATATTTTGATTCTATTATATATTGACTATTTTAAAAAAACGAATAAGCTGGATCAATTACGCTGTCTTGCACGTATTGTTATTACTGATAAATTGATCTAGTACTATATAAATTAAGATAATAGCACTAGTTCAAATTTATCAGTAATAACAATGTGTTATTTTCTCCAACTTTTCTGTTTCTTTTATAAGTTTTTTGGATTGATGGAATATTTTCTCTTATTCCATGTTTTGTATTTATTGGAAAGTTAAATGTGCTATTGGTATTTGCATTATTTCCCTAGTCATTTTACCATGCATACCTAACTTTTTGAAATCTACACTTAATCAATACCTATAACTACATTTGAATACTACCTAGCTCCTTAGAACAATGGAACTCCAATTTTGACAGCAGATTTACATGCTGTTGGTGGTATGTATTTTAGGACTATTTTTCACCTCATCTTTGCAAGAAATTGTTACTCAACACCTGATGATTTAGCCATCTAGTTACCTTTGTTTTTGCACATCATTCCTTTCTCTTGCATCTCAGATCTTCCATTTATAATTACTTTCTCTTTGTCTGAGGTACACCATTTAGAAATTCCCTGTTGAGTATCTGTTGATGGAAACTTAATTTATATTTATTTAAAAATGTCTTTATATATTATTCTTTAAATATATTTTGTTAAGGGCACAACTCTGTATATATACTTATTTTTTTCTCAACATATTGAAGAACATACAATTTTACTATCTCTTTCCATTGTTTCAGGGAAGTAATTTCATAGACTAATTATCATTTCATTTCAGGTGAACTGACTTTTCTCTCTGGTTACACTTTTTTTTTTTTTTTTTTTTTTGCCTTTGGTGTTGCATACTTTCATCATGATGTGTCTAGGTGTGGGTTTCTTCGTATTCATTCTCTTTTGAACTTTTAGGCCTACTGGATAAGAAGGTTGAATAAGAAGATCAGTTGTGAAAAATTCTCGGCCTTTATCTATTTGAGCATAGCCTGTCCCCTGTGTTTACTCACTTGCCTTTGGGAGTTCTGTCTGAACTCTTCTTGTCTCCTCTGACTTTCTCTTCTCTTTGACTCTGTCATTCTGTGCTGCGTTAGATCTGTCCTCCTGTTCATTCACTCTCCAGCTCTATTTAAGCTCTAATGAACTTTTCCATTGAGTTTTAATTCTAGCGATTATATTTTTTTCTTTAAGTTCTGCTTTTTACATGTATTTTACATCATTTTTAAAGGCTCATTTACTTCATTTATATTTTTAAAGCTTCTCACTTTATTTTGTTAAACTTATAGACCATACAACTTACAATTTGCCTGATGATATGGATAGCTAATGGTATCTTGGGTTGTTCATGATACCTTATTTCCTTGTGCCTGTTAAGAATTTTATTAAATCATGAATTTCAGTTCCTTGGAATTCATCTTAGTAAATTATTTTAGGACTAGTTTAAAGGTGGATTTCTTCAGGGATGATTTGTATTCGTTCTGCTAGTCTACTGGAAATGCTACCAACTTGGAATCACTTTGAATTAAACTCTGGATTGAATTTTTTCACATTTTCAAGGTAGAGTAAATATGGGTTATAACCCACGTAAGGGAAGCTTATGGTTTCAAATTTTCAAAGGAGTTTGTTTTTGTTTCTCTCCCAGCACCAGCATCCAAGATAATTTCCCTTGCTGTTCTTCGGGGAATAGGAGAAGGATGTGTTTATTTATAGCTCACCATAACACAGATGATACCTTTAGGACATCAAGTATATATATATGGTAGGTGACCCCAGTCTTTGTCTCTTGTCTTCTATAACTTGATAAGCCTTGAGTGCTGATGCTCAGGTTAACCTGGAATCAGCCTTCAGAATGCAAGCTGTTCTTAGTTTTTGGCTAATAGCTCTAGGTTCCTTCTTTCCTTTAGTTATTAGAGCCTAAAAAGTTGTTACTTCCTGATAAATTACAGATGCATTAAGAAGATTCTTTTAAAAACCCAGCATTTTAAGTTATTATTAGCAGAAAGGTTTGTCAGGATCACTAGGCAACCATATGGAAACAGAATTTCCAGGATCCACTTTTCAGAAGGGATGCTCTCTGTATCTCATATCTTCTGGATACTTGCACAATTCTTGGTATATCTTTGAATTATATTCACGTTTTTTTATTGTTTTATTGTTTTTGATTTTTTTTATTAGTTACCAGATGTGAAGTTAAAATTTTCTTGGAAATTTGAAGAAAAGCCTTGTTTTAGTATCTCATTTGAGTCTTCTGGGATCAGTATTATATCAAAATGCATTCTTAGTGTTGTGGAAATGTGGATAAATAAATAACTTGGGAATATAGAGGATGAGCTTGGAGCATTTTGTAGTGCCAATAACTAAAAATGTTCTCAGAAAATAAAAACCATGATAATGGGGATGTCAAAGGGACACAGGAACCAACTGAAGAAGCTCTCAGTGGCCAATACTGGAACAATTTGAGAAAAAAAAAAGCAAGATAGTATTAGATTATAATCCAAAGTATAAATAAATATTCATGTGCCTACACTGATACAATAAATTATTGAACAGGCAAATAAATGGGGGAATATACAACATAATTCTAAATAATCTATAAAGATACTGCCCCTTTAAGGAAGTGAAGCATAACTCCACACTTCCTAATGTGGGCTGCTCGTAGTGAGTTCTCTCAAAAGTATGAAAAGGTGGGGAAGGAGAAACTTTACAGTGGAGAAACTTGATAATCACTATCTTAGCCAGGTGATCAAGGGTAAAACATCAACAATGGTAAGGCATGTGTATGATATGTGCCCCGCATATGTGATGAGGACGACCCTGTCGTTCTGTAGACTTCCTTCCAAAATACCCAGCAAAACCGGATTCCATGACAAGCTCAAATAACACAATGAAATAATCCCCCAAATAAAATCCCTTTTGCTATAAATCACCATCCAAAATTCCCACCTCTCCAAATTTTGTATTTTGCAGACTCTTATGTCTTCAGTTTTATACTTTGCTTAGTATCAGATTACAGCTCCCGTTTTCTGCAGTTGTTTACCTTTCACTAAAAAAACAAACCAAAACGAAGTAATTAAATGGGATATTCCCTCAATTTTACACAAAACCTCTGCCTCTGGCCTCATTTGTACCGTTAGCCTTACTTCTTGCATATTGCTTCCTTCCTTCCTTCCTTCCTTCCCTTCCTTCCTTCCTCCTCCTCCCTCCTCCCTCCTCCTCCTCCTCCTCCTTTCTTTCTTCTTTCTTTCTTTCTTTCTTTCTTCTTTCTTTCTTTCTTTCTTTCTTTCTTCTTTCTTTCTTTCTTTCTTTCTTCTTTCTTCCCTTCTTTTTCCTTCTTTCCTTCCTTCTCAGTTTTCCATTGATTAAAACCTCTCCACCTGATCACCATCGACATCTATGTCACTAAATCTAAAGGCAGCTTTTAATCTTCATTCTCACATAATCTATCAGAAACATTTGAAACTAGACTCAACTTTTCTATATGAAAAAAAAAAAAGAGAACATTTACTTGAAACATCCTCACACCATGAAGACAAAGCTTTAAGAGGTTCAATGATCAGATATCTTGCTTCTCCTGGGGAGGAGTGAATATTAGAAAAGTGAGTCTCTTATTCCTTTGGTTTCATTCTTCCCTCTCTGGTGCCCTCTTTTCAATCACCTTGAAGGCCCATCCTTCCACATCCTACCCGTGGCTTAAATTTTGCCTTATAAGTAATACAACTATAAGTTGTAGTTTATTTTGAAGCAGAAACCTTTCATCTGAGCTCCTGACTCATATTTCATAAGTATTTGGCACATCTACTTAGATGTCACAAAGATTCCTCAAATTCAAGATTAAAAGTTATGATCTGCCTTCCAAGCTCTCTCTCTTTGCCATGCTCTCTATCCCAAAGAATTGCACTACTGTCCATCCATCCACTTGCATGAGTCAGAAACCAGGAGTAATCTGGGTACCTTCCATTCTCTCACCTCTAGTCCATAATCATGACCTGTCAACTACAACTTTTAAAATTTTAAACATCCATCAATTTATCTCCATTTAACACCTTAATCCAAGCTTCTTTTATCTCTCATCTGTGCTATTTCAATAGTCATAACTTTTTCCTCTTAGCCTTCTCTTCTTGTATTCTCCAGCCTGTTGTGTTTTTGGAGTAGATTTTCAAAAACAAATCTGATCCTGTCACCTCATTGCTTAAAACTTGTCAATAGCTTTATAATACTCTTTTAATACTCAAACCTATAGCATGGTCCCGAGGCCCTGCCTGGTCTCACCTCTGCCCCTCTCTCTAGCTTCATTCTCACCATCTCTATCTTTCTGTTTGTATTGCACCTACACTGGCTTATTTCATGTCTTTGGATTCTTGGGCCCGCTCTGTGACAGTTTCTCTCTGTCTTGAAAGCTCTTTTTTGATTAATCCCAGTTAAACAAAGTTCATGGCATTTCTATAGGAGAGTTTTCCCGGATGCAGATTCTTTTGATAAAAGCTTTCACATCCCACATGCTTTTTCCCTTTAGAACACTTATTTCCATTGGAAAGTATACATTCATTAGGGATTGTTAATTTCTCTAAAAAAAACCCTGCATTTTGCTTACCATTATATCTCCAGAATTTAGAACAATTCCTAACACGTACTACATATTCAGTAAATATTTGCTGAATGTGTGAGTGAATGAAGAGTGTCCCATTCGGACACTCAATGCCTCTTGACAAGAATAGGTGGCAGCAGAATAATAGACACCATATCTTAAGCATCTCTAATTCTACTCTGTCATTCTCTTTGGTTTTCCAAAGTCCAAAGATTCAATAGAACGTATATAGCAGAAAACCCACAACTACACAATTTTAAGCCAATGTAACTCTTGTAGCAAAAATTATTTCCAAACAAAAGTAAGAGAAAAAAGAAAAAAAATATTTCAGCCTCACTAGGATCAATTAATCAGTTTGTTCTAGCCTTTCAAGTTTGTGTCCTGGAAATTCAAATTCATCTGAATTTAGGAGAAATCCCCACCATTAAGTTAAAGGTGACGCTATGCCTTCCATATGCAGGAAAACAAACCCCTTGTCCATCTGGCATCTTACATCAAAAAAAGGCATTTAAGACAACATTGTCTTCCCACAAAATGGTGGCATCCTCCGTACTAAGTTCAAGGCTTTCTTCTTCCCTAGTACTCATTTACATCTTTTAAACCACTTTAATTTCCTTCTTCTTTTGTGTTCCTGGAATTCTAGCATTGACAAAAGAAAGTCTCTGTTTATCGATCACAGGCTCCAATTCTCCAGGCCATATACCAAGCACCTCTCTTAGCATCATTTAAAGGGATGGCTTCTCCATACACACTGTCTGAGCTTTTCTCTAATTCTCCACGCCCTGCAGGGGCCCAGGGTTTCTTTTTCCTGTGTCTCAGCTATCTTTTTTTTACTGCTTTGTGCTCTGGAATACCTTGGCCCAAGAATCTTACTCTAAGGTCCATAGGGACCCCAAATTTTTGTCAGTCGAATTCTTGCACTAAAGTCCCCATTTACCCTTGCAGATCTAAATCCAAAACTGCCTGATTTGTTTCTCTAGCTTCAGAATCAGCTATGCAGAGAATGTATGTTCTTTTTACTTTCCATATCTGTTTAGCTTGGTCTCTAAGTAGTCAACTTTTTTCTTAAGTAAAATTCTCTTCCTCCAGGTTAGGTCAGTGGGTCTTTTTTCTCTCTTCCTTCTTTTGTCTTTTTCTTTTTCTCTCTTTTTATCCTCGCATTCTTTTTTCTGACAGAAAGACTAAAAATCTTGATTTAAAAACTAATCCCCTTCTTCCCTGAATCTCTTGTTCCTAGAAACAGAGTTTTCTGACATATTTATTTTAAATTTCCTTTTTAGTCCTTGAATTTGTAATAATGACACATATTTTTTTCTCCACCTTACCTCAAAATATAATATATATGTTTTATAATAAGAATCGTGTTTCATTTAAACAGTTGACTGATTAAGTCCATCTCCTTGTTTTGTTAAACTCACACTCTAGACTATCCTATATGTAATGAATAATCACATGGTGGGATGGCAGGGGGCACTGAGTACCCTAGGAGGCTGCAGACAATGTAATGAATCCAAGAGTCACCAAATGCTACTGAGCACATGAAATGCTGGATGGTAACCATGTAAAGGTGCCCTGATATTTTTGTGTAATTTAGACATTCTCCTGCCTCTTCAGGCATTCAAGTTCTGCTTATCTAATGCCAGCCTGCAACACAAGTTGTTGGTGGCCCAAAATGAACCACCTCAGCCCATAGGAGTCAAAGACAATTGCTGCAGCCACAATCTATAGCCACTTAGGCTATGGTGCCACAATCACCTACATCAAGTGACAGAGCTTTGATTTCCCCATGGGATATTTTGGCCCCAAAATGCTAGCATCTGACCCTATACCCAGTGGATTCCATTGGCAAGACAATGAGTTAATACAGGAGATGCCAATAACCTTCTCCTGTCTAGGATTTCAGCAGGTGGAGGGTACAGAGTAAAAAGAGAAATTAGTGCAGATATTATTTTTTGTATGAATTCAGTTAGTGCCAACAAGACTAGAAAAATGTGCTTTAGCCAAGACATCAATTAGATACTCAGATTAACTGTTCCTTCTTAAAAGTGTGGAAATAAATACAGATCAACCAAATGAGGACAAGTAAAGGCTATTTATTCAGAACTTGTTATAATAAGAGAGTAAGCATTATCCTTTGCATTTGGCAGAGACTCAAATTCAGGCAGAAAGAGTAGGAAAGCTCTGTAGTGGGAAAAAGGGAAGGCTTCAGGTGTGCTCTGATTGGAGGCTATTGGCATAGGGAACTGTAGGCAGCTAACTAGAAACAGGACATTCTATGTGATTGGTTAGGGGTGTATATTTAGCCTTTTCTGATTGGTTTAAGTAGAAGTAGGACAAAACTTAGGGAAGCTGTCAGTTATAAATCAAGTCCTGACCATTTGGGGCCAATTATTACTGGCGTTATTGTTAGGCTTCTTGGATTGTTACTAGAGATAACAGTCTGACTTCCTGCACACTTACAGCAGGCTGGCTTCCTGACTGGATATTACAGATAAAGGAATTGGTTTGCAGGGAAGGTTGCTGTAAGTTCTGGGATAGAGTTTTAATTTTATTTATGGTATGAGCATTGTCCGTTTGTATATTCAGTCTTTCAGAGGCAGAAGAAGACCAGAAAGAGGGAAGAAAATGCCCTCTGTTGCTATCTCAAATTCCCAAAGAAGGGGCAGTTTTAAGGGCAAAAGCTTAACTATGAAAAAAGAGGCATCGATATATAGTCCCTGTGCCCCCAATCTTGAAAATTTTCATTGAGGCTTTGTCTCAGAAGTAATCAAGGAAAAGTGGTGTACAAAAACAAACAATTGCAAACTGAGTTTGAATTAAAATATATGTCTAGCACAGAGAGGATTTCTATTTGAAATAATTTTTCCTATGAAAACACTAGTAGTGATGTGTTTTTTTATAGTACCTGGTGACTGCGTGGGGAAGGTGCGCGTGTACTTGAGGGTGCCTGACAGAAGAAGGAAGGAGGAAGCAGAAGAGGAAGCCCAAGAGATGTGATCTGAACCCTCAGAACTATGTATGATTCAGAGAGACTTGGGGAAATGCCACTGTTAATTTTACCTTTGAAATAGACTGTATTGGTTCAGATGCAAATACAACAGCCATTCAAGTGATGCACAAGTGAAACCTCTTAGCCTTGCTACTTGATTTGTGTTTCTGATCATTCTGTTGATGGGTTGGCTTTAGCAGAGCATGTCCTGGTTACTATTCATTGTGATGGATTTTACAATCTGACCTCTGTTTCAGCAGACCAATGGCAATGAAAATGAAAGGTATTTGGGAGACCAGCCAAAATATCTGTACTGCATCTATGAAAAATGGAAACCCAAATGCCCTGATAGCCATTCTAATTTGCCTAGTTTACCTGGTGTTAATTGCTTTCTGGCCTTACCCCTTCGAATAGGCCTTGAAATTTCATATCCTGTTCACTTGAAAATTCAATGTTTTAACCCTTTCATAGTGCGGAAGTGGATGCATCTTCATTATCTTTTTTTGGATTTTACTAAAGACAGTTCAATTAACCTTTGAGTAGTAGGTTTGACAATTCTGATGTGGCATCTAACCCTTTTCTTGAATTTCTTCCTCTACTGAACTTTTGGAGCTAAGATCAGGAAATTATTACGAATGATTCATTTATTTCCTAAATCAGATGAAACAATGGGAGTTTGTGCAAGAGTTTATGTTTCTAAGCTGATTTTTAAAGGACGGATTTCTTTTTTGTTGTTAATGTACGCGCCATCTTTTACTGCTATAGGTCACCTTGTATGTATTTCCTATTTATCTGTTTCTCTACAGAAAACTCTTCTGTAGACTGAAAAGAAAAAGTAAGCAAGCAAATCAGTCAAAAGGCCTTTGGACCACCCTTTTAAGTAGATGGTCTGTTCCCCCAGAGCATTTTGAAATTGCACTACTGCCCTTCCTTGCATTTAATGAGACCTATGGGCAAACACATGATTCAGTTGGAAACTAAGAGGCAGAGTTTAAATATGCTTCGATGACAGCTGGCTTACTTGTGTGAGCTGTTGCAAAAGAACCTTACTAATGGTTCAAGCAGATGGACAGAAGGAAGAAAGCTAAATGCTAGAATGTGTGAGAGGCCAAAGGTCAAGGTGAATGAGCCTGGTGATTTCCTGAGGTCTGTGGGTGTTTTGTGTTGTAGCCTAAATTGAGGGTTGTTTTTAATTTGATGCATTTTTCTAAACTTTAAGTAGGTTCATTAAACCAAAAAAAAAAAAAAAAAAAAGAAAAGAAAAAAGAAAAAAAGGGCTCAGCTCTTCATTTAGTTCCCAATTAAATTTTGAGTTTTAACTTCCAAAATAATATAGCATTTACTTGTAAAATATAGGCACTTATAATACATTTTTAAGGGTAAGCTCAAAATAGTTTATTTAACAAATATTTTTTTTTACAAAACATGATCCCTTGAGTTTTTTAATAACAACAATGCACATATAATATATTTTTAGCCCCCTTTTTAACTTAAAAATAATTTTTCTCCTGGGGCAGAAGAATTACAAAACAGTTTAAATATATTGCATAAAGAATAACTACCACTTGGTTCTTTCTAGAAAATCTTGCTTTCCAGTTATTTGCTGAGATTTAGGTTAAAAATTTGATGTCATTTTTCTATTTCTTATGATTTTGTAACTATTATATCTTTCAGGTTTAATCAAGTTTTATTGAAACCAAGACATTAACTAACCATTGGTTTGACAATCAAGTTCTTTAAAGGAGGTCATAAATTTAAAAGGGAGATTGTTTTTGTTCCAAAAAAGAGATTATTTTGAAAGCTAAAATATATATACCACTTATGGAAGGAAACAAAGTAAAGCTTTGTTGCCCAAGGTATGCCCTATATTTCTCTGGTTCAGGGAATGGAGCAGACCCCTGCAAGTGGAGAGAGGTTTTCAGGCACCATCCAGCTGCCTTTCCTCCAACAGAGATGTCATTGGCACTGGCAGTTGCCTTGGAGTCAGTTATATATTTATCGAAAAATAAAATTTTAATTATATGAAACCAAAATTTTCAGGCTATGTAAAATATAAACATGGCAGACATATTGTTTGTCATCTTGATTTCCAAACCCTTTCAGACTGAATTCATTTGGGAATCATAAAAAGTTGCCAGGAGTGGTCATTCAAAAATTGCCTCAAATCACAATTAATAGCTCTTCGTTTTCATTTTTAATACATACATGGAGGTGTTTGTATTGTCATTTCAGGAATAATTCACTATGATCAGCTACATTTTAAAAATGAGTGCACAAGTAGAAATTGAGGTAATTTAAAACTAAACATTCAAAATTCAAAGTAACATCCTTCTCTTAGGTGGTTGATTTTTCTTACACATTGGTTTCTGGTGATCTACTAGTGAAGTCTTTGAAAGTTATAATTCATTATTAACTGGGAAACACCTCCCTTCCCCCCCCAAAAAACGTAGAAAACAAAATGTAACACTGACAGAAGGAAGAAATACAAATAAAGGAGTTACTTCTTTGTATTAACTGCTTCCTGTTTCCAGCAAAAGATTGACTAAAAAAAATTTTAAAGATTGTATTTAATAAGTGATATAGTAAAGAAAAAATATCCATTCTACTAATTTAATTAATTTCCCCTAATGGCTTTAACCTAACCAACCACTTTTAAAAACAAAAAGATACAATTTTTGCTGACAGAGACTTGAGAGGAGTTAAGAAATTAAAGAGACGATATGTCAGGAAATAACTAAATTATGTAAAGTTGGCTTATTTTTGAATATAATTAAAATACATTTTAATATGTAATATAAGTGTTTTAAATTACTGTCCAGTTATTGTGAGTGTATGTTTACTATTTCCAATTGCTGCCTTTTGATGCTTTTTAAAAACTCATGTCTAGAAAACTCTCCTTTTTGTCTGATAGCGTAACTATGAAAAAACAGGCAGTCTGGGTAGTGAAAAGAACAGTGGGCTTGGCTCCTGCAAGATGTGGCTCCAATCACAGTTCTATCAACTGACTGGTTTTGTGTGGTTGGGTAAATTCCTTAACTTCTCGGAGTCTTCGTTTCCTTATTTATAAAGTGGAGTCGATACCTAATTTACAGGGCTGTTGTGAATTTTAAGTGAGATAATTCACGTAAACCAGCAAGATCTGTTCAGCACTTATTAGTTACCTCTTTAAATTACTTGACAAAAAAAAAAACCATTTATGTAGGCATTGTGCTAAATGCTTTATATGTATTTGTCTTGTTTATCTTAACATGAAAACAAAAACTCATGAGGAAGTTCCTCCAACCATCATAGTTCCACACTAAGGAAATTGGAGCATGGAAACAGCTAGGAAGTGCCTTTAATCTAGATCTGCTTGATTCTAAAGCCTGTACTCCTAACCACTGAATATGCTGTGGAAAGAAATTGCTCTATGATCATCGAGAAGGGATAGATTAGTAATAATGTATGGGATTAAGGAGTAAGAGACCAGAAGGATTCGACATTTTTGTCATTCTAATACATGTATATTGAATCCTGTTTGCAGATGACAATGAAAAAAAAGGCGTATTTGTAAATGTTTGGCCATACACATGGATACCAAACAGAAATAGGTGTGTGCGTGCGTGCGTGCGTGCGTGCGTGCGTGTGTGTGTTGTTTTAAAGATAAGGAGTGGATAGGGCCCAAACAGAATGTCTATTGGTGAATTCTCTATAATGAGGTTATTGCGATGTTTGCATGCTGGCAATAGTAAGCAGATTTCTCCAGTTCATACTGTATTAGTCCAACCAGACTAGGCTAGGTTAAGGTGCGATAACAAATATCTCCTAAATCTCAGTGGTTAAATACAACAAAAGTTTTATTTTTCACTCTTGCAAAGCCTGCTGTAAGCCTAATTACCTTATCAGGGCGTTCGTTTTCCACGTGGTCACCAGGAATCCAGTTATTTCAATCTCAGGGCTCCATCACCCCACCCTGGACTGTGATTGCTGCAGGAAGGGGAGAGAATGCTGGAGGATTTTCCTGGACAACTAAATTCTTCCATTCGCAATCCATCAACCAGAACTAGGCACACATTGGGTCCTAACTGTAAGGGAAGGGGGACTTTTCATTGTGAGTGCTACAAATCTGTGCCATACGTACTTCAGATTGTTGATAGACTGCAGTTTAATTTAGACTGTGACTTTTATGACTATTTTACTGAAATAACTTCTACAAACTAGAACTCCTTTGGTTAGTGAAAATTATCACTTTAATTTCAACTGTTTCTGAGCAAGACATATTAAAATGCTTAAAATATTTTTAAATGGAAGGCATTATCTGGAAGTGATTTGAAAAGTGAAAATTTATTGTTCTTCAATCAGGAGGGATTATGTAATGTTTTCTCTTCTTTGTTTCAAGCCGTAGAATGTGATCTTACAGCAACAAATCCGTAAAACAAACAAAAAACAAACAATAATAATAATAATAAAGAGCTGCTCTTTATTCTGCTATAACAGAATGGTGGGAATCCATCTGTTACAGAGACTGTACAAATTCTTTAGTCACCGAGCAGCAGAATGGGTGGTGAGAGTGATGTGGGGTTATGACAGCCCCAGGACATACAGGTCCTCAGGTTCTTCCACAATGTGAACCATTAAAGCTTGGGCCCTCAATATATGAACAATAGTGGCAGATTACCTATGGCTCATGTGGTAGCATAAGCAAATCATTCCACTTGAAGAAAACAACATTTCAGTAATTCAGAAAGCAAAAAGCCATCTTATGGTCACTATAAATAATAAAACATTATTGGTAAAAAAAAAAAAATCATAGTGATGTATGTCTATCTGGTTTTTGAAAATAATTGGTGATGGTGGTTGTCCTTCAGAGATTATTCTATTAATTCTTGAGAAAGCAGAATTTACTTTTAAGTTATAAATATTGTGAAATCACAGGCAGAGAGGGAGAGAAACTTCCTTGTGTTTTAAACCAATTTTTTTTTTTTGGCTTTGGAGTTTTGATTTTAACAGGTAAAGTATTGCCTTTATTAAAATTAGTAAGTGGGCTACAAAAATGGTGATTTCAAAAACTGTCAGCGAAGCACATTTATTGAGCATTCAATCGCTATGACCAAGTGTAAAAATCGATCAATCAATCAATCAATCAAGTAAGTAAACAACAAACTGAACCACACTTAAGGCTTCTTTTTTGTCTTTTAATTTGTTGGTATCTAAGTTTGTACACTACAAGATTTGTATTTGTTGCTTTATTTCTAGTGCCCTCTGCCTAACAATACCTATGAGGTGTTCCGGGGAAAAACAGTTCCATCATCAGAAAAGTGTGGAGCCATAATTTCCTGCTTCATTTGTTTGTAGTGGGGCTCTGAAATCAGTATTTTCAAAAAGCTCTTCAAGTAATTTACATGCATACAAGTCTTAGAAATCTGAATTTAGAGTGATCCAGAGCAGGTGGCAAGAGAAATGTAACTACTTTACCGCAACACAGTATAACAACTGTTTCACAGCAAGACTACTTTCAAGTTAGACCCTATACAGGGCTTCTGATTCTTATTTGCCCTGCAAGACATTTAAGGTTTGCCTGAATAGACTCCAGTTTGCATACTTGGCACTTTCATTTTGTAGCAGTATAATCTTGGGCAAATATTTAATTCTCAGCTCTACTTGCCTTGTCCGATAAAAGAGCTAATTTTGTCTGCTTCATAGCACTAAGGAGAATATTCATAAGAAAGCAACCCATTCAAAGCGATACAGTAGATGCTCCGTTTCCACCTTAGAGTAAAAGCCAAAAAGGCCCTCCGTAGCCTGCGTCCCTGCTTCCATTACCTAGGCCTCAACTATTCTTCTCTTTGCTCGTTTCTCATTGGCCTTTCTGGTGTCCCCCAAACCTTTCTGGCACACTGGAGCCCTGGGCTCTGCACTGTGTGTGCCTCTACCTGGGGAGTGCTTCCTGGAGCTCCCTGAAAGTTTTCCCCCTCACTCTTACTTTAAGTTGAAACTGATTTTTTCACTCTGTGCCTCTTTCCTGCACTTATCAGCATCCCTATGCTATATATTTTATTTCTTTAGCTTGTTTATTGTTTCCCTCACTTCAAGAATATAAGCTCCAAGAGGGCAAGGGGTTTTGTTTGTTTATTTTGTGATTATTTCCTGCTTTCTAACCATGCTAATAGTTCTTGGCATACTGTAGGTATTCAGTGAATGTTTGTTAAATGAATTATTGTGAGCAATGAGTGGTAGGCCCACCCTTGCGCTTTCCCTGAGGAGTGGGGCATCATCAGGCCAGAGATATTCTGGGCCAAGTCCAAGTCTAATTCTTCTTTTAGACTGTTTTGGATTTTGACTTGAGTATTCTTTGGGGTGGACAAAATCACCACAGTGTCTTTGTGAATACCCCGGCCTCCTAATGAACACTTAGAAGTAGAATGACTCAGAGTTTTTCAAAATACCACTTACTTCTATGTCTCTCCACCTGGAAACACCCTTCAAGACTAAGATGGTACTTGGTCTAAATGAGGAGAGAAGAACTGGGTGATGTTTGACAGTGTATAAAATCAGGGACATCCTAGGACATCTGATGATGTTTGATGATCAGTGATATCTGATTGAGAACCTTGATGCACCCCTCTCACTGGCAAAATTTCGATTTTTTCCCACTGAAATACATCCTAGTGAACTTTCACAGCCTCCCTGAGCCAAGTCTCTTCATACACCCTCTCTATGTTGTGCACACGTGTGTGTACACTCACATGCACGCGCGTGCACACACACACACACACACACACACACACACACATACAACTTTCTTGGCCTTTATTGTGCCTGAAGAAAGTCCTCCTTTCTTCCTCTGCAGAAAGGGATAATCAAACAGACAGAGAACAAGCCCTATCTTCTCACCCCACCCCACTAAAAAAATGTTTCCAAATGTAGCTAAAAGAAAGCTGGGAATTATTGTTTATGACAGAAATGTCAATTTTGTGAAAAAAAGAATTTCACTTTTACCAGATGCTTCTGGTCTTGGCTGCCTAATCCATTTGCTCTCTCAACGGCTGTAAGCCCTTAGTCAGACCCCACACCTCCTTGCACGTGCTGTCTCTATCGGTTGGAGTCCAATTGGTGCCTGCTGCAGTCACTAAACTTTAGGCAAATAAAATAGCAGGGGTGAATCATGAACAATACCAGTAAAAATACCCTTCGTCTATGCCTCTAAATTACAGTATCACAATTACACTCTTAAACACTCAGAGAGCTGAGTCAATGATTGGAGAGTAATCGTTTTCAGTTGGAGAGTCCAAGGATATTTTCGAAAAAGGCAGAAAACTCTATTTATGGAAGATATGTTGCTACAGATTGTGTCATAAGAAATTAGATTGACTATTATATTTAATCCTTATACACTCTGTGAGCATCGGAGGCTTGTTTTACAGATGAGGTTCTGAGAAGTCAATCAAATTACCCAAAGTCACTTATCTAAGTGGAAGATTCTAGATCTATAGCTAGGTCTGATTGATTGTGAAGTTTGCGTTTTCTCTGGCCTATCATACCATCCTGCTCCTTGCCTGGCAGAAGATCTGGGGCATATGAAAAGCACATTTGACTTGGCCTGGAGCTCTCATTCTCTTGTATATTTTCAAACCCTGAACTTAGAATATCCAAATAAATTCTGCCATTGAAAGTAGCTGTCACAGGAGTTTGTGTGCCTATGATAGTCTGACATTTGCAAACACACTGTATCTTCATCTTGGGAAATTTCAAATCCCCAAATTCAAAGGGCATTGTCTTATAAACTTTTCTCCGCAGCTGCTGCAAAGCTGTACTGAAATGGGCTTGTGGGAGGTCAGTAAGGCTTAATCACTGGTTATGTGATAGGCTCCTGCAAGCTTGCCAAAAAATTCAAATCCAAGCCTTAGAATAATTGTATATTATTACATTATGAATGTTTAGGGTTGATAATGAGCAAACGTTAAATGCAACAGCCTGTTACACTGGATCAGAACTTGATTAGGTCGTCTCTTTAGAACAAATCTTGGAGTTAATAGCACAGTGGTTAAAAGTAAGGGCTTTGGAGACTGAATCCTTGGCTCTGCCACATATTAGCCATGTGGTCTTGGGCTTTATTTCCCCTCTCTGTACCTAAGTTTTCTTCACTTTAAAATGGTGATGATGTGACCTGCATCATGGGTTTAGCATGGGGTTAGCATGAAATTATGCATGTCAAATTCTTAGAAGAGTCTCTGGCACATAGTTAAGAACTCGAGTGTTAGCTATTTTTATTACATATCACACTGCAAACTTTCAAAACAAGGTTTATTTATTTCTGGCCCCAATGAACCTTATCCCTCAGTCTCAGTTTACTTTATTCAACGGTGCTGGGGTTGCACAATTTCATCCATTTTCACATTTCAGATTTCCCCTCCAAAGAAGAACCACTTCCATTGACAACAAAAGACTGTGGCTCAGTTCTGGCAGCCACAGAACTGAATTAGATGAATACAGAGCCTCCAGCATGATTGTTTTTAAAAAGACAAGACTCAACTCACATGTATAAGTTCTATAACAGTTTCAAGGCAGTTCTGTTACTTTATAGTCATATCTCATAAAGGGTGATATTTTTGACTTATTTCATTAAATTTCCAACTCCATTTGTACTTTCAAGAGCCTATCAGGATCTGACCAAGATGTCATATGCTGCTCTGAATTAAACACAACAAGCTCTAAAGCATTTGAAGTTCATTCTGTCTGCAATTGCTATCAGAGACTCCAGGAACTGAACCTAGCCCTTACGTTTGATACCAGCTGAAAGAGACCAATAATTTTTGACCAACCATCTTTCTCTAAGTAGCCTAAGTTCAATGGGACTTAAAGTTCTTAGAAACTGTTTTAAACTTCCTTCTCCTTTAGTTTACTTTAATACACAAGTGAAAGAATCAGGCGTACACAAGGTGGTTATATATTTTTTTCATAAGGAGGTGTGTTTCAGTTTCATGTTTCCATAGCAATTACGTTAATAACTAAAGTTTCATAAAACCTTATGCAAAAGCTTTCAATTCTCTAGAATATTTAATAGTATCCTTTACTCATACAAACAAATGGGTGGGTTAAAATGTCAGATCTTTCTGCAGTTTAAAAATATCCACTGGCAGACTGATTTTTCCTATTCCCTGGTCTGCAAAAGGGGAGCTGGAGGGATGCAGATGTGACAATTGTTGCTGCATTTTGGTTCTTTGGTGACACTATGTAAAACTATAAAAGAAGAAATTTGCTTTTGACACTTTTGTTTCCTGTTTTAATTTCCTTCTCTACCTTTTGGTATCTCCTCCTCTTAACCTTTTATTTTATCATTTCTTTCTCTATTCATGTCCTTCACAAGATCTGTCTGCCTTTTATGCTTCTCACAGGTAGGACATTCGGTATTCTGCTATTCCCCACAGTGCCTAGAACAGTGCCCTCAAAACTCATGGGTGTGCAATAATTATTTCTCCAATTAAATTTAAACTATTTCTCAATATGCTGCTAAAAACGACCAATATTAGCTAAGCATGTTAGCTCTTTAGGATAGCGATGGGATAGTTCATGGACTCCACAAACTCTTACTTTAGGAGTATTTTCATTTAAACTGAGAATTAGTAAAGACAAAATACCTAACAAAGAGGAAAGGATTCTGTCAGTAGAACCTCAAGCCTAGTGATGGGCCAGTGAGGAGAAAGCATTTAGATCTAGATGGAGGAGTCCATTCTTGAAATCTCTGTTATTCCATGAGTATGTAGTGATACATGTGTATGTGCACACACAATAGAGAGACATAGACAGTGGGAGACAGAGGGAAACAGAAAGATTCATTTCTGGGGCCTTAAAAATGCTTATGTACTTCTAGGAACTCTATTTTATTTGCTGGAACAAAATCATTGAATCCAAATATCAGCTTTCTACATAGTTTAAATGAGAAAATAATGTTGAAATAATCTAATTTTGTATGGAAGTTATGAAAGTTGAGATTCTATGAAGAATGTCATTAAAACCTTTTTTAAAAAATTGTCTTATTTTGTTTTCAGACAGAATTATAATCATTAAAATAATAATTCTATTGAATTTTTCCTAATATTTCACATGAGGAATATGACTGCACTTTTTACATATTATAGAAAAGAAATGCAAATGCTTTCTAAAATATTGATAAAATATGGTCATTAAATTTCAGTGTATATCTTTTAACATAAACAATAAGGAAAATTAGCTTCAGAAGGAATAAGACCTTATTCCAAAATGGGATTTTAGGACATTATTTATACAAAAAGTTTTCCAAAGTAACTCTATTTAGAGAATGATTTCATTCTGTCTCATGTTCAATAATAAAACTACAAAAAAGTGTCCACATTATGGTATATAATGTGTTTCCATTAGAACCTTATTTTTTGTCAATATTTTTACTTAAAGCCTAATCTTTTGATGCAATGGAGGCTTCAGATTAAATCAGAGACAGTTGTTTTCATTTTCTTACTTCAACATGACACATACTTCTGACTCTAGAGTGATTGCCAAGAAAATGCTTAACTCCTCTAAATTGGCTTTTTAAAGTGCCAGAGTAGATTTGATGCTTAAATCCCATCCATGGTTAAAGTTCATCTTTCAGTGCATTGAAATAAGTGCTTTGTATTTAAAAATAAAAACTTGAAAACTTTTGGTGTTTCATGTTTTTTGACTCTAAGTTAGTTCTTGTTTTCCTTTAACGGTAGAAGAATTACAGATATTAAAAATCTGCTGTTAGAACCTGTAATTGTGGCCTCCCACATCTCCTGTTTCTGGAAATGAAAGGAATGTTGAATATGTTTCTATTTTATAATGTAAGAGGTGGCCGAGCACTTACAACTCTATATACTCCTCCAGTCAAATTCTTCCAAACCTCAGACCTGGCCAGCAGGTTTCTCCCAGACGATTTTCATTTTCATAACATTCATATCCAATAAACTGCACAAAACATAGTGTGAGAGAAAAAGGGGACAGGAAATGGCTCTGTTGCATGGTTATTGCATCCTATTGCCTGTGGGTTGCTTGTTATGAGTTTTAACTATGTAAATATGACGTATATGACATCAGAATTTAATCTTAAAGCTTCTATGTGGGAGATAGAGTGTGACTTTATTGTTAGGGCTAAAATCAACTGGGTGCTGACAGGTCTCAAAAGTCACCGAGTAAGAGCTTAAAAAGAAAAATCTCAGACTGATAAGCTGTTCTTTGATTGACAACTTTAGGCCTGACTGCCACTATTGAAAACAGTTGGGTAAAACTTTCGTGGGGAAAAAAAAAAACAAAAAAACAACAAAAAAAATGTGTTATTTCATAAGAAGCTATACTGGGAAATATAGGAAGATTTATAAGCTGAGATAGCGCAAAACCCAAAGAAAAACAGGTGTGAGGTTTAGAAAATCTGGAACCTGAGAGAAAGGACACTGTCTATGAATGATTTAATTAATATTGTAAAAGAACTTTATGCAAAAGAATGCCGACAAAAGGGGAAAAATAAAACATTGCCATCCGCCAGCTTTGGCTTTCAACAAATCATTTGTCAACCGCTTGTGGTGAAACAATCTACTGGGGTGGGGGAGGGGAGGGGAGGGCGTGGACAAAATGCACAAGCAAAAGATTACAATGGGAAATAAATACAGGAGGAAAATCATATAGTCCTTTTTTCATCTTTTTAGTAGAGTAGAACCAATTCTGGCACTGTAAAATCCATTATGGAAACAATAAAATAAATGCATTCTAAAGTAGCCATCATTGGTCGATTGAAATGTTATGATTGTTATATATGCCATATCTTATCAAACATTATCCATAAGGAAGTATTCAATTCCTGGTGTGCCAATTATCCTACTATGTGCATCATAAACTTTTATGGCTTGTTATGGAACGTCACTTGGCTAACGGTTTTTCCCTTCAAATATTGCATCATCACATTCAGATGGAAAACATATTCTAATGTGGCAAAGTGTTAAGGAAATTTAATACTCTAGGGCTAAATGAAACTGCTATGGTTCATCTCCTGGATAAGAACAACAATTTATGAATGCAATATTCATTTCCTGAGGTGAGCACAAGCAAAAACTTCATCTGAAACCTAAAACCTAGATGTTTGGCCTCTGGTAGTTTCCTCATTTGACTCATTGATGTCATATATTAAGGCCACTGGTAAGATCACATCTGGGGAAGGCTCACTTTTTCAACTTCCCTAATTACTTTTACAGGGAACTCCTGGCATAATTGCATCTGCCGAGACCAGACCACGAAGTCTACAAGATCATCTTTCACTTTTAATATATTGTTTAAAATGCCAAAATAATCTATTTGTTTTTCCTTGATCATGAAAATTCATTAACAGTTTGACATTTTAATTCACAGAGGCATTCATTCAGAGCTAAGGTTCTAGGACAATGCATGTTATATGGAGAAATCATGAAATTATAAACTTCGCACATGTATATACCTAAGACTAGAAAATCCAGAAATCATTGCAGAGTTGTATTTGCAGTAAAAGAAAAAGAACAATTTCCAAGAGCCATAATCTTTTCTTTCAAAACTAAAGGTCTGTACTACATGTTTTAGCATATTAAACATAATAAATTTAACTTACAGGGGAACCTATATGAGTCTTATTTATGAGTTGAAACTAGAAGACAACATTTTGAGCTTTTATACAATCCTCTTTCATTGGAAAAAAAAATCCATTCCTATTTAAATACAAAAATTCTAGGTTGCAGGTTAAAATGTTCAGATAAATACATGAAAGTTGATTGTCTATCTAAAGTTTCTACAGAATCAGGAACAAGTTTTGCTCAAAGCAAGAATTTGAAGAATTATCAATCACTGGACATCTATATTGGGGGAAATAAGACAGCGAAAGAGAGGAACATATTCAAGCTTTTGTGCAAAAAGCCCCCCTACCTTTTATAAACTCATATCCTTGACCAGTAAACAAAAACAAGTACAAAGGTACAAAATGCTTTGACTCTGTTAATATCCAGGATTTGAGATGGGAAAGGTGCTATTTACTAAGAATTAAATGAGTTTATTTGGGAGCAAGAAAAGAAAAAGTAATAATAAGAAGCCATTTTTAGATGAAGACTGGTAAAAACAAGGTGTGAAGTGGGGTCTGTTAAATAAAATTAGAACCCAAGCCAGTCATATGTTTTCATGAAGGGAGGGCCTTGTGAAGGCAGCACGGAAGGAGAGAGATGAAAGCAAAAGAGAAAGAAAAAAGAAACCCAGTCTGCAATGGACTGAATGTTTTGTGTCTCCCCAAAATTCATATGTTGAAGCCCTAATCCAAAGTGATAGTATTTGGAGGCAGGCCTTTAGGAGGTAATGAAGTCGTGAGAGTGGGCACCTCATGAATGGGATTGCTGCCCTTTATAGAAAGGGGCCAGAGGGCTACCTCGCTCTTTTTCTTCATTGTGAAGATACAAGAAGTTGGCAGTCTGGCAACCTGATCTTGAACTTCCAGCCTCTATAAGTGAAGAAATAAATTTCTTTTGTTTCTAAGCCAGTGCCGTCTATGGTAATTTGTTACAGCAGCTTGCACTAAGACATAGCTCCTACTGGAAGAATCTATGCCTATGAGTCTTGGGATGAAGTGTAACCCTGTTCCCCCCACCCCCATCTTCTGACACCCTAATGCTGTGCTTAAAATTCCTTGCAATTCCTCATACTTCTTTTTCAACTAACCTTAACAAAATACTCAAAATTTACAGACTTACAAATAAAAGAAGAACATCTTTCTTTATATAACACTCAAGGCATAATGTTTCAGCTTAGCTGGAATTTGTTTTCAGAAGAATGAACCCCTTATTATCTTTACTATCAATGCTAACAGCCTCCTGATCCCTGTATACTACGAGTAAATCTGATTTCTGGGCCAAGAATGTATTCCAGGATGATGCTCAGCATATGTAACTGCCTCCTTACTTGTTAGAGTCTAACCCAGTGGAGAGATGCAGAGCAGGCAGGGAGGAGGTCTGGAAAACTAATGACTCACATGCTGTGCCAGGTACTTTACATAATTATGCTATCTCACTTCATGCACATCACAACCCCACACTGTAGGTACACCGTGAGGTGTAGGTCTCCCTGAACTTAAAAGACTCCACGTTTGTGCTTCTTCCACTACTCCATTCTGCCACAAGCTCCCATGGAATTTTTCTTCTTAAATATTCTAAAAAGTCTTTCTTTGAAATGTTGAGTGTTCAACTAATGAAGATTCTGAAAGTCAAAAGAAAGCTCTTTTTCTAGCAGGTGATAAGTGGATAACTCTTCTGTTGGTATGCTACACAAAGAGTTGTCAGAATATCACACAGTAAGAACAAAGGAACAGATTCAGATGAATAACAACAACAAAAAAGTGTGAGGAATGTAAAGCAGGTAGCGATATAAAGCCCATAGTTATGGCAGTTAGAAGAGTGGGTTCTCAGTGGATCCGAACAGGAATTCTTAGTTTGTTAAGGCTTGCAGATCCAATCATGTTCCAGGGACATGACTTGTAATGTGACTGCAAGTAGGCACTCACCTGGACAAAATTCCAGATAAGGTTCCTACCTGTGGTCAAGGGCTATATATCTATGCTCCCTCCCACACCCTGAGTGAAGGATGCTTTTTTGTCTCCCAGGAACCGCTGGTCTCTTTGGTTAAAATTGTGACTTCCGGAAAGGAGACCACCAGGTGATAAAGTAAGGAGGCATAAACACAGACAAACAAAAGCAATTGCATCAGTCCTGGTGATAGACAAGGTAAAAGATGTCAAAGCCAGGTAACATTCACACCCATGGGTACTAACTAGAAAACCATTCTGTGACTTGCGAGTTCTCAGAACTTTTGAGAAAGGACAGTGATATGAGAGAATGGGATGAAATAAAGATGTTGTAAAAGAACATCTCTTCACTATTCAATCTGTGTGGAAACATAGGCTTAAAGAAGCAGGTAATTTTCCAAGGTAAAAGCTAATGTTTAAGAGCTAGAATTGGAACCCAAGGTCTGTTGGACTCTAGAGACTATGGTGATCACCAGTAGGTGGCGCTGCTTCCCACTTGGCTATTTCACGGGTAGCTGTATCTGGGTCTCACTTCAAAATGCTATACTGTAGTTAACAAAGGCTACTAATTTTTTTTTTTAATTAACGCTAATAGATCATTGAAAGTCTCTGGTCATTGTGCATGGTGAAATCATTATTTACTGAAAACTGACCATAAGTTTAGCACTGGGCTAGGTTGTTTGGTTCAATTAAAGATGTAGGCATTAATCATATGTGTCCATACCTGTGTGTTGGCTGTTTGGTGCCCTAGTGTAAAATGAAAAGTCTATGATATTTAAACATAATTATAAAATCAAAAACATGTTTGCATTATCATTGTCTCTTTTTAAAGCAGAATAGTTGATTTTCAGAAGAAGTTTACACAGAACATTATTTTGCTAAATTGATAATTAAGTTTTCTTGCTGCAGTCAGAATCCTGAATTTCAGTCATGGGGTAGCTAGCTACTCAAATCACATGCTTTTTAGGGTGTGTGTGTGTGTGTGTGTGTGTGTGTGTGTGTGTGTGTGTCGGTGATGGGGGGTGTGTCAAATAATTGAGGAGAATATTGTAGAGACTGGCTCAGGTGGGGAAGCAGAATGAAACACCAAATCAAAGGCAAGACATCAATTGTGTGCTGTATTGCATAAAACAAAGAGGTGTCAGATGATATGGCTTTGGTTTTAGTTGTGAAAATGAAAAGAAAAGGAATCGTTTTAGAAATAATAGGGAAAATTGATTACTTAGTGAAGAAAGGACGAGAAAGATAATTTTAGGAGTGTGTGTTTTAAATAGTCAGGAAGATAATTATAAAACGAAATATTCACAGAACTATTAAAATAGGATTATTTTCACAATCTGCATTGAATCGCATAAGATTTACCAAAAGTTGAATACTAACTACTCTTTCCTTGAGTATGACACATGTATAACCTATCAAAAGCATTCTATAATTATTTATATATTTCTATCTCTGGGTTTTGCAACAAATTAAACCTTAAGTTTCAGTGAAGACAGATAAATGTACATGTAGAATCCTTATATAGTCTTAATGTTTATTCTTTTAGCTTAGGATCCCTGCCCAGAGAATATTCATTTTCCTTTTTGTTTGATTAAAAGATTGTAACAACCCTCCTCCCAATTTACAATAAGATCAAAAATGGCATTTTATTTGCCCATCTGGAGATCGCCCAAAATGTGTAGAGCTTGTCCGTGTGGAGGCCATCTGCTGTGAATGGAGACACACATGGAAACTTAATCCTTGAACTGCTTTTTTAGCTTTCTCTTTTTCCTTGCCTGAGTAGAAGGAAATTCAGAGCAGTCACTTGCGATACAAACTGTAGGCCAGAACAGGTTGCTGCCTTTTAATGTCACAAACACTTTCATTTGCCCAACTGCAAATATCTTTGTGCAAAGATCTGAAGAGTGAAAAATTCTTGGCACTGTTTTTTCCTAACATCATGATACAAATTGAAAGTCAGAGTCAGAGCTCTCCTTAATGCACTGTTGTTTAGGCTGTACATAGAAGAAAGGAAGAGTCTTGGGGGATCATACCCAATTCCTTTTCTTTGAAAGTATCTGGGGTCTCTTTAAGCAATTCTAAATGTTTATTCCTGAACATGGAATAAACACTACCTGGCTCAATACTACTTAAAAAAAATTTTTTTTTTTACTTTACATGCTCACATGTTCTCATTTAAAGCCGGAGAAAATCCTTCTCCGGAATAAAAATCATTTCAAAATAATGTTACTTACGGAGTAGGACAAATGAGTCACAAGGGCGTGGACTTCTAGAGACATTTTGGATGCAGATAATATTTTGCAGACTTCCCCTCTTCTTGTCCTACTTAGCTTGTCTGCAGGTGTGATTTCATGTCCACAAATACTACAAGTCATCGTGTGAACTGGACTGGCTTGATGCTAAGACCCAGGCACAGCTGTGAGCGTGGAAGCTAGGGTTGTCTGGAAGCTGTCTGTATCACACTGTCTCATGGCCTTTTCATCATCTCCATCATCTGGCTTTCTTGCTATTAGAGTCAACAAAATTGCTTCTTACAAAATTATTTGAAAATTTCTGCTTTGCTTCTATGTGGTCTTGTTTCTCTATTCTCCTTCCATTCTCTCGCATCATGTCTGTTTGTGAGGCTCCTTTCTCTCAGCCACAATGCTCTTTACTTCTCCCACTGGTGATTACAGTTTCATATCCTTGGTTTAAACACCTCTAAAATGTCTCAGCACTACTACCAAAGTAATCCTCTCTTTCTGTTTCTTTCACTCCTCAAATTGTAAATGGATTTCAGTTGGCATAGTATTATGGGAAAAAAAGCAGTGGTAAGGGCAAAAGCAATTGCTTCACTATTTTTAAAATAAGTTGTACTCTTGATAATAGCAAAAAATTGAAAATAACATAAAATGTTGAACCATTGGTAGTTGGACTAATAGATCATGGTGTATACACGTAATTGAATCTGGAGCAACCACTAAGCATTATTTTAGAAGAGTTAATGATTTGGAAAATGTTCACAGTAAATTAAATGAGAAGAGAAGGTTAGAAAATAGTATGTGAGCAATCATCATTACAGTTTTGTAATAAGAAATTTGCATCTTTATATAGAGAAAAAGACTGTACGTACGTACATCAACATGTTAACAGTGGCAATCTCAGCAATGGAATTATAGGTGATTTCATTTTCTTCTTTAAGCTTTTTCTACATTTTGCAAATATTTATGATGAAGTTATTTTATTTTACTGGCCAGAAAAGAAATACTGTTTTATAAAATTGGCAAAAACAATTTACGTAAGAAGTAGAGCTTACCTTCTATTATTCAAAAACATTTATCTAAATATAGTGGGCAGCTAGAATGGTGTTACATCTCTAAACTGAGGAACTGATGAGAATTTCGTATTATGTGTAGCATATGAGGCAAACATCCAATGTTTTAGAACACCTTCTTGTGTTTTAGACCAGCAAGTGATTTGGTGATATTTAAGTCCATTTATATTTTAACCCTTTTAGAAATAATAGCATGTACTGTATTTCCTTCTCTTACCTAAGACCCCTGGCAGCGTCTTTCATCAGAGCTCATGTTCAAGATCATTAGCTTCTCTGTGAAAATCCCTCAGCAGAGCCCATCTCCTTCCATTTCTTCAATATCCTACCTTAGCCCCTCTCCTTGTTACATGTCCCTTCTATTGCTTCACCTTATGTTAATCTCAGATTCTTCTCCCTAGCCATGTCATATGCAGAAATGTCTTTTCTGTCCTTCAAAAATGTTACGATATTTCCATGGTGACTCCCACCATTCTTCAGCTCTTAGACCAAGCCGTGTGAGTATATTAGTCCACCCTATTTCTAGCTCAGAAAACACATGTGAAGAATCTGCAGGCAGAGTAGTCTGAGACAACCCCAGAGAGCAACTTCACACCTCTGTGTGGAGGTGGGGTGCGGAAGGAGGAAGATGAACAGAGTGTTTGAGAGGGGTGCAGACATGGCAGAGGAAGCCGATGGGCTTGTAGAAGCATCCCAGGTAGCATGAGGAAAACTCAGCAGTGATCCGCAAGGACAATGGAGGAGTCTTGTCAGTAGTGAGATGACTCTGCAAGTGCCCACTTGAAGAGATGACAACTAGATGTGAGGTTTTCCCCACCACTCTTCCGACACCTCGGTTCTCTGTGGGCGTCTGCAACTTATATGCAGACAGAGGGATTCTGACCAACTGAAAAACCCAGGACTGAAGTAAAACGAAATTATCTGAGATTAAGTTTCTTCCATCTGTGAGAATGGAGTTGGGAATAGAAAATAAGTTGAATTAAGGTAAAACAAAGAATATTTTCATGCGTAGCTGATTCTGGGGCCTGAGAATCATACCTGCTACACTTGGGGTAGGGATTCTGCTTAAATCAATATTTATTTTATTGAATATTAAAAACATGTATGTACTAAAGATAGATAGATAGATAGATAGATAGATAGATAGATAGATAGATAGACTTCCATCTCTGAATTATTTATAGAATTTTTCTTGCCAATTCTAATCCATCTCTTTGAGCAGTGCCCAGGACTGTGCCATCTATAAAGATTTAATAAAAGCCTTTAAGAGAAAACTGGTAAAGCAGAAAATGCTAAGTACATATCTGCATTATTTAGAACTCAAAAGGAAAGAATGAAATTCAGCATTTTCTTTCATTTAAATGATCATTATTCATCTGCTTTCTGGGTTTCCTTGTGTATGTATGTCAAGAAGTCAAATCAGATGAGCACCATACTGCATAGTTGTCAAATATTCCTTAAATTGCGATTAAAAAAACCAAAAAACAAAACAAAAAAAAAAACAAAACAAAACCTCAGGACATCAGTGAGTTTAGCCCTAGGTTAATCTCAGGGTTCTCATTCAAAAGCCTTTAGGGTCCTGTTGGGTGATACAAATGAGTAAAGGAGTAGTGGGAGCACTGACTCACTGGCGTAGGTAAAACCTGAAGGATCCACAGCAGTCAGCAAGGTGAAGATGGTAAGAAAGAGTGCTCAGGAAGAGAAGGGGTGTGTGTAGAGGCCAAAGTCTAGTGGGAGCTTGGTACATTCCCCTGCGTCAAAGAAAAGAGCAGGAGGATGTGAACAGCAAGATCAGATAGAAAACTGGGACAATATATGTAATATAGGAGCATGCTCTACTATGTAAAAAAAAGATTAATAAATTAAGACTTACATTACTCACAAATCCCATCCATTGTCTTCATATGCAGGTCTTAAAACTAAAATTCTATTTTGAGAAGACTCTTCTTAGCTTTTATCCCTCTCTTTGTGATACACACACTTTTTTCTCAACTACTTATGATGTGCCCTCTTATCTGACAGTTTTTAACAACTCACTTTAGTCAGTTAAATATTTTTAAAATTCATATTGTCTTAAAGCTGCCCAGCAAACAAGTTCAAATTAGGTTTAAGTTTTTTCACAAACTTTGGCCTTATCAACTGCACAGGCTCTGCCCACATAAGCCAATATCATCCTCTCCTCTCTCTCACGTGTTTTCTCCCTCCCACCTACCACAGCTAATGTGAGTGTGATCTTTAAGCGTCTGTGGTGAAATCACTTTTAATCTATATTGGTTTTCTGTTTAAATGTTAATCTAGACATGGGAAGTGATGACAGTAATGTGATGGAATCTCTTTGGATTACTATTGGAAAAGCAATTAAGTGGATTTTTCAAAAATTGATTTGTTACTCAGCAACTGTTTCAGTAAAACATCCAATGAAAATGGAACCAACCTGAAAAACAGTGCTGGATTTTGTTAAGCTTTATAACCATGAGCAGGTCACCCTGTAAAACAGTAATCTTATAATTCCTCCCTTCTCTCTATCCTCAGTGTCCTACTTAATCTCTAGGGCCTGACTCTAAACCTAACGTCTTTAAATCTTCTCACCACCTCAAATGCCAAGGATTCTGGTATCTCCTCTGATCTCCCAGTTTGATCATTCTTGCAAATGGATCATCAAGCAAATATTAATTAATATGTGTATTTGTTATAAAGCAGTGAAAACAGATCAACATTCTTGCTTTTTTTGGAGCATATAGTCAACTGAGATAAGTTAAGTGAGGGAAAAGGAGAAGGAACAATGAGAAAGATTAATGGGGGCCTATTTAAGAATGAAGGATCATAGATGGCTTCATGAGGCAGTGATATTGAATTTATGTCCTGATTGACAGATAGGATGAAGTAGAAGGGGAAGAAGGGCAGTGGGTTCTATTCATGAAGAATAGTGCGGTCCCTTGAGACCTGAAATTGATAAGAACTTGGAGCAATTCCAGAGCAAAGCCCAGTACCTCTGGAGTTGGATGAGTGAGGGAGACAAATCTGGAAAAGGAGAGGAAGAGTGGGGCCAGCTTATACAGGAACAAATAGGCCATGTTCAAGGATGTTGAACTTTATCTTGGAAGTAATGAGAGGTCTTTAACGAATTTCAGGCAGCTGGGTGTGATAGAGTCATATTCAGATTTTGTAAAAGACCTCTGACTCCTGTAAGGAGAATAGATTGCAGGAGGCAAGGGAAAATGAAGACAAGCCAGTTTGAAAGCTTCTACATTAGTCAAAACAAGAGATGACAGTGGCTGGTAATACAGAGGTGGCAGTGGAGATAAAGCCATGGCATATTTGAGATATAACTGATTCTCTCTCTCTCTCATTTGGCACCGATAACATCCTGCTCTGAAATGTAAAGTTGTTGTGTAACTCTTGCCCCTTACCACTTTCCCTCCTTGAAGGTAGTGGTTGTGATTACGTCTCTCATCCCCCATGGTGACTTAAACACATCAGAAACTCTATAAAAACTTGTGGGTTGATTAAAAATGTGTTGGAAGAGCAGACTTCCTATTGCTGGCATTACAGCTGCCAGTGTTTCTTTGTTTTTTAAACCAGGGCTGGGGTTCTTTCAGGAACCCACAGTCTTCACTTTCTCATGGCCTTGTCTCCATCCTCACTCGTACTTCCTTCCATTGTCAGCACTTTAAAAATATGACTCGGGAAAAAAGGGAAATCTATTTAAACATGGCAGCAGCTAATGTTGTCAATAAATTTCCATTAATCTTTACTTCTATATGTTGTATTAATATACTTATTTCAGCTCTTGCATAAAAAGAATCCCTTCTTTTTAAGAGTTCTCCAAGAAAACCCACAAGAGAACAGCACATCAAAGTAGAGCACAGACCATCATCCATTTGTTCCATTTTTTTTCTATAGTAAAAGAATATGTGAATTATGCCTCTGTGATAGTTAATTTTACGTGTCAAATTGAATGGATTACAGGTTGCCCAGATATGTAGTTACATTTTATTTCTTGGTCTGTCTGTGAGAGTGTTACTGAAAAAAATTAACATTTGAATTAGCAACATGAGTAAAGCTGATCATCTTCCCCGGTGTATGGCCATCATCCAGTCAACCAAGGGTCTGAAGATAATAAAAAGGTGGATAAAGGGCTGCGTGAGCCGGGCCATCTATCTTCTGCCCTTGTGCCCCTAAGTCTCAGGCCTTCAGACCGAAGACATCAGCTCTCCAGCATCCAGGCCTTCAAACTACACCAGCAGCTTTCCTGGGTCTCCAGCTTGCAGATCATGAGATTTCTCAGCCTCAATATCTCATGAGTTAATGCCAATCAATCAACCAATCAACCAACCAACCAACCAGCAAACCAACCAATTCTATTGGTTCTACTTCTTTATAGAACCCTGATTAATACAGCCACAGATGTTGTCCCAGCATGGGCACCTTCTGGGGAGGTTTTCTGGAATGGGCAACATCTGCTTAGTATAATACAAGAAGCATACCCTTGGTGTAATCCAAATAACCTTCTCTACTAAAGATCTCTTCTGCCATCCTGCCAGGCTCTGAGAGTCCTCCAGCCACCTCTCCTTTGGGCTAGAGTCCTGAGCACGTCATTAGAACACAAATACCTCCCCATATCCCAAGGTTTTGCTGCAGTCAGTGTGACCTAGCGAATTCTGTTTCTATGTTCCAGTTTTTTCATCTCTGTAAAAAGCAGTGTGTGCTAGATCAAGTCTAAGACCTCTTTAAATGTAACCTTTTATGATTGCATTTTACCATCTTCTATATCTTAATCTGGTGAAGAAGCTTCAGTTATCCAGGTAGATTTCTGAGAGATAGCCCTAGGGCACAGGGCATTGCACAGGGCACATCTGTTTGACTCCATCACCACTGTCCATCGGTGACCCAAGCCTGACCACCTTTCAGGGTCAAACTCCTGCTTTGTCTACTAAGTAGGATGATGCTCCACAGTGATGAGGTGTTTAGTCATGAAGAGAGGGATATTCAGATTTAATAAAGCCACAGAAAAGGGACAAGGGTTTCTAAATATAGGCATACACTGGCAAAGTGATGGAAAAGTTCTTATTCCAAGGCCCCAAACTGAAATAAACGAACAAATACAGCCCAGAATGGCAAAGGGACTCTGTTATAAGTGCAGCAGACTGCGCTCTGGGTGGGCATGGAGTTTCTGAGTTTTCTCTTAATCCCTGGCACCTAGCACAGCCTGGCATATCATAAGCACACTATAAATGTTTATGGAATGATTGAAAGGTGCATTCCAGTGCCGGCAGGGTGGGGGTTCCTGACTGAGCACACTCTGGGTAGCCTGGGTAAGGAATAGCCCCAGCTAGGCTTTAAATGTAACACCTTCTTAAGGTGGTTGGCAAGGAGTGGAAAGTGAGAATGTAGGAGGGATGTCACCATGGGTTTTCCAAAAGTTCTTCATGGCCTTTATTTGACCTTAGGAGTGCTGCTCACAAAGGGGGAGTAAGCTGATTCAGGCTTTAGGAAAATGCACCCTTTTCAGCGGGGAATTTTCTGAAACAAGGCTCCAACGTAGAAGAAAATGGAATCTGCCATTTTTCTTCTCGTGAGTGTCTGGCTGTCTAGAAAATCCCAAAGCCTGTGCTTTGAGCATTAGCCGTGCCCAGGTGCAGCCTCGTCTTTCATTCCCATTAAAACCACAAAAGGGACTTGTAATGTGCCGCAGAAAGAATATAGTCGTAAGGTGGAATTCACACATCTGGAGGGCTTTTAATGAATGGGAAAAAGGGGGATGGTTACCTGGCAACCTGAGTAAGTGCAAATTAATCCATTTTTATTTGATGTCAGCAGGGTGGCCCAAGTCTTCCACTTGGTGGGGATAGAATTAAAGCTGATGATACTCTAGCAGTTTTGAGATTTTGTTTAATTTTAATTTCACTCTTATCTCTGTACATGGCATTCATCCTCCCAGCAAAAAGCTGCACTGTGCTGACTCCACAGTAGACCTTTTTTTGAAGCAGGTATTTTAACTCATGAATCTTAACAAAATGTTAGCGAGGTGGGCCAGCTGAGTTCTGTTTCCCAGTTCGAAGCTTGTGAAGATTAAGTAGTTTGGTGTTAGGTTACCCTGCTGGCCTTGGCCGAAGGAAAGCAGAATTGTCAAGCTGGTAACTTTGTTTATGGCTCCCATTAACTGTGCCCTGTACACGCCGGCTATAGCGGTCTCATGGTGTCTAGGCTTTCGTCTAAAGATAATTTATACCAAACAGTGTTAACAATACGGTGATATTTGTTTTCATTGAATAACAATAATAATAAAAAGTTTTTATTAGATACCACTGGATTTTTTGTTACATTGGGTTTTTGTGACAATGGAGAAAAATGATGGTTCTACTTTATTTGTAAGGAAGAAATGATAGTTACAGGCAGAGCTAACATCTCTATACTGAATACATTAATTTTTATTGAGAAAGGATTTTGTTAGCACAATTACGATAACGTACCTTCACTAAGATTTTAAGGGCGGCATCAGTGACCACAGCTAATTCTGGGGTGTTGTCACATTTTGGGGGAGTTCTCAACCCAGCTGCTATTCCTTCACCATCCTGAGTCTCAATGTAAGATGAGATGGTCACCCTTGATAAGTACAAAAGTCCTACCCAAGTTTTAATTCTTTGACTCCGTGATATACTTAAACTGAGATTAGGAAATAACTACATCTCTGACCTAACAGAATTAAACACATGCATGTATTTTAATTTGTTTAAATGTTCTCTCTCTCTCTCTTTTTATTTTTTATCCCTTTGGTGTTTCTATTTATTGGAGGCAGCCTGGAGGTCCTTAACCCCTGGCTTAATTCTTTTCTCTAACTCTGAACACTGCTTGGCTGTTTTGATTCGAACAGCCACCTGACCGTCCTGCCTCTTTGCACCACGCCAGACCCCACCCCACTTCCTTCCTATGTTTCCCAATCAAACCTGTAAATTGGGACAAGACACTTAGGAGAACAACACTTTCCTATATGGACTTCAACATGGTTTTCCTGGCTAGAGATTTTTCCTATCAGAATAATAAAGTATTTAACATAATTTTTCTAATTCCTCTATTGTTATCATGGTTTAAAAATGAGGATGCATGTTTCCAGATGTCCTGTTCAATAGTACCCGGGAACACATGGGAATATTTTGTAGCGGCTGACAGAGTGGGTTAGAGAAAAATAAAAACAGATGGACATAGATTAACTCTATCTGTCCCTGGTCTTGGCTTCTCTAAGAATCCTGGTCATGAGATTTTTCTATCCTAATTTTATATCACTAGGCCAATCAGAAGCTTGAACCATTCTGAGTTTGCCCAGACATTCTGTGTGTAAAGTCATGTTACACTGTGTAAGCCTGGCATTGGGCATAGTTCATATTAGTTGATCTGTAGATGGCAAGAGGGAGATCTGGCTAGAATTGTGAATAACAGACTGACCAGCCACCCCTTCTTTCAATAATTACAGGGAGAATTAGTACTCAAAGATCCTCCGGATAAAACCACATTGCTTTTTATTAGCCAGAATCTGACCTCCAAATCTAAAGTGGATCTCCTCTTATATTGAACTAAGGGGTTCATGTGAAAGGCTTTTTTTTTTTTTTTTGGGTAAAAAGATCTAAAGATAGATCAAGATTTTTTAGACCCATACCCATGTTTATCACAGCATTATTCATAATAGCTGAGATATAGAAACAACCCAAATAGCCATCAATGAATGAGTGGATAAAAAATATGTGGTACATATATACATTGGATATTATTCAACCATGAGAAGAAGGATATCCTGCTATTTGCAACATTAATAGACCTTGAGAACATTATGCCAAGTAAGACAAGTCAGACAGAGGACAAGTACTGTATGTTATCACTTCTAAGTGGAATCAAAAAAATCAACCATAAAAATCAGAGAGTAAAATAGTGGTGACCAGGAGATGGAGATGGGGTGAGGGAGAGTAAGATGGATATGTTTAAGCATATAAACTTGTAATGAGTAATAAATAAGCCACAGAGATCTAATGCACAGTATAATGAATATAGACAATAGTATTGTACTATAATAGTATAATGTGATAAATATTCTTTCAATGGCAATCATATTACGATACATAAATGTATCAAAATAACACACTGTACACCTTATGTTTACAAAATGTAACACTAATTTTATAAAATAAAATAAAAATTAAATGAGATGTTTCAAAATAAAAATGATAGAAAGATAGATAGATAGATAGATAGATAGATAGATAGATAGATAGATCTTTGCCCTATTCCTTTGGGTTCATATCCTGATCTTAGTTTTCTGGATCATTACTGGATTATGAAAAGAGGCCTGAGAAGTAAACAGAAACAGATCTATCTCCCCAGAGGGACAGAGCCTCAGGCATCTTTTCTTTGGACATCACTGGTCTAGTGACATTTCTGAGGCAAATAAGCCTCCACTCTGAACTTGGAGATGGTTCCAAGCCTGTCTTACATCACCAGCTTCATAGGCATGTCATAGATTGGATTCCTTACACAGTCTGAAAAGATTGCAAGAAATCTTTTCTAGTGATTTATGGAGTGAATATTCTCAGAAGAGGAAGCAGGGTAGGTCAGGGAAGAAACCTAAGTAAGGAAGTTGTTAAGCCTGGACATTAGCTTCAGCCTGGTTTCCTGGGGAGTTCCTGGGACACGAAGTGCCTTGCAAAGTTGTTTTCAACATGAGGCAGAGGGCAGGTCTGGTCTTTTGAACTCCCAGGTCAATCAGTCATTGACCAGGTCTGGAAGTAGCAATCTTCTACTCCTGTTTGGCTAAGGGCAATTCTCTCCAGAAGAGAATAGCAGTGAATGTTTTGAAGTCAATAGTCTTGGCTGCTTGGCATGGGTGTACCGTTATCAGGGGTGTCTTGGTAGGACACCATGAGTACACATAATGGGTAGGAAAAGAGAAAATCAAGTAATCCCAAAGTTATTGCAATGCAAGGAGAAAAGAGGATTCAATTTCTTCACTCCTTTTACCCAAAACTTTGCTGTTTAAAATGGAATGTTTTTTGACATGTATCAGTGCTTCTTCTTCTTGGGGGTAGTAGAGCTGGCAAGAAGGGAAATTTTGAACTATTCCCTGAGATTAGAAGATATGTTCAGCATTTAGATCCAAAGGTTTCTACATTGGATCTTTCAGGCACTATAGTATAACAATGTGCTTTGTTCTTTGTCAAGTTAGTTTTTGTTGTTGTTTGTTTGTTTGTTTGTTTTTAGGCAAAGCAAACTTTGGTTGACCTCACAGATTGCAAGAAACTTCTTATCTTACTATCCCTTTTTTAAAAAATTTTTTATGCCTACAGCACCTAGTCGTCCTAGGTGGTCCCCCATCCAAGTACTAACCAGGCCAGATCCTGTTTAGCTTCCAAGATCAGATGGGATTGAGCTTGTTCAGGGTGGCATGGCTATAGACTCAAGTTAGTTTTTAACGTGAAGAATTGTAATGTCTCTGGGACTTTGTCTACATAGAATTAGTTACATCACTTTTGTCTATTTGTTAATCTTGAAAGACTGTTTTCATTCATCTTAGCTTGGTTCCAATAACGACTTCCTAAAAAGAGGCACTAGGATCCTGCTTACTGCCTTAGTTTCTTTGGGGTCTCTATATTTCATGGATTGTCAAGGTATTACCTTAGTTACAGTTGGAAAATGATAATCTCTTAGAGCTTAATTATTAGTTTACAAAATTCTTTCATTTCAAAATTGAGATTCTAAAGCACAAAAAGTTGAATAACTTGCTCAAGTCATAGGATTAATTTGTCCCTGAGGGATAGGAAACTGGGCAGGAAGCTGGATTCCAAGCTATCGGTTTGAATTTGTTGAACTGCTACCCATTAGATTTTTGTTACCCAAGTATAGTTTTCTTATCAGTAATGAGCATGAAGGCATCATTTTTTGATAATATTATTTACAGGCTTCTTAGGGAGAGGAGAGTTTTCAACATCCTCCTTCTAACAACGGAACATCCCTCCTTTTTCTTCTTTCTTCTCCCCAAGGAGAAGAAATTATAATCCAATTGTTCAGATAACAGAGAACTGATTAGGCTGTATTTCCATGAATGGGAGTCATTGTGTGTTAAGTAGTCATGTATTGCCATGTCTCAATATCTTTTTATTTCTTTTCTCCTCATTAATAATCATTAAGTAGATTTTTGCTTGGGGCTGGCCATGCATCTTTCTCTTTCCATTCATGCTGGATCCTTGCTTTAAATTTTATACTGCATAGCTGGCCAGAGAGTCCTGAGAACCCAAGACGGAGGTTCTGGCATAAAGGGGACAGAGGTTTTGCTTAGAGTTAAAGTTTAAGCAGCTTGTTTCAACCCAATTTTATTGGAATTCAGCACTGTAGGATTTGGGGCATGGGCACATCAAATAAGAAAGTGATGCTTTGATTTTTACTTCCTTGTGTGTGTAATTTCTTTGGAAATCTTGTGAAAGAAAGAAGGGGATAATTTTCTAGTTAGTTTCAGAAATTCCTGTGTCCTCTGGTTAAATGTTATGAAATAATATAAAAATCACCCCTAATATTATTGGAGAGTGCTCTAGCTGATGCACATTATGTATTAAAGTTTAGAATGTCATAATAGATGACCTGCACCTCTCTGATCCAGCATATTATTACAATGACTAATACAATAAATATTTGTTAATTAATTGAATTGATTCATGTATGAAGGCATTAAAGCATAGTACATTAAGCCTCATCTTCTTCTGTTAAAAAATGGATTCAAATCTAGTTCTGCATCCTATTAGTTATAAGACCTTGGACAAGTAACCTATCTTCTTTATGACTCAATACCCTTTTCTATGAAATTATAGTATTTACTTCAGAGAATTGTTATAAAAATAAAATGATATCATGCACACTTGTAAGCGTTAAGCATAAATGTTAACTATCATTATTATGGTTCTAAAAATTATATACTTCTCTCAGGCATGCCTCTATATTGTGATGATTTCAGTATATATGTACCCAATTTGAGGGAAGTTTTGGATGAAAGGATAAATATGACATCATAAACTTAACTATCATCAACTATTGTGACTGCAGGTTTAACAATGTATCAAGTGCCATTCTTTTTTTAAATCTGTCAGAACGATTACTCCTTGGACAGACCTGGGGTTAGGCAATTGGTGAGTAAGTCTGACCTAGGCAGTTCATGGATTTCTTGAGTCTACTCCTTTATAGTAATAGATGATCTTCTTTTTCCATTATTTTTGAGATGAGAGTTTCAAATTGCATAAGCCCATTTTAATTAAATCTGTTTGTATGACAATGTTTAATCAATCTATTAATGAGCAACCTGGATGTTGGAAGTTGCCTGTGCTTTAAGGATGCAAAAATACCATATTCAGTTCAGCTGGGGAAAAGTCATTATTTAGGTTCTATTTAAAGCTTGGGAGAAAAGGGAACTCTAACCAATTCTTTATATAGCTCAATGGCTGTTAAATTAATGTACATCCCATAAGGGCTGTCAAATTAATAAACAGAATGTTTGCTAAATGGAAATCTGTCATTATTTTCCAAAAGTTTGAGTCATTGGATCACATAAAGTAATACTTCAAGTCATTGAAAATGTCTTAAACAAAGGATTTTTCCCCAAAGGAATATGAACAAACCTTATATAATGATGAAATTACTGTTAAATGTCATATTTCCCAGTCTAATAAATGCTTTAAATAGCATTTAAAAAATTCTCCAAAGCCTAGATCTACAAAAACTATAATACTAGAGTTTAAATGTAGTTTGTAATGCAGTAGTTGCTATTTAAATAAATATATGCGAAATCATACTTCTTTTTATTGTTTAGGATGTTATTGTTTTAAAACTCTTGTTTTGAAAACTTTTCAAGAGGTCACCAAAAACATTAGATGCCATGTTTTCAAATCAGACAAATCTGGGTTTATATTCAGTGAAGGAAAAGACTTTTGCTTTCTTCTCAGTTCTTCAGATTAAAGAAAATAGCCCTCAGGTTCTCAATAATTGTAACTAATACTGTATTATTTTTATGTTTGTAATTTTAGATGTAATTAATCTGTGAAAGATTATATTCCATTGTGACTGTATGATAGTGGACCCCATGCCAGTTCTTGGCCTTTTTACTCTCAGATCCAGTCCTCAGCCACCTTCTGCTCCTGATGGAGACTGATTATATTATATTTTATAAGACAAATGATCCTCACAGGCTGCCTTTTCTAGACTCCCATGTCTTCTGTATTTGTAGTGGGAGGCATTGGTTAGACATTGGGGGGTATTTTTTATGCTTTTTACAATGTTGATGGAAATAATTTTTTTGAAAAGGAAAGAAGAAAATGAAATAAATAAAAATAAAAACTAATTGCATTCATAAGTAATATTATATTTGGAGGTAATATTAGTGTACTTAGTTAATGTGTATCTGTCTGAGAGTTTGTAATCATCATGAAGACAATGATCACATTTGTACTAATGGTAACTATATGCCTAGCATGATTGAGTAATGAATAACCATTTACTCAGTCATTTAACTAGACACTATAGTGCTGGGATTCAAAATCTAAGTTGGTCAAACTTCAACACTATGAACTTTCCATTAAATTATACTGTAACTGATGACCTTAAGATAAATTTTGAAGGTCTATATTACAAAGTAGGAAGTTAACTTCATTTTCACCTTTTCTACTCAATTTAAATAGCAAGTTCATTGTCATGAGTATGATTACCATATTTGAATGTTCATATTGTTCATATTGATTGTTCCACATGTCAGCATAAAGAGAATATGTACCTGCACCAATGATGCATTAAAAAAAACTATTAACCACCTTTTACATGTAATATCTTGTGCTAAACCCTTTAGAGACTATAAAGAATCTAAAACATGAGTGATTCCTTATTTTAAACAATTTATAACCAGGTTGTAGAAAACTCTACCTATACCTAAAGAAAAACAATATAATCAAATGTTTTTATTTTGTAAGACAAATGGAATAGATTGAAGAAGAACAGGAAGAATCAATGACTTTTGACATCTATTCCCAAAAATATGGCAGAAGAGATACTCCAAGACTCATCATCAAAGAAACAAACAAAAAAATCAGGCTAAAGTATTAAAATTCAACTTTGAAAATATATCACCGAGCTGGTACAAAAGAAGGGAATAGACAGAGCTTAAAAATAAAGAGAAAGTAGAAATCTTGGAAGAAAAAGATAAAAACTTAACACTGGCTCTTGTCCTAAAGGTCTATGCTGAATTCTGGCAATTTGGCTCTTCAGCTTTGATAGTGGTATTAAGATGAATACTCTGTGAAAGCATCTATAGATCTAGGGATCTATCTTGAGCCACATCAGCTGTGGTCCCTATAGTTGAGGATTCACAAGTAGGAAAAAAAGTAGATTTCAAAGCAGTATATGAAGTTTTATCCAAACTTCATAAAATATATATTACATATGAAAAATACACCAAAATATTCGTTACCACATAGAGAAGTTGTGGGTGATTTTAAAAAATACATTACTGTCTATTTTCCAGGTTTCTTTAATAAATATGTATTATTTTCGTAACTTAAAATATATGTATCATTTGAGGAATCTGAAGCTTGTAATAAATTGAGGGAAATAATATGAACAACAAATCTCAAACCTACCTAATTCTTGACTAGATCATCACAAATCTCTTACCTCAAAGATCTAGTTAAAGAAAAATGTGCTCATTTTCAGGCATAAAAACTATTTACTTCAGTTTCTACTAACCTACACAAGATGTCTGGCTTTAAACAAAAACTTGTAAGACTTTTATAAAAGCAAGAAGAAGCAGCACACTGATAAATCAGTCAAAAGAAGCATAACAAATGTGACATGGATTTTGGATCTATCAGATGGAGAAGTTAAAAGAACTTTAATAAAATATGATAAAATATGTTAAAGGCCGTAATGGAAAAGGTGGACAACATGCAAGACCTGGTGGGAAATTCCACCTAAGAAATGAAAACTATGAGAACCAGATAGAAATACTAGAAATGAAAAGAAAAAATATCAGAGATGAGGAATGCCTTTTGATAGCTTCATTAGTAGACTCAACACAACCAGGGAAGGAATCAGCAAACTTAAATATATAGGTCAATAGAAATTTCCCAAACTAAAACACAAAGAGAGAAAAGAGTGAAAGTAACAAAACAGAATAGAATAAAGCATTCTATTTGATATTGTCCACAGGACAATATCAAATGATCTAACATAGTATAATTAGAATACCTGAAGAAGAAGACAAAGAATAGAGTAGAAGAAATATTTGAAAAAATAATAGCTAAGAATTTTCCAAAGTTAATAACACATGACATATTTATTTCTCATTTCTGCTGTAACAAATTACCATACATTAACTGGCTTAACACAACTCAAATTTATTATCTTAAAGTTCTGGACATATTTGGCAGTGGGTGGGAATTATTCATCCTGCCACATACACAAAAAGACAGGTCCCAGAAGAACAGAGAATATTAAGAATGTTGAAACAAAAACAAAAGTGAAAACTAGAATAATATCATACAAACACAGCTGAAACTCAAAAACAATGAAAAAATCTTAAAAGCAGCCAGGGGGAAAATATGGCATGCTATATACACAGAAACAAATATGAGAATTTTAGCAGACTGCTTGTCAGAAACTGTGCAAGCCAAAAAACAATGAAGGAATATCTTTCAAGTGCTGAAAGAAAAAAAGCTGTCAGCCCAGAATTCTATATCCAGCAAATATATTTTTCAAAAAATTAAAGGAAAAATGAAGACTTTCTCAGACAAAAATCAAATTCATAGCCAGCCAACTTGCACTACAAGAAAAAAAAAGTTAAAGAAAATTATCTAGGCAGAAGAAATATGATACCAGGTAGTTAACTTGGATCTACACAAAGAAACTAAGTGTACTAAAATTGAAATAAAAAAAGTAAAAATATATTTATTTTTCTTCTACTTGCTGTAAAAGATAGCTGTCTAATGCAAAAACAATAGCAAGTATGTAATAATAAAATTAAGACAGTAATTTACAAAAGAAGGAGAAAGATATTTTTAGTTATACAACTGCAAGTTTCTAATGCTACATGTGAAATAGAATATTATTTGAGGGTAAAATCTGATTCATTAAAAATGTATATAAACCCAGAAGTAGAATAGGTTGGTTAGCAGGTAGAGCTATATCACCTCAACCTCTAGTGTATCTTTCTCATCCCCTCCCAACCCTGAGTATCTTAAAGTATCCATCTGGTTCCTTTCCTAGATTTGACTATTTCCTCTTGGTTTATAGCATGACATATTTCTCTTTGTCCAAATTTCTACTAATCATAGAGTTTAAACCCATGTATCTTCTTAAAAAGATCCAAATAATGTGATATGTTAGGAAACAATTCCAATTTAGTAAAATAAATGTGACACCCTCTCAGGGAGAATTATAGCTTTTGAGAGAGCCAACCTTGGGCCTTCTGGAACTCCTCTGGTGAAGTTTTGAAAGCCAACACTCAGTGGGCTGGGAGGTTAATGGGGGTTTAGGAGAAGGGAACCTTTAGGGGCAATTGGAGGTGATATAGGGAGTGAGAAAGGTTAGAAGTGGACTTCAACCATTTCTATCAAAGGTCTGGGTTCTTCTACTACTTTCTTGGTGGCCACATGCTTGATGACCATTATAAAAATAACTAAAAATAAGATACACTATAATAAATAAGGAAAGTTTGGAGGTGAATATATGTTAACAAAATTAGGGCAAAATTAGGATGAATTAAAATGAGAGTAAAATAAAATTAAACCATAAAGTAGGATTGTAAATTATGCTAGTGAAGATCTTAATAAAGATAATAATACTGACATAAAATATATTTGAAATAAAAGGTAAAAGGGTAGAAACTAGTAATATAAACTTAAGTTTTAAAAGTGTAAAAGTAAAAACAAAAGGAAGATTAAAATAAAAGTCTAAAACCAGTAAATCGCAAAAAAAGTGTAAAAGAATCAGGGAGCGAGTTTTCAAAAAGATTTCAAGAACTGAAGAAGAAAAATAAAAATAACATGACTAAAGAAATTGGTGAAACTATTTTTAAATGAAAAGCAAGACACCAAGGAAAGGATATGCAAAGATGTGACACTGAGAAATACAAAGGACATACAATCACAGGCACAGAGAGCAGAGAAAGTGCAGACTGCTGTGTACAGCTGTAGAATTATTGACAATATTATAATCCATATTGCTAACTATTTTGCCCTTTCATGTACCTTCAGCCAATAGTATTATTTTTTTCTCTTCTGTAATCTCTTTGCCTTTACCTTCTTTTTATCAAGTTCTACTCACATTTCACATCTGGGCTTAAATACTGCTTCTTCCCCAATTTAAATACGAGACCCCCATAAACACTGGGTTTGCAAACTCGAGATGAGGCATTCCAGATGTAATTCAATAATATTAGAAATCTGACTCTCATTCAAAATGTTTAATCATTAGCTTACAGCATGACACACAATTCCTTATATTCCTTACATGAGTGTTGCCATTGGCGAGTGTAGTAGCTTTTGCACTTGCTCTGCAATCCATTTACCTCATTAGAATTCTAGCACCAAGGGTGAGTTACTTAAGTTCTGACCTGTGTTTCCCATTTTATAAATGAAATAAAACTAATACCTATCACATTAGGTATTTGTAGGGTTTAATTAGGTTGTTGTAGCGATTAAGTAAAATAATACATGTAAGATACTTAGCTCAGTCCCTGGGACAAAGTGAACTTTTAACAGACAGGGTTGTTAAAATTAGTGAGTCCTGAATTATTTTAGGGCTTTGAGGAGGATATCGCATGTTCAATGTTTCTTTATGTTTGAATTTATAAATTATGAAAAATAAGAGCTTTCTTTCATGTTTGCATATCAGCACCACAAACTGAGCTATCATGATGTAGTTCTGGCAAACCATCTGGGTTTCCTAAAATGAATAATCAAGCGAACTAAATCCTATGACTCTATTGAGCTATAAGGTTAGTAGAAAACCAGTAGAGATTTTGGAGTATTTTTCCTGGTGTCTGATATGCTTCTACTCAATGTCAGCTATCTGAAGTATATTTGAGGTAATTCTGTACAGGAACCACTCTGATTTGAGGGAATACTGGGTAGCAGTCTCAGCTAGTGGAAAACTGGTATATGCTTGTCCTACCTGGTTTCCACTCTTTTTTAATTACCAGGTTCAGGTTAAATTAGAAGTCTGTACAGGTCTCAGGATGTTGGCCTGACACTGGTCCCTCTGCAGAGGGTCATGAGAGGCCCCCAAATCTGGAGCAGAAATGGGTTTGTGAGTTGGGAGAATATGGCTGAGAGGAGTTGAGAGACTCAGCGCCCTTGGCCTCATGTGGATTTGAGGGTTTCCATCTTCCATCAGACCTATGTCACAACTCTTTTGATTTGCCCTTTAATTTACACACACGATTTTCTTTAAAAAGAAGTTGGTCTTGAATTAGTTTTGGGGTCTGAAGGTATCTTAAAATTTTAGTCCCATATTAGCAAAAGATAATATTTAATGCCTTTAAATTTTTTTAACAATGATAGCAACTTATAGTTATAATGTATTTACTTTTTAATCAAGATATTTCTGTGAAATAGAGGAAGGACTTGACTACTTTGTTTTATAGAAGAATTTAGTCATTTAAAGGTCTAGTGACTTATATATGCCCAGATCCCTGAGTGATAAACTGTAACATTAAATTCAAGAGAATTCAAACATTGCATATTTGTTTTTCTCACCTTCTTACAAAAGTTTTTCTCACCACTACAAAAGTTTAAAAGGATATTATTTTTATATCTTCATTATCCAGAGATGAATACTTTTTCCTCTCTCTGGCTCTGTCTCTCTTTTATTAATACAATTCCTTTTAGAAGAATCTATATTCTGGGCTACAGTGACCTGTTCTGACATCTGATGTTCTTTGGAGAGCATTTGTTTTCTAGAATACAATGTTCTGAAATCTACTTACCTAATTATTTAAATAACCACTTACAAATATAAAATGTGGTCAAGTTATTAAAGTCATAAGACAGGGAAAAAAATCCAATCAGTATAAGCTCTCCTATTTTCAAGTGTTAAATGGCTATTTATAACCTTTGTTACAATCGCTACCATTATATTACCAGCACTTTTTTATAACACCTTAAAAAGCTTGCCTGTTTCCAAGAATGGTATTATAAGTATAACTCTTTACTCTACTCTCATTATAACAAGAGGAGGTCAATGGTCTAAAGGGTGGTTTCCTATTATGAACGGATAAAAACTAAAATCAATAAATCTCCAGATCATAAATGTTGCTACAGTCTGGCAAGGTTGAGAAAATTATGAGCCGAGCCTCATGATGTCTGGATATTGTAGCTTATAAATTTCTACATACATATGTATGTGGTTATGTATATACTTGCTTCTGGGCCCTTCCTAGAATTTGCTGAGAAATGTGGTAGAATTTTGTTCAGTTTGGTTCTGGGATCATTGAGAAAATATTGGTACAATATACCCAGTGAATATGCCCAGTAAAAAATGAATGTATGCAACTAGTTATCTGGTAAAATGTTCCTAAGATTATAAAGTCACATTTTTCCCTTTTGAATTCATTACTTTGATCAGGAAACTAAAATAGGAAATCATTTGCTTCCATTGTTCAATAAATTATGAATGTTGAGATTAATTGCCAAAGCTTTTGCCTTTGTTACAAATGTTCACATAGAGTGGTGATAATTCTAATAGTTCCACCAGAATAAGAGAGATCACCAGAAACATAATAAATTAACTCAATTAAAGATAATATATTTAAATTATTACATAGTTCAGCATTAATTTTTAGGCAGTGTTGCTTAGTGATTAAGTGCAAGGCTACTGAAGCCAAATCATCCATTCAATTTCTGCCTCTGCCACCTAAGAACAGTGTGATCTTGGGCAAGATACCTAATCTCTCTGCTTCATTTTCTTTATCTGTAAACTGAGGGGTAATATAAGTTCTTACATAGAGAGCTGTTATGAGGATTAAATGGGTAAATAATTTTAAAGAACTTTCATACACAGTAAGCACTTTGTATATATGTGTTGGCTTATTTACATAGAAATCTTACAAGTAGCCAAACACCAATAAAAGAATGGATATTAAATGCATAATCTGAATTTCTCTAAAGTAGACAATGACAACTCATCTTAGAGAAGCGGCTTCAGGAATCTGAGTGGGTCACTATAAAAAAATGGAAAGCTATATGCTAGATGTTTTTCTAGGTATTGCACCTATAGCAGTGAATAAAACAAATATATACATAACATCAGGTAGTTGGTGTCAGAAAAAAAATTGGGCCGATGAGAGGATGAAGCATCATGAGGAGATAGCAACTGAGATCAGAAAAAACAGAAGCAGATTCACAACCTAAAAACATATCAATCTTCATTAAGCCCCATATATCACCCTAATTAAGTCTCTTGATACTCCAAAAAGTACAGTGGGAGATACCAGGGCAAAGCATGAAATGGGAGGGGGAAAAGAAAAAAAAAAAAATGAAACACAGACTAACAACAGTGAAAGTGTTATAAACTACACTATAAAAATTGTAAAGTTTCCCTCAATGAGCATTTTATATCAATAGGGCCTTAGAAGAGAGAAATAATAGAATTACAATGTTTTATAGAACATCTTAGGGCTGTGGTAGATGAGCCTTTTACCTATTCAGAACTCAATATATATAAATTTACCTCTCCAGAATTCAACTGAGATTTAGGAATTCATATCTTCACTGAAAATTTGCCGAAAAGCAGTGATGGGAATCCTATAACCCGTATAATAAAGTTCATGCTTTTTCCATATATTAAAGTCCATTGACTTTACCTTCCAGAAAACTGACAAAACAGAGAGATTTCTCAATCCAAAATATATTACATATAGCAATTAAGGATGGGAGGAGGGCATTAAATTCCAAATTGACAGCATAAAGAGACTGCTGACAGCAAGAGTTGACAAAGCAAAAGAACAAAAAAGCAAAAACAGGCACTCCAAAAGAACAAATGTGCAGGTGCAAACACTTCTATAGCCTTCGAATAGAATACTGTCTTACTCTATAGCACATTAACTGATAGTCAGATGGCTAAGCCTAAATCTTAAAAAAAAAAAAAAAAAGAGTTGAAAGTAGTGAAAACTGCTTAAAAAGGCAGGCAATGAGTTCATTAAACAGTAAAGAAACATATTCTTCTGTCTAGATACAAATCCTGTAGCATGACTTGTAAAGATATGAGGCTTTCATGTAACTACCAATAGAGACATTGGAAACATGTTCCATAATTTCATTGGGGCCTTTGCAGATAGTGTTATGTACATGCCAAATTATGCCTACCATTAACACAAAATGGGGAAATGTGGAGAGATCTTTTATAAAACCCTCAAGAAAACCTATTATTTTAATTGGAGGACATTTTCCATATTGTGGGAAGTTCAGGATGGCTTCTTTGGTTTGGAAGCAACTAAAATCAGTGATCAAGTTTCCACTAAAATCAGTGATCAAGTTTCCACTTCATACCCCATTTCCACCTTAACATTGCTCACCCTGATTTCCACCAGACCCTTTTTAGAAGATGGGTTAAGGCAGGGGCTGCTAAAACAGAAACACAGTTATCAGAAATAGCATCCTGCTCCCAAGGATTTGACATCATCATTCACTAAATGGTCAGCCCCATAATTTGCAGGCAGTACTATTTGCAAAACACCCTTCTTCCTAGGACAACAAATTGAGGATTTGCAAGAACTTTCAACATTACATAGGACTTTTAATGTTGCAATATTATTACAACTCTCTTTCTCCCATAAATACGTTAAAAACATTACTTCCTATATCCTCATCCACACACCTAGCTACTGTTTTTCCAAATGCATGGAGGAAATCTCAGAATTTATTTTGATAAGTCTGTGATCAGCATTAGTTTGCTAAAACACAGTGGGCAGCCAGAACCGAGAAGGCCAAGGCAAAACTAGATTCTATAAGTTGGGGCATGTCCTGCCAAAATACGCCTGACTTATTCAGTATCTGGTAGCAGGGAGTTACAGTGGAGTCCAGGATCAGAATGTAGGCAAGTGGTCCAGAAATTCAACACGCAGGTTTTTGGGGTCTGGAAAAAGATGAAAAGCCTAATTTGAAGGCAATTCAGGTACTAGTTGGAAAAGCCAAGAGTGGATCAAAATTAGATAATGGCCAAGGGACAAACAGAAGTTAGAGGTCAAAGCAATATAGCAAGTCTTTCTCTTTCAAGCAGGCAAATACCTCATTTCAATGAGTGACAGATATATTTCTATGCTTTGGTTTTTTCTCCCCTTAACTCCCCCTTTTTTGGCATGAAAAACAAGTTTTCTGTGAGACGTATAGTTGGCAAGTGGGAGTGGGCAGACATCTCAGGGGGACTTTCCGAAGATTATCCGTTTTCATAAATTATTCTCAAATTGCTCTATCCATTTTAAGAAGTGAAGAATCATTTGGGAATGTATTTGATCATCAAAAAAAAAATTTTCTAGTGCTTTTTGTATTTAGAATGAATAAAAGTTAATGGAAAATTTATTAAGGTTGACAGTCCACTATGAACTTCAATGTACTGCAAGCTGAGCTGGCAAAATACTCTTTAACAGGAAAGAGAAATAGGACAATAGAACTAACCTATCATATCACTTCTCAGTGGCAGCTCTCCTGGGAGAGGCTTTGTCAAAACCTGTTTGTCATGTGCTCTGGGTTCTTTGATGGTTTTCTTTCTTAGCTTTGGACTCCAGGAACGTATTCAAGATATAATTTAACTCTACTACATAACATCTGCTATGGGGTTTCAAAACCACAAAGCAAGCACATTTAATGATTCAAAGTTCACAGCTTTATCAACGGCAGCAACTGTTCACAATCAGAGTCAACATGCCATCACCACATGTTATTGACGTGATTGTAAATAGTGCTGATGATTACCACATTCACATGGTACCTTCTCCAATGATCTGTTTTTCAAACACTAATTAATGAATCCTCTCTGGACCAGTGTGAAGAAATACTATAGCACTTTAGTTGGTTGGTTTTATAGGCAAGCGTGTTAAATGACTTCGCTAACTTTTCCCACTCACCACTCTTGTTATCTTTCAACTCCTTCCATTGCCCCAGTTCGTGTGCTTCCTGAGGCTGAGTATTTAATGTCAGAAAAAAGCACATACAGTGTGACATTCTGATGCAGCATTTCTGAAATGTGTATTCAACAGTATAATGAGATGATTCATGCAAAGATTTGTCAAACAAACTTGGAGTTAATGCATCCTATATCCTCCTTGGAGATTCACAACTAACATCACCATATTAAAGGCTTTAAGTATTTCTACAGCATGGGTTTCTTTTCACTTGAAGCTGAGATTTTAGAAGGACAAATGAACTTATGAAAGTTGAGAAGTGAGAAGGAATATGGAAAATTGGATAAATGATGATTGGGTTTGAAATGACAGGTAAATGCAAGCAAAATGCAGAATCAAATGAAATCCACCCATGTTCAAAAATGCTTAAAGCAATCTGTATTTCCTTGTAGAATATGAATGCCTTGCATTGGGAAGCGATTTGAGGTATGCTTCTGATTCTGATATAAATTAACTAAATGGCACTAAATGATTTAATCTCTCTGGGATTCCTTTTCCCCATCTTTAAAGTAGATAAGGTTTTAATCTTATTTCTGTATGGTTTTTTTTCAAAGATACTTGAAAGCATCTTGATTTTTTTTTTTTTTTTTTTGGTAATGGTCTAGTATGACCTTTCATCTTACATGGAGGCAGATAGTGCTCTCATGGACAAAACCCATTTTTATCATGTTGAAATTTCAAAAACAATTGAAAAGTCACCTTGGGACAGTACAGCATTGTCATTTCTCTTAGTGACTTTATTTTATCACAGTCCAGGCTGTAGTCCTCAAGTTAGCAGCTGCAAAATTTTGCTAGCGGGTCTACTTTCAGGAACATACTCAAATTCACAGAACTTACAGAGATGTGTGTATAAATAAGGCATTAACTTATCATTTTACGACGAGATCTATAAGTACCTACAGCAGCTTTGTGAGTGTTTTGTCTCCTGCAACATCTGGGAGAGAAGCTACATCTTCACCAGAAGAGGTCTTGGGGTCCATGGACTCAAGGCACGGGGTTTGTTTTGTAACTCCGGTGTTTGGCATCAAGGAACCATGACTATCCAAAAAGAGTAAACTTAGTCTTGGGACCATCTAAGTCTTTGTTGACCTCCATTTTAAAAATTTGTGTACGTTTAAATCCCTGTAATGAGGTCTTACCCTGGCTTTGGTCTGGGAGATAGTCTATCTTTCTTAAAGTCTTTTTTTTTTTTTAATATCTCTAAGCTCTTCCATTATTTTTCAGTTACAGTTTAATTCTCAGAAGGCAATTCTACCTCCCTCCTTTAAAGCGAGATCTTTGTAGGTGTTGGAGACATTTTTGTCACTTTCATGTATCATACGCATCTGTCATTTTCTGGAGGAAAATAACTCGAAGACTTCTATAAACCTCAATCAAAATTTTCACTTATCTCATGCTTAAATACGATGATGATATTTGTAAAGGGCTTTGCTTCAAACCTGGAACATAGTGTTTAGTAAATGTCAAACTAAAAAAATATATATATGAATAAGTAAATAAGAACCACCTGCGGGGGTTTGAAGATTAAAGGAAAAATATTCTTTGCTCAGCTTTGCTATACTATTATATTTTAAAAAATGTAGATAAGACAATTTTTGACCACCAGTTACCTTATCATTAAACTGAGAACAATCTCTACTCTAATGAATTATTCTAAAGAGAAAATCAAATGATATACAATATTATCAGTGTGCTTGTCAAATGAAAGATACAGCTATTAAATTTGTTGGATGCAAGACCATCCAACAAATATAGATGTATTGGGAAGCTACGAACAATAAGAAAAACCAATTCATGTTAGAATGGTCCAAAGTGTTGAACATTCAGGACCATTTTGGCTCAATGTACAGTTAATTGGAATATCAAATCAACATTAAGCCTTAAGTTGGTCTTTCTGGCAAACTCTTAATAGGGGGGTGAAAACAAGTGAACTATGTTGTCTGTGGGAGGCCTCATTATTAGATTGTGATGAATGTGGCTGTTAAACATTTAGGCAAAAAGATTTGCAGCTTTCAGTGCCACAGGGAACAGCTTTCTCAATGTCCTTACCCAGTCAGGTGATACAAAGCAAACTTGGCTGCTGAATAATTTCATGTAATTGTACCCTGGAGAGCTGAAATATACAGGAAAGAGGTCTTTTGTGTACAAGTACCCATTTAAGAAAACTACAATGGAAAATGAATACATCTGTTGGTGAACGCTTACCTGCAATTATCTTTAGCTGAAATTTCCAAATGTTGAATATAACGAAAATTCCCTAGGTGCAAAATGTCCCTGGTTAGCTTCAGTAGCTACTCGTTACTTTCTAAATGTTCTTACCAGGCAACCTGAGCAAAAAGAAACCTCTTTTATGAAAATATTACCTGTAAAGCACAGGAGCAGGTTGGCTGGTCTGCTGAAGGCAGTAATTCCTCCAAAAGGCCTTGCGATTTTGTTGGGGGGTGGGGGGGTTCACTCCCTCACCTGTCTGAGCCCTTCATAGGCATCTGCTTGATTTGGGGGAACCCTCCTGTCAGTTTCCTAAACTGAAATTAATTGGTGTGGGAGACAGTTTCAGGTAAACAGTTAGGATTTTCTTTCTCAGGAGAGGTCCTAAGTATTTTACACTACACATTACACATGTATCATGCTTTACAACTGCTCATTAGCATGCACAAGAGACCAAGGGAGTGCTAGGCTATTACCCTCCTGTGATAGAGAGGAAACTAAATAGGAAAGACGTGCCCTTGCCCACACTCTGTGTCAAAGGTAGAAGTGAGACTAGCTATACTTACTCATGAACTGAGACCAAAGGCTGAAGACAACTAACTAAATACTTAAAAGCTCACAGGGAGCCCTGGCCTTCAGCTCCTTCTCTCATCCAAGTTCTTCCCTCAATGCTTTGTTGGAGTTTCTCCCAGTCATTGCACAGAATTGGTCCCTCTGCGAAATTTCCAGGGAACGCCTCAGCTCTTACTGCTGTATCTGGCTCTGTTTCCCAAGTTGGATGCCAAGATTCTTCTCTTATCCTAATTTTGTTGTTGTTGCTGGTTTCTTTTCCTTCCTCCCCCGATTCTACCTTTGGGTGACTGTGGGAATCTCCTCATGTTTTATCCTCTACACTCCCTTTTTTGCCATATTATCTCATCACTTATTACTATATTCCTTCTTAATTATTCTATCCAACAGTCTTTACCTCTCTTCCCATTCTTCTCAGAAATATTTAGTGATCTGGAGGAAAAACACCCACACTCTTTACTTGTAGACAGCCTCTTTTGTATCCATTTATCTCAATCTCTTAACACTGACCTGAAAAGCTGATCCTAGTATATGTACTCAAATAAATTGACAAAATAACTTAAATATACAAGAATTAAAGAATAGCTTAATTTAGGATGCTGCAACTCAGTGGAATATTTTTAGTGACTATAATAAAAATAGAGAAATATGAAACAATATTTGATAAAATATTAAGTGGAAAAATATAGCATAAATTATGTTTATTATGATTCAATCAATTTGTATGCCTATGGACAGAGACTGAAATGGAATATGTGAAACAAGAATATAGATGATTTTGGTGGTGAGATTATCAAAACTTCCAAATGTAAAACATTTTAGTAAAGTTGTCATACTCTTTTGATAATAGTCCTCATTTAACCCAGTCTCTGATTTACCCCTTTTCTCTACCAAAATTATTAGTAAATTTAGTAACATGGCTTTCTCAACTTTAGATTGAGATTTCTTTCAGTTCACAATTTGGAAAATCTATAAATTCCATCTCTGAATGAAAATAATTATCAGAATACAAGATGAATTCTATAAGGAAAAATGATTAGTTAGGTTAAATTCGTGAATAGAATTTCTAACCAGTTTTCATTCTTTTAATAATTCAGACTTAAAAATTTTTAGTTCGCTAGTCAAATTTAAAAGTTACCTGAAGTAGAAATAAAATGTTTTTCGTATTGCTTTTTTCTTCATCTAGAAAACAACACACTCTGTGAACGGACAAGAGGCCAGAAGCACCAGAAAGGAAGGTGGGACCTGCTCTCTGAGTAGCAAGATGTTCCACTCTTCCGGTTCATTTGTTCTATACCTGCAGGAGTAGGTGTCTTTCAAAGTAGCTGTTTAAAAAAAAACAAATGTTGCAGTTTAGGGAGTATGAAAAAACTTGCTTAGACAAAAGAAGTAGTGCCTTGTTTCTCTTCTGGAGAAACGTGGCATAAAATGCTTCAGAACTAAGTTTTGTCTAATTGTTGTTCTTTTGATGTTGTCATCTATTTCCCAATATTAGCCTTCTCTGGCCCTGCTGTGTGGTCTCTAGAAGTGTGCTCGAAGGGTGCCCCTAGGGTTTGGTCCAGTGCCTTCAAAAGACAGCAGCTGGCCCTAGTTAACAGGTCTCACTTCCTTCAGTTCTGTGTTGCTTGCCTCTTGGCTGGAGGCTTGGGGATTCAGGCACTAGAGACACTGAGTCTGAGGTTGAGCATCAAACTGCTTGACTGTCTACGCTCAAGATAGGGGTAAGGCAAAACTCTCTGGGTTTTAAGCTTTCTCAGAGGCTTGGGATATTACTTCTGGGTTCTGTCTTGTTAGATTGTTAATTCTGAGAATTCGAGAGTGGCTCATACCACGAGTGCGGTGCCTCAGTGCCAGAGCTAAGCTTGCTCTGAGCTGAAAATGGAATGGTTCAACGCTGCATGCAGGTTATTAAAGATTTTGCTTACTTTACAATGGTCTGTTAACAGCGCTAATGTCTTTAACATGTGCAGCCTATTGACTTTTAAGTAACATTTTATTGAAGTAACTGCCGCGCTTATTAGCCCGTAAGATTTACGCTTCATTTTCAGTCCTGAATCTGGGGGAAGGGACAGCCTTCCCTTAAATGGTGAGGCAGGAGTATTGTGAGATAAGAGATGCTCAGTGTGAATGGGAACATCTGTGGTGCAGTAGGGTTAGGAAGAAAAGCAGCACGTCTCCTAGGATTTGGAGTGTGCTAAAAGGTCACAGAAGAACAATCACATCTTCATTAATAGGACTAAAATTTGTAGAAAAAAATATTTGCAGATGTGGCCAGTGTGCATGGCTTATGTCCAGGTTGTACTGCTTTATGGTATCAGGTAGATAGTTAATTTCAAGGAGGGCGAAATTTCACATAAAGGAACACAGAGTACCATCAGGACTGACACCTAAATGTTCCATGCTGCTTTTACTTAGGCATTTTGGAAAAACAGAAGACTTGCCCATGTGAAATCTTTTCACTGCTGCTGTCACCTCTGAAACACAGAGAATAGTGCCGTTCGTTACATGTATAGTTCATTGTGTGCAAAATAAGTAAATGTACAAATCTACTAAAATCTAGAAAAAAACATCACGAGAAGGACTAGTTAGCATTTACTTGACCCCAGGATTTTGGGTTTATCAAATAGTTAACTGTAGGATATAAAAAGAAACTGTAGTGCATTTAAAATAAATTTTGATTTTATATTAAATGTGTTAGAAATACATTAGATATGTAAACAGCTGAATACCTGTATAGTTTTTCTTTTCTTTTTCCTTACTGCTGAGGAAAACAGTTATCGTATATATAAATGTGAGTTCATTTAATAAAAGAATCTTTCCGCATAACCCCATATTAATGACCTCAGTCCAATTGAAGGGAAATGAAATCTTCAGGAGACTCTACCGAAGCATAGAAGGCAGAGAAAACCAGTTCATAGGGTGGTGTAAATATGACTCTCACAATGATATGAGGTTTTCTGGCCTATGGACATGTTTCTCATTTCTCATTTTTAAAGCCGTGGCTCAGAAATCAGCTTAAGGACAGAACACAAGAAATAATTTTCTCAGAACTCTTCCAGATCAGAGATAAAGCTTTCTTGAACATTTATGGTAAAAACTAAAAGGCAGATAAGAACCCACAGCTAGCTCTGGGCCAGTACTATTTCTTCTGCTTTGAGACACATCTCTTCCTTTCTGAGAAATCTCATCACCCATGCTTGAACTGATGGAGGGGAACTGTCTGTCATAGCTATGGAGCTTAAATTACCAGCTTTTCAGGTCTGCTGAGACTTTGAGAAATGTACTAATATATTCACAACAGGAGAAAAGTGCCAACAGAAACAGATCCTGAATTAGTTCCCAAATAGGATGACAAAGAATGTCCACCAGACCACACACAACTCAGCCCCATAGCATGGGGCCCCCTGCAATATACACTTGTTTTGCTTTGCCTACCTATCAGCAGCCCGGGAGCACTTCACATGGGGACTAGATGGCTCCTGCCACTTAATTAAATTTTGCACTTAGCTCAGTGACTCAGAATCTGTGTTGTTAAAAAGTATATATTTCTTCCAAACAGTTCAGTTTCCAAGGGATGTTTCTTTTAAGAATAAGTAAGGGCAGTGGGGAATAGGGACAGTGTGCAAATAGGAGTGTTAAGTTTATGTTATGAAATTGCACACTGGTATTTATATCATCTATGCATAAATTGCATGTACATCTCACAATTTTTTTATTTTAGAGCAGTTTTTAAAAATTGTGTGAATATTGTTTAAGAAAACAAAGTGTTAAAGTAAAGCTAAGATAACTTCTCTATTGCAAAAGCCTGAAAAGTCAATACAGATTTAATAAAGTCAGATTCTAGTCTGCTGTTTTCTGGAAATAGAATCTTCGAAAGAGATTGTGAAATCATTGAGGCTGGCATAAACTGGGAGGACTTTTCATCTTCAGATTATAGACCCTGAAAACTCTTGATCCTAACCAGAACAAGTGAGCAAGGCAAAGCTCCACCTAAAATGACTTAAAGAGTCCCGAAAAGCTAGCTGCCTTCCTAAAATGTAACCACTACAGGCACAAAGATGAAATGCTATGTACTGGAAAACATCTGTGGTGTCTTATTTAACTTCTGATTAGTTGTAGATATGCCCTGTGTGAAAATGATTGATATAAGGCTGAAGAGATTGGCGATTATAAATTCCAAACATTTTAGGATCTTTATATGAGTTTTTTCGCACTTGGTTAATGCTTTAGTCCCAACACCTTTAATAAAATCAAGGTGACAGACCATGAAAACATTTACTTCAGAGCTACAAGGAAATCTGATACTATTGTTGAAAGATGCCTGAGGGCACGTGGACTAGTGACCAGCAGAAGAGAAGGCCAGAGCAAGCGATGGTGGAGGTGTGCAGTAGCTCTGTCTGGGATGGCAGGAGTCTTCAGAAGGACTGCGGGGCTTTGAAATTTTAAACCTGCTAAAAGGGAAGACGCTGGAGAGTAAATCCAATGCCAATCACAAGAAAAAAAGTGTTATCCAAATGCAAATTTATTTTCTCATAAAAATCAGTTTTTATTTTTTTTCTGGTTGTAAGTAAAATGTCATTTCATAAATTAATGCCTGTGCAACAAAGAGGCTGAAAGGTGACCATGAAATCTTTTCACATCACAGTTCACAGCTCACACTTCCTCCACCATCACACCCAGACCCTGAAAATGCAAACGACAATTTCACAGCCAACCAGATTATTAATTGTTAGATAACATAATTTTATTAGACTTTCAAGTAGTGTATTTTGTAAAACAACAAGTAGTTTCGTAACTTCCTAGATGGGAATCAGGGAGTAATAAAACTTAGATCATTTTAGGGACCTGAGAGATTTCTATTTAGCAATCCTAGTATCATGTAAGAAAAGAATAGGTTCTGATCCATATACATTATCATGTTTCCCTTGTTTTTAATGGCTAAAACTAGATTAAAAAAATCAGAACATATTTATTTCATAATGTTGAGATCGGTGTTGATTTTTAAACATAATCTTTTTTTATTTTGTACTGTGTTGTGATAGCTTTTCTGAAAGTCCCTACGAATAGTAATGAAGTTGAAGATACTGCACTCCAGAGATTTCAGAATGCCAAATATTTGGATATTTCCCAAAGAATGATTACTGTGGAGAGAGAATTGAGGTCTGATGTTGCACAAGCAAAAGTAAAGTGATTGCAAAGGAGAAAAAAATACTTGTTCTTTGAGAAAATGAACAGAGTTTCCTATTTCACTGCCTCAAATTAAGTCTTAAAAAAGTTATTGTAGCCATTGTTCTCACATGACAAGAAAAATATTTTTTCTTACAATATTATTATGGCAAAATTTCGTCAAATTGTATAACATGGGCTATATCTGAAATATAAATAACCTACACGCAGATGAAAATGTCACTTGAAACAAATAAAAACAGTTGTTTTACAGTGTTACCTTACAATTTTTAAATAGTCAAAATGTGGGACGTTATTTCTAAAATTAAGTTCTTGCAGATGCTGCAAAACTGTCTTAAATATGAACTACTACATATATTCATAGATCATTCCCGTCACTTCCTCTCTCACACAATTTAATAGCATATCATGTAATTCTGTTGGGAGATTGGATCTCCATTATGTAGAAGTATAGGTTTTCTCTCCAATTAAAAGTGTTTTAATTTAAAGCAATAGTATATTAAGAAATTCTATATTAGATGAGTAATTTTATTGATAAAATTTTGTACTACCATTTCTCCTCTTGCCCATCAAATTCTGTGAAAACTTTGTCAAAGTTGTAATCAAATATATAGTTTCTATAAAATCATGTTTTCTCTTTATGTTGCTAATTATAATAGGTATTATTAACGAAAGAAAATGTGTTCTTTCATTATTATCCTCTAATTTGAAGATGATTTTAAAAATCCAACCTCTGTGTGTGTATGTGTATGTATGAAATCATGCTGTTTGTAAGGACAAAGCATTTCGTATGATTTATCTATGAATTTAACATATCTATTGGCTTTAAGTTAAAAATAAATGAGAATAATGAATGATTTAGAGTAATGAAAGAAAATAACCAACAAAAATATATTTCTTATACAGCCCAATTCCTTTTTAAAAAATTTATTTTTATTGTTAATCATATTAAGGCACTTGTTTGAGTCGCTCTAGACATTGGAATTGTATAAAGACTTAATGACTGCATTTCAACGCCCACTTCTTAATTAAAAAAAGACATTCGATTACTCCACTGTCCATAGTTACTTAAATCACAGAGCCTGTATGGCTTTCAGCAGTATCCATGGCAAACACTGTCACAACATAAATCTGTAGAGAGCTTTATCATTTTTCAAGGCGTTGTCACAGACAAAACCTTGAGAGGTGGGCAGAATTTCCATGCTGTTCCACAGATAAGAACCCCAATACCTGTAATACAGACCAAGTAAGCCAGAATCTCTGAGGGTAGAACACAAGCTTTTATTTCTTAAAGCTCTCCAGGTAATTCCAACGTACAAAGTTAGGAACTGCTGGAGAAGGGTGCAGTTGGAGACTAGTCCAAGAGACACTGGGTTTTCTGGACTAACCCAGAATCTTTTGGTTTTATCTGTTCAACAAATCTAATATTCTGGGTTTAGAAACAGAAGCATTCATTGCTTCGTCAGCTCATCCATGCACGTCACGCTGTTTGACTCCTACACATAATTTCTGCCTGTACTTTGTGCCAACTCTCATCTGTAGGAGTAGAGTTGAACAGAAGGATTTAAAGCAGGACTTGATGGAAATGTACAAGATAAATCAAGCTCCAACTTCATGACCTTGTTAATACAAGAGCACTCTTTGTAATGGGGCTAGATCTAGACATAACCTCTTGTCTCCAAATCTTAATTAAGTGAAGGTTTTAGGCAATGTTGGGGACACTATATTGCTGGAAGAATACTTTTCTAAAATGCCTAAGTGCATCCTCCAAATTAAAATGCCATATATATTTTTTTCAAGAGCTTGGGGAATGTTAATTCATGTAGGAGATGGTTGTTGGTTGGGCTGTCCAAAGTGTTAGCAAACTCTTCTTTCAGTTATTTTCTTTCAATGCTGTTTCACATGCTGAGCTTCTCCAAAGATTACAGATTTCCTTTCACAGCAAAATGCCAGAAGAGACTTGGGAAGGAAAACTGGTAGAGTGCCACCTGCCTCAGGAAGCCAGCATATATCACAATCAAACAGCACCAAAGATTAAACACAACAGGCCCCTGCTGACATGCATGTCATACTCAAAGCACTGCTGTTTTATAACTGGCTTGTCTATTCAGTCATTAAATGCAAGTGATCCTTTCTGGCCTTATGACCTCACTTTGTCCTCTCTGAAAACATGACCCTAAAAATCAGCCTAAGACATTCATGTCCTATAAAGAATATATACTTGATAAAGCAGACTAGAGAGCCTACCCCAGGGTTATTTGCTTTCAGAACACACCCTTAGGTAAAAGCAAGAAAGCCCCAAATTATATCATGTAGGCATTAACCTGATTTTGAGACATATTTTGAAACATCAGAATTTTGTGTCCAATGTCCTGAAATTATACAATGTAGTTGTCCACTTACTCTTCCTGCACATTAACATACATCCAGGCCTGGCAATTTTGGAGCATTCATAGAATGCACTAATTATAACCTATCCACATGCACCCCGTCATCTACAGCATAAAAATCTCAGAGAGTAAACTGGAATTAAGAATACTGAAGTACTCTTCTTGGGAAGGGGACATGAATCCTGGGAAACTTGAGTCTTTTGTCCAGGAAAAGGAGGTGGGAGTATATGAAATGTCTAAAATTTCCATCCTCAGGGAGAAGGATAAAAACATGCAAAATGATTCAGTTTATACTTTCATGGTTAGTAAAATTATATTTTTTTTAAAAAAAGAGGATGAATCTCACAGAAGTCAGGATAAAGGTTACTTCTGTGGGAAGGGAGTTAATAGAATGAAGAGGAGGCAGTAGGGGGCTGCTAACGTGGAGCAGGGTTCTATTTCTTAATAGAAGGTTATATGTGTATTTTTTTGATTGTTATTATTTACACAATTAAGTTTACATATCTTTCTTTACGTAAGCTATAATGCCACAATTTAAAAAGATGCAGGGATAACCTAAACTATGAAATATTAGAAAGACTTTTTTCTTCCACTTATTTCATATGATCTTTCATTTCGTCAGTCCCCTTGATTTCTACATTTATGTCAATCACTAAACAACATTTCAGTTGTAATATCTTTACACTGAAAAGTTTTCATACTCTGTTTTCAAAACATGTGGGAAGTTCTCTTCAGGAGCAAGGAAAGAGGGCAAACAATGGCTCTGCTCATTAAAAATGCTTTATTATCATCACCATTTCTAAAGAGAAATACTAAGAGATAAGTAAAGTGGCAGTTCTGTTGACACAAAAGAAGTCATTGGAAAAGAGGGCTAGGGTATGGGCAGAAAAGTACCATTTAACGAGGCTTCCCGTCCAATTTTCCAAGTGTTTTTCCTGAGTTTTCCATTATTGAACTTTTTCTTTTCTTTACAGAGTTTATATCTTTCCCCCCAAGTGCTGCTTGTTTTCACCCCAATTATGCCTGCAAAAACCATTTGTAAAGTTGACTGGAAGATTTTTTCTTTTTTTCTTTTTTTTTTTTGAAAACGAGGGTGTGTGGATCCAGAAATGCTGGACTACACTCCCAAATCTGGCCCCTTGTCCCAGTTCCCTTCCTTTGGAATGGCCTGAAGAAATGCTTCTGCCAGGACTTGTTACATTTGTAAATGGATTTTTTCCATGGTGTGTGGGAGTCTTGAGGACTTATGAATTTTGAAAAATGTAACAAATAAAAAAATTTAAAATAGTTAACACTAATAGTTAACTATTTAAAATAGTTAACACTAACACTAATGAGTCAAGGTTATTAAAACATTTTTATTCTGTTAATGTAGATACAAAAATGGTAAGTAGAATTTCAATTGTATCCTTCCCTTTTACTCTAAAAATAACTTTGGATTGAAAACAGGAAAGGTAACGTTTTTTTACTTTATATAACCGAGATTGCTAGGGTGAAAATTGAGGTGACATATAGCTATTAAAAATTTGTTTTTAATCCATGTAAGAATTCTCATTTCACAGTAGCCTGCTTTTGTTCCTAATTTTCTTATTCATAAATCTAATGACTCGCACATTCAAATTCTGTTTTAATACCCCAGAAGGCTTAATTGCAGGCATTCTTGTTTACTGGTTTTGGCAATTAGTAAACCTTATGATTCCTTTGTGAAGTAATAATATTGAAACATTATAAATACTGATATTAAGTATTGAAACTGATAATTAAACAAGAATTTTGTGGGAGTGAATTTAGCAACAGATTCACAAGGCTTTCTTTGTTGTGCCAGTACTAGATGCTCACAAAAGAAAACATAAACAAAAAACAAAAAAACTATTCTTTCAGTTACCGTACAAAGTATTCAAAGATGTTTCTAAATTCATCAGTTGTTTAGACATTAGTTTAGAGAAAGTAAGTTATTTAGAACTGCTGATGTTTTGAATAAATCAAGTGAACAAATACTCTACATTTACCATAACTAAGAGAATATTGAGTGAAAAGAGCAGAGCACACCCGCCAGTGCCCTTCACACATCTGACCATGGGGTGGCGCTCTAAGGCCCAGATTTGCCCACCCTCGTTCTCCTTGCGCTATTGTAGGCAGCAGAGAATGAACCTTCTCTAACGTGCACCTCTTTCTCACTGTACATGCAAAATATTTACAGTAAAAACCCGCGGACCGTCCAGCATGGAAGAAAATAACGAAGTTACTAGAAATCAGTTGGACATTTGTATACTTAGCTATACCAAGTATGTTTATACAGGTGATAGAAATGAAGGTTTTGGATAAAAGAAATAGTAGCACTATAATTTCAAAGTTTGAATTGAACTTTTTTTCTGAAAATATTTTAGTAGATTGAAGGAAAAAAAAATCCTCATATATAACTGCTCAGAGATCTATTTTTAACTTTTTAATAAGTTATAACATACAACACACTTTTCAAACCCAATGTCTCAAAGTGATTTAAAGTTATTATTGCAGTCAGAGTTAGTGTGAGTATTTTTTCACAATAAAAGCTAACATCTTTGTTTTAGTTTAGCACCTTGGACTATGCCCTGCGAGAAGTATTAAAGAAATATGCAAAGTCTCAGTATAAACTACAAATTAAACTGTTTCTCTAATAATCTCAATCATTTTTATTGTTTAACCAGGCAGATATATTGCTCTGTGAAAAGGGAAAAGAGAGCACTCCATTTTCAAAGAGAAAGAAGCATAGAGGATTAGGTTCACACCCACAGAAATACACATGATTCGTTTTAAAATGAAGTCTTCTCAAAGACAGTGGTCTGTCTGGTCAACCATCAGCATCTTCCATTGCAAAGAAGAAATATTCTTTATGCACAGTTTGGATTGTGACATATCTACCATTTTTTTCTTATTAATTATGCTAATATTATATCATGGGTGCTTTCCCAAATTATTAAATGCTCTAAAAGATCTTATCGTTGATGGTTGTATCATAATTGTTTATAATAATTTGCTTAAAAATCAGTGTGCAAGCTATTTTTTATTCTAAATAATGGTTTAATAATTATTGTAAATAAAATTGTCATGGATATGTATATACACACACACATAAATTCTTGTGAAACAACCATCTTTACTCTTTTAAAGAAAGTTTTTTTAGTATAATAATATACCTGCTTTAAAAATGTTTTTACTTTAAAAAGAAGCCATTCTTTATGCAAAATTAGGTCAATATAGGCTTATATGATATAAAAATGATTGAATATAGACATTGGTTTTCTTTTGTCTGAATGTTAAACTCCCTAATAAGAGTAAACTGATATCACATCTACTTGGATGAATTTTGAGATTTACATTTCTTGAAATATAAAAGCCATCTCCAGAGCTATTTGTTATTATGTCAATTAATGTCAGGTTTACATACTCAAAAGATCTGAAATATTAAACCAAATTTAATATTTAACTGTTGATGTTTTATCTTATTTTATACAGAAGTATCTGGATTTGAAAGAGAAACCAAGAACTATGCTGGAAAAGCTTTGATGCCCCAATCTAAGAAAATGCCCTTCTTCTTGAGAGGCTCATGTATTTAATTTTGTGTATTAAAATAAATTCCCTGTATGAAGGCTGCTAAAAAAAAAAAGAAAAAGAAAGAAAGAAAGAAAGCATTTTCTATGATCTCAAAATAATGTGTGAAAACCTGAAAATATAAAAGGTTATGCTTGAATATAGAGTTAAACATATGGTGTCTGCTTTGGAATCCTCTGTTTGGGCATGAATTTTTTCAAAGGTTTTCAAGCAGTCTCTTTTCTTAGATTTTGTTTACACACATCGTAATTTCCTACTGAAGAAAAACTTTTCCTTTTTAAAAATTTGCTAGAGAGAAAATAATAGAGAATTTTCATAGCATAAAACAAAATTTTTACACTTAGGTTGTTAAAACTAAAAATACAGTTTAAAGCAGATGTTTCAAAATTCTACAACTGTTCATTTAAAAAAATGAATTTTTAACTTTTTCCCCCCACTGTTAGTTAAACAACTTTTAAATTCATTCGGATAACAACTTGGAAAATTGAAACATTATATTCTCACATCAAAAAAGGCATTACTTCAACAGGGCAATTTTAAAAGATTCTGTATTAAAGAGAAAAAGGCCCTTTTTAATGGAGAATTCTCCTGAAGGTAAGAAAAGTTACCTACTGTTAGGGCTTTCCTTTCATTATCATAGCCAGAGGAAAACATGAAAAGAGATATTATCTAAGTCTAGAGGGCAGTGACCACGAAGAACTTCTGTTTTTTTTATAGCGCCCCTGTCAGAGCCTGGCGCAGGTGATGTCTTCCTGACAGAATCCGCCTGGTAGGATGAGCAGCACTGTGGAAGTCGAATCATTCCACTTGCCATCTGTGGGTGTCTGTCATTTGGGGACAATGACCAGCACTATATTTTCTTAACCCAGTATGGGCAGAGAACGTATTTGGATTGTATTGTGTGACATCTCCCTCTCTATCGAAAAGGCCCAAGAGGGGAAGGGGGTGGGGTCTGGCTTTTTAAGGATGGGTCTAATGCGTTCAGCTGTTATCACACTTTGCTGATTGTAATCACTCGTTTTATGGTTTCTTTTCCAGCTGCTCCAAAAATTCATTGCAATGTCTTCTAGGTTTATTTTTAATATCCTGTAATTCAAAGATCTAAGAAAGAAGGGTTGAAACAGAAATCCATGTCCCTATTCCCTCTCCATTTTTTTTTTTTTTTTCCTCATGGGGAAGAAGGGATTTAGGATTTGGACACATTCCTCAAAATCCTTTCTGGAGAAATGTGTTCTTTTCTGTAGGGAAGGAGCCAGTTTGGAGCACATCCACAGGCTTATTCAGTTGATGAAGGAATTGGGAAAAAATCCTATGTAAACATACAAAAATGTTTTTAAAAATTAATTCTTCCTTCAGAGCATTTATAGTTAAAATGTTTCTTTTTTGAGAGTGGTAGCAAAATGTAGGCATCTTAGGATTGGCATGTGAGGATTTCTAGATTCTCTAAATATTTTCTCAAAACACTGTTGTTCTAAAACTTACTTAATAAAGGTTAAAAGTAAATAGCTCTATACACGCAGAACCTTTCATACTTAGGAAAGCTCAAAGACAGTGTGTGTTGGGGGGTGGTCTTCACATGTGCTGTCTCTGAAAATATCTTGACTTACATTTAAAATTGACTTAGTTCAGGGAAAGTATAAGGTGTCAATTTTCTCTTGTCAGTGTAACCCTCTGAAGAGCTGGATCTAAGAAATGGTTCAACTAGAATTATTGGTTACCATTCCTATGTTTGCTGCTATATAGCAGTCATTTCCACTATGTGACAATCCTTTCAGTCATTTTTAAGACTTTTACAGGCCCATATAAAGAAAAAAATAAAACCCCAGACCAAAAAACTGCCTGCAAATCAGAAAGACCCAGTTTCTTGTTTTCAGTGAAGAGTGGTTTTACCATTCATCCACTGTCACCACAGCTGTCAGCAAGATGTCTTAAACATCCTAATTGTCACCAGGGATCAGATTGTTCCTTAACTAATTGTTTAGATCAGCTAATCTACATCCATCATCTGTAAAGGGTGGGTAGTCCCAAGCATCCTGTAATTTAGATAAAACTCCTATCCTGAGTGTAAACACAATGTTTGAGTGACCAAGGGTCAGCAGACCCAAAAATCTACCTTATAGATGGAACAAGAGTATGAACTGTAAACTGAGGACTGGGTGAGTTTCTGAGCTCACAAGCTCATACCACCTGCATATGTCCTACTCAAACTGCGAAAATCAGTAGAAGATTCTGTTTCATTGATTTTGATATACCAAGAACCCAAATAAAGCAGACAGCCAAGATCACTGCTTAAATCAGCTCTTGAATGTGCACTTGTATGGGCTTTGAAAAGGGTACTCTTTATGAAACAAATGTGCCATCGGATTTACCAGTTATTTGCAAGCCTTTCTTGAGTTAAATTTCAAAAAGCATGTAATACGTAGTATAAATTATGTATGTAATACACACATTTCATATAGAACACAGCCTCCCTTCCCAGAACCACTGTATAGTCAGCTCTCCAAAACAATTAGTTAATTCATTATTTTACTCTGTGGAATAGTTTTTCTTGTATTCACTGCTCATTGTTCCATTCAATAAAAATTTACTTTAAACCCATATGAGCCAGGCAAAAAAGTTTTCATGACTCTGAAATAAAAACCATTTAGAAAAGAGCCATCACCTTACATTTATATAGTTCTTATTCCAAATACTTTCAAAAGACATAATGACTCTATTTAAAATAAAAAAATAAATAAAAACAATTAGGTCTTTGTCTTCAGTTTACTGAGCAGAAGTGAAGAGGGGGACAAAGACAAATTTATGGTAAATGACAAACAAACACATTAGCCTTTCCAAAAGAACCATTCTTTAAAATAGTTTAAGAAAAGGGGTCCAGGGATTTTTCTTAATGTAAGTTTGGAAAACCTGACATACTCTATCTTCCTCATTTTGCAGTAAAGAACCCTATTCATTTTGTTTAGCTGGTGCTGGATTTATTTTTATAATCTTATAACTATTAACACCTTATAGAACCTGGGTGCTATGGAACAGATGCTGGAAAAATAATAAGTACAATTGTTAAATAGTAAGAATGGCCAGCTTTGATTCTGGCTCACCTATTTACCTGCCATAATTTTAAACATTTTACATGTATTAACTCATTTAATCACCGCAGCAACCTGTGATATAGCTACTCTTATTGTTCCCATTTTTCTAGGTAAACTGATTCACAGAGGGGTTAATTAACTCACCAAGATCACAGATTGTTCTAGTGGATTAGCACAGAATAATTAGGCAAACTCAGGAAAACCTTTTAGAGGAAACAGGCTTTGAAATAGGAATTAAAGGGAAGCAGAGGGCGTGTTGCTCTGTAGAGGCAGATGGATAAAAAGCATAGATGCTGGAGACTTTCATAAGTCTAACTGGAGAGAACCAGAGGCCCAGACTGGGACAGGAGAGAAATGAGAGACATAGGACTGATGGAGACACTGAGGCAGCTGTAGGCAGTGAGGAGAGGCTGTGGGGGAGCTTCTGGCATTTACCAATCTGATTTTGTCACTTTTCACCTACCACGCTGATTAAAGGCACTTGGCAAATATTTGGACTGCTTTTCTTCCCTGCCCTCCAACTCTGGCCATTTTTTAAGATTTGGCCTTTCCGATTACAAAAATAGTACATATTTATTGTAGAAAGTATGAAACACACAAACACACATCCAAGGAAAAAAGAAAATGGAAACATTCATAATTCTACCTCCCAGAGACAACCACTTTCAGCATTTGGCATCTATAATTTCATATTAAATAAGAAAATGAACTTACTATGTACATAGGGCTTTGTCATTTTCTTTCCCTCACCATAGCTTAGTTTGTTATAATAAATATTTTTCATTTTTTTAAGCATTCTATTTCAGCGACTGCATCAAATTAAATTTATTCATTTAACAGATCTACTATTGATAGCAAATAGATTCTTCTTTTTTTTTTTATTTGCTATTCTGTGCAATCCTTCAAAAGGTCTTTCAGATTACCATTTTCGCCATTCGAGATAATTTCTTTATTATAATTTTATAAAAACTGACTGACCAAATCAATGTGTGTGCATATATTTAAAATATTTAAAATGTATATACATATATTTAAAATAGAAATACATATATAATTTTAAGTGATTATTATACATATTACTAAATGCCCTCCACTGTAGCATCTTATCCCCTTCACGATATAGAATGAGAAAGCCATTTCACCAAACACCAAACCACGCAGGTATGGAAATTCCCATACTTTCAAATTTTTGATTTATAAGCTTTCACGGAGAGGAACAAAGCCATGCCTCAGAGCAGAGATGGGTGGGTCACCGCTGCTTGCCACCAACAGATGGCGATGGCTGGCACTTGGATGGTGTCACTTGCATTCGGAATGAATTAATTTAAAGCAGTCTTTTAGGAGTTAAACCTTAAAAATCATTATCAATTTAATACATAAAAGTAGCATGTTCTTATTATTCAGATTTATAGTTCTTTGGTTACTACGAAAACTTAATGGTTTTTTATATGTTCACTTGTATTTCTTTTGCAAATTGTCACTTCTTTTACTCATTCTTTTTCTACTGTGGTGTTGATCTTTCTCGTAGTATTTTTAGATTATGATTCTAGGTTATCATTTGCCTTTAATGTATAGTTTTTTAATTGGGTAAGAGAGAGGGGAGATATAGAGAAGATTTCAGTGTTTATATAGCCATTTCTATTTTATTCCTTATGATTAGTTTTTGTCTTTATGCTTAAAATGACTCCTTACCTCAATATCAGAATAACTTTCCTCTATATCTTTTAAAAAAATAATTAACTTTTTCATACATCTGGTATTTGTTTCATTGTAATGTGTCAGGAGAAATTCAACATTTTTCCAAAGAGCTAGCCAATTGTTTCTGTGTCATTTTTTAATAATGCTACCTTTCTGTAATAATTAGAAGTATCAACCTTGGCCTATAATACAATGTTATATCTCCTGGGATGAATGTCAGACCTTTCTATTCCGTTCTGTTGGAATAGATTTAGTTACTAGAGCCACTCTGTGTCAGTAGTAGTCCTTGTCATGCCAGTCAACCCTTTTTGTTTTACTCTTTTAAAATATTTTACTGGATTTGATTTTTAAATTACTACATTAACATGTGCTTTTTATAACAAATTAAACAGCAGAGCATGTTGTGTATCTTAAGTTAATAACTTACTCCTCCCTTTTCTAGTTCTCCTGTGAAAACAAGGCTTATAATCTCATGAATAATTTTTTGCACCTTTGTCTGTTAATATGACCCAATAATCAAAAATACAATGAAAAATTTATCAATTGCAAGGCATTGCTCTAAGCACTTTACCAAAATTATTTCATTTGCTTTTTATAATAAATGTATGAGGTTAATATTATCATCATCAGTATCCAATGAGTAATCTGAATCATGGAAAGTCTGATTCGCTCAAGTCACATAGTAAAGTAGTGGCACCTGGATTCAAAGCCAAGTAGGCTGGTTCCAGACCCAGAGGTCTGCCTCATTCTTTGGCTTCTTCCTCTCCCCTTCCTACTTCTCCTTCGTCTCCTCTATTATAATCATAGGCTATACAAATTACCCTAGACAAGTTGCTTTGAAACCTGCCTTGTTTTACTTAAACAATATTATGTTTTTTCTAGGTTAATACACGTAGATACATCACTTTGTAGATATGTCAACATATCAGATAGCTGTGTAGTATTTGACGGTATGGTACAACATAATTTAGTAAGTCATTCTCCTTGTGGGGGCTTTCAAGTTGTCTTTATTTCCTGGTCACTAGCCAACAATGCTGCTATTAACACAAATTCTTTCACACTGGTAATTTTATTTCTGGCAAACAGTTTCTCAAAAGTGATATTGCTGGATCTAAGAGTGTATGTAATTTTATTTTAATAGATGCTACCAGATTATTTTTCACAATGGGTATGCTAATTAACGTTCCCAGATATGCAGCTTTCTCACAAACCTTCCTTTCATTCTTTCTTCCTTGTTGAAGCCCCACAATATGCCCAGCACTGTAATGGTGGACGGAGCAGAGCAGACATGGTTCCTGCTCTCAGGTGGCGACGTCTTTGGCTTACACTGGTTACCACTCCTCTTTCTTCCTTCCCCCAAAGCACCAAGACATAACACAACAGAACATACCACAGAAATCGATCTAAAGTTAAACACAAGACATCTCATTTCCTAGCTTGCCCTGGCCTTCCATGCCATAGCCTATGCAATCTTCTCTGCACATGGCCTGCCCTCGCCAGGGAGTCCTCTGCAGCACCTCCAGAACCACCTGTCTCATGAGTCTCCAGGGAGTGACTCTCCAAATGAAGGACAATTTACTTTTCTCTCTATTCTTGTCTTTCCTCTCAGACCCACCCAGAGAACATCCTTTTGACAGTAAGAACAATAACAAATATGGTCCATGGTTCTCTCCCTCCCTCCATTCCTCCTTCCCTCCCTTCCTCCTACCTGTATTCCTTCCTTCTTTCCCTTTAAATGAAGGAGGACTTCTTTCCAAAGGATTATTCTTAATATATTCCAGGGATTCAACTCAAACTGTAATATATTCCAGGGATTCAACTCAAACTGTAATATATTCCAGGGATTCAACTCATTACATCAGTTTGTACTCCCCAAGATTATACTACGAGCTGGTACAGACTGGGATTTCAAATGGGGTCTCTCATGCCTGGTGTGTCTTCATTATCTCAGTATCCTATTTACCCTGACTTGGGCTAATGGTCTTATTAACTATGATAACTAATCTAAGCTGTTCATTTAGCATCTTAGAAAATAAATAGGTTTCACTTATTCTTTAAAAGCAGCTGAAGATAAAGCCTTTTTGCTTTACTTAATTTGGGAGGGGGCATTGATGGGGTGGAGGGAGCTTTTCCCCATAAAGAATGGCCTATCTAAGTAGACTGTACACATCCTTTAAGACCCAGGTCAGAGGTCCCTGTGTCTCCAAAGCCTCCACTATCCTTTTAAGCCTCCACTAGATCCGTTGTTTGGCTCTCTGTCCTCTCATCTAAATCCTTCTCATTTGATTTCTTTTTTTAATTTGGCTCTTGCCACAAAGTGTTAATTACCTTTTGATTTGTCTTCCTTTCTCATCAGATTATCGCTACCTGAGGTCAGGGGCATTTCTCAATCATTTTTGAGCCTTAGAACCAAGGATGTGCTTGCTGTATAGTGAATACAACAAATGTTTTTTGATTGAATGATGGTGGATGCATGCATGGATGAACAGCCATTATTCTCCCTAACCACCTCATGAAGATAACTTTGAAATTATTAAAATGTAACTATTTCTGGACTTTCTTTATATGTTTATGTATCACATCACATTAAAAAAAAAGGGGTGTTAACAGGTTAGTGTGCTTACAGTTTAGTGAATGACCCAGGTTGACTTTCACAGTCCTATGAACAGAGAAACCAATTGTGTCCTTCTCACCAGAGATATACTATCCTGGTATCACCACTTCTATTCAGTACCATTCACTTGTTATTTGTCAGTGCTTTTGTTAGTGAGGAGGTTTCTCCAAATCCTGCTGATATGGGGGACTAAGGCTTAAAATAAATTGGACTAAGCCTTAAAAAAATATTGGAAGTCTTGAAAGAGATTTTTATACAGGGTGGCTTTTCTCTGCCATGCAACACTAGGAAGTAAGTGGGGTTTAATTTCAACACTTTCAAAGTTTTTATTAGCATCATCTCCTCTTTAGCCTCAGAGAGGTAGTGTTGCTTAGTGGTTAAGGCCATAATACTGAGCCAGGCAACTGGGTTTGAATCCCAGTTTACTACCTTAGCAAAGGCATTTCACCCAATGTATTAAATCACACAATTTCAAGGAATGCCATTCACACTGAACACAACATCAGATGATGCATATAGAGCATTGTAGGACATTTAAACCTATCAAGTAGAATTCATATTCAAGCAAATATCATTTTTGTCTTCTTGGCACCCCTATTAATAGATGTTATTAACCCCATCTCAAAGACAAAGAAATTATGGCCCAAGGAGATTAAATGACTAAAGTTGAACAGGAAGTCAGAAGCAGGCTGTTGACTTCTCAATCTTCAAACTCTAAGGCTGGGGCATTTATTTCCACCTATACTATTATGACTACCCTCTCTGGGCAAAGGAAGCATGTACTTTTGCTGAAAAATAAAAATATCTCATAATTATTGATGAACGAGTCTTTGAATTTGTGCTCCTAACAAAGCTTACCATATGAAATTATCAAGGTAGATGAAAATCAAGCTTGTGTCTCAGAATAATAGCTAGGGTTAGAATAAATTCTCACATCATGCATTCCAGTCAGTATTTTAATAATTAAAATGAATCTAAATTAAGATCTGTAATCTGCTAAAGTTACAACTTTTGTATCAATGAGGCTATATTTCAAGAGCTATATCTTAAGACATTACTTTTGGCTAACTGATTAATCTCATAAATAAAATTATTTGGTCATAAAAGAAATCTTACCTATGGAATAAATAAAAGTTTATCTTTCTTAATTAAGAATGTCATGCATGCATTATATTGTCCAAGGGCATCAGGATGTTCTTGAGAGCTGCCTTTTTGAGAGCATTTATGGCTGCAAAGATTTGCACATTTCTTTTTACAGTCAATGTTCTTCCCCTGCAAGCCAGCAACATCCTCTCCTGACAGTCCTTGATTCTTGCAATTTCTCTTTAATGTTAAGTCCTACAAGCTGTTGGGAATAAATAATCATGCCTATTTCTTGGCATGAAAATGCCCATTCATTCACCCAAATATTCAATTTCACTTCTACCATTAGCAGATTTTCTTTGTGAGTAAAAAGGTAGCTTCTATGTCTCAACTTCAGCTGCATCCCAGCTGTGTTTATTAAACAGAGATTTAACATTGTCTGCCCTTTTGTTTTCTGCTCCATCGTTTTCCCCATCTGGCTTTCCCCCTTATATCGTAGTGAATATATCCATATTTTTACTGACAGTAGTTTTTTTTTTTTCTGATATCTTTCCCTGATGATAGCAGTTAACATTCCTTTAAAAGCTTATGTTTCACCTCTATTCCCCTGTTCACATTTCAACTATGTGAAATTGGGTGATTTGAAACAATTTTAGCAGCTTCTCACTCAAATATAATCCCTTACGACTTGTGATGGTTTTGAATTCTTGGCAACCATTTTCTACGTCACTTAGAGTCTCTGTAAAGGAAGGATTGTTATGAATTACAAGCACAGAGGCAGGGCCTTAAAGAACAAAGAAGACACATTTTATTTCAAGAAAAATAAAATGGAATTTCACAGTCACTTGCCCAGTTTTTCCTACTTTTCCAGATGGAAATAGAATGGGAGTAGAGAAAACACACCCCAACTCTTGAGGAGAAATGGAGCCCAGGAACTTTCTTAGGCTGAGCACTTCTTTTCTTAAGAATGCAAAGTTATTAAGCTCCAAATATTTCTGCCACTGGTTATAATGTTTTCAATTTTATTTTCTTTTAAGCTCACCCAATTAAGAGAACAAATCAAATTCTCTCTCTTTGTATATTACCTCAGAAGTAAAACTTAACCACATGTAAGGAAAGAATTTTGATTTATTTGTACAGACAAGATACGTTCACACAAACGTATTCCAAAGAATTTAAAAATTATTAATCTCTTGTTTTTCAGAATCAATATTTCTTTAAAAGCTGTTAAATAGAAAATGGTTATTCACTCATGAAAAGTTATATGGATAAATCTATTCCAAAAGAAAAATTAAAGTTAATTCCAAATTTAAGCATGAAATTTAAAAAATTTTCTAATCATAAAATATTATAATGGTCCTCAGCATAGTGCTATGGTTAAGAGACTGAAGTCAGATGACCTGGGCTCTGTCACTTAGATGCTTGATTTTGAACAAATTATTCAACCTTTCTGTGCCTCAGTTTCCTTTTCTGAAAATGCAACTGATAATAACAGTTCTTACTTTATAGAGTTGGTTTAAAAATTAAATTTGTTAACCCAGGTTAAGATCTTAGAACAATGCCTGGCACAGAGTAATCTTCTATCATCATAAGCTGTTATTAGTAGTAGTTACAGTGATAGCATCTATCATTCTGGTGTGTGGGTTGCAGAGGTAAAAGGTTAATGGACTTATAAGCTGGTCCAGAAAAAGAAAATTTTTATTCTGATCCAAGAGGTATTTGTTGAACACCAGCTATGCATTTAAAACTATAATACAGGGAGCTGGATACCTAATTTATCTAGAAATCAAATCAGCTTTAGGCACCCATCCATTTACTGAATAATGGCAAATAAAGAAATAAGAAACCCAAGAAATAGAGCAAATTAAAAAAAAAAAAAAGCTCTTTGTGAAAAAAAAACCCAACCTAAGAAATGAAAGAAATGAAATAAAGCTTATGTTCATAATGCTGTCTGTCATCTGTTAGTTTAATGATATGAACAAAAGCAGCACTCTGATTGGTACTGAGAGGAGTTCTTTTGAAGAAAGGCAAAGAAAGTCAGAGATAGAAGAACATACCACAGAGAAATTGTTAGGGGAAAATGCCCTATAGATGAATAGCCTGGTTTGAATATACTTCTTTGGCTTGGGTTTAGAATTCTCTCTGATATTTCAAAGTTTACTCTCAGCCTTTAGCACTGTTCCTGTTGGTAATAGACTCTCCTCACCTTTCCCATGTCCACCTTTCAGGGGAGCGGGCCATGCCCAATGGAGTAGAAGGAGGGACAGCTGGTGGACTTGTTAATGAGAACTATGTAGGGGAGCAGAGAGCCAGGGATGAAGAGGACAGAGATTACAGAGATCCCTTAATAAGAGAAGCCCCATAGGATCCTTTCTTAGGTTTCTATTTATTCATCTCTTTGTACCATATCATTTGTAGTTGTCAAGTCTTAATTTCCATGTGTGTGTGTGTGTGTGTGTGTGTGTGGTGTGTGTGTATGTCAGGAAGCTCTAAACTATTCAGCATTCATGTTTCTGAACACCCATCTTTAAAAATCTGGTGTTATCATATGAACAGTTGATTCCTAGTCATAAAGAAAAGGTCTAATTACCTTCCATTAATTTTTTTAGAAAATATTAGTTAAATGGTGGCTCCATAAAATATAGTCAGAACTATCTGTAGATAATGGAAAGCTAAATTTATTGCTTGCTATGTTAGGATAGCTCTTCTTTAACAGAGTTTCACTAGCATCTCAGAAAGGTAAGGGCTAAACTAGGATCTTTACAGACATTTTGCAATCTGGTTTAGTATGGGAGGTAGGGCTCAGTTACAGTCAGGTAAGGATCATAATGTAGGTTTGCTGGACACAGCATGGCAAGGATTTTTAGTTAAGGGGTTCAAAAGTCAATTTTCATAGTTGTTCAAAGTTTTGCCACTGGAGCTCTTGATGCAATCTCTACCTCTCTCTCTCTCTCTCTCTCTCTCTCTCTCTCTCTCTCTCTCTCTCTCTCTCTCTGGATGGCTTGATTTTCTACTTTACTGGAACGAAGCTCCCTGGCATATGTTCTTGAATTCTTCTTTATCCATCAAGAGTTCTTGATTTTACCCATTCTTTCCTCTTTATTCTTCTCTTAGAGAACAATACATTCTTTCTCTTAAAACTCTATCTATAGCTTGCTCTTTCCTATTTATTTACTCACAGCTACTCACTCACTAATATCTGCTCTTTCTTATGTGTCAACCTTCTCATTCCTCATGATCCCTTTTCTTGGCCTGAAAACATGATTATGTATTTTTTCTTTTCTTTCCTTTCTTTTCTTTTCTTTTCTTTTCTTTTCTTTTCTTTCTTTTCTTTTCTTTTCTTTTCTTTCTCTTTTCTTTTCTTTTCTTTCCTTTTAGTATAAAATAATAGCTATTGGGTCTTTAGGCTTCAAGGCATAGTTCTTTGTTTTCTTGACAACTCATGACAGTCTTGATCAGGGATTTAAAAAAAAAAAAAAAAAAAAAAAGCTCTCCAAATCTCTCTGTATGCATCATCTTCTCACTCTCCAGTTCTTTCCTTCTCTGCCCAGATTTTGGAAAGTGTAGCTAATGCTACTTGTCTACACTTCCCCAATCCTACTTATTTTCCATTTCACTGTAATCTAGCTGCCTTGGTAAGGTTACAGTGATTTCCTAAGTGCTAATTTTAGGAGAAAATTCAAATTCCTTTCTTTGTGGCAGTCGACACTGCTAGCCACTTTGTTTCCATTGAAAACCATATTGCTTTGGCTTCTGACATCACCTCTTCTTGGTTTTTTTCTGACTCCCAAAACTTTTCTTTCTCTCTCTAATTTGTTTCTCTTCCTAACTCTGCTCTTTAAGTTTAACATTATTTGAGGTTTTGTTTTTAGTTCGTCACTTTTATCATAATATCTGATCCTGCGGGGTAATTTCATATTAACACTCACCCATGAATAATTTTCTAAACTAAAATTTAAAAACTTCCAGCATGGCCATTTCAGTTTCAGATACCCAGTCACCTGTTGAACATTTCTACTTAGATCAAATTTACTATTTCCAAAATGAAGTTATCTTTTTTTATAAAAGCTCTTCATCCTATCCTTGACTCTTTAATGGAATCATTATCTACCTTCCAGTGTTTCACCTTCTATCTCTGGCAACACTTGTTAATCAAGTTATGAGGCGCATCACCTGGAAACTCTGATTCCTTCGACGTCAGTGGGTAGTTTGGTAAGCACGGATGGAATTAAGCATCATTCTTGCCCTCTCCATCTTCTTCGCCTTGACTCCTCCCATTTGGTCACCAGGTTAAGTCCATTGTACCTACCAAATATCTCTTGAACCACATCTCCACTCTCATTCTTCAGTGTTACACCGTTAGTTCTGGCCCTCATGAACTGTTTAGTGCCTTCAGTTTAATAACTGTCCTCTTTTATCTGTAGTTTCACTTTCTGAGGTTTCAGTTACCTGTGGTAAACTGTAATTCATAAATATTAAATGGAAAATTCCAGAAATAAACAGATTTGTAAATTTTAAAGGGTGCCATTCTTTGTAGGGTGATTAAATCTTGTGCCATCCTTTTCCTTCCCATCTTGGACATTAATCATCCCTTTGCCCAGCATGTCCATCCACGCTGTATATGCCACCTGCCCAGTAGTCACTTAGTTGTGGTCTTGGTTATCAGAGAGAGACCACATTTACGTAACTTCTATTACAGTATATAGTTACAATTGTTCTATGTTATTAGTAGTATTGTTAATCTCTTACTATACCTAATTTATAAATTAAACTTTATCATAGATATGTATGTATAGGGAGAAACATGGTACATATAGGGTTCGGTACTATGTGTGGTTTCAGGCATCCACTGGGGGTCTTGGAACATACCTCCACAGATAGGGGGGTCTACTGTATTCTGACATCTTCTATTTTTATTCTACTGAACATCCATAAGTTATTTATTAGGCTATGTTCTTTCTCATCGTTGTTTCTTCTTCCTGAAATAGCATTCCTTCTGCTCACCTCCTTTTATTATCAAACTATTAATTCTTTGAGAACCAACTAAAGTACATTAGAACATGGTTGTTTGGAACTTACAAATACAGAGTGATTTTGAATGAATAAATCCTCATGTATTTCTTTAGTTAGTTTCATCCTGACATAGCTTTTCATGTTCTTGCCAAGAGAGCAGTGTTTCACTGTAGAAACACAGGTAAACTGTAGCCTATTTTTTGGCTTCAGATAGGTTTGAGTTCAATCCCCATTACTTCTATTTAATGATTTCAGGATTTGGGGAAAAGCTCCTTAAACTTTATAAGCCTCAAGTTTTCATCTGTAAAAATAAAGATGATCGTAGTGAGAATTTAATAACATATAGTAGAAGCAATGTTGAGCTCAATTACTAGCACAATTGGGCTCAAGATTCTTTGTATAGGTGATAATTTATAGTTCAGATAAGAACTCTTTTAAGAATTAAAGAAGGGGCTATTAAAAATTTGAGGGGTAACAGGTATAAACCAAGATTGTCCATGGCAAAGGACACATCCTTATATACAGGAGGGACTTTTGAACCACCATTTTATTGAAAGGGGAATGACAGCTAATGGATTTGCCTTGAAGTTTTGTTGGCAAAACAATTTCACTATTTTTATCTACATGATATATTTGGGGTGAGGTCGAGGTGGACTAAAGACACCCTTTTTACCATCATTTTCTGGCACATGACAGATGCATAACATGTGTTGTCTTTATTATTACTGACCCCAGAACCTGATCTGGCCATGCCTGTTTCTGTTTTCATTTCAAATCTAGATTTCGAGGCCTTGTCGGATTCTCTCTGACTCAGACATTAACATTTCCACTCTCTTAGTCTCTCTGGGTTGGGCATCCAATGTTAGCTCTCCTGTAGGCCATATCTATTGTTCTTAGAAGAATGGAAAGGATGTATTGCCTACTCCGTCCTCTGGGATAAGAGATCCGGTGAGGCTACTTCTTCCTATCTTACTAGCCTTAATTAAGCAGGGGAGGTCCATTTCACATACATGCTTGCTGAGGTCCCCTTCTCACCTGCAGGTAGCCCTTTCAGGGCTATTGACAAAGCAAATTGAATCCCTGTAATTTTCCATGTGATTCACAAATGGGGGAAATTCAAGTGCTCGTCTGAAACATTCTAAGACTAGAATCTTTCATGCCCCATCTTTCACACTCCAGCTTCACATATATGCTAGTTCTGTGACTTACCAATTTGTAGAAAGAGAAAATTTCAGTCCTCAATCTAGTCGTTGCAATCTTTTCTTAATGGAAATGAGTCTTACAGGGTGGAGGGTATGGGGGTAGGGTATTTGTTTTTTTGTACTATTTCCTTCCTCCACACTAAGTTCTCTGCTGATGTGCTCTCACAACACTCTGTGCTTCCTGTAACCTACCTGGCCTTATCGTGATTTACTGTGACTATGTCTTCTCTTGTCTGTCTCATTCACTAAGTTATAAGTTTCTTGAGTGCAAAACTTATGTTTTATTTATCTTTTTATCTCCAGAATGTGGCATAGTGCCTGGCATATGTAGATTCTCAAGAAATGTTTAAATGGATGACTTAATTATTACATGCAAATAATTCCAAGAAATACTTGTGCTCTTGGTCATACCTCAAAGCAGCACTCTGGTAGCTAAGCTTCTATAATCTAGGATATGTCATTAGCATGGTAAAAAATTTAATTTGACTTTGTCCTTATTTGTTTATTTTTGTCCCCAAGACACCTTTGCATCTGAATTTTCCCCACTTCAGCTTCAAGAGAAGTCCAGTCCAGAGAGACTCCAGAACAAAAGGATTGGGGTGGACAAGACTCTGGGCATCTCATCTACCTTGAGGGGAAGACAAGGACACAGTGGCTCTTCTTTTCTAATATTACCTGGAACACTAGGGGCTGGTGAGAAGGCATAACACTTTCCAAGAGCAAACTGATTTCTAGAGAGTATCTGAGGCTCAGTAAACCTGTTATGAATTGATAGTAGATAACTTGGAATGATCTTATTTTCAATTCAAATATTTAAATTGTCACATTGTCAGTCACTGCAAGTGACTAGGGCTGGGTGCAAAGCAGGCATTTAACAAATACTTGCTAAATAATCCATGCAAGCTTTCTTCATTTTTTCCCCTTATAGATATGCATGTTTAGCCTGTTCACAAACATTACATTGTCATTTATTTTCAGTTTCTCTTTATGCTTATTAGCACATAAAAAAGTTCATGAGTTTATACTTTTTCCAGTTACCAATCTAGGGGCTACAGAATTTCAGATCTATTGAGTGCCATTATAGCCCTCAAGGAACAAATGATTCTGGTGGGAGGGGCAGAGAAATAAACAAAATAAATAGTGAAATAGAAGAAACCAATGATGGAAATGTGCACCAGTTGTTATGAAAACACAGGAGAGTTGAGCTAAGTAGCCAACTTGGGGGGACAGCAATGGTAGTAGAGATATTGTGAAAGGCTTGCTGGAAAGGAACATTGAACCAAATCTTATGAAAAAACAGGAATTAGGACATGAGTATTTAGAAACTGGGAGGGCATTTCAGGTAAGAGGGTAACGTGAGAAAATCTGTAGGACAGACACAATGTTGTGTTCAAATTATTAGAACGTCCTGTTCCAGGTGGGGAAGGGGAAGGAGTGAAGTTGGAGGAGCAGGGCAAGGTCATATCATCTGAAGAAATCATGACTTTGTTCTCTCTGTGATGGGGAGTTATTGAGGAATTCTGAGTAGATTTGCAAAAATGGAATACTGTATCTGAGAGGGAAGGGATGGATCTGATGAAAACAAGATTGTTTAGATGTGAGGGGGAGAGCTGATAAAGCTAGTCCTTGTAAGTACAATGTTGGTGACTGGGTAACTGCTGTGATAATGAGAAGCACAGTGACTAAAAGCATTGCCTCTGGAGCCACATAATCTGAGTTCAAATCTCAGCTTTGCCACTGTTGTATGACCTTGGCAGGTGATCTAATCTCTCTGTTCCTCAGTTCCTTCATTGGTAAAGTGGGGACGATGTTAATAATAATTACCGCTTAAGACTGTTGGAGGATTAAATGAATAATAGGTATAAAGAACTTAGAATCATGCCTGGCATATAGCAAGTTAACAGTATTGAAGTGTTAACCACTTTTATTATAAGGAAGGAACAAGTTTTAAAGGAGAAGAGGCTAAGTTCAGTTTTAGACATTTTGATATTGCAAATCCATGTGAAGACGTCCAGTAGTTGGTTGATGTGTTTATCCCAAGTTCCAGAGAAGGAGCTTGGCTAAAGGTATAGATATTTTGAAATTTCAGCATATAAATAAATCTGATTAAAAACATAAGAATGAGGTCAGCAGAAAGAAAAAAACAATAAAGATTATAGCAGAGGTAAATAAAACAGAGAACAGAAAAAGAATAGGAAAAAATCAGCAAAACCAGGAATACTTCTTTAGAAAGACCAACAAAATTGATAAACTATAGGTAGACTCAGAAAAAAGAGATTTGAATAACTAAAATTAGGCATGCAAGAGGAAACATTACAGTTGACATCACAAAATAAAAAAGATTGTAAGAGACTACTAAGACTAATTATACAGCACCAAATCAGTTAACCCAGAATAAACAAATAAATTCCTAGAACATGCACCCTACCAAGATTAAATCAAGAAGAAATAAAAATCTGAACAGACCTATAACTAGTGAAGAGAGCGAAGTGAGAAAAAAGAAAGAAACCTTCCAACAAATAAAAGCGCAAGACCAAATGGCTTCACTGGGGAATTCTATTAAACATTTTAAAAAGAATTAACACCAATTCTTTTCAAGTTCTTCCAAAGAATCAAAGAGGAGGGAACAATCGCAGACTCATTCTATGATGCCAGTATTACCCTGACACTAAAACCAGATGAAGATAAAACAAAACAAAATAAAAACAATATTTTCAATGAATAGTGATGTAAAAACCCTAAACAAAATACTAGCAAACCAACTTCAGCAGCACATTCAAAAGATCACATACCATGACCAAGTGCAATTTATACCTGGGATGCGAGGACAATTCAACATGATAATCAATCAATGTGATACCACATAAACAAAGTGAGTGGAAAAAATCAAAGGATCATCTCAATCGATGTAAAAAAAAGCATTTGATAAAATTCAATGCCTTTTCATGATAAAAGTCAACAAACTAGGAACAAAGAAAACTACCTCAACATAATAAAAGCCATATATGAAGAGCCCACAGCAATCATTCTCAACAAGGAAATATTTAAAGCTTTTCTTCTAAGATCAGGAATAAGTCAAAGCTGTCCATTTGTACTTCTACTAATCAACATGGTACTGGAAGTTCTAGCCAGAGAAATTAGATAGAAAAGAGAAATACAAGGTATGTAAATTGGAAAAAAAGAAGTAAAATTACCTCTGTTCACAGACTTTATCTTATATGCAAAAAACCCTAAAGATTTCACCAAAAAGCTGTTAAAACTAATTAATAAATTCAGCAAAGTTGCAGGATACAAAATCAACAGTCAAAAGTAAAGTGTTTCTATACACTAACAATGACCAATCTGAAAAAGAAACTAAGAAAACAATTTCATTTACTATAGCATCATAAAGAATAAAATACATAGGAATAAACTTAGCCAAGCAGGTAAAGGACTTGCATACTAAAAATGATAAAACATCGCTAAATGAGAAAAATAAAAGAAGATATAAATGGAAAGACATATTGTGTTTGTGGATTAGGAGATTTAATATTGTTTAAATGTCCACACTACCAAAAATGATCTACATATTAAATGCAATCCCTACCAACATCCTAAAGTCATTCTTTGCATAAATAGAAAATAAATCCTAAAATTCACATGTTCTCTCAAAAACCCAGAATAGCCCAAAAAAGTTTGACAAAAAAGAATAAAGTTGGAGGCCTCACACGCACTGATTTCAAAACATACCACAAAGCAACAGTAATTAAGACAGATATGTAGACAAGTGGAACAGAATAGAGATCCCAGAAAAAGAAAAGATAGCATATATGACAAATAGTCTTTGACAAGGGTACTAGAACTACTAGAACTATTGGAGTCCCTTCAATAAATGATGGTGGGAAAACTAGATACCCACATGCAAAAGAATGAAGCTGGACCCTTGTTTTACACTAAGTACAGAAAGTAACTCAAAAATAGATTAAAGATGTAAATGTTAGTTCTGAAATTATTAAACTCCCAGAAGAAAACATAGGGGAAGAGCTTCATGGCATTACATCTGGCAATGTTTTCTAGCATCGATACCAAAAGCACAGGTGACAAAAAAAAAATGGACAAATGGGACTATGCCAAATATAAAAATTTCTGCATGTCGAAGGAAACAAGAAACAGAGTGAAAAGGCGACCTATGAAATGGGAGAAAATATTGGCAAATCACATTTAAATTAAGAGTTTATATCCACATTATACAAGGAATTTCTACAATTCGGCAACAACAACAACAAATAAACAATTAAACAAATAACCTTTTAGGAAATGGACAAATGGCTTGAATAGACATATCCCGAAGAAGATACACAAGTGGCCAATAATCTCATTCAAAGATGTTCAACATCACTCATCATTAGAGAAATGCAAATCAAAACCAGGAGGTATCACCTTACAATTAGGAGTTACTAGCAAAAAAATCCAGAAAATGACAAGTGTTGGAGAAGATGTGGAGAAGTTGAAACCCTGTTGTGCCCTGTTGGTGGGAATGTAAAATGGTGCAGCCACTGTGGAAAAAAGTATAGAGTTTCCTCAAAATGTTAAAAACATGATTCAGCAATCTCACTATTGGGTAGGTATACAAAAAACCTCAAAGCAGGATCCCAAAGCGATTTTGCACGCTTGTTTTTTGCAGTATTACTCACAATAGCCCAGAGGTTGAAGCAAGCTAAATGTTCATTGGCAATGAATGGATAAAGAAAGCATGGTATACATAAATAACAGAATATTGAGAAGTCTTAAAAAAGAAGGCAATCCTTGCCATGACATGGATGAACCTTCAGAACATTCTGCAAAGAAAATAAGCTTGTCACAAAAGAACCAATACTATATGATTCCACTCTTTTGGAGAATCTAAATAATCAAAATCATAGAAACAGAAAGAAGAAAGGCGGTTACCAAGGCTGGAGGAGGGGAAATTGTGTTTGGTGGGTATTGAGAGTCAGTATTGCAAGATGAAAAAGTTCTAGAGATCTGTTGCACAACAATGTAAATACACTTACACTAAATTGTACACGTACAAATGGTTAAGAAGATAAATGTAATGTTATGTGTTTTTTTAAACCATAATAAATAAAAGTTAAAAACAAAACAAAAGAAAATAGGAATGTAGATAGAATTTTTTTAGGAAACCTGACAATAAGGAGAGCATGCCAAGGATGGAACAGAGGTTCCTTTAGGATTTGTAAGAATCCTTTGGGAATGTATTAGGAAATAGTAGGTACCATACACAATCATTCAGAAAGCCTGCTTCTTACCCCATGCTATAAATGTTCTTTCCCTTTCTAAAGAGTTGGGGATCTCAACTGTGGATTATTTCCAAACCTGAATCTTATTACTGTATGAGTTTCAGGAAGAGAAATTAGCAGATAATGGAAATGTAATATTAACATAAGTGATATAGGAAGAGCTCAAGCATTATGGATAGGCCAGCCAACAAATGAGAAAGCCAGTTATGGAAAGTGAAGATGCAAAAATTCAGCAAGGATAAAATAGTAGGACTAAAGTCACTCAAGGAAATGTCTGTTGGCTGTGTGGTGAGGTCAGAGCAATAAGCAAAGCTGGAAAATCTGAAGTGCGACTGAAATCAGTCGGGAAATGAAGATTAGCAACATAGTACCATGGGAACTAGGTTTTCTAAACCAAAATTGGGACACAGGTCTGACATAGGGCAAAGTGTTTAAAACCACCTTGTGTTGGAAAATCTAGAATATTTGGCAGCCATTCCCATGACCCTTCTTCTTAGAATATGAAGTGGCTTGAACTACCTGCAGGTATTCTGGAAAAAAAGAAAAGCCATGATTGATAAGATTTTACAGGAAATTATGAGCAGGGTGACCAGAGAAAGATATGACAGGCTGGAGAAAGCAGCATTTAAGTTGGGTTTATCATAAATAAGTGAGCTGGCTTGGGACTGTATCAGCTTCCCCTTGGCACAGCCCATATCCCCAGAGGCCCAGCGGGACAATGTGGCATTCTTGCATCTTCATGAATAATTTTGAGGAGCAGGACTGAAGGAGAGAACACAAATTTCTTTTTGTAAACTGGGCTTTGCTCTGTGCGGGCCATCAATTTACCTCCTTTACAGGCACCAAATCCTTCAGCAAAACATTAGTTAAACCTTCAATTCAAATATTATAGCTAAGAAGGAATAGGGATAGGTAACCCACGCCCTAAATAATAAAGACCAGATTCTAAGTAACACTGATAACTTTGCATGTATTTATGTTTCTGGGGAGGTAAGTAATCCACATACTTCCTGAAGCTGAGGACTTGATGTTATAGCATTTGGTATATAAATAGTGTCTCTGTAGGGCAACTTTAAAATAAAAGGAACTCTTCTTCATCTGACAAAGTTCTGTTATTGGCCAAAGAATCTCTCTCTCTCTCTCTCTCTCTCTCTCTCTCTCTCTCTCTCTCTCTCTCTCTCTCTCCTCTCTCTCTCTCTCTCTCTCTCTCTCTCTCTCTCTCTCTCTCTCTCTCTCTCTCTCTTCACACAACACACACACACACACATTCACAAGTGCAGTCACTTACAAGTTAAGCTAACATTCTTTTTAATGGAGAAGTGAGTTGTTCTAAGTGCTTGAAGCTGATAGAGTTGCAGGAAGCATTGGCTCAAATAACCTAGGGCTCATTAGGCCGTATGTTCTTGAGGACACTTTATCTTGAGTCTACCTTTGCAAAAAAAACCACAAAAAACAAAAATTCTATCTCACCAACGTTTTTGAAAAAAAAAACTACAGTAATCACTGATGCATCTCTCTGGGCTCTTGAAACAGCATTTAATTGAGAGCTTCCTTTTAAATAAACGTTCAGATGTGAGCATGGCACCTGGGCCATTCAGGCCTCCATGCGTTAGTAGCACAACTCTTTGCAAATAAACAAAGTTTTGAGATCCCGGGGAAAAATGCAGCTTACACAGCACTTAGGAGTGCTCAAAGGGCCTCTGTTCTCTCTCCATACTAATGTGGTTTCACAAGAAGACCAAGATTATTTTATTGCCCAGGATGCCAGGAAATTTTCATTTGGCTTCCTCAGATCTTTGGGATAAAAGTGGGACAGTAAGGAAAAGAATTCCCTTTGCTGTCTTAGATTTCTGTTCTCCAGGAAAATATGTTATGTTTTCTAAGATCAGATACTCTGTCATTTATTTTTAGCTTTAGTAACTGTATTATTTTACATCCCCAGTCTCCATTTTTTTTCAAAGGAATATGTCCCCCTCTGCTCCTTCCTGTTTTAGATCCTTTCATGGGATTCCACATTTGGCTAAAATACAGGTAGTGTCTTTTACATATCATAGGCTTTTTGAGTAATATAGAAATGAAGGAAACAAGTATATCTTAAGTAGAAATTAGAATCACAACTAAAAACTAGCAAAGTAAGTACACTTTCTAGTATACCCAGGAACAGTTAATACTAGACGTTTTTGAGGTGTGGACTGTCAGAATAAGGTTGAAGCTATCCATCTAATAGCTCATGAGAAAGTGCCTCCCTGAACACCCTTTATAACGTTGCACGCACCCTGATCTATCACCTTCACTCTGCTTAATTTTTCTTCATAGCACTCAACACCTAACATTGTACTTGTTTATTTATTGTCTGTCTCTCTCTACTAGAATGGAATTTCCATAAATGAAGGTGTTGGGTTTTATCTCTGCTGTACTTCTGGTTCTCGAGAAGTATAGGACATAGGACCCGCACTGTGCTAGGCATTTCGCGTGCATCCTGCAGCCGACGTCCGCAGCTGTAGAGATCCCCGTCTCTCCCCGCTGCCGTACTGCCAAGATGTTGCTTTCTAACATACTGACTCTGGGCAAGCTGGACATAAAGGGGAAGCAGGTCATTATGAGGGCGGACTTTAATCTTCCTATGAAAGACAACCAGTTAACAAACAACTAGAGGATCAAGGCTGCCATCCAGGCATCAAATTCTACTTGGACAATGGAGCCAAGTCAATTGTTCGAGTGGAGCCAAGTCAGTTGTTGGATGAACCACTTGGTTCGATGGCATCTCCATGCCTGACAAGTACTCCTTTGAGCAGTTGCTGTAGAACTCAAATCTCTGCTGGGCCAGAATATTTTGTTTTTGAAGGACTGCATGGAGAAAGCTTGTGCTGACCCAGCTGCTGGGTCTGTCATCCTTGCTTTCATGTGGAAGAAAGGAAGAGAAAAGATGCTTCTGGGAACAAGGTTAAAGCAGAGCCAGCTAAAATAGAAGGCTTCGAGCTTCACTTTCCAAGCTAGGGGAAGTCTATGTTAATGAAGCTTTCGGTACTAATCACCCAGCCCACTGTCCCATGATGGCAGTCAGTCAGCCACAGAAATCTAAGTTTTTGTTTTTTTTATGAAGTAGAAGTGAACTACTTTGCCAAGGCCTTAGAGAGTCCAGAGCAACCCTTCCTGGCCATTCTGGGTAGAGCGAAGTTGCAGACAACATTCATCTGATCAATAACATATTAGACAAAGTCAGTAAGATGATTAGTGGTGGTAAAATGGTTTTTTACCTTCCTTAAGGTGCTCAACAACTTGGAGATTGACACCTCTATGTTTGATTAAAAGGAAGCCAAGATTGTCAAAGACCTGATGTTCAAAGCTAAGAGAAATGATGCGGAGATTACTTTGCCTGCTGACTTTGTCACTACTGACGAGTTTGGTGAGAATGCCAAGACTGACCAAGCCACTGTGGTCTCTGGCATACTTGCTGGTTGGATCGGCTTGGATTGTGGTCCTTGAATAATTCTGGCTCAGCTCTATAGTATAATATTTTATAAATTCCATGAGCAATGAGGAAGAAGAAAAAAATCTGTAACCTCATTCTTATTACTAAAGTCAGAGAAAGCCTCTCTCTCTTTCCCCTGCCCTCTACCCCTATCCACCTCCACCTCTCATGAGTAGGAAGCTCTAGTGTTCAGTTTCTCATACACAAGAATTTGGTTCTCTGTACTTTTTATATTCTGGCGCCAGGTACTTGGCTTTGTTTCCCTGGGTTTTCCTGCACTTCTGCAAGAGCATCTGGTCTTGCAAAGTACATCAGCATTTGACAAAACCAGAACTGAAAGATTTTTACCATTTTGAAATTAAAAATGTTATAAAAATTTCCAAAATGGGCAATAAAAATATAATAACTTGCCACGTTGAATCCATTTGGGAAACAAATGGCAGTACAAATAATAATCATAATAAAATTAACATAGATACATTTTTCACACACATTTTCCTCTTGAATTATCAGGTATTCCCTCTCCAACTCTATTCTTCCAATCCCCAAATGAAACATTGCACACTGAATCAAATGTTCTATAGGGGATATGTATAATAAATCTTATTAGAAAGGAAATTTCTGCTAACCTGATTTCCTTCCCAATTGCTTTCAAAGATTTTTTCCAAATGCTTTTGACCATAAATTTAATAAATTGCTTTTCTGATTGTGAAAGTTTGTTCCTCAAATATTTGAATGTTATTGGTTTTCATCTTATGCCATGCAGCTCCATTTATATGTTCAATTGGATGCTCACAATTAACTCACAACATAGATACCATTTACTAAATGAGGTATTCTAAGTTCAGAGAAGTTAAGATGCACAGTCAGAGTCACGCAGAGAGCAAGACAGGGAACTGAGACTCAAACCCGGGTCATCTTGACTTTAGACCCTATGATCCTCCCCTTTTCTGTTAAGTCTGCCATCTAACTTTCTACATAGTCACATGTTTATTTCTCATCTTACTGAGGGTGAGAGAACCCCCACATGACTAGAAAACATGGCTTAGGTAAAAGAGCACTGGACTAAAGAAAGCAGTATTCTTGAGGACTTGATTTTCTTACCTATAGAATGGACAAGGAGAGCTTTAGGTTTCTTTCAGTCCTGAAATTCCATAGTAAAAAAAAATGGTCTTAATTAAAATCCATAGGAATGAAATAATTTAAAAATATAAGTGGTTCAGTGCTAGAAGCTATATTCCAAGCTCTTCCATTATTAGAATAGAAGGAATATATAAAAACATTAAATTTTGAAAAGTCTTCATATTTAATAGAATTATAATTATAAAACATGATTAAGATATTTTTAAAAAATTTAATTCATCTAGAGTTAGGATAATCACAACTGCAAACTATTATATATATATAATATTAAATATAATATACATATACATATGTATATATATGATGTCCGACTAGATGGTCCTGATTTTTACTATTTCCTGAGAGGCACAGAGCACTTCTCAGGCCAGGCTTTAGAAAAGGCGGCAAACACTGTCACTTAATAGAAGGAGAGCGTGACAGGGCATGTGACCAGGACTTTTCCAGCACAAGCACCACTTGTGTTGCTCTGGCAGAGGTGCCACGCGGAGGTCTGCAAGGCCACCTTCGGATTGCCATTTTGTCCTCTGAGGTTTGACAAACAACCACGCCTCCACCCAAATTCTGACACTTTAAAACGGGTGAAGAGGGCACTGGGTCTTAGTCAAAGGAAAACGCCTTCTTGATAATGAATCTATGGTAAAATATAGTTTTAACATCATAGTCTCATTTTCATTTTGAGGCTAATGTGCCCTGATCTGAAGTTTTGCATTTTCCTTATATGGCCAATTCTTTTTCAGTGCCCTTTGATTGCCTTGTTCTACAAATCAGATAGGTGCTTTCTTTCTTTTAATCATGTTTATATAAATTATAATGTTTTCCACTAAATACATATACATATTTGTTACAGCTTTCTTAAAGTACTAACACTCTCTTAAAGCACTAGTAACCTAAAGTACAAACATCTAAGACATTATATCAAGCCAAGTTACCAAAAAAGAAAAAAAAAAATGGAAACACATTTTGAGTACATTTTCTTTGAGCATGTTACTACTTTTGTCTGGTGGAACTTTAATTTTTGAGGAGAATGGGGAAGAAAAACTTCAGCAGACTTTTACCATAAACATAGCTTTAAGGAGGCAATGTATAGTATAAGGAATGAGAAAAACAGGAGACCTGTTTCCTTGGCAAGATGTATAAATTAGTATCTGGATTTGCCAAGATAGCACTGACATTGTGAATTCTGACAGTCAGAACTGCTAAGATCTCAATGCACTCCTCAAGTGTTGTTAATGGTCCTCACTTTCAAAGAGCGTCTACGCAAGTTGTATCTTTCATCCAGAAAGTCTACCATCTAAACATTCCAGAGACTTTGAAATGGAAATTTTCTCCATAAAGCAATATTTTTTTAGGGTGAGACCAAAACCTCAGAGAAAAACATCCCTTAAAATCTTTATCAAAGTGAATAAAACTTCAAATTGAAATTCCCCATGCATTTGATGTTAAAATCAATTCATGCCTTGCCTATATAATTTAATGACATGCTCTTAAGTCAGGATGCAGCATTTATCTCATCATTTATTTGAAGAATTAAATCCAGAAGGAAAGTCAGAGAGGTTCATTGAGCAGGTGAGCAAAGTATATCTGAGACAAATAATCCCATTTACTGAATATTACCTGCATTTTCTAATGTGGTTCATCAAGGAAAACACAATAGTAGGCAAGTTCAATCTTTTAATAATAGTTTCATTTTAAAATGATGATAAATGGAGAAGCCATTTACACAAATGTCTCCATGTGTGCATACGCGTGCGCGCGCGCGCACACACTCTCTCTCTCTCTCTCTCTCTCTCTCTCTCTCTCTCTCTCTCTCTCTCTCTCTCACTCCTTTCAACCATGCCAGATTTACCTATGATCTGAAAGGTAAGATTTTCATCAGGTTATGGAATTAAGCCTAACTTTACTTTCTCATGTTAACTATTTGTTCTGACATGTTTCTTTTTCTTCCAACCTTGTTGGCTTTTTTTTTAATTCCATTTTTACAGGACAGATTTGACTCTGTACTAAACCATGCCACTAACACGTTACTTAATCTAACTGGCACATTGTAAAATTTTACACATGCGCTCATCCAGATAATTACACAATTAATTTTCACTTAGTTCAGCTGAAACAGGGATAATGAAATTTCCACTGGTGTACTGTTACGTCCAGGGGCCAAGGGTCAGTTTCCTGTTTGGATAAGGGTGAGTTTAAAGAGGATTTCTGACAGTCTCCTTACTTCAACTGGTTCTAAAAACATTGCAATGGAATTTCAATTTACAGCTCAGTTCAATGAAAGAAGCAGATGTTGGGAGTGTGCCACCGCCATGCAAGAGACTTCGCACACAGGTGTGCGAAGGAAACCGTCAGCTCTTGCTTTAAAGACATGTCTCTTCTACCTTTCATGCTGGAGTGAAAAAGTGGTTGATAGCCACTTGGAATTTGTTTTTCACTTAAGATTTAGATATCTGCTGAGCCATGATATTAAAGCAAAGGTCTCATTCACACTTCCCTTATTCTAAAGGAAAACAGTAAATCTCAATGACAAAACTGTCCTTGAATTTAGAGGATACTTGAAATTGTATTCTTGTGAAATTTCTTCACAGAGCAAAAGTGGCCAAAGCCCAAGGTTTTCCTGTGGTAAAAGTGAAAAACTTTTACTTTGAAAGAATCTATAAATCTTAATCTTTCTGTGAAAGTTTGCTTGCTTGTTTTGCTGTAATTTTAAGGTTTAAATGTCTAATCCTTAGCACTAGTTGGGTATTTCATAAACAATAGTAAAATATGCTCAACAAGAAAATTATGGATAACTTGACCAATTCTTTCTTCAAAATATTCTTTTCACTGAAGAATCAGACATATTGCTAAAACTCTACATGTGGTTGAAAGAGGAACTCGATTCTAACATAAGTCAGTTTCATAATAAATCACTATGAATGTAAAACGCTCATTGTGTGCTGGGAGATAAAAATGCCTGAGCAAAGCTATATCTGTTAATTAATAAAGACTCTGTGGGGGTGGATGCAATTCCTGTCTAGGTTAACATTAGAGGCGGAGAATGGCTTTTATAGCTAAATCAAATATCTTGAACATTGCCATGTGAAAGAAGAGGCTGAGATGTTTATCTATATAGATGATAAGGAAAATTACTAAAGGCCACTATGGAAAGTACATTATGTTACTACTGATAGCCAAGTATGTTTCTTCTTGGAACACTCACATGTTACAACTCAAGAAAAAGAGGTTTTAGATTATAGTATTCATATATTATATGATTCCATACTTTCTGAAAAAGTAATTTTGCCTTCTAATATAAGTCAATCTTACAGAGGTAAAAAATAATTTAGGATAAAAGAGCTTGCACTAATAGATATGAGTTTACAAAAATGTGTGCAGGTAGAGCACACATGTCTCTTCAATTTACAAGGTAATAAGCTCGACTCTGATCTTCCTCCAACAAGCCAGGCATGCTTCTGCATTTCAAGTGTTTGCTTTGGCTATTTCCTCTTCCTGGAATCCTTGTGCTCCAGACATCTACAAGATAAATTCTCTCACTTCTTCCAAGTGTTTGCCCAAATCTATTGTTTCAGTGAGGTCTACCCTGATGATCCTAACCTAAAATTGGGTCTCACACTGTCCTACTCCCTCCCTTGGCCCTTGCTCTTCCAGATTTTCTTTACCCTGATCTACTTTTCTGTCTTCATAACACTTATCACATTTAGATATACAGTCAAATTTATATGTTTATTACATATCTATTGCTTATTGTCTTCCAATGGAATATAAGTTCCAGGATAACAAGGATCTTTGTTTTGTTCATTGCCAAATCCCAAGCACCTAGAATGGTGCGTGGTGGGTGGGTGCTCTGTGAATATGTTGTATGACTGGATGAATGAATACCCTCTGTGAGGATAAGTGCTATTTCTCTTTTACTCCTTGCTGCAGTCACAGAAACCAACATGATCCTTAGTCAATTCTTCTTTTATGTGCTGGAGATGCAGAGCATTCTGGGAAGGCTAGCCACTCTGAGACCAATGAGTGTCTCAAGAGCATAGCATGTCATAGGAAAAACAACTTTCTAATCTGTAGGTAACTAAGTATCTGGGTTAACAGAACACAAACATCTGTCCTTCTCTCAACTTATTCCCTATCTTGACCCATCATTAAATTTGCTTTGGGTTCACAGGTTTTCACCCTCTTATTCTTATAAACATTCAGAGGGATCAATTTTTATGCTATGGTAGATACTATGGTTCAGAGGACTATTGACCTTACTTATAAGCTAGGATTGGGGAATAATTTAACATAAATTATTAAACATACATAACACACTTCCATACTATTAAGAAAAGCATCATAAAAACTTAGTTGTGTTAGCGCGCACAAGAACAGGGTGAATACATTTCTGGAAATAATAAGGCTGCAAATCTGTCTTTCTTTTTTTGGGAAAAAGCTTTTGCCTTGAGTAACCCTAAAGCATCCATTAGAGTTAGATGATGCTTGGGCTGCTGATGCACACGTCACCGCTTGAGCTTAAGCAATGGTCATCAAAAACCCAGCTATTAAAAGATGCTGTTTTCCATTTGAGGATGAAGAAGGAACTCTTGTGATTTTTTTTTAGGAGTGTAACTACAAGCATGCTACATGTAATACCTTTAATAAAATAAAGGATTTGTGATTTCTTGTAGGTTATTTCTAGTTTGTCATGTTGTTTTTACTGAATTCTAGCTGCATAACATTAATTTGAAATAAAATCAAAGAAGAAATGGATGATTTTGATGTCCGTGTTCCACCTTGCATCATTATCTCATGTTGAATATTTTGCTTTTCAGAACAATGCAACTTCACTAGAGAAGTTTGGTCCAAACTCAAGGTTAGCCAGCTCCACAATGAAGAAGTAGAAAGGCCATTGAAGTCATTTCTCCATCAGACTATGATTATTAGCACTTAAGTTATAACCACTAGCACATCTCTCCCTCTCCCACCTATCTCTTATGAGATACAGGCATCTACTGAGTTCATCGCTTCTTCCATTGGCAAGTAACCCCAACCATATTCCCCTTCATGTATTGTCTAGATCCCAGATTTATAATCCATCTTCTGGCAAAGTCTGTCCAGAAAATTTTCAGCTGTTTATCACCCATACTTTTCTCTATAGATGTCCTGAGCACCAACTTTTCCTTTCTCCATTCTCTAAATTTTTGAATTTTCTGAAATCACATGTTCAATTTACATTGACATTCTGTACTGTTAGGCAAGGTCCTCAGGAACTTTTGGTGAAGAGAAAAAGATTACTTATGAATGAACAGAATTTTACGGTGTCTGTTCTTTATATGTCATTACAAACTGGGTGATGGATTTGCAATCCCCATGGCCCGTATCTGTCACTTCTTAATAGAATCACTACATTGCTTCCATATGTTCAGTTATTACACTTCCTTCGTTTCATTTTGGTCCTTCTCCATGTGCTGTGACTGAGTATCTAGTGACTTTCCAATAGAATGTCGGGCACCTCACTGAAAATTGCCATGTTGTACACTAAGTTCCTCTTTCTTTGAAATTGTACCATCTAAGAAATAGATGGTACTAAGAAATAGAAACATAACCTCTTCAATGCCTATCAATTCCTCCTTCCAGGTTATCAAAACATCTATTTAGTCAATTTTCCCATTTCAACCAAAGGTGATAATCAGTACTTTTTAAATCACCCAATGCATGAGAATCATTATAGGCATCAGGTACACATGAGGCTCTCAAAACCTTTTCCTAATTCATATCTGCCTGGAACCTTAGATTGTGACATTATTTGGAAATAGGATTATTGCAGATATAATTAGTTAAGAATCAAGATGGGATCATACAGGATTAGGTGGTCTTTAAATTCAGTAAGTGTTCTATGAGAGACAAAAAAGAACTCACATTGATACAGAGAAAAAGTTGATGTAAAGATGGTGGCAGAGATTGGAGGGGTATGTCTCCAAGCCAAGAGGCACCAAGGATTGCCTACAACCACCAGAAACTAGGAGAGAGGCGTGGAACTGTTTCTTTCACAGAACCTCTAGAAGGAACTAAACCATGGAAGGAAGCAACAACTTGATTTCAGATGTCTGGAATCAGAACTGTGAGAGAATAAATTTCTGTGTTGTAAATCACCCAGTTTGTGGTATTCATTATGGCAACCACAGGAAACTAACATACTCCTTTACCTCCTTTCCTCACTCTCTGTATCTGATCAGCCAAATATGTTCTTCTTCTTACTGTTTCCACTCTGCTCAAAGTGCTTCTGGAATATTACCCCTGTAGCTGAAACAATATTTTAGAAGATGAGTAGACTGGAGTCCATCTACAGAGGAGAGAAGAGTCTGGACATATGAAAAAGTTAAGGGAGACATGAGAGACGCCTGTTATGTTTTTGAAAACCTGTTCCAGTGGGAAAGCATGTAATCTCATATGTTATAACTTAGGTAATATGTATTAAAACAAGTTGCAAACAGTAAAAAACACATAAATGTTGGTTATGGTTATTATTGATCCAGAATGCCATAAGAGGAACAGCAAAAGCTAGATATTAAAAAATATCACAAGAACTTTTTTGTACAAAACTTTTTCATTAGTGAAGTAAATTTCCCCAAGAAATTATGAAATGCTCTTGCAGGAGGCACTTAAATAGAGATGGGATGACCATTGGCTAGATAAGCTATATATGTCTCAGGCATTAACTAGCTGAGTGACCCTGGGTAGATAATCAACCCTCTCCAAACTTATGTCTTAATATGGAAAGTAAAATATAAATATCAGTCATTTGGAGTGGTTGCTATGAGAATATAAAAGCACTTCTTGAGCTAGAAAACAAAATACAAACAAAAGGGACTAAAGTTGCTTTTTCACTCTAAATTTAAATGGTTTTGTATAATCTCACTTTTCCAAGTTCTTTTAGAATCTAAATCCCTGCCTGTTGCCTTTCTTGCTAAGGACACAGAAGAGTTCCTAGGAGTTCTTGTGGCATCTTTACTAATGCCTTGTAACCTGCTATTCTGACCAGAACAACTTCATATAATGATCCTTTAGCTGACCATTCTGTATGCTTGATTCTGTAGACATGATAGGTACTTTTGTCTTTCTCTGGGTTGTGCTACTATAAACTAGCATTTTTGACTCTTGCATTTCTGTTTTTTTCTCACATTTTAAAAATGATAAGCTAATTAAACATTATTCTATTTGTCATTTCCATTCTTCAGTATATTATCTAGGTTTGTAAAAGCTGTTGTTTTTGAAGTTTTTTTTTTTTTTTATTAAGTATCCTCATTTATGTTTTTAAGTATTCTTCATTTGGCTTGGCCTTTAATAAATGGACACTTGAAATTCAGGATGCTCTATGCTTTGCTTCTACAATCTTCTAAATTAGTGAGAGTTTTCTTCTTTTATCTTTTTCAGAATTTGTAACTAATGCCTAAACAAAACCTTTAAAAACAAATGAAAATACTATCTTCATAATAAATTATAAAAATCAGAAGAGATAAAATAAGTCGACTTTACATTTATGTTTAAGTCTACACATTTTCAAAATTCCTAAATTCACAGACTTACTTTTATCTTTAACATTTAATTAATTGTATTAATTCAATTTCTTGAATATAAATTCCTAATAAGAGACTCCATAACACTTAATAATTAACCTCCAAGAGACCAATCTGCCTACTCTTCAGAAATAGAAACTTTGTAATGTTCTTTTCTATCATTCTCCTACAAAAAAGGAGGTCTTTCACATTTTCAATATTGGTTTTTGCTGCTTCTACATATGGTAAATTAATTTGGCTTTTATAATGAGGTGGAATGTTTCAAATCTAAATTAACACCTTTGGCTTTACTTTGTGAGAAGACCTACTCATTACTCTCTGGTAAGTTAATGGCTGTGCTATTCTATGAACCAAAATAGTTTAATGTAATCTGACATTTATGACTTCCACATAATATCAACTGCTAAAGCTTGAAAAAAGGTTTCTATTCAGAAAAAAACTCAAACTAATAAGCATGCACCCAATATTAAAATCGGGTCAGAGATCTTTTTCACTTTCATTACATATAATTTATGCCACTTGAATGTAGTTTAATAAGGTCATAAAAATGCCAGTTGTGGTATCTCATAATACTTTTTATAAACTGGTTTTACAGTCTTTCCTTTGTTCCAAAGTTCAAAGTGACAATTGAAATGCACAGGTTGCTTGAGAGTTCTTGAAGTTTCCCCTGGAAAAACCAAATGGTGAATATATACATTTTATATATATCACATATATGATATATAGTATTTATAATATTCCTATAGTGTATACTTATAGACAGCTTAAAAATGTGTTATTTACTTAAGATATGTTTTTAAAATGTAAAACAGTTTCCAAAATCTTCACAATTTGCTAAAAAACATTCCTTTCTTCCAGGTGCATTTAAGTTGATACTTTTCAATTAAAAGGAAACAAACAGAATTCAAGAAAAGGCTAGTTGTATATTATTGCTCTAGCCCAACCATTTTGGTTTGATGAAATAAGAACTTCCCAACACTTAATCCTCACTTGGTCAATGTCAAACAATACTCAGAGGAGCTCTTACAATGGTGTCATTGTCAAGTTTCCATGACTTCATTCACTTGCTGACCATTGCCTTACTTCCTGGCTGAGGTAAATAAGGCTTTGAGAGCACTTCCTTTAAGTCATTTCAGAGGAGATAAATTAAATAATGATTGCAATGTAATATTGTGATAGTGCTAAAATATTTCCTTCAAGTTTCAACTTTGAGCACAAGTTTCAACTTTGAGCACAAGTTTCCAATAATATATACTTTTTCATTTGTTAGCTCAAATGTTTGGTTTTATTAAATTCTACAGCTGCACTCAATATTTATGCATTTGGTGACCAACCTTGATATATTATAATAACATGAAGCTAAGACTTTTATATAAGAATATAAAAATGTTTCAAAAGTCACTATGGAATCAAACATGGATATTCAACACAATTTGCTTGAACACCAATAGAACAAAAGCATAGCAAGTTCTTTAGTTTTTGAGCCAACATTAAAATTGGTATTCACAGAGCTTGCTCCATCTATCTGCAGTATTTCATAGATTTTTTTTTTTCTATTTTCAGTTAAAAGAATTATTCTGGAAGACCATTACAAGTGTTTTCTATTCAGTGCTCAACCTCTCTAGAGGTTTCAGTTAAATTGATACTTGGTGAATATGAAAATACTTCTTAGAAATGTTTATCTCAGTCTGCTAAAAACAACAACAAGAAGACAGTACAGTATTGATATCACTTTTGTCAGGGATGAAAAACACAAGGGCTACAGTTAGAGCTAGGTTCAGTTCAGTTATTGTATTATATAGTTTTGTGACCTTGGACATGACTCTTAAGCTCTTTGAGCTTCCCCATCTGTGAAATGGGACTAATTACAGCATTCTGTGAGATTAAAATTAAAACAAGATATATAGTAAATTAAATTAGAGTGCATATCATAAAAATAACACATTATCATCATCACCATCATCATTAGAGGGGAGTGCACAATACATATTAAACAGTGGGTGTGGTTTGCTCCTGTTTCTGCAGGATTCAGTAAAGGACTCTGGCTTCTCAAGTCAGACACTCTCGTTTATTGAATATATCAATGCTAACATCCAGGAAGAACTCATTCTGGCATAACTGGGTCCCAGGAGCAAAGGTGACTGAAGGTAATCATCAAGAAATTACCAAGTTTGGGACCAATAGAGTAGAAGACATGGCTCTGGGAAGAGGAGTAGCAACCAGCATACACTGGCCATAGGACAGGACAAGGGCTACAAACAGCACATCGTGACTGGGTAGGTTTAGGACAAGAACCAATGCTTCCGTTGGTCCTGTTATGTTAGATACAGTCTTCTTCCCCACCCTCAGTCGTGTGCCTTTGTATTTAAGACACAGTCCTGATTTCACAGCAGCACTGGTCTTAAACTTGAAGGAGTGGAACACACTCTTGCTAACTTCATATAAACTTTTGGTTAGGAACGCCTTCTTGGTTTACAGTAGTCAGCTAGTCTCCCAGTGGGGAATATAGAAAGAAACCTAGTAAATTTTCATGGGAAAATACACTTTGAGTTGCTAGATGAAACCAAGACCAATAGTTATGTAAAATATATGATGTGTGTTAAATAAAAACCATTTGTGCTTGCAAATCCTATGACTGAAAGGGAAGTTTCAGACATGGATTCCTTCTTTCTTTGTAAAATAATCTGTGTACTTAAAGTCATCATGGTACTCAACATTTTATTTTTCATTCTTGTTCTCTCCCTTCCTCCTTCCCTCCCTTTGAGGGATATAGACACTAGAGAGAAGGAGACTTGGCCTTGAACCCCACTCAGTGCTCCTCTACCTTGAGTCTTGATCATCACAGTATCTGGATATGCAGACCATTACCACCACAACACTGAGTTGCCAGGCAACATCTTTAATACGGCCTTCAATAGTTACACTTGGGAGCAGAAGGACAATTATCAAGACCCAATTGCAGCAGTATTATTAGAGGCCCTCATATTATTATGTAACTTTCTGAAAAATTGGAGTGTACACAACACTCAGAGAGAAAAAGTTATTAGGTGTGTATGGAGAGGGCTAAGTGGAAGGAATTGTTGTGAATACTGAATAGGCAGGATTGTAGTAAAGCCAATCTGTGGCCCAGACAGGGTTCTTAGAAGTTACTTGCAGTGTGAGAACTCAACAAGAAGGAAACAACACTGTATGATTAGTGACCAGTGAAATAACTTCTTGCTGCTTTCAATTAGGCCTGTTTAAACTTCCTTGTAGGGTAGGAAACTCTAAAGACAGTGTTTTGATATGAAAACTGTCTGAAAATCCTGTTCAGTAATTCCCCAGCCCCAACTTTGAGGAACTTACTTGCCTGGTCTTCAAGATTACATGTTTGGGTTGTTCCTTTAGGTTCTTGTGTGAAGACATCAAATAGCTCAAGCTCCAAATGTCACAACACTAAAGAAAAAAATTGAGAAAGAATCACAAGATCTATTACAGAAATCAGAAACTTGATAGAAGCAGATTCTTCTTTTGCGTACCACCAAGATTTTTCTCTACCTGGCTTTGTTTGAAAGTCTCATTGCATACCTACCTCCTTCAATGAGATACTTGAAGGAAAGCGTGTTACCATGAATTTAATTTATTTATGGTTACCACAATTTAAGCAACTCTGGATTTAGAATCAGGAACATGGGGTCAAAACTGAGCTTTGATGCTTACTACATGGTCCTTGGGTATGGTAATTAACCTCTCTGAACCTTAATTTCTTTACCTGTAAAGTGGAAGAATAGCCCATTAATTACAACGAGATGAGGTATATTAAGCATCCAGTAGAGCAACTGGTTCAGAGTAGATTTTCAACTATTTTCTGCAGGAGCTGAAATGTTACATCATTTTTAGATGGTGCAGGGAAGACACTTCGCCCCAACAACTAGCTTCCTCCCCACATGGGGTTTTTTCAAGTCACCAAATACCTCTAAGTTAGTAGTGACGATTTACTACTACATCTTTCAGAACCCATCCTTAGAATTGTCAGATGGTTTTGAAATCTCAAGTACTGATAGAAGCTCTCGTGCCCAAACATTTTCCTTCAGTTATTAAAGACTTGGCTTAGTCTTGTGATACTCTGGGGGTGAGGGAGGGCAGGAAAGGGAAACAAATATTAAATCTCAATCATGGGAAAATGACACAGATGACTAATCTAGTCTGTTTTTCTTCCCTGCAGGAAATATTGAGATAATACCATTCTTCCTTACACAAGATAACTGTCTTTAAGATATCTAACTGTTTGAAGTCAAACTGAAAGTAGGCAGAAAAGAAGATATTATCTAAAATATCTGAGCTTGAATTTGAAAAGCAATCTTGAGTACATGTGTACACTGTTTGAGAATAACAGACTCACAGAATCTTGTAGCTGATGTCCCTTAAAGAAAATAGAACATTTATTTATGTTTGTTGGTGCTATGAGTTACTGTCAAATCCACTTGATTCAAAATGCTTATAAGACAAAGTGGTCCACCTTGGTAAAAGGAGATTCCATGCTCTTCATAAATAGATGAGCACTGAGAGGACTTCAGTGACAATCTGAGCTTCTCTTATCAAGTCATCGAGTGAAGATGGACAATATATTTTTAGGTAGAATTTGACCTCATGCTCATTTTTGTTCAATCACTGAAATATTTATGCCTAGGAGAATAGAAATTAACTGTGGTTTCATAAACTTAAGGGGTAATAATACATGTGGTAGACTGTCTGCAAAGATGGCCACCAACTTCCTCCTCTCCCTGTCCATGCATACCATTCTTTCCTCCTCTCTCCTTGCATCTAGGCTGGCCTTCATCAAAGGAGTGCAGCAAAAGAGACTCTGTGCCACTTCTAGGCCTAAATCTTAAGAAGCCTGGTGACTTTTATATTTCCTCACTTGGAAACCTAACACCTTGTACAAAGTGTGGGCTTCTTAATGAATAATGAGAAACCTTGTGGAAAGAGAGAGGCCATGTTGATGAGAAAGGAAACACCCCGCCCCCACCGCTGATAACCAGCACCAAAGTCCCAGACATGCAAGTGAGGCATCATGCTGCTCCAGTCCAGATGAGCCGCATGAGTAGCCTCAGTCACCACCACTGGAAAGAAGAACCATCCAGTTTAGTCCAGCCAACCCACAGTAAGGGAAATTATTTTTGTTTGTTTTCAGCCACTAAGTTTTGGTGTGGTTTGTTATACAGCAAAAGAATAGTGGATATACCTCACTATCAGAATCAGAAACAGAAAATACTAATTCTTAAAACTGGAGCTTTGTTAATTGCAGTTTTAAATATGATAATCCTAACTTCAAGCATCAATAATTTAGGCTTATTTTCCAGAAGAGGAATTATTTTATTGAGTGGTGCAAGCTTTCTTTTCAACGTGACTTGGTGTGTTAGTCACATCCTCAAACTTTGCTGCAGCAAGTCCTTGTGACTGAGATTGTCATTCAGGAGCTCCTCCAACAGAAGCTAATTTTCCTCAGTTAAGTTTATGAAATGTATAGAGAGCAAACATATACCACTACTGTGTATCACAACACTGGCAGGCAAATAAGAAGGCTAAAGAGACGACAACCTCCCAAAGATTTGCTGGAGGAGCTTAGCAAGGATTTCAAGTCCCTCAGAAAAGTAGAGTTCTCACCAAGAACAAACACTATGCACTCTAGTATGAGCACACTACTCAGAATGTTTTATACATTAGAAAAAATTCTCAGGATACAGTGTCTAGTCAGATTAGAGACAGTGGGAGTCTGAACTGTGGTCATGATAATAGAGGCCAAAAAGGAAGGCTAATGACACAGGGTTTAATAGCCTTTAATATATGGAGGATGAGAGACTTAAAGAGACAAGCAAGAAGTAATTCTAATACGTGAATGTTACATGTATTTAGTGCAACATGTTCCTCCCTTCTTTCACAGTTTTGAAAAATAATTAACATAATTGCTGTTTAAGTAAGTTTAAGGTGTACAGCATGTACACCTTAAATCAATGTTTGATTTACATACATTGTGAAGTAATTACCATAATAGATTTAGCTAATATCTATCATCTTGTATAGAGGCAATAAAAGGAAAACAAAATTTTTTTTCTCCTTGTGATGAGAATTCTTAGCATTTACTTTCTTCACAACTTTCCTACATATCATATATCAGTGTTAACAGTAGTCACCATGCTCTATGTTATATCCCTAGAACTTATTTATAACTAGAAGCTTGTACCTTTTGACCACCTTCCTCCAATCCCCCCACACCCTCTGCCTCACAAGTCTGATCTCTTTTTCCGTAAGCTTTTGTTTTGTATTTGTTTTTATATTCCACAAAAAAATGAGCTCATATAGTATTTGTTTTACTTTGTCTGACTTATTTCACTTAGCATAATGCCTTTATTAAAGTCTATCCATGTTGTCACAAATGGTGGGATTTCCTCATAATTTATGGCTGAATAATATTTTATTGTGTGTGTATCAAAACTTCATTAACCATTTACCCATCAATGGACACTTGTAAATAATGCTGTTATGAACATGGGGTGTAGATATTTTTTTGAATTAGTGTTTTTGTTTCCTTTGGATAAGTATTCAAAAGCAAAATTGCTGGATCAAATGGTAGTTCTGCTTTTAATTTTTTGAGAAACTGTCATACTGTTTTTTATAGTGTCTATCAATTTACAATCCCACCAGCACAGCACAAGTGTCCCCTTTTCTCTACATTCACACAAGTATTTGTTATCTCTCTCTCTTTTTTTTAATGATGGTCATTCCAACAGGTGTGAGTATCACTGAAGACTATTGATGTTGAACATCTTTTTATGTACCTGTTGGCTTTTTGTATACCTTCTTTGGGAAAATGTCTATTCAGTTCCTTTGATCATTTTTTAATTGGGTTATTTGGGACTTTGGGGGTTTTTTGTTTGTCTGTTTTGCTATTGAGTAGTATGAGTTCTTTATATATTTTGGATATTAACTATTTTTATCAGGTATATGGTTTGCAAATTACTTTTTTCCATTCTGCAGGTTATCTTTTCACTTTGTTGATGGTTTCTTTTGCTGTGAAGCTTTTTAGTTTGATGTGGTCCCATTTGCTAATTTTTATTTTATTGCTTGTGCTTTAGGCGTCATTATCCAAAAAATCATTACCAAGACCCATGTCAAGAAAATTTATTTTTATGTTTTCTTCTAGAAGTTTCATAGTTTTAGGTTTTAGGTTTAAATCTTTAATCCATTTTGAGTTAATTTTTGTGAGTGGTGTGAGAGAGGGGTCCAATTTTTTTCTTCTAGATGTGACCATTTAATTATCCCAGCTCCGTTTACTGAAGAGACTCTTTTCTTCACTTAGTATTCTTGGCTCTTTTGTCAAATATTAGTTGGCCATATATGCTTGGGTTTATTTCTGTGCTCTTGATTTTGTTCCACTAGTCTGTTTGTCTGTTTTTACACCAGTGCCATACCCTTATGACTGCTAAACCCACCTACATATCTGCAACATGTTTCCTTTTTTGAGGGGAGACTAGCAGGATTTCAGAAAACCATCTTTCAGCAATATAACAACTCCTTTGAATTAATTCCTCCCTAAAGTCCTGTGATCTACAAGAACAGACACTCTAAGAAAAGATTTTATAAGCGTTTTCATTGGACTACTGGACTATATACATATGGCAATTTGAATGAGAAGAGATATAGATTTAGATTTTAAGTTGACCCAATAAAACCAAAACCAGACCAAAACAAAAACCCAAGAGGGAGTTGATTAATACCCATCAGGATGGTTGCTCATATTGCAATACTCAGAGATTGAGAGCACAGTGAAGATTACCACTACCCACTGCCTTATGATTGCCTGAAACAACTTTTCTTAAAATGTTTAGATGTGACTAAAATGGTCTTCTTGAAAAGTAGCATGTACTCTAGCAATTTTCCAGGGCTTCCAGTCCCTGTTAAATGATTACAGAAAAATTTTTTTTTCACTCTTGGGCTTTGTCTAGATTTAGACATCCTGCTCAGCTCACTCAGGAAAAATGCTCATATTCACTGGTTTTTGGGCATATCCTGGGAAAACCCCATAATTTCCATTTCCTTCTCACTACTAGAACATTCAAATATTCTACACTGCGCAAAAAAGCAACCAAAATCCAAAATTCTCCATGGACTCCATAGTCCCTCTAGCTACCTCTCTCTTTTCCCACAGTCAAACTCTCTGTATCCTCATGTCACATTTGTTTCCCAGTCAACTCTTGAGTTAGTTTCCATTCCCTAACTTCACTAAAGTTGCTTTTGCTAAGGTTTCTAGTAACTACTGTGTTGTTAAATCCAATGGACATTTTCAGTCCTTATCATTCTTGACTACTTTTTAAACCTTGCTGTTTTTATGACTAAATGCTTGTGTTTTCCCCAAACTCATATATTGTGGTCCTAACCCTCATGTAATATATTCAAAGATGGGGTCTTTGGGAAGTAATTAGGGTTAGATGAGGTCTTGAGGGTGGAGCCTTTATACTGGAATTAAAGCCCTTATAGGAAGAGATACTAGAGAGTTCTCCCTCTTTCCATGAACATGTACAAAGAAGAGGTTATGTGAGCATACAGCAAGATGGCAGCCACCTTCATACCAAGAGAAGAGGCCTCAGAATGATCTCTACCTTACCAACACTTTCATCTTTAACTTCTTAGCCTCAAGGACTGTGAGAAAATTAAGCTCTGTTGCTTGAGTCACCCAGTCTGTGGTATTTTGTTATGGCAGTACAAGTTGACTAATCAGCTGTTCTGACCCCACATTGTCCTACCTTTCTGACCTTATCTACTCAGTCTATTTTTGGACACCCCTAATACTATACTTAAATTAAAATATTGGAGAGTTTTAAGTTCTATATTTAAGCTTTTTCTTATTCTATTCTCTCTTTTTGGAAGACCTCCTCCTCTATCATGGTTTTATATACCATCTACATAAAGTCATGCAGGCTACAAACACATAATTCCAAGGAGTACCATTTACATAGACAACTGAGGTCATAAAAAGCAATGGCCCTGTTTATATAGTGGTAACTCTCAAATTAATACAGCCAATTGGTTTTCTCCTTTGATATATATTTTTTCCTGTTAGCTGCCTCGATATCTCTGTATTTTGTTTTCTCGTGGGCATCTCAAATTAAATATTGGAAACAAAACTCATGATCTTCCTTCCTCTCTATTATGCAGCATATCATGAAATGGCTTTTCCATTCACACAGTTGCTCGTGCTAGAAAGCCATGATTATCTTTGACATTCTCCACTCCTGTTATTCCTCATATAATCAATCCCTCAAGTTAATACTTCACCACACCCTTAACACAATAAAAAAAATTGATGTATTACTTACTTATGTGGCCATTCATCATTATGAATCGGATGCTCTCAGAACAGTGGCTCAGGATCTAAGGCTTTCTCCACTCTGTGGACCTGCCATGCAACAGTCACTGTAAAAAGAGTAAAAGAATGGAGGAATTGATTGTGGGAGACTTTTATAGGACTGGTATGGAAGTGTTGTGCTTAAATTCACATATATTCCACTTGCCAGAATTCAGTCACATAGCCCCACCTAACTTCAAAACAGGCTATAGAATCTAATTTAGTTATGGCCTCAAGAAAAGGAGAAGAACCATGAATACTGGCCAACATGAGCTTTCTTCACAAGAGGTCTTATCGATTCTGTCCTCAAAATGGATCTGTCCATTTCTTTCTCCAATGCCAACAACTTGACCCAAACCACTATTCTCTCCCATCCAAAATGCTGCAATACCTTCCTAATAAAGGAATCTATTTCTACTATCGCTTCTGGAAGTCCATTCTCCACCAGCCAGTGGACCAAGTACCTTCTTAAACACAAATATAAACTTATCAACCCCTGACCCCATTTAAACCTTTCAGAATTTACCCATTCTCTTAGGAAAGACCAAAACCCTTAAGTGAGTCTAAGAGGTCCCACATGATCAGTTCATGATCCACCTCAGCCACCTTGCCACTCTGCCAGACTCAAAGTCGACTCAGTGGCACATAACACACAAGTGAAAATTCTTTATAATGGTGTGCCACTGAGTGTCTCATCACAACTCTGAGTTCAATGACTTCATTTCGGTAGCTTGAAATTGACCATGGTAGCAATTTATTTATACTATGAAAATGAGCAAATGCTATAAATCAGGGCTCCCTTCCACATCCACCCAGCTGGTTGTTAAACGTCACATAATAGGTGCTCTGTAACTAAATGTTGAGAGAATAAAAGAATAAAATTGTGCTTTCCTCCCTTGTTTTTTTTTTTAGACATCCCCCAGTTTAATACAACCTTATCAATCATTCAAATAATTCAAGTCAGATATCTATAATCTATTCAGAGTTTAGACAGAATTGTCATTTTGGCTTGAAGCACATGGGTAATTTCCTTGATTCTCCACTTATTGTGTATGTATACCAGCCTCTGTTCTAATACTGAAAGGTCATTATTGGTAGTATTTCCAAGCATCTTGTCCTATAATAGCTTTTTCCAGTTATGTTTGTCAGGCTTTTAGAGGTAAATGAAATTGATTAGGAAACATGTTTAACCCTATTATTTGTTGCATGGAATCTACAGCAACTTGAGTGCTAGATGAGCAATTTGGAGTACACTGATGCAATCTCTGACAACCTCATTAATTCCAAATATTTTCCAACATGTTAGGAGGTTCTGGAGATAGTATCAAGATGGTAGAATCTTTCAGTTCTCCCAATAGTGTTTTGTGTACACAATAGCAAGTGTCTCTCCTGTGGCTTTTGTCATAATCAACTTTAACTTTGCATTATCAAATATTGCCTTGTTTTTACCACCAGGTAGTAATCCCCTCAAGTGAAGGAACCAAGTATTTTACACCTCTATCTCCCCAGAAAGTCCAGATGCTACTACACATACTAAGTGCCCAGCTGATGTGTGCTAACTCCTTATCCCCAGCTTCAAAGTACTTTAATTGAACCTGTAAAAATGTAAAAGTATTTTTTTTTTGGCTCTTGGACTGATATTTAATAAGGAATGTTTAACAACTATAAATAAGAATAAACATCAAGCAATGGAAACTTTTAAAATCTTATATTAAAAAGTAGCTAAAATAACATGGAAGTTAAAATTTTTTAGATAGTTTGTATCATATTTAACTGTGTGATAGGATCTGATTGTAGCTCTATGGCTATTTTCTCTTTGCTATGAAAGTAAAATAATGTTCAATATTTGCCATCAAATTATTAACTGCAGTTATTGCTTTAGTGTGGTTCACAACTGAATATAGAAAATGAAATGAATCACTAACAGTGTAGAGATTCAGAAAACCTGTACGTGGCACTTATTCACAATAAAGATGCTTCTCTTTCAAGATTTCTTCACATTTTCAGGATTCCCTCACATCTTCAGGATTAACAACAACAACCAAGAAAAACAACAACAATAACTATAAGCAAACTGATAAGGTTTGCAAGACTTAAAAAAAATTTAGCTTACTTTCATAGGTTCTTCACTAAACCCTCAATTATAGTCTTTGTGATTCAGAGTGTGGGCAACACCCCGTCTGGTTCACTATTCTGACAGAAGCACTGAAGCACGGTAACATATGAAGAGGGCAGAGAGTGAGTTTCTATGGTACTGCATGGTTGTGTTTAATCTTGAGACAGTGCCTGCTTGGGCATGGCTGCAGGGCTAGGCCTGAATCAGCCTGGTTTAGTCATAAGCTCTGATCATTTATCTAACTTGGTGTCCTCTGGTCAATGACAGGTATCAGGATATCATTTCCAGGGGAGACTTTGATCACCTTTTCTGTCAGGCCTAGGTAAGGCTGACCCATGCTCACTGTATAACAGTGTGGCTGCGTTGTGCCTGGCCCCTGCCTCTAGCAGCACTTAGTCAGGGTGCTGGGCTCGGTGTTTTGGAGGTAATGTAACACTGTCACTCCCAGGCTCAGTGGCTGACAACAAGGTACACAGGTTTAATGAGGTAAACATTAACTTATATTCTGACCTGAAAGGGATAAAGATAAAAATAACAACAGAGGAGTTCTGAACTGGGGAGTTTTAGGTGAAAAAAAAATCTCATTTTTGATTTCCAGTCAAGATGGCAGAGTAGGTAGATTCTGTGCTTGCCTCCTTTCACTGCCACATCAAAATGACAACTAAACTACAGAATATCCATCATTGAGAATTGCCTGAAGTCTAGATAAATATAAATGCTATAACTAAGGAGACACAGAAAAAGTCACCTTGAGACTAGTGGTAGGGGCAGAGACCTGGAACAGGCAGGTTTCACACCACTGTGTGGGAGTTAAAAATTGGGAGCGATATTTCAGCTGTGGAGGTCCTCCCAGAGGAGTGAGGAACCCAGCCCCACACCAGGCTCATCAGCCCAGAGCACCAGTGCTGGGAAGAACAGTCCCACAATTTCTGGCTGTGAAAATCAGTAGAGATTGTAGCTGAGTGAAATGAGGGTGGTTGATTTTCAAGCATTCCTTTAAGGTGCCTATGGTAGGCTTACTTCCTGACAAACCCACTTGCTCTAAGCAATAACACTGGGACAGTAGGTTGGGTGGTGCCTGGGATATACAGGGAGGAACTGAATTGTCTGGCTTCAGAGTTAGGGCTGGAAGAACAGCTTTCTCCCAGACGGAAGTGCTGACAGAGTCCACTGTTCCTTTGTTGAACCTATCCCCTCCCCGCAACACACACACCCAATCCAATGTGCAGACACAGGCAGCCCGCATATCTGAGTCTCCATCAACCTGGCTAACACTGGATGCTCTGCCTTGGTGGTCCTCTGAGACCTCGTCCCACCCTATTGGTGGTTCCCCACCCCACACCACCCAAGCCAATTCCAGTGGCTTTTCCATACAAATGGCCTGTCTTAACTCATGCTGTAGACTTTCCTAAAATCTCTCAAAGGTTCACAAGACCCAAACAAGCAGCATCTGGCCTCAGATTCCCCTCTGCACCTTTTGCTGAGCAGTCTCAAGCCCAGCACTAGTGGTAGCCAGTTCACAGCTTAGCATCTTGAGGCACCTGCAAGCCCAGAATGAGTGGTGACCATCTGCCGATTGCTTGGTGGCTTACACTAGGTGGCCCCGGACAGGGCACAGGCTGCAGCTGAACTTGGCCTGAAGCAAGGTCCTTCCCAGGAGGCCCTGAGGCTGGCATGACCAGTGGCTGGCTTTGAAAGAAGCCAGAGCACCACTTGGGCCCACATCCAAGGATAACAGATTTAAAGGGCAGAATGGGCAGGTACCAGGGCCCAACTAAAGTGAATCCTGCTTCGTAGGGTCAGCCCCTGCACCACAGCTCTTCCACTGTAGTCACTGGGTAGTCCTCATGACCAATCAGCTTGAGGGTCAATCACTTCCACTGACGTGCAAACAGCAACCAAGGCTCAACTACAATAGGAGGGTACACACAACATACAAGGGACATACACCCAACTCAGGTGACCAGGGAGACTGTGCCACTGGGTCCCACAGGATACCTACTACATAAGGCCACTCTGCTAAGACTGGGAGACGTAGTAGCTCTACCTAATATGTAGAAACAAACACAGGAAGGCAGCCAAAATAGGGAGATAAAGAAATATATCCCGAATGAAAGAACAGAACAAAGCTCCAGAGAAAAACTAAATGAAATGGAGACAAGCAATCTAGCAGATGCAGAGTTCAAAACACTGGTTATAAGGATATTCAATGAACTTAGTGAAAAGTAGGTGAATTCAGTGAGAATTTCCATAAAGAGATAGAAAACATAAAAAAGAACCAGTCAGAAATGAAGACTACAATAATGAAATGAAGAATTCATTAGAAAGAATTAACAGTAGATTAGATAAAGCAGAGGATAGAATCTATAATTTAGAAGGGGGAATAGCAGAAGATACCCAATCAAAAAATAATCCCCCCAAATGAGGATAATTTAAGGGGCCTCTGGGACAACATTAAGCATACCAACATTCATATATAGGGGTACAAGAAATAGAAGAGAGAGATTAGGGAATGAAAACCTATTTGAAGAAATAAAACAGGAAATTCTCCAACCTGGTGAAGGAAATAGACATAGAGGCCTAGGAAGTACAGAGCATCCCAAACAAGATAAACCCAAAGAGGCCTGCACCAAGACACATCATAGTTATAATGCCAAAGCTTAACGACAAAGAGAGAACCTTAAAAGCAGCAAGAAAAATCAGTTAGTTGCCTACAAGAGACTGTCAGCTGATTTCTCAACAGAAACTTTGCAGGCTAGAAAGGATTGGCACGAAATATTCAAAATGATGTAAAGCAAGGATCTACAACCAAGATTACTCTACCCAGCAAAGCTATCATTTAGAACTGAAGGGCACAGATAAAAAGCTTCCCAGACAAGAAAATGTTAAAAGAGTTCATCAATACCAAACTAATATTACACAAAATGTTAGTGGGACTTCTTTAAAAAAGAAAAAAAAGAAAAAAAAAAAAATATATGAATAATAAGATGGCAATAACTATATACCTATCAACAATTACTTTAAATATAAATAGATTAAATGTTCCAATAAAACAATAGGGCAGCTGAATGAATAAGAAAACAAGACCCTTACATATACTGCTTACAAGAAACTCACTTCAGATCAAAAAACACATGAAAGAAACACAGACTGAAAGAAAAGAGATGGAAAAAGGTATTCCAGGTATTCCATAAAAATGAAAACAAATTTTAAAAAGCTGGGGTAGCAATATTTATATAAGACAAGATAGACTTTAAGACAAAGGCTATATAACAAGAGACAAAGACTCAGAAATCATGCTTCTGGGTATTTATTTGAAGAAACTCAAAGCACCACTTCAAAGAGACATGTGAATCCATATGTTCATTGCAGCATTATTTACAATAGCCAAGATATGGAGACCACCTGCATGCCCATCAAAGAAAAAATAGATAAAGAAGAGGTAGTACATATATACAATGGAATACTAATCAAAAAAAATGAAATTTTGCCATCTGCAACAAGATGGATGGACCTAGTGGAGTAAGTCAGACAGAGAAAGACAAATGACATATAACTTCACTTACATGTGGAATCTAAAGAACAAAATAAACAAAACAGAAATTCAAAGATTCAGAGAGCATTTTGATGGTTAGATGGGAGGGAGTTAGGGGATGAAAAGGAGAAGGGGTTTAAGAAGTACAAATTAGTAGTTACAAAATGGTCATGGGAATGTGAAGTATAGCATAAGGAATATAGTAAATAATGTAATAACTATCTATAAATGGCATCAGATGGGTACTAGATTTATCAGGGTGATCACTTCATAAGTTATAGAAATGTTTAATCACTGTGTTGTGCATCTGTAACTAATGTAATATTGTATGCCAATTATAATTGAAAATTTTTAAAATTATTTTTTAAAAAGGGGGTACTTATTAAATGAATCACGGAACATCCATACAATAGTATATTGTGCAGCTGTAAGAAGGAATAAGAAACTTTTTATATACTGATATGGTAAGGTCTTTAAAATAAACTAAATGATAAAAGCAAAAAAAAATCTTACTTTTACCCTGTCAAACAGTAGCTTGAGAGAAATACTTTTAGAACCAAAAATACAAATAGAGAGAGATTAATTCGTTAATATGATAATTATGACCAAATAGTATGTGAATAGCAGTTAGGGACATGTAAAATCTACATTACATGTAAGAATACAATAGAGTATACTCTGAAAAATAGTTATATAATGAAATAATTTGGGGGGTTACTATTTTATTATTTTTGCTTTTTTTAATTCAAAATAAGGATAAATAGTAAAAAATTTAAATAATGTGTAAGTACTTTCATTATAAAATAGTTCAAGATTTTGCAGGAGTAGGAAGAAAAGTTGATTCTCTAGCTATGTGAGAAAACTATTTGCTCTTCTGTAATTTGGAGGTAAACTGGTAGATAAACACTTATCTTATGCCACTTGGCATAAATATATAAAATGGGTTATTTTCAGTGTACTCATGGAACAGAGATTTAATTATAATTCAGTGTTTATGTGATAAGTCTATTACCATTCCTACTACTTTATTTTCCTATAATGATAATGTACAGCATATTTTTATTTCCCAAAGTTCATCTTCTTGGTGCATATTGGGATGGAGCAGCTTTAGTATTTTTAGTCTACATTCAGACTGCAAATGCAAAAGGGACTAACAATGTCCTTAAGTCATAGGAACAATTTGTTCTTAGAAGGAGTAACCTCTTGTTCTGTTCCTTTGCTCTCTCTCCTTAGTTTCCCCCACAATAGGAGGAAACTCTGTGGTCTATCTGACCAGCAGAATGAAAAAAGAATAATCATATATTAATGTCCTGTTATATATCAGGCAATATTAACATTCTATGTAACATATAACAGAGTTAACATTCTATATAACATTGCATATAACCATATAACATTTCATTTAATCCAGACAGTAATTCTTCATAGCATATTATTTTTAGATGAGGAAATTGAGGCCAGAGAGGCTAAACAATTTGATGAAGTTCACACAGCTGATGTAAATAAGTCTGTCTGTCTGCAATGTCTACACTCTTTCTACTTAGATACACAGGCAAGAAGCTCTTTCCCACTAGAAACCATGAAAAGTTATCCATCTACCCCCCAGAAGAATAATTCTGCTGACTTGCTAAGGGCTGCACAGAGTAATTATTTTTTATTAAAGGAAACCCATCAGCAGCCTTGGGGAAAATAGAAGTTGGTGGAGAGTTGTGTCTCAGAGGCAGTGCTCTCTTCCTGTTGACACAGTCAAGAGTAGTAACATGCTGTTTTCTCTTCGAGTGACATTGAGCGACAAATCCCAATGTGTGTGTGTGGGAGGGACTTTGGGAGGGATGAGGGTATTTACTGCTGAGGATGATAGCTAGCTCTATAGTTACGTTACATTGATGTCATCATTTCTGACTATAGTCAGGGCTTCTTTACTTGTTCACTCTCAATTTATCATAAGACCATCAAGCCAGCGGGTGAGTAGCCTCTTCTACCAATAGATAAACTCCATTCTCACTTCTAGTCTGATTATGGCAACTAAGATCCAGATCCTAGATCCAGAAAGCATGAGCATATTGTTATCCTTCTGATATTTAGGGCAGTGAGTGAGGAAAGGAAGATATGTAACCATTGATTCCAGTAACTGCCATCTTTAAGAAACAGGAACTGTGTTTTTTATTCAGTAAGGTATGGCCACAAGAGGAGACAGAGGAGACACTCAGCAAAAATACAAAGTTCATTTACTCACAGGTCCTAGAGACAGGAGGCATGGCATGTCACTCAGGGCTATAGGGAAAACCTCCAGGGTGGTCCAGAGACAGAAGACAAGTGAGAGGGGAGAGTAGAGGCCGTGGTCTTACTGGGATTTCTGTGTGCAATGCAAGACAGGGCAGGGTGAACAGGTTGAAATTAGCTAGTCTGAGTAATTTTGGTATGCTTTGGGCTATAGTGGTGGTCCCTAGTTGCCTGGTACATAACTCTGAGATGATTAAAGCAAAGGAATATTGCCTTCAAGGGTCTTAAAGGTGTCTTAGGAAGCCAGCCTTGGGGAACCATATGTCAAGGGTGATTGAATTGTGCAGACTTGGGAAAGTTAATCACCTCCTTGGACCTCAGTTTCCTAATTTGTCAATAGAGCTTGAGCTAGATGATATAAAGTTCTTTTCAGGTATAACGTACTATAATTCTTACATATAAAGTTAATAAAGGTAAAAATTCTGAGTTTCCTCAAAGGGAGGGGCTCTGGGAGTATAAATTTTAAGTTAACCTGTAAGAGCAAATATTTTTCCAGGTTTGCCTCTTGACCCAGAAGATCCTTGAGGTTTTCAGTGAGTTAACACCAAGCCAGAGAGGTATGCTGTAAATTACTTAGTTGGCCAAAATCAACTGTAGGTCAGTTATTTCAAGACTTGCTCAACTTTAATGTTTGAAAAACATCAACACCTCCATTATGTTGTTAGTATTGATGGAAAAAGAAAAAGTACAGTGGACCCTCTTCTGAAAAGGCTTGGGAAGTAGGAAAACCCTCAATGAGCTATCACACAGAGGGCATTTTAATAAAGAGGGTAGAACAAGGCCTTTGAAAGGGAAGTGTTGATTGCAAGCATATATAGAGGAATTTGAAAAATAAAGCAGACCCTATGTGACTGAATGATTAGCGATGTTATTTGAGAACTAGAAACTTAAAGACTGGTATGAATATCTTTATTCATGTTAATCTATTCATCAGTTAGCTATATTTAGAAGTTGTCTCAAATACATTTTGGATGTGCTGTGAGAAATTTACACAGAAAAAGTGCTACTGTGACTTTGCCAATAAATTGTGTATTTCACCATGTGCTAATGATTTTTTTTTTCCAAAAGAGAATACGTTGTGACCTCAATAAACTTTTATATGTCAAAATAATGAAACAGAACCTTATTTTCTGGTGCCAACTTTCTATAAAATCACTCTTTAAAAAATATTAATCTCACTGCAGCATGTAGAATTTTACACACAGCTTCAGAATGGGTCTGGCAGTATATATCTTCATAAAGTGAAAAGACTTGGAAGAGACTCAAGATTTAAATGCCAAAGTTTGTATCTGTACCTTTGACTTCTTATTGTTTTTAAAAAATGTATATAGCATGCTTACACTATATCACATAACACAATCACATCTTAGATAACATCAGTGGACTGATGTTGCTCCTTCATTATAGTTTCCACAATGGACATTTTTATAGGTCTATAATGTGGAAGACAGCAAATAAGTATATGTTTCCTTTCATTCAGCCAAAGTTGTTGCAGCCCTAAAAATAACAAAAGTTAATAGCATTGTATTTTTTAAAAATCTAAATGTCAGCTTTTAGACTGAATAATTTGTTTTCAGTATAGTGTCCTGGTTAAAAGCTAAGAGCTAAGGCTGCTTCAGTTCAAGTCCAAGCTCTGCCTAATACTAGCTGTATGACCTACCTTCGATGCATTATTTAATCTTCCTGTGCCTGAGTGTTTTCATGTCTGCAACATGGGTAACAATAACACCTATATCATAGGATTGACTTGGTATTTGTGAAGTGTCTTAGACAGCGTTTGGCACAAAGCAAATGTCATAAGTTCTTGTTATTACTGTTCTTTTCATCCTTCGATGCACAGAAAAGACTGGAGAGAAAAAGAAAACTTATGTTCTGTAGGGGAAAAAAAAATTGGCAGACAAGGAGAGTAATATACAGTTACGTCAAATGATTATGCAAATAATTTAATTGTTTGCAAATAATTTAAAAGCTTCGTTGTCAGCGTCTTTTTGAACAATAATTTTAGGGCTAGAATATTTCATTAAAGGGAAAGGAGAGTGGCATTAGTGGGAATGGAGGAGTAAAGACCTCCAAAGAACTGCTCCATTATGAAATCAAGGAAAGCACTGACAAAGATTGTCCAAAACAACTTTTCTCAGAACTCTGAGAATTAACTAGACTTGCAATAATCCAAAGAAAGTTTATTTTAAAAAATCTGAAGCTGGGTAAAAGCAGGAGACTTTGTGATGTTTAAACTAACACTATTCCCATCACATTCTCCTAAACTTTGAAATAGCCTTGAAAACCAGCAGTCTCAGAACTATTGTAGCTATGAAAATCAACAGCCCAGCAGCCATTGGAAATAACAGAAGAGTTTGAGCTCCCCAAAAGCATCAATCTCAGAGAACTGTCACTATTCGACCTGTCTGGTAGTTCCTCATAAACCCCCACTCAAAGGGCTTGTTTTCAGTCTTTGTGAACAACCCTTCCCTGGGATTATTTATCAAAAACAATCAGCAACCATTGTTTAATACTGCAGCTACCTGAGGCTGTGATAATAGTTGGAACAAACAAGAATCTGACAAAAAAATATTATATGAAAAGTTGGAGAATGAGACGTCCATAGGAGGATGTGAACAGGTATGACTATTCCTGGGACTCTAGAAGTATATATATATATATATATATATATATATATATATATATATGTATAAATTATGCACATACCCAGGAAAGATCTGAAAAAGTCCAAGCTCCCATTTCTGGCTTACTTGGGGTGCCACAAATAGGAAGTGAGAGCCAAGGCAGAATTGCAAACTGCCTTTCTGAGCATTGAATGTGTGTCCCAAAACACACACTGAGGCCCTGAGCAAAAGTTGGTAGACTTATTGTTTCCAGGTATTTAAGAAAATATTTAATTATTAGCTGACCACTAGCCTATTTGAGTGGCTATATTAGAAAAAGAATACAGACTTACATAATTAGTCAGAAAATTCACTATATAAACAAACATCAGCAGCAACAAATCCTGGGAGAGAGGGGATTTGATTTCCAGAGTTGCTATATTATATTATTTTAAATGTATAGTTTCAATAACAAAAAAAATCAAATACAAAAAAAAAACAAAAACAAGAAATAGTTGCAAATAATAAAATGAAGCAGTCGATAGAAACTGTCCTAAAGAAAGCCCAGAAGTTGGACTTGAGAGATAAGTATTTAAATCAAGTATCTTAAATATGTTTAAGAACTAAAAGAAATCATGTCCACAGAATAAAAGGAAATCATGAAAATAATGTCTCACCAAATAGAGAATATGAGTAAACAGTAAGAAATAAAAACAATCATATAGAAATTGTGGCATTGAAAAGAACAATAACTTAAATGAAAAATTCATCTGAAAGGCTTAAAAGAAGATTTTAACTGGCAGAAGAAAGACTCAATTAACTTAAATATAGGTTAATTGAGATTATCAAATCTGAGGAATGAAAAGAAAAAAATGAACAGAGTGTATGGTGAACCATAGAACACCATTCTATGAGACACTGGCAAGAATATGAAACATATAATGAGAGTTTCAGAAAGAAAGGAGAGAAGCAGAAAAAATATTTGAAGAAATAATGACTGAAAACACCCCAAATTTGATAACAAATGTTAACCTACATCTAAGAAGCTCAGCAAGCTCTAAGGAGGATAACTCAAAGTGGGAAGACATATTCAAACACACACACACACACACACACACACACACACACATATAGATCACTGCCATATATATAGATCACTGCTATGTATTTATAAATATATTTATAAAATCAGTGCTAGCAGACCTGTCTGACAAGAAATACTAAACAGAGTTTTTCAAGCTGATATGAAAGAACAATAAAGAATAACTTGAACCCATAAGAAGAAATAAAGAACATGAATAAAGGTAACTATATAAGCAAATATAAATAAAAGCAGAAATTAATTTTTTGATTGTAACTCTTATTTTTCTCCTACATAATTTAAGAGACAACCATAAAAAGCAATAATTATAATTCTGTGTTTATGGGAATATAATATATAAAGTTGTAATTTACTTAACTATAACAGCACCAGGGAAGGGGAAGCTATTTAGAATTAAAGTTTTTGAACATTATTGAAATTAAGTTTTTATTAATCTAAAATAGACTGTTATAAAATAAGTTATTAACTGCTAGAACAACTACTAAGAAAATTACTCAAAAATGTAGTGACATAATAACAAGGAAATAAAGATGGTAGACTAGAAATATATATTTAAGGCAAAGAAGGCAGTAATGCAAAAACAGAAAAAAATACATAAGATATGTAGAAAACAAATTGTAAATGGCAGATGTAAATCCTACCTTATCATTGATTATGTAAATGTTAATTGACATTCAAATCATTAGGCAGAGATTGTCAAAGTAAATAAAAAATTAGACCTAACTATGTGCTGTCTATAAGAGATTTGCCTTTGCTTCGAAGATATAACAAGTTAAAAGTAAAGAAATAAAAAGTATGTATCATGCAAACAGTAACTAAGAGACAGTTGCAGTGACTATACTATAGATAAAATAAACTTTGAGAAAAAATTATTATTAGAGAGAACATTTTATAATGATAAAATGAAGATATAATGACTATAAATATATACATACCAAACAATAGAGCTTCATAATTCATAAAGCAAAAATAGATAGAGTTTAAGGAAGAAATAGATAATTCAGTAATAAAAGTTGAGACTTCAACACCCATTTCCACTAATAGATTAAATAACTAAACAAAAGATCAACAAGAAAATAGAAGACTTTAATAACACTATAAATTGACTAAGCATAACAAGCATCTACAAAATATCTATCCAACAGCAGCAAAATACACATTTGTCCCAAGTGCACATGAACAGCCTTCAGAATAGATCACATGTTAAGCCATAAAACAGGTCTTAATAAATTTAAAAGGACTGAATCACACAAAGTATGTTCTTTAACCACATGCAATGAAAGATTTTAATTTATAACCTAATCTTTCACCTTAAGAAATAAAAAAAAAAAAAAAAGAATTCCAGTCAAGATGTCACAGAAGGTAAATGCTGTGCTTGCCTACTCTCACAATCACATCAAAATTATGATGAAACTACCAAAAAACCATCACTAGGAGTTTCCTGAGACCTGGCTGAACAAAAGTCCTATAACTGGGGACATACATAATAGGTCACCTCGAGACTGATAGGAGGGATGGAGACACAAAACGGGTTTCACCTCTGTGAAAATCAATAGAGATCGTGGCTGAGTGAAATGGAGAGCTGTAGGAGTTGCAACATTCCTCTTAAAAGACCCACACCTGGACTTACTTGATGACTGACTCACTTGTTCTGAGCTCCAGCACTGGGGCAGCTGCTCTAGGAATACCAGGGACACACTGGAAGGGACTGAGTTGTCTGGCTTTGGGGCGAGGGCTGGAGGGGTAGCTTTCTCTGGGACAGAAGTGCTGGCAATATCCATTGTTCCTTCTGACATGTGGATGCAAGCAGCTGCCATAGATGGGTCTCCATCCACCTGGTTTACACAGGGCACTCCACCCAGATGATTCCCTGAGACCTTGCCTGTCCTAATTTGTGGGCCTATGCAAGCTGCCTCCAGAGATTTTTTCCATACAAATGGCCTCTATTGGCTCATGTTGCGAATTTTCCTAAAATCTCTCAAAGGCTCACAAAACCCAAAGAAGCATCATTTGGCCTCAGTGTGCCCCGTACCTCTTGCTGAGCAGGCCCATGCCGGCACTAGTGGCAGCTGGCCTTTGTTGCTGGCTTGGCCTCTTGAGGCACCTATAAGTCCAGCACAGGTGTGAAAGCCATCTTAGGATTGCTTGGTCACTCTTACCAGGTGGCCCCTCCTGGTAAATTCAGTGTACAGGCTGTGGCTGAACTTAGGCTGTAGTTCGGCCCCTCCCAAGAGTCCATTGGGCCCACACACCTGGTGGCCTGCTTCAACTGGTGCCAGATCTGGAGCACCACCCAGGGCTGCATCTGAGGACACACATGAAAGGCAGACTGGGCAGGCACCAGAGTCCTGCTAAATTGAATCCTGCTCCATAAGGTTGGCCCTCATTGGCCAATCTTCACAACGAATCAGACCAAGGGTCAGTCCCTCCCATTGATGTGCAAATAGCAGGATGCAAAAATCTTCTAAGTAATACTAACGAATATATCCAACGACATATGAAAAAGATTATACACCTATAACCAGGTGGAATTTATTTTAGGAATATAAGGTTTATTTAACTTTTGAAAATCAATTGATGTAATACATCGTATTAAAAATAAAATATAAATTTTACATGGTCATCTCAAAAGTTACAGAAAATGCATTTACAAATCTCAACACCCTCTCAAAATAAATACTCTCAGCAAAACAAGGAACAGAACTTCTTCATTCTGATAAGTGGCTTCTATCAAGAACTCACATTAACATCATACTTAATGGTGAAAGAACAAAGCTTTTCCTTTAAGATTAGGAACAAGACTAAGATATTCTTTCTGTCACTTCCACCCAATATTGTACTGGAGGTTTTCGCCAGGGCAATTAGACAAGAAAAAAAAAAAGAAAGGCATCAAAATTGGAAATGGAGACGTAAAAATATTTTCTATTCACAGATGACAATAACCTTGTATACAGAAAATTCTAAGGAATACACACACAACATATACACACAAACTATTAGAGTTAAAAAAAATCAATAAGTTTGCAAGATAGAAGATCGACATACGAAAAGCTATTGCATTTCAATACAATAACAATGAACAATCAAAAATGAAATTAAGAATTCTATTTAAAATCACATCAAAAAGAATAAAATACTTAGAATAAACTTAAGAGAAGCACAAGACTTGTACATTGAAAACTATTAAGCATTGTTAAGGAAATCAAAGGACATCTAAGTAAATGGAAAGACATTCCATGTTTATAGATCAGAAGACTTAATATTGTTAAGATGATAATATTTACAAAGCTGATCTATAGATTCAATTTAATTTCTATCCAAATCCCAGCTGATTTTACACAGAAATCAATAAGTTGGTCCTAAATTTCAAACGGATACTCAAGGGGCCCAGAATAGCCAAAGCAACCTTGAAAAGAAGGAACAAAGTTGGAAAAGACATCTCTGGAGATAAAAATCTATGGTAATCAAGACACTGTGGTACTCTCAGATATGTCTATCTGTGAGGGTAGACATACAGATCAACAGAATAGAATAAATACAATTATGGCCAATTGATTTCAACAAGGATCACAAGACAATTCAATGAGGAAAGAACAGTCTTTCAAACAAATAGTGCTGAGACAATTGGATATCCACATGTAAAAGAAAGAAGTTGGATTTCTATTTCAGACCATACCCAAAAATTAATCTAAAATGGATCTATTTAACCAAAATTAGATGTAATATGTAAGAGTTAAAACTATAAAGCTCTTAAAAGAAAACATAGGAGTAAAATATTTCTAATGTTATATTAGGAAATGATTTCTTAGACATTAAAAACATAAGGAAAAAAAAATAAAGCAGTTTATCAAAATTAAAAAGCTTTTGTGCTGTTAATGACACTGTCAGGACAGTAAAATATCACCCAAGAATGAAAGAATATATATGCAAAACATATAACTATCTGATAAAGAATTTGTTTTCAAAACACAAAAGGAACTCTAAGGACTCAACAATAAAGAGAAAAATTTACCCAATTAATATCTAGGGAAATGCTTTGAGTAAACTTTTAAAAAATATATATATATATACACAAATGACCAATAAGCACATAAAAAGCTGTTTAATATCTTTAGCCATTAGGTAATGCTAATCAAAGTCACAATATGATATTGCTTCACACAAATGAGAATGACTATAGTCAAATAGACAAAAATAAGTAGATAGTATGGGGAAATTGGAACCCTCATATATATTGCTGGTGGATTGTAAAATGGTGCAGCATTTTTGGAAAGAAAATTTGCAGTTTCTTAAAAGTTAAATAGTGTTATATAACTCAATAGTTCAACTCTTCAACATATTCCCGAGAAGAGAAAACATATGTTTACACAAAATTTTGTACATGAATATTCATAACAGTACTATTCGAAATAATTAAGATGTGGAAACTAACCAAATGACATTCAATTGATTAATGGGTATGTGTATCCATACAGTAGAATATTACTCAGCCATAAGAAAATACTGATACAAACTACAACATGCATGAACCTTAGTGAAGGAAGCCAGACACTAAAGGCCACATACTCCATGTTTCCATTTGTATGATGTGTCCAGAATGGCAAACCCACAGAAACACAAAGATAATTAGTAGTTGCCTAGCACTAGAGATGTGAGTTAAGATACACTGATTACTAACAGGTACAGGGTTTCTTTTGGGGATGATAAAAGTGTTCTAAAATAGGAATGATGGTTGTATAATTCTGTGTGTATACTGAAAAAGCACTGAATCATATACTTCAAACAGGTTAAATGAAACATGTTATAAATTGTAAAATAAGTGCTTGATCCTGTCTGACAAATATTTACTAGTTGTTGTAATTGGAAGAGACTGTTCTACCATTATATCACTAAGAATAGAAACACAGAGGAAGAAATAACTGAATTTTCTGTAGAGGAAATAATTCATACAGTACTTGGCCAACACATAATATGGGTGTCTGGAAGAGTGAATAGTCCCTGTGCCAAATGAGAAGGGAAAGAAAACAGGATGAGCCAAGTGAGTTATACTTATAAAATGCTGGCCCCTCCCTGCATTACTCAGGAGAATTAAAAAGCCATCACTAAACAAATAAATTTCTAACGCATACTTCTGGCGAAAGCCACATGGAGTTGTACTTGTGAGAAGCAGCTTGATTACAAAGCATTGACTTCTTTTCTGAAAATCTGCCATTGTGACTTTCAGTCAGGGGTTCATGGTGAAGACCTGACCATGATTTATTTCTTTCAAGGGCATCCATAATAGCCTGGCCCCTCAATGAACTCTGTTTTCAGCTGTCCTGGAGGGTGACGGCATATCTCTTTGAGGTATATCCACGAGGCAATTCCTCATAGGGTATACAGTCTATTATTTTAAGTCAGAGTTCATCAAACATGCTCTCTAAATTTGGTGCAAATTTCTCCAATTATTTTCAGGAGACACAGAAATTTCATACAATTTATTAATATTAAAAATTTTTATTCGCCGTGAGAGACAATAGTGAAACTCCTGTGGAAGAAACTTTGATATATGTCTGTGGCTCTGAGTCCACGTGAGCACCCTCAGAGAGTCAGCTTTCCTAAATTAGGGTAAAACCTGAACGAGATGACTGAAGAGATGGGCTTTGTTGGTGAACAAGGGAGGCAGAGGAAGACAACTTTGGCAGAAGAACAGAAGATAGGCCAATTAGATAGTTTCTTGAATGGTCAGGGAGGAAAGAATCTGAATGGGAAAGCAGAGGAATCTAGGCCAGTGGTGCTATCCATGTAAGACTCCTCTTACTTTCACGTAGTTGCTCTCAACGTGTGGGTAAGTCATGGACATGAACAAACCATTTTTTTGCCTTCAATATGTTTATGGCCATTGATGCTGTTCCTGAGAGGTCAGGAAGTTACTGGTGAAATCACTTTCTTTCAGCATCAACTTCCTAAAAAAGAAATTGCCAAAGCCTTTACTATGGCAGAGAAACTGGCATTTCATAATGTAGCCTATTTGTGGGTGTTTCTCTACCACTGTGATTATTAATGTCTGTTTCCTCTAAGCCTTAAAATTAGAACACCAGGCCCACGTTTGTTTGTGCAGGGCCTGAACCGCACAGCACGGCCAACAGGAAACGTGTGTGTAGGGCATCGCCGCTTTCCACACCGAGAGCATCACCCGTGGTGTGTTTAGACAGGAAAGCCCAGAAAAATGAGCACATCATAAACGTTGCCAGTAATTCAGAAACCGAGATATCTGGAAGCGATAAAAACTACGATTGATAAAAGCTTCCCTTGTTAAGTTTAGGCCACACATACTCTAAATAAAATATACCACTTAGGAAATGATTTGTGTTGATAAAACTTGATGGAGCTGTTTTTCCAAATGTCTTCTCCCTGCTGGGAATTTCACACTTTGGCAGGCTCTCCTCAGGCCTCCCCAGTTGCCAGACTCCTTCCATGACCTGACCTGGTGTTGTTTATACGGCTGTTTACACATTTCTTAACAACCTTTGCAAAGGGCCTTTAATGACTTTCACTCCTGGCAATGCTTAGCTTAAGGCAGAGCTCCAAAGGCTGCCAGTGTTGTTCTGTTTATTTGTGCGGTGCCCTCCTCCAGTTCCCTTTGCTCCTTAGAGTGGGGCCTGGAAAGTATGTTGCAGGTTAGATAGTTATAGATGAGTTTTAAGACTTGGGCTGTAGTTGTGAGCAATGAAGTATGGTAAAGCCATTTAAATAATTAGGAACCATCATCATGTTTCAAGGTGGCTCACATAGACAACCAACATTAATATTTGAGTCTGCTTAAGTAAGTAGGATGACAATGTCCCAACTCCGGTACTCACCAGTTACATAATGGAGGACAAGTCCATTATCTTTCTTGGGTCTTGGTTCCTTCATATGCTAAGTGGAGGGAGTGAATTAGATGGTCACCAAGGTCCAATCACCTTGTCAGGCTGAGCTCAGTGATTCTTATGTAACCCTAGAAAAGTGGCACATGCTTGGCTATAGACTAGGAATAATGGAAAACTTCCTCCTGTAGATGTCTTGAAGAATATTATGAGTAAAACATTTGTCTTTTAAGCAAGATTGATATTTTAGAGTGTAAAGAGGATAATTGGCAGTCAAAATACATAATTGAGGCCACAAAACTACAAATAAGATCTAGGTTTTCTAGAATTATTTTTTTTTTAAATGGGCATTGCAAACTCTTTCTTCTTTGTAGAAACCATTGTAAAGTCACAGAGAAGCCAGAATCCATCATGGATGACTGAGGCATAGTCAGGAAAGACCAGGAGCATCTTGGGTGAGCAGAAGAAGAATGCTCTGTAAGAAGAGATAGTCAAGTGTGTGATGGCCCACATTCTAAATGCACATAGCAGAGCAGTGCCCTGACTTCCTCAGTATTCACACAGGTTGAACAGGGCATTCCTGAAATTAGCAGCATTCATATACACAAAGCTCTGATGCCAAAAGACACATAAACACAGCAAATAAAAATATCAGAACTATGTCCATTTGGCATTAAAGCAGTTTCAAATGCTTCTTATTTCAAGTCAAGAGTAAAATGTGTTGGGATCACATGATATTTCAAAACATAGTCATTGGTATTGTAAAAAATGGAAGATTCAGAACTGTCCTAAATACAAAGAAAACATGTTAATATATTAATGTAAATGTAGGGAGCTCTCCATTTCACATATTTATTACTAGTGGCATAGTCCCATCTGACTTTTTTCTCTCTAGAATCCTCATGATCTCATGGTAGATTATTTAAGTCTAGGTTTCTTACAATGACAGTATGAAGATTGCTAGAGATATCCCTTCATTGTGAATTTTTATTTTAGTTCCCACTACAGGATATCTACTGTTGTACTATGCCTGGGAATACCAAAATGAAGAAGGCATGCATATGGCATGTCTCTGACTCAAAGATCTAAAGTCCAAAGACAGGGAAGAATTTTGTAATGCAACAGAAACTATAATAGTAAAACAATAAATGCATTCATGCATTCATGAGCTTTTACTTTCCTTGAGGAATTTCTTTTTTTCTATCACTTGGGAAACACATGCTCACATGCACTCTGAATGTTGTGCCTCACTACATACACTTGGGCTATAGGTTAACCTGCAAAAGAAAGCAGCTTCTTTTAAAAGATTTGCTTGCTGGTGTTTTCATTTTGTTTTCTAAAGTATTACCCAGGGGGATAATCCTTACAGCACTGGTGTTTCTCAGTTACGTCAATTTCTCTCTTCTAGTGATCTTGTCTCTGCTCTACCTCACGCTCTGGGTCATTAGTGACCTTGTCATTATCAAAAACTGCAACCTCTTCTTAATTTCTCCCTAGCTGGGTTTTTCACTGTTGTGGACCAGTGACTGCTGTATGTGTATATTCCAGTTTTTTTCTCCCTTTTCCAAATGGGATTTTTTACTGTAGGTCAACTATCTTTGCCTCACTATTGTATATTGGAGGTGCATTTGTAGCTGGGTCAGGTAGAGATTGCAGATACCATGTCTTTTTGTTCAAAGGTGGATGTTCCACAAGGGGCACACACAGGGTGCTCTAGGAAATAGGAGAAAAAATAAGATGGATACCTTTTTTTTTTTTTAATTTTGCTACTAGAGTAAATTATAAAGAGATGGTTGCTTAGGAGAAAATACAAACCAGAAAAGGGATTAGTTATATGGGGTGTGGAATTTTGGGATGCCTACAGAAGACCTCATTAGAATGAGGTGAAAACATGAGAGAAAATACTGATAGAGAAGAATAATTCATGAGGTCCAACATTTGAAGAATAGTATTTTCAGTAGAGAATTGACAGAATAGAGAAATAATAATAGAAATTTCTTCAGGGGGATCACTTCCTAAATTATATAAATGTCTAACCACTATGCTGTGTACCTGAAACTAATATACAATAATTTTGAATGTCAACTGTAATTGAAAAATTAAAAAAAGAAATTTCTTATAGCTTAAGGGAGAAACAACCAGGTTACCTTAGAAAGGATAGAATCAAGCTATTATCAGATTTCCCATAACCATCAGTGCATGCTAGAAGCAATTCCTTTAAAGTTTTGAGGAAAAGCTATTTTCAGTCGAGAAAATAAAGATTTGTAGAACTAAGAAAGTTTACCTCTTAAGACCCCTTTATGAGGCTGTTAGTAAACCAGTTAAGGGGAAAACATGAGCACCAGTAAATAGTTGATTCTACCCATTTAGGCAATGAAAGGAGTGTAGAGATGTCTGACCACTACACAGAATAACTAGAAGGCAATTAGTCCTTAGCATGAGTTAATTTTAGCAAGAATTAGAAGGCAGTTAGTTAGTAAGAGGATAGAACAACAGATGTCTCTGGAGGAAAAACAAGGTAAAGACTAAATTTAGAGAACATGTTGGAGACATAAGAAAAATGTAAAAGTATATATAAAGGTATACAATGCAAGGGATAGGGAGAAAAGGATACTAGAAACTCTAAGGAAACAAAAATAAGTTATTAGAAATGAAATACATTCACAGCATGTTACTTGATATGGTAATTATAATACTTGCATAATTCTAAAATTATAAATGCTGTTGATTTATTTTTTACTTTTACACTCAAGTTATATGCAAATATATAGAATTTAACTATAAGTATAGAGTACAATATAAAGATTATTTACCTTAGAAATACAGCAGCAAAATAGTATGTTGGAAGTTGAGAAAAACTTGAGAAAGGAAGTCTAAAGGAGGAGTAGAGGCAGACATAGAAATGCTAACATCTTTATACAAACAGAATGCCTAGAGATTCTGTGGATGGTTTAAGAATGGCGTTTAAAGGATGGAGAGAGAACATTTTCAGCATACAATTAATATGAATTAATAACTAAACAAATAGATAAAAAGGGGTATGGGGTATGCCCCTAAATAAGGAAGACTTATTCTAATGGTGATGGTGCCATTAAGTTCATGTTCAGTCTCTCTGAGGACAGGAACCATCTAATATTGAACTTATATGAAGAAGAAAGGGTCATAGAAATTGTGTGTGTGTGTGTGTGAGAGAGAGAGCGAGAGAGAGACAGACAGACAGACAGACAGACAGAGACAGAGACAGAGAGAGAGAGAGAGAGAAGAGAGAGAGTGAGAGAGAGAGAGCGTGCTTGATCAGCCAAGGATGGTTAATTCCTTTTTAAGAAAGGAAGGGATAGGCTTAAGGTCACAGTGAGACTAGAACCATGAAAAGAAGGAAGAAGAATAGAGGATTCATGATTCCCTAAGAGTATAATAAATTCAGAGAGAAAAACCAATCGGATTAGATTAATGATTCTCAACTTTGGCTATATTAGAATCATCTGGAGAGATTTTTAAAATTCCCAATGGCCTTAATTTAAAAATTATCAGGCCAATTAAATCAGAGTTTCTAAAGTGGACTCAGGCAACAGCATTTTTAAAGCTTCTAAAGTGATCACAATTGCAGCCGAGGTTTAGAACTACTGGATTAGGTGATCTAGCTTATGCTTAGGAAGAGGTGAAGCCACTTGCTAAGAGTCAAATGGAAAAGTTTGGAGATCTGAAAAGAAGGTAAACATTCATGGCAGCTTTGGTGGATCCTAGCAGAGAAGAATAAAAGGCTTGGTTGGCAGCAGTGAGGTTCCTCTGATTTCACTGCTCTCCCTTAAAGATAGATACTTGGTTTAGGAAAGAATTCAATAGCAGAAAAGGTAATTTTTTTCCTTACCAGAAAAAGAGAAGTGGGCTTTTATTAGACTGACAAAGAGGATTTATGAATGTAAAGGAGATATGTAACTCTATGGGTTTGCTAGAGAATTGTAGAAAGATTAGAGTGAGGTCCAAGTTGGTAGGGGACACATAAATTCAGAGGGAATTTGGGATAAAGGGATTGGAAGTCAGGTGACTAGCACAATGAGACAGAAGCTCAAGGTGTTAGGAAGATAGGTCAGTGCTAGATCCCAGGCATAGCTATTTCTAGTGGTTAAAATAGAGTGAAAATAAAGGTTATTGGAGTTAAGGAATTAAATGAATTATGAGGATCTTCAATAAGATGTTAGAGCCACAAAGAATGATGTGAAGGTACTGAAAGGAGAGGTGATGGACATGACTAGGTGCTCAGAGGCTTCTATGAATTTGTAGAAGATGCTAATAGGAATGGGGAAAAAATGGTATGTTGATGTGTCAGGAAGCAGAGCACACATTTCCTGCAGAATTATAATCCACTGAGAAATTCTCTTACCAATTCAGTAAAGGCATCTTTAGGAATATATGGAAAACTAATAAAGAAGCCTTATGAATATTAACCACCACACATAATTACAGGTCTGTAATGTAAATGTAAATAGAGAATATTTTCTGCAAATGAAGACAGTTAGGAATATGTCTAGACACTGGTATTTTTACTCAATGTTTATTGTTTGTTACTAAAAAAAAGAAATGAAACATCCTAAATGTCCATCAATAGTGGAATGGATGAAGTAAACGTGGATAAAATAAATAGGATGAAATATTTCACACAGTAGGCATAATTGTCTAAATATGAGATAGCTCTTAACAATAATGCTTTTCAAAAAAAGAAGCTACAGAAAATACATAGAGTATGACACCATTTTAATACATTTTAAGAAACACATATGTGTTAATGGTATAAACTGAGGACTCAAAGAATATCAACAAATTCATGATAATGGTAGCTCTTGGAGAGAGGTGGGATGTTGCTGGAGAAGGGCAAAAACAGGATTTAAATTGTATCAATCATGTATTTTGTTTTTTAAAAAATAAATGATTTGATAAAATATAATGAAATAATAATATGTCTAGAGCATCAGTAAGCAGGTATTTAAAAAATATTTCTCATGTATTTTTTGGACAAGTATATGAATAAAATTGAAGTATTTGTAAAATCACTTGCATTTGAATAAAATTCCTTCTACAATAACATTTGCATTCACAAATATTAACTTTTAGATCTTCCCTATATCTTTGAGAAGGACAATGTCCTCCTTATTTCCATTTTACAGATGACAAAACTGAGGGTTTGGGATCTGGGACTAGGGAGAGGGAGAGCTATTAGGAGGAGGGAGAGCTCGTGTAAAATGCTGAAAGTCTGAAAAATGCCTAAGCCAATACTTCTTTCAGCACGAAAATGTCCTTTATCTTACGCTTCCATAAAATAATTTAGATAGACAGTTCCCACTGAGTTATGCTCTTCTAAGTTTTGTGCTTTCTAGGTTTGGTTCAATGAATAAAATTTGAAATGGACTTAGGCTGCAATACTGGATAGTATTTTAAGTATGAGTTTTTTTTATTTTAAATAAAATCTGCTTGATGTCATTTTCTTTATTTCTTTTGACAGGACTTTTACCTTTCCAAAGGAAAAAATTAGAATCCCTATGTAACGACTATCTCTGAAAGTTTCTCTTTCTCCCAGTCCCTTCGCTGTCACTCAAATGAGAGCTTTCATATTTTTTAAAAATATTTCAGCCTCTTTGGAAAAACTACCAGTGCCTTATCAGTCAGGAAGAAGTCAAGACGGTAAGATTGAGGGAACATCCCACTGACTGAGGGAGACAGACCCAGCAAAGCTTTTATCTTTAGTTGAAGCCTACTCCTCCTCTACGACAACTGTTTCTGGACCTGTATTTCATACCCATCAGCAGCAGCAAAAGGAGTGACTCTTTACGTGGCACCAAATTAAAGAGTGAATGTCTCAGTGATTGCCTCCCTGCACTGAAGGAGCCAGTAGCAATTTGTAAAATCAAAATCACCTCAACTAGTCTCTTAATTGCAAGGATATGAAATCACATGAAAGCTATTTACAATGTATTGTGGTCAAAAGAATATTTTAATTATATAATTAAAAGAACCAGGAGTGCAGAAAAAAATTTATAGTTTCATTTCATTGAAAATGATAACAATCCTGGTACAATTGAAAGAATTTGGATTAGGGTAAAGAGATCTAAACCTGACTTATTCTACCCCTTACTTCTGGATAGATAATCATGGCCTATTTTCTTTTCCCCATCTTTAAAACAAAAATAGCAGATTTTAAATCAAATGAGATAATGAACATGAAAGGACTTTGAAAAGTGGCAAGTTTAAATTCTAAGTTTAACCACTCCTGTTCATTAATGGTAATTATTATTAATGAACTAATTTTTATGTGCAAGCCATATCTGAAGATGTGCTGTCTCATGTAATCCCCATAGCAGTTCTAAGAGACAGGCTCTGTGGTTTTGTCCATTTTATAGATGCGGTAACTGAGGACTGGTGAACGTTAGGAACTTGCCCGAGGTCTCAGGAGGGCTAAGTGGGTGAGCACCAACCACGATGTTTGATTCCAAAGTCCCTGCTTGTATCCATTGATTCGTGAGTTTACAGGAGATTCGAGACTGGTCTCTCTTTTATGCTCCTTTCCAATTTCTTTGTTAGTAGTTGGTATATTTTTAGCATTAGCTATCAGTTAGGGTATTAGTGTATTTTTTTCAAGGTTTATTTTCTATCCATGTGTTCTATCGATTATTCTATCTATCTATCTATCTATCTATCTATCTATCAACAAAGATTCTGTACTTGCCCTCAAGTTTAGTGGCAGAACCAGACAGAGGTGCAGACAAGTTAAGAGTATAGCCGAATAAGTGCTTCGACGAGGGCCAGCTCCCTGCGACCTGCAGGACCCTGCACTTGGAAGGGCCCTATGCTTAGGTTAATGCTTTGCTGTTGCCATTTTTAAGTTCTTGATAATTTTTTAACAAGGTGACCCTGCTTTTTGTCTTTCCCCGGGCCCACAAATTATGTAGCAGGTGCTGGCTTTGACAAAAATGCAAGTGGTATGCTCTGGAATGGGGCAGGGGGATGGTTAAAAAAAATCTTGGAAGTTCTGCTTGAGCTTAATCTTGAAGCATAAGAAGGAGTTAACCAGGCAGAAAGGTGACTTCGGGCAGGGAGCCCCACTTCATTTCATGCCTAAGGTGAAGAGCCTTGATTGGGGAAGCTGGTTAGAGGAAGGGCTTTGGTTTATGGAGGAATGGGCTGGGGAAGTGTGGGGGAGCTTAAGAAGGTGTGGCGAGACAGAAAAGTATGGAAGTCTGGGGAACGTGTGGGGGATCTGGGAAGGTGTGGGGAGTCAGGGTAGATGGGGAACCGCATCTGCACAGCCCACTTGGTAATGCTGAATGTCAAAGTTGGCCAGCAGGGCTCCCCTTGCAGGAGCCACACTGAGTTCTAAGCCAGAAGCTGTTATATCCACACACAGAGCTTCTGCTCAGTCCTTGAACACCAGCTTAAAACATCTAAATTGGAGGGGAAAAAAAATGATCTAATTGCCTGCAGCTCCTTAGTAGAGTGTGTAGGAAAGGCACTGAGTTTACCCTGAAAGCTAATTTTCCCCTTAAACATAGAGAGATGGGGCACTAACTATTTAGCAGGTACTGATTAATAATATTAGTTAACTATTTCATAGTGTTTACTATAAGGGCCAGGCACTGCTCTAATTGCTTACTTGTACCACAAACCATTTATTCTTCTCAGTCATCCAACAAGGTAGGTACTATAGAAAATAACAATTTCCCTCCTTTTAAAGATGAGAATATCAAGATACAGAGAACAGCAACATCGCACAGCAAACAAATGATAAAATGGGGATTTGAAGCCAATAGCCTACCTCAAGTTTGTGCTTCTAACTACTCCAGCATATTGAACACTAGCAGTACTCTTTCTAAAATCCATTAAGCTATGATGGCTTTCTTATAATAAAGAGGCAAAGTTCTTGTGTGTTTGTTTAGGTTCCCCACCAATGTGCATTGTGTGATGATGGGTGGCCCCCTTTCTGTCCCTTCCATTTCTCCTGACAAAGGACTTTCCGTGCTGGACCCCAGGGCTGACATGCAGCCACAGTCTGTTCACCCTGCAGGGCATGTGTCCACGCCCCTTGGGGTGGGGCCAGCTAGCTGAAAGATACAAATTCTTAACAGGGACTCAACTTCCCAGTCTGGAATTACCACCACCTCTCCAGCCTCATCTCTCTCACTTGCTCTTTCTTTGAGATGATAAAGCTGCACACACTCCCTCCTGCTTGTAGATTGTATTTTCCAAAGATGGCCACTAAGATATATTACAACTCACACACAGGTCTTAAAATGTGACATTGAAGTTACAGAAGACATGAGGTCTGTGCCTCCTTCTCCCTTGAATCTGGCTGGGCTTATCGTTGTAGCAGAAGTGGTGTTATCTGACATCGCTTCTAAGGAAGGTTGTTGCTCCTGGCATGCTAAAAACCAGTCCCTGTGGTAAGGGAACAGAGAGCTCACATGGAGTCTTTTGTAGGTAGCAGTTTCATTCTACCCCCAAGCTGAGGACCCAGATGACAGCTAAAATCCCACCAGACAATGAGTGCAGAAGTATCCTAGATGACTCCAGCCCCAGCCACTACCTGACCACCACTAAACGAGAGACCCTGAGGAACAATTGCCTTGTTGAGCCCAGTAAGTGACTGAAACTATGAAAGGTAGTGACGAAATGATTGTTGGTTTGAGCCACTGAATTTTGGGAGTGATCATTACATTGGCAGTGGATATTGAAATAGAGCTTTTGCTCCTGCTGTTTTTTCTGTCTGCATTGCTTTTACTTTCCTCGTTTCCTATGCATCTTTCCTATATAAACAGATATCAAAGGAGCCTCTGCAACTGCACCCCCAAGCCCCTCCATAATGCTAGGTCATGTTGCTTTGTTATATGCTCTCTGAAACCTATTCCTCTCTTTTAGAAGAATAGCAAACTTCTTCTGTAAAGTATTAGTAAATATTTTCAGCTTTAGCAGCCTCATGGTCTCAGTTGGCAAATATTCAGTTTTGCTCTTGTAGTGTGAATGCAAGAGACAATACAGAAGTGATTAGGTGCGGCTGTGTCCCAATAAAATTTTATTTACAAAAGCAGGCAATGAGCTGGATTTGGCCTGAGGGCCATAGTTGTTAATCTCCACTTTAGAGCAGTAGTTCCTAAAATTGTCTTCACATTAGAATCACCTGGGGGAGCTTCTGAACCTTCCAAAGCTGAGGCTATACCTAGATCATTTAAATCATCAACTCTGGGGAGGTGGGAAATGGTTATCAGGTGAATCCAATGTGCAAGAAATCATTGCTGTCCATCTTTGTCTCAGTTTGTCATTTTTGCACTCTTCAATGGGATTATAGTTTTAGTACACTTCTCCCTAACCAGACCATAAATTCCAGTACTTTGGATCAGATCCTTACTGCTCATCCAGTGCTTGACACATGGCTGCTCCATACGTATTTATTAAATAAGAGAATGAATAATAAATATTGGTTGAATGAAATTGTTGAACCTCCTCAACTCTCAAATCTTTAAACAATTCTCATTTTTCCCATGATTCAATTCCTCTTCTCCCATTGTCCAAGGATCTCTCAAGGATTCATCTCTGACTCTTCCTTCTTATTTCCCCCCAAAATTCAATTAGTCACTAAATCTTATCAATCTACTTCTACCACATCAATCACAGTCAAGCCTTCCTTTCTATTTCCCCTGAGGTCGATTTAGTTAAACTCTTCAATATTCTCCTGGATTCTTATCGAACTTTAACTGCTCTCTCAGCTTCCCTTCCCTTCCCTTCCCTTCCCTTCCCTTCCCTTCCCTTCCCTTCCCTTCCCTTCCCTTCCCTTCCCTTCCCTTCCCTCCCTTTTCCTTTCTTTCCCTTCCCATTTCTTCCCTTTTCTTCCTTGCCCTGCCACATCCCAATCCTGGAGAAGAATGACATGGGCTTTAGTGCCATGGATTTGGGCTCTGGTCCAGGCACCAGAACATTTTTGGGTAAATCACCAGCATCCCTGGGCCTCTGTTTCCTTATTTGAATACTGTGGTTTAAAAAACCTTGCAAAGATTTGGCATACCATACAAAAAAAAAAAATGTTTAACATTGTGCCTGTCACACAGTAGGCACCAATCTCTATTGTTATCTATGCCCTTTCATTTCTGAGACATCACCTACCCCCACTAGAATGTAAGCACTTGTGAGAGCTGGGAATTGTGCCTGTTTTGCTCACTCTCATATCTCCAGTGCTTACTGTTATGACCACCATTGCTTGTCATTTCAGGACCTCTCTGATTTGATCCCAGCCTACTTTTCTTGATATATCTCCCACATACGCTATTAATACCCAGTATCTCAGTCAAACTGAATGACTTGTTTTCCCCCTCACACTTCCTCTACTTTCCTGTTTTTCAATGCTTTTATCATCTGTTCCACAACTTTCCCTGGACTCTGATTCTGCTCTGTTGTAATTGTGTTCATCTTTTCAAGCCCAGCTCATGAGCTATTGCTTTCATTAAGACTTTTTGATTCTTCCATACACTCTTTTGTTGTTATTGCTGATAACTCCTTTCATGGCATTATCTGTCTTGTGCCAACATTATTGGTTTCTAAGTATTATCAGGTGCCTTTTGGAGCAATCCAAAGTTGTGGTTCTTCAGTTGAAACTGGATTCCTCAAGTGCCAGTGGCAAAGACAAACTGTGTGAAGAACAAATGCACCTTGTTTGTAAACAGAGTTTGTGAAGATAAACCTGTTCGTCTCCCATATGTGTTTTCCAGCTGGAGCTCATAAGCAATTTCCCCAATGTTCAGCCTTCAGTGTGAGGGTGTCCCCCCTGCAGGTTAATCCTTGCTGTGTTAATGCTTAACACACCTCTAGGCTGGGTTACAATGTGGAGGCTCCACATGCTGCTAGGAAAGGGTTCGTCCGGGAATTGTGTAAGTACAAGGATCTTTCTATGCCCCATCCCATGTCTTGCCTCCTACTGAAGGTTATTGCAGACAGTTCTGAATATAACTATAAAAGCGCTCTAGTAGATTTTTCACTGTGCTCAGCCCTGGATGCTACTAAGGTTATACTGCCCCCTGTACTTCCATGTTACACACTCTTAATTAAAATGAACAACTTAATAGATTCTATGGCTCCGAGCAATACCAGAAGGCCAATAGTTAAAGAGTTAAAGAGCAACATTTGGCCCAAACCAAACTTTATCAGATCTTCTTGTTATCCTCCAGGAATTAAGAAATATCTGGTTATGAGAAAGCTGGTCAGCTGCAAGGTGGATTTCACTGTAATTTTCTGTGATATAGTTGTAAGACTGAGCTACTGAGCAGCAGCCAAAGCAGAAGAAGTGCCTGCTAGAATGCCAGTTATGGAAATAACTTTTTGCTTTTTGATTAGAGTGTTTAAACCATTTAGACAACATACTTACTGATAAGGTAGGATTTAAATCTGCCATTTTATTTGCTTTCTATTTGTTCATGCCTTTTTTCCCTCTATTTTTTCTTTACTGTTTTCCTTTTTCTAGCGCACCATATTAATTTTCTTATTATTTCTTTTACTATATTTTTTACTTTATTGGCTTCCCTAGGGATTGTGGTTTATATCTAAATTTAAACACTCTAGTTCAGATTAATACTAACCTAATTTCAATAGTAAACAAAAGCTACACTTCTATATAGCTCTATTTCTGCCTTGTTCCTTTGTATTCTTATTGCATACAAATTAGATCTTTATATATTGCATGCCCGTTAGTACAGATTTATAATTATTGCTTTTTAAAGTTTCCTTTTAAATCAAGTAGGATTACAAAAAAAAAAAGTTAAAAACAGAAAATAAATTTCTGCTGTCTTTTACACTTATTTATGTAGTTACCTTTCTAATATTCCCTGTTTCTTCACATAGATTCAAGTTAACATCTAGTGTCCTTTCAATTCATATTGAAGAATTATCTTGACCATTTCTTGTAGGGAGGCATGCTAGCAATAGACTTTCTCAGTTTCTGTTTATCTGGGTGTGTATTAGTTTCTTCTTTATTTTTTGAAAAATAGTTTCACTGGATATAAAACTATTATTTGACATTTTAAAATATTTTATCCCATTGCTTTCTGATCTCATGGCTCCTTTTGAAAATTCAGCTATTAATTTCATCGAGATCTTTTGTGCATGATGAAATATTCTCTTCTTGCTTTCAAGATTCTCTCTGTCTTTCTTCTCACTGGTTGATTATGATGTGTCTAGGTTTGTATATCTTTGAGATTATCCCACATAGAACTTGTTGGGCTTCTTGGATGTATAGATGAATAGTTTTCACCATATTGGAGTTGGTTTAAACTATTATTTTAAAAAATATTCCTTTTTTCCTTTTATCATTTCTCCTTCTGGGACTTCCATTATGTGTACATTGGTGCACTTGATGATGTCCCACAAGTCTCTTAGACGCTATTATTTTTGTTGTTGTTCCCCTTTTTCTATTTCTAAGACTATATAATATTAATTGACCTGTCTTAATTCAGATTTTTTTTCTTTTGCCAACTCAAATGTGCTGTTGAGTTCTTCTATTGAACGTTTCATTTGAGCATTTGTACTTTTCAACTCTACAATTTCTTTTTAAATAATTTCTCCTTCTTTGTTGATATTCCCTATTTAGTGTGACATTGTTTTCAATTTTTTATTTTATTATTTGGACACAGATGCTTTTGGTTCCTTGACCATATTTAAAATAGACGATTTAAAGTATTTGTCTAGTAAAAGCAATATCTAGACTTCCTCAGGAACAGTTTCTGTGAATTTATATCATTTTCCTGGATAAGGACCTATGGGCCTAGGTATTAGTCAGGGTACACCAGAGAAACAAAACCAATAGGAGATTATATATATACAATTATTACCTCTTTTAATTTACCCCAAGTTCAGTTTCCCTATGTTATCTCATGTGCTAGGCTATGTTCCCCTCTGGTTTCCAATCTTTGCTCAACTTTGGTCCCTACTCTTAAGAATAGGACTTGCATGGAAGCAACTAAAGTGTCCTATGATGGATGTGGATGATTGGATAAAGAAACTGTGGTACATATATACACTGGAATATTACTCAGCCATAAAAAGAGATGAAATACTGCCATTTGCGACATGGATGGACCTTGAGATAATCGTGCTAAGTGAAATAAGCCAGAGAGAAAAAGTTGAAAATCACATGATATCACTTATCTGTGGGATATAAACCTAAAAGCAACAAATAAATAGGACAAACAAATAGAGACTCATAGTCCTGGACAATAGACTAGTGGATACCAGAGGGTAGGGAGAGTGGGGAGGTAGACAGGGTAATGGGCGTCAAATATGTGGTGACAGAAAGAAATATAACTATGGGAGGTGAACACACAGTGTAAACACATATATGCCTTACTGTTAAAGTGTACAGCTGAACTTTATTGGATTTCATTAACCAAAGTCACCATAAAATAAATAAATAAATAAAAATAATTGTTGATAAAAAAAAAAAAAAAGGACTTGGATGTCTAGGCCTTCTCAGAGCCTCCATATGGGAATTAGAGATCATCACATTAATGATGTTACTGGCCATTTCTTTCTGATCTTGCTCACCCCTTTAACTATCCTGAGCTCAACTGTATGAACCATCCTGGCTTATGTTCACTACAGCCCTTCCCCTCTGTATTTATTTATTCATTTCTAACCTTTGGAGCTTTTAATTCCTTTTAATTTACTGGAGGGAGCTATTACTAGCCCTTAATAATTTTTATCAGAAATTATCAGTTTGATACTTTCTCAATCACAATTCCCTTTCTGTATAATATTTTCTTATTTCCTTTTCCAAAATGTCTTTTTTTCTGTCACAATTTTAAGATAAGAGACAAAATGCTTGTATTTTGCATGTGGAAACTACAGCTCACATTTATATTGTTGCTAAAAGACCCCCTTTTGAACCTTTTGATTTCCCACTGCACTTGCATATTTTGGGACTATACATAATCTGAAACCCAGCCATATGTAGAGTAAAAATCTATTTCAAAAACTAGTTATTTTAAATTGTTAGCAAAAAAAAAAAATTAAACTAGTGAGATTTTTTTCCCCCTACATGCTTCTCTGAATTTGAAGATGTGTCATATAACACGTATCTGAGATAGTGTGGGGGCAGCCTGGGAATGGTAACTGCGTTCCTAAAGCAACAAAAACGTCATGTAGCACTTCGGTTTAGATAAGTGAACATTTGGGCTGAGGACAAGATGTAGGCAGAGGATACCGAAGTTTCAACTAATTAGGGAGTTATCACTTGAAAAGTTACATAGTTCTGGGTCACTGAAGCAGCAGCTATCAAAGGAAACTTCTGGGAGCCATCTTGCTTTCCTTTCACAATCTCCTGATGACAGAATAAGCAGTATGATGTGGTAGCACGTTCTCTGAAGTATCACTACCCTTTCCTTGTCAGTGCCAGAATAAAAAGATCATGAAGAAACAAACAAAAGCATTCCAATAGTGTGAAATGCCACTCAATTTTAAAAGGATTTTGGAAGAATTAACTAGATACAGCTCACATTACATAAAATTAAACTTTTTGTAAATGATAAAAGCAAACTGCGTATTGCTCGGTAAAGATCCGACAAATATTCGAAATGGTTTTGACATTTGTTTGTCTCTGTCAGTATAAGGACTTTTCTAATGGCTGTGGGAAATCAAAAGTTAGAGCAACAACGTGTTGGTGAAACGTTCCATCTTTTCCCCATCTTTTTATTTCTGAATATGTTATGTAGCAATAGAGGGTTCATCAAATTCTGGTCTCTTTTTATTTAAGATACATTATGGTCATCTCCCATTTGTAAAATATTGATGCACGTTTTGGGGACACATACAACCCATTCCTTACGAAGCTCAAGATCTAAAATATGGTTGTAAAATATGAGCATTTTGATAGCTAACTTTTGTATAGACAGTAAGATAAAGAAGACATTATTTGGGGGTTCAATGGTCAGGAAGATTTTATAACGAAAGATGTATTCCTTGAAAGATGAACATATTTAGAGGTGAGCAGATGACTATAGCACAAACCAAAACGAGTGGCTGAGATTCCACAGTAAGTGGTGGCAACTGTATAGGGACTCAGTCTTGCCGTAATAAGAATTTTCTGTAGAGATGGTGAAAAGAAGCACCAGCTGAGGCCATGTTGTAGTGATGAATCAAATGAGTTCTATTCTCTACTTCAGAGTCATGCTCAGCAGCAGGGCCACTGTTGCAGCATCCCTGTTGCTTGTCCTTGTACGCAAGCTGCTCCTTCATGGCAGAACTTTCATGGCTTCTTAACCTCTCCTCTACGTCCAGGACCCTTCTTCCTCTACCACTCCCCATTGTCTCTCCTTGCTGGCCTCATCCATCGTACCTTCTCACCTCTCCCAGCCCATTTGACCATTCAGATGGATATGGTTGAATCCTTTCATATTATTGGGACATTTTTAAATTTTAACCTGCCCTCATTCAAAATAAAACAAATGAGGCAGCTCCCTAAATCACACAACATAGCAAGATTTAAAAAGATAAAGACATTAAGGCAAATAATAATAATAAATAAATAAAGGCAAAGGGAAAATAAAGGTCGAACTGTAACTATTAGTGGTGGGTTTTATATTTGGCTCTGAGCTTCTTGGCAACCAAAGGTGAGATGGTATTTACAGGATTCATATACCCTAGGATGTTTTGATCTTTAGGCGATTATTCTGATGTAGTCAAAGTCTTCAAGATAGGAAATAAAAAACCTGCAAGCCTCTAGTCTTGGCTTTGTGAGTAATTGCTCTTGGTATTGGTCATTTAGTCTTATTATGTCTTATTCTCCTCATATGTTAAAAAATAAAAAATAAAAAAAATAAAAGTTCAGTTTGAATAGTCAAAAAGCTCTTCCCAGCTTTAACATTCTGCGATCCTATTATATGAAGTTTTCTAGCAAATATGTTCCTGTGAAAACCCAACTAGAGAGGAATGAAAAGTTAAATAAAAAAAAAAATTCTAAGTGTCCATTTTCCTCAGCCCCTTGTTTATAAATGTATCAAGGTTGGAGACAATACATTATTCATCCTTTACTACCCATTTGCACATAGGGAGGGCTATCGATTGAACCATATAAAACTGCTGCTTTATCATTCAAGCACAGGCAAATATTGGTAATTTCATGTGGCCAACCCAATAAATATTGTGTTAAATTGAGATAATCAGGGTTACTACAACTGGAGGTGCTGGCACTGATGTCCTTGATTCAGGACAGGGAAGGAAACTGTTGGCAATAAAGTGAGAGAAGGGCTTTAGACTCTTACTAGTTGTTAAGTGTGGATCCTCTGAAACCAAGCTGCCTGGCTTCAAATCCCAGCTCTCCCTCTTTCCAGCTGTGTAAATTTGAGCAAATGGTTTAACCTCTCTGGGTCTTAGTTTCCTTATCTATACAATTGGATTAATTATAAAATAGTAGCTATTAGGAGAGCTGTTTTAAGGATTAAAATACATAAGAAACACTTAGCACACTTTCTGACAACTGATAATTGGTCAGTAACCATTAGCTGTTAGCTGCATTAGCTACTGAGTGAGCAACTCAGTAAAGTGCACAGAAAGTGTGTAAACAATGACCAGCAGCCTAAGAGACATAGCGGAAACATCTCTCCCTGCTACTTTGTAACCTATAACATAAATGGACATAGGACATTTCTTCTTAGCCAGTGACTTTCAGAATTTTTAAACTGAGTCTCAAAGTCAGAAGTACAGTTTATAGTTTGACCTGCTATACACACATTCACATAAACATACTAAAACAAAACTTCACAAAACAAATCTAACCTTTACTATGTGTTTTGTGCTTTGTTTTATTCTTTTCTATGCTTTGCTATGCTATGCCATGATATGTCATGCCTATATTTCAACCTATCTTACTTAGCTTTTGGTACTAGCCCCTAATCACTAGATTGATATTATGACCTAGTAATGGGTCTCAACCTAATTGCTCAGATTTAGGAAAGTATCAGACTAGGTCATATTTAGCTCTGAGTAAAAAGATGTATATTCTGGTCCAACAGGTTTGATAGGCTGATATGACAGTGTCCAGGGAGGAAGGGGGGGAATGTCACTCTTGCATTTTATAGCAGTTCTGAGAGTCAGTCAATCATCGCCCCCCTCCCCCCCCACCACCACATCCCTAGTCCTGCTACACCAGCCACAAGGAAAAATACTTGTTATGCTTTAGCCAGATCCTAATGTGTACATACAAGCCACTCATTTCACTTTTCTCCAAACTCTAAGATAAAACTTTCCATCATCAGATGTAGGAGTAAAGTGATAGCTTAAATATTTGTAGTTCTTATTCTACCATGTTTTCAGTGCCCCACTTATCACTGGGTTAAAAGTGCAATCAGCGAGTGTAGCTTTTCCTTGCACTGTCTAGCAACATCTCCACCACACACCAGCACGTAAGTGATATTTGTCAGCACACACCCCATTTTTCATAGTAGCAATTTTGCTTTCAGTCAATGAAGTATTTCACCCTCTTGCTATTTGGGTAGCACCAAAATGATACTTTCTTAAAGACCAAAGTGCAGACTATAGTCTGGCAACTCCACAAATAAATCATTTTTATTCGATAGTGTTTTCACCTCTAAGTTTCCTATGAAGATCAGCTACATCTTTATCTGAAGGATCATTTTGAAAAACATCTTCAAAGGAGCATACAGACAAGGCATGATGCTAAGGAGGGGCAATGGGCCTGGGAAGCCCACTGTGATTCCTGGATCCAGGATAAAGAAGCAGAATTTGAGGCAAAACCATGTCACCATATATCTTAGTCTTCTCAGAATTGTCTCACAATATTCTTAATGTCCAAAGAAAACATTCAAAGGTTTTTTAAGAGATCCTCAATTCAACGTGTTTCTTCTTTCAACTTCCAAAAGTCATTCAGTGGTTTCTCTCTGCCATGAAGTCCTTTTCTAGGCTCAGTGATGGAATAGAGAAGAGCTATCTAACATTCCCTCTGCCCTGAAGGGAGTGGGAAAATAACAACTAGCATTTCTGAGCAGTTAGTATATGCCAGGCACTGTGCATTTTCTCACTTGATTTATATAGCAATTCTGAGAGGTATGTGTTATTATTATCCTATGTGACAGGTGAAAACTCTGAAGTTGAGAGAGTTTAAGAACCGAAGTAAAGGGAAAAGCTGAGATTAAAACTGAAGCAGACTGAATCCAGAGTCCATGCTCTCTTTCATGATGCATAAATGGGATGAGAAACTGAACTAAATAACAGGTTGCAATTTGATGGACCAAAGAGCCAGCGACAAACACTTCCCAGAGCCAGCTGAGTAAGGACGTTTCCGCCTCCCCCCCCCCTTTTGGGTACACACAGATACAAAACAGTATCAGTACTTAGGCAAATACACAAAAAAGGTCTTGCACAAAAGACTTTTTAGTGCTACAGATTGATAAATGCAAGAATTCTCCTTGCATTCATATTAACATGTAGCACTTTTGTTCTTTAATATGGTGCCACGAGATCAGTGGATTTTACAGAGAAAATTGTCTAAGACTCACTTTCTAGATTAATCTCAAAATGTGTCCTTATGTAGGGCTCGCCATGTTTATAGTGTCATATTAAACCCATTAGCAATTTTTAGACAGTACTTCACTCTATTATGTTCACATTCTAAGAGAAGTGTCTAGTTTTTTTGTTTCTATTTATAATAGCTCTGCTAGCAAAGTGGGATATTACATTTCTCCTTTTCTAGACATACGACTTTTGGATTTTCAACCAATATTCAGGTAGGGAAATGCTTGTGTTCTTATTCATTGAAGTATGCCCCCCTTTTAAGAAAAGTAGAATATCTTATCAAGAGAGTGTCATGTGCATTTATAATGATCATTATAGCCTGCTGCTGATCAATCAGGACAAGCAGGCACTGGTGGGTAGTGAAGGAATTGATCCACCTAGAGATTTTCAAAGATGAACTTGCCTCTTTGGGACTCACAAAGCACAGGTCTATCATAGCTACATCTCGTGCTAATGAGCCATTAAAACCACAAGACCTGGTCTAGGATCACTTGGTCCAGAATCACCTAAGGAACTTGTAAAAATGCAGATTCCTGCAACTCTGCCTGAATTCCTAGATGAGGCTCTAGAATCTGCATTTTAAACAGGCTTCTTAAGTGACCAAATTTTGAGAATGGCTGGTTTCAGTGGTAGCGCTGTGAGCCTCAAGAGAATTAGAAACCAGTGTGTACATTTTCAGAAGTTATAAAAAGTTTTATCAGTGTTTCCCAAAGCAATTTCTACAGAATGACAGTCCCACAAGATGATTTGTAATAAACAATTTCCATGGTCAAATGAGTTTGGGAGTATTCCTTCCAGTGTCCCTCCTCTTGGAGGTTCCTAATGTGAATATTAAAAGTTCTGAGAAATCCTGCCTGGAAGAAACCTGTTTAACTTAACATGTGTTTCTCAAACAGATTTCACCACAGGGCTCTTTTTTGAAATAAAACTTGCTAATTTTCCATGGAACTAGTATTTTCCAGACTTTCTTTGGGGAAATGCTAGTTGCAGGCTAATGGTAGAATTTTTAGAGGAGATGAACTAGGTTTGGAGACCCAGGGTTCCAGTTTTAATCCTTGATTTTTAGGAATCCTTATAGAAAGGTGAGAAACCCCATAGCTTATTAATTACACTTCACATCTGTGTGTTTTTTATAGTTCCACAGGCCCCTTTTCACACCTTTTCTCATTAAAGAAAAATCCTCACTTGATTCCTGTGAGCCAAGCAGATCAGGTATTATTATCCCCATACTACAAGTGAATAAATAAATTTATGAGGTTAAAAAGTTTGCCTACCTAGGTCATGCATCTCTACATCTTATGCTTTATTCATAACACCCAAGCTTTAGATGACTTAGCAGCTAAGGTTCCAAAAACATATCAGCCTGTAAAAGTTTGCTAAATTCTCTAATAATGCATTATCCTTTTTATGGGATTAGTGATGATTCTCATTGGCCACTGGTAGGAAGAACTGTGAATTATTTTTCCAATAATGATGATGAACTGACTTCAACTCAGGTCCTCCTGCTTCATCTCTCCTGCACCCAGTGGAGTCCTATGGCCCAGGTTATTACATATGGCCGTGGCTAGGGGTGAATTTGTAACTGGGGAGTTATATTCATCTAGTAACTTTATTTGGCCTTTATAAGATACAAACTAAATTGCTCCTATGCTATATGCTCTGATTGCATGAGTTAACATATTACACTAATGTAATTTATTTCTTATGGCTTATAAGGGTTATTATTCAATACCTTTGGTCTTCTTTATTTTTATGACTTGTTTTTTTCCTTCACTTGTCACAGTTTGATTTCTCTAGCACTTATTCTAATTCGTTTTAGTTCCAAGACTTACAGACTTTCATTCTAGCATGACTACCACAAAAATATTTAGATTATTAACTAAATTATAAGACTCGATATTTAAATACATCTGGAACACACTGTTCCAACCAGTGAGCATACATCTGGACGTACCTGGGAAAGTTTCTGCCTCTTCAACACCCTTCATATTTTGGCTATATGACACATTCCTAGATTTAATATATCTTCCCCTGCCCTCTCTCAGCCATCATCTGCCATTCAATCTTTGTGACAAATTTGGGATATGACTATAGCTAGGTGCAAATTTCAAGGATTATTGAGCATGTATGATTGAACAAATTTCCCCTAAGTTTTAGTTTCTATATGTTTTTTTCAGTGTCAAAAAATTACCAAGTTATACATAGAAACTCGTTTACTTATAGATTATACTGGGCCTATTTTCTTAGGTTTTTTAACTACAAAAATATAGACATTTCTAGAAACACTCCATTTTCCACCTCTTTAATCTATTTTGCTATGACTCATCCAGAGAAAATAAAAATGCATCATGTTTGAAGCCTGCACCATTCAAGGGTAAACTGTGTCTCACTTTGAGTCATATTATATGTTCATTATATCTAGAAAAACAATTTGGATAATAAAAGTGCCAAATGTTAACTCAAGCTATAAACATACAATGGCATATTTACATCATGCATCAAACTTTTCTAGATTTCTTTTCTTAATGCTTCTCATCTTGCACTAAAATTCTTAACCCATTTGTTCCATGATTTATGGGATAGATTAATTATTTTTGATTAATAAAAATTGGAAACTTTAATTGGACCCTATTTGAGGTTCGGTTGTATTAAATGAATATACTGGTGATCAAAAATGTATTTTCACAAGGAGTTTAGGCTAATATATCAACAAATGAGAAGCTATAAACATGATTAATATACACATTAGACTTTCCTTATCACATTTTGTTGGCAGTTTTTATCCGGTCACAGCTGAAATTCCATTGAGTTCTTTCTCCTTTTGTATAAAATACAGATTATGTGGAGACAGCAGTCTGAGCAACTGGAGTTTCATCTTGTCTGCCCATTAATTATTAATGCTGTTTCAGTACTTCTTATCTATCACTGCTGAGAGATGGAGGGCTGTATTTTTAGTCATTTACCAGTAAGAAAACAGGCTGGATGGTGCCTGTGTACTTGGCAATAGAGAAAGAATCAAAAGTACTTCCATTTTTATGAAACTGTTTAAAAAGAATGCTCTAACATTAATTTTACTATTGCACTGAAGGGTAATGATTTTTGGAGAATAAACAAGAACTAAGAAAAGCACATGTCTATTTTGACATCTTTTTTCAAAAAACTGTGATTTCAAAGGTATTAAATCTGGGCCACTCTGAGTATTAGAGATTGTGTGTTGCCCAGATTGCACTGAGACATTTATGTAATTAGAATTTAGCTTTATGTCTCAATTATTTGAGTGTTCCTGTAGAGATAAAACGTTGTGTTTTAGAGCTCAGTTGTAATGTAAAACACACTAGCCAGGCAACTTTGGGCTGGTGACTTAATGTGCTAAGTCTCAACTCCCTCATCTATAGGAGGATGCCTTTTTCACAGAGTGATGAAAGGAAAACATAGCATTAAAGCAGGTTCCAATCAATGGGAGTAAACCCCAAAACTTCATTGCTTTTGTCACTGTTTACTAAAAATAGTGCCATGTACAACCCTAATTTTCAACAGAAAATAAAAACAGAAAAAGTTGATTCAAAGAGTATTTCAACAACTTAAACTTAATTTAAGCCAGGAACTGGAGGAATTGAGGTAGAAAAGACATAAGTAAAATTCGAAGAGTGGCACTTTTGTCTGTTCTAATGAATAGCAGAAAAGTAGGAGATCTGACTAAGGAGAACAGAATTTGGAATATCATGAAGACACTTTTCTATAATTACTTGATAAGTGTAAATAGATGACTTGAAATTCCCTCCCATGTTCAATTTCTCCTTCATTAAACATACAGAGGAAATATTTGCTATTAGTGAATGTGTGGGAAGTCTCCAAGTGTATGAGTACATACACATATTACACACACTGACACACACTTGCATTTCTCTGAAGATTTAAATATACAAAAATAACATTATCCCAATAATAAGTGTAACAGAGACCACTCACTGTCCCCAGGATCTATTATCTCTTTTATCCCTTTAGATAACACTCATCTTCCAGATCTAGTGGGGCTTCTCGCCATCTAGCCAGAGAAGTCTATGACTCCCTTTATAGCCAGATGTGACCAAATGACTTAGTTCTTGCCTTCTCAATGGGAGCACAAATGGGGTGTGTAACTTCCAGGTCATGTTCTTAGAAAGAAAGCTGCTTGCTCCCCACATCTCTCTTTCCCCTTTCCCACAGGCTGTGTTTGGGGTAGTGACCCTACTTCAACCATGTAGACAAGGGCAAAATCTTAGCAATCTGCAAAGCAACAACATAGAAGTCTTGATGACCTTGAGAAAAAGAGGTCTATCTACTCCATGGATTGTAACATAGAAAAGAAATGAACTTCTATACTTTTTCAGCTACTACATTTAGAGTTGATTTTCAGCAGCAACTTAGCTTAATCCTAACTATGCAGTCGGTCACATCCTACCTAGGCATTAGAGCTCTTGCTGTGGATGACCAACAAATATTTATAATTTGAAAGAGTTGACCTAATTCAATGGCTCTGGTCAATCACTGTGATTTGTAGCAGAACATAACTAGTAGGTCAAAAATAAAAGATAATTTTTGGTATACACTGAAAATTTTGTGGCATTTGTTTACTATTTATCTTTTATTATTAAGAGGACAAACAGATGAAGGAAGAAAAACTGAGGGCTATACAGATAGAGATTGCTTCCTGATGTTGTCCTTGCTTTTGTGATAAGAATGCCTTTTAGAGATCCTGGGACAGAACACAATACTGCCAAGCTAACCTACATGACAGCTATTTGATACCACAGAAGATTGAAGGGCTCTCATATAAATTTCTAACTCCTTTTTCTGCATACATTTATTACTAATTCTTAGATGACTCCATAATTTTTTTGTATCATAGTAGTGTCGTGCAAGCCAATTAAAACACAGAACTAGTCCATGCACTAGTATTAACAAAACTTTAAGCCAGAATGAGAACTAAATGTCTTTGAATAGTCTACACTAAACCTAATATGTGACATGTCATAAAAACAATAATGATATCATAGAAATAATAAAATATACTTCCACCTCAAAAGCATGGCCCCAATTCACTACCTATATCTCAAAAATTTAATAATTTTTCTAGTCAGGTAATGGATTGGTTTAAGACCAATGAAGCAGTTCATCTTAATTCCCTTTGTAACATGCAGTTGGGAGACACTTGTAAGTCTTTTCCCAGTCAAGGAGATCATATGAAACTAACTGGCTCGTACTTGGTTTTAGCCAGAAAAAAAAAAAAAAGTCATAATAACTGAGCAAATCGAAACACCTATGTTAAAAGTATATATGCAGAACCCCCAAGTTATACTTGATTTTCTGCTAACCATCATTATAAAACTTTATAAGAAGTTAGGAAAAAATATCATATGTACTTAAATCATTGGGTTGACATAATGGTTAATTGCCAGTTCACATCTTTGTAGAAAATATTCCCGAAGTACAGTATACTCTTCCTATGAAACACTGCTGAACAAATTATGGCCATATAAGTGTTCTATGGTGTATTGGTGGCCTAAGAATTACTCAGGGGCAAAATTGATATCCTATGCTTTAACTACCAAATGATCTTCCAACTCTAATTAAACATATACTTTTAGCAAAAACTCACATCTGATGTTTCTAAAAGACACTAAAAGTCTCATGCAATATCCACTTAAACTGTAGCTGAATTCCTGGTTGAATGTTTTTTTCTTTATAACATCTGAATTAGTTTCACGGGTGAAGCTATAGTCGACCTCTTAAATGTGGCAGTGAGAGATCTGGCTCAGTGACAGAAAGACAAATCAGGAAACGAAGGAAAACAACAACCTAGAGAATAATGGCTGAAAGAAGAACATTAATACTAAATAATGAAGAAGAATGTAAACAGATAAGAGATTCAGAGAGCCCTAGATCTTTAAAAGGCTGAAAGAGGGATGGTAAAGATAAAAAATGATAAGACCTGTCAGGAAGAACAAAGTCAATGTGTGTACATTATTCAGTTTAAGGAATTAGAGTCACAAGGTCAAGTGTGGGTAACATTAAATATGAATAATGAGGAATAAAATAAGTAAAAAGCAAGCTATTTTCATAAATCAATTCCAGAGCAACTTGGCTAAGGGAAGGAAAAAGGAGAACAGAGGATAACCCATTATAACCTGTTGAAATGTCGAGATCTATTACCAATTACTAAATATCAATGCATTCATGCAAAATCCCAGTGTTTGAGGGGTCATAAAATGGTGCATTCCAGTGGCCAGTGGGAACTAGAGAACTTGTGCTTTGAAGTGTATTTAAGCAAAACAAAATAAAACAAAACAAAAAACACTGGCATTTGTAGCAGGAAGAAAACATATTAGAGGGCAGGTGGAAGAAAGAACATGTGAACTCTCATCATAGTCATTCCAGGATGGTCTCTGAGGCAATCTCAGAGGGGTCCCCATTTCTGCCTCTGTATAGACAATGCTGTATAGACAATACTGACGAAGGAGCTCCTGTAGAGGACAAGCGAAAAAGGAAATTCTGGAATGAAGATGTGGGCAAGAGTCCATACGCCAAGGTGAGGGGCCAGAACTCCTGCTCTTAATGCTCTCTCTCCTACTGGGAGCTGTACAGGCAGGAGGAACAAGGATGGGCCTCTTGGGGAAGAAGGGGGACACTGGAGTCGGCCACTAACAACAGATTAAAGCCCAATGTAAACAGTGTGCCGGACACATGTGGGCTGCAGAGAGAGTGGTGATGAATAAGCATATTTTCAGACAAGCACTTCAAACAGGAGGAGGCTGAGCAATGATGAAAATGATTCAATGCCTTCAGAAATGACTCATGAGAGGCACTGAATGTGAAGAAAATAAAAGAAGAAGTGTCCACATTTATCAAGGCACTCGACAAAGGATGGGGGGATGCACAATTAGGGAGAACAAATCACTGGGACAGGGTAAGGGAAAGGAGAGGCTGTGGGCGGTGTGAAAAGAAACCCAGATGTAAAGGAAAGAGAGAAACACTGTGATATGGATTAATCCACTCACTGAATTATAGTGAACACAAACTAATCTTTCCAGTTCCAGTGTTTATTTAATCCAAGGGAATGCTGATTCTGTTTGCCTAGCACTGATCTCTACCTGCTTTGTAATCATCTTCATTAGCAGGCTCTTTTTCCCTTTAGGGAGGGCTGATATCCAGCAGGTAAGCATGGGCGGAAACTGACCAGGTGTTTATGGTGCCTAAGCCGCACTAAGTTGGGCAGTGTTTATACACTATCCATTGCTACATATTTTTATTATCCTTACCTTTAATTATTCTTTGATGATATGCTGAACTCATTTAAATGAAACTTTTTAAAATAACTGTATTTTGGACTACCTGTCTGATTTTAGTATCTCCTTTTTTTTGGGTCCTGTTCTGTCTTTCTAAATCACCCCTTGTATCATGTCTTGCATGTCTTGGAGTGACTAAAGAGAACACAATTCTCTACCAATTTGTATTGAACATGGAGAAAAAAACAAGCCAACTTCTGTTGTGGTAAGTCACTGAGGTTCGAGGGTAGATTTGTGACTGCAGTACATCACTTAGCCTATGCTGATTGATACATCCACCTTCAGCTAATATTAAGTAATGTTTACTGTAAACTAGAAACTATGGCCTTCAGAGTTTTATTCACAAAGAAATATCTATAGGATTGGCATTATATATACTTCTTTATCCATATTATAGATAAACTCAAGGTCAGAGTCAGATTGGGTCAGTTGTCCTAATCTATAGTTTATAAAAGAGAAATTCAGATTATTTACCACTCTTTCAGCTATTGAATATTAAAATAAGCTATATTTATTTATTCAGAAGTGATTAATTTTAATGTAAAATATACTTGTTGGTTTCAGTTCTATACTGTAGTCACACATCTGTAACTTTTACCAAAGCTTTCAAACAATTTTCTATACAGGAACAACTGCAGAGTTCAATTTGGACAATGTCAGGCCTGGAGAAACAGACAAAAAGAAAGGGAGGCCCAAGGCCAGGGAGTCCTTCCCGCTTGTTTACGGCTGCGGTAGCAGCAAGGGGGCATGGGCTGCAGTGGTCCCTACCCCACAAAGGACAGATGGTTACTGCTGCATTTGGCCACAATCAGTCTCAAGTAAATACATTTTTCCACTATAACATTAGGACCGGTGTTGATTTCTATAGAGTAGTTTATAGTTTTCAAAACAGAAGTGCGATTTAAAACTCTACCATGCCAATCTCCCAGAGCAAGGGCAAATATCTCACAATGTGAAACTCCATGGTCTGACACCAGGATACAAAGCGCAGAGAAATATCAGTGGCACCAATGATTTAATGTTCTTCGATTATTGTTCTTTCTGAAGATCCTATTGGTTTTATCCCTTACCTGGATCACTAAGAACTTTGGGGTTATATAGTTAGTTTCTTTAACAATGCTTAGCTAACAGAATGTATTTAATAATTAAATTGGTGTTTATTGAATGATGAATGAATTAATTAACTAAAATGACACTAAAATGGTACTAAAGAATCTCTAAAATAAAGCAAAATTATTCATAGAATCCCCACAGAACTCTGTAATTCAAAGGAACTTTAAAGAGAGTCTAATCCGGCCTCCGACAACATCCATCCCTTCCATGGGTGTATTAAACCTCCTTAAACATCGCCAGTGTCGGGAGCACACCGCCCTACAGAGTGGTCTTCTCTGCTTGTGCTGAGCTCTGACCATAACACGCATTGGCTTTCTGAACTCCCACAGTCTTTGTCACTGCCAAGATGGAACCCCCAGGCAAAGCAAAATAACAATTTTGTGTTGAGTTTTAGTGTCCTCAAGTTTGCCACTGCTGCCTTTCTCTAGGGGCTCAGGGCCCCATAGTGTGGCATGACTGGCCTTTCCCAGGACTGTGGTTCCCCATTAGAATTTCCATCTCTCACCTTCTCCAGCCTCCAGTCCAATACACATGTCTGGCAGTCCTAGCTGAACTAATTCTGAAAAACAATCTGTACACCTTAACATAGATTTCCTGGGAAGAATATTTTACCCTGGGAAGTTTTTACTGATATGAACCTATACTTCTTAACAGGCCAAAGTAAACAAGATTTGAGGGCAGGTGGAACCGTTTTTATCCCTCAAATCTCACTGTGTAGGCAGCTCTGCAGCACACATTTTCGTGAAGTTGGTTCTCTTCATCTTGTTTCATCCTCACCTTCCACTAGGTGGAAGACGAGAGCATTTTGCTCCCTTGCCTAGGTTTAAATTCTTAGACACATTTTTTAACATTTTAAACATCTAGATAGATCCTTTTAAAAGTTCTTTCTACCTATTAAATATGAATGCCATAAAAAATAAAATTTTTCTTCGTTTTGACACGTCTACAACTGCTACCTCTTAAAACTGTGTGTATGTGTGGTGGTGGCGAGGGAGGAGGCAGGGAGGAGTTTCCTATACACAGCAGGTGCAATGGAGATTCAGTGGAAACAGACTGGGCTTTGGAGTCAGTCCATCCAAGATTTGAATCTTAGTGCTTGTGCCTTCTAGAAAGTCACTTCTGAGTCTCTTCACCTATAAAGTGGTGTGATACTACACTGCAGGATGGTTTTGGAGCTCAAATATTCTTGGCACATAGAGGGCATTCGGCCAAAATTTATATCTTTTTCCATCCAAAATGAATCTTTGCAAGGAAATGTCTCATTAAAAAATCACCAATTTCCTTTAAAAATAAATGGGTTTTCACTGACCAATCCATTAAGCTATAGTAAAAAGAGTAAATGCATGCTTTGCCAGATCTTCTCAGATCTGAAAAGGGCTTTCCATCAATGGCCATCAAAAATTGGGGTGGTTAAGTCCTCATGCTGTCAACAAGTGTGAGGGTGGCCATGCCCCACCTCCCACGCACTCACCACCTCACTGCTCTGACTTGACTCACAAGCATGACTTAATTGTGACTTGGGAATCTGATTGACTTCCAGAAACAAATGGGATTCATTTCAGTATCACCCTTGAGACACTTTGCAGCCAGCTGAGTTCATTTTATGGCTAAACCAAGTGACCCTGAAAGCCACTGAAAGTCACTGCAGCAGCCCCAGAAATCATCCTTTACCAAGAGGTCAGTATTGTAAAAGAAGATTGCAGAATATCAAACCAGCTCCAATGCAGACAGATTCCCTTTTCCCCTACCCTTCCTTACACTAATTATGTTGCCACTAAAGTACTTTCCCATTTTGACTAAACAGGAACTAGTTTTCAAAATTCTACATAAGATTCATTTACTTTTTGGAAAGAGTTGACCATCTTTAAAATAACTCTTCCAGCCTGTAGGTCTGTCTGCAGGGATTGGGTTGGATTTGTGAGTTAATGTTCCATTTATTTGCATTGTTTACTGTTTTGATTAGCTTTGTCCCCTTAAATACTGTAGATTGAATATTCCATGAGGTCAGGGGTTGTTTGGGGTTTTTTTGCTGCCTTTATAAATTTCCTTGATGTTTAATACAATAATACATTTATAACAAAATTAAATGACTGATACAGAATTTTTGCAATTTTTTATCTCCATTTAAAATATTCTCCTGCTTTTAAAAATTCATTTATTCATCTATTTATTCATCTATCAATTTATTCATTCAATAAATAACTCTTAAATGCCTATTAAGCTCTAAACATTAGTGTAGGCCCTTGGGAAACACAAGCGAAAACTATGAATTCTTCCTTCAAGAGCTCCCAGTCTCGCTGAGGGAGGTGAATAATTGTAACATAAAATAATAAATAATTCAAAGGTCACTGTAATAATTTTACTCCTTAACTGAGTAAAAAGGCCAGGGCTAGGTCAGAGAGAAAATAGCACTGGGAAAGAGTCCTCGTTTATGCATATGGTTTCTTCATATGAACAGTGTCAGAGACTTGTATTCCAGGCTGAGAGAAGAATATTTGCAGCAATGTCATGGGTTTACCCATGGGAAACAGGAGGCAAGTAATTAGTGGGAAATGAAGTCAGTGGGGTAGGCAGAAGCAGAAGCGTGAGGAATCTTGGAAGCCACACAGGGGAGTTGGGACTGACTCCTCAGACAGAAGGATGTGGTCACTGACTTTTGAGTTAGAGAGAGACAGGGCTTGCTCTCCTGTTGCTCAGTCACCTTTGATCATTTCCATCATCAGCTGAATTTGACTTATCCTAATATACAATTAGACGCCTGAGTTGGCTGGGCAAATCACCTGTTTTTCTTTTCCAGAGCAAAACTGTCTAATAGCTGGCCTGCGACAACATTTCAGAGAACGATCAGCATCAGAATGGGAAACTGGATTGCAGATTCCCTGTTTTGCTACCTCTAGTACAAGAGAGCAAAGATGCTGTGTTTTGTTGACCCCTGTATCTCAGCATCGAGGTCAGCGCTGGCTCACAGAAAGTTACCAAAAACTATTTGTTGAGTAAATGAATGGATTCATGAATAAACCCAAATCAAGATCAAATTATTTTGAAGCAGAAGTATCTTGTTTTTATTAGACAGAAATTTAGGTCTGTTTACTAGAAACATCTTTGGATTCTACCTTAGCTCAAGCAAGTAGCAAATCTGTCTTTGGTCTTTTTATAACCACCTACTTAATCACTAAATATAAGGTAGTTGGTAATTTGTCATGTGTCCTATAAGCCAGGGTCCCAAATCCCTGGGCCAAGGACCATTACTGGTCTGTGGCCTGTTAGGAATTGGGCTACATAGCAAGAGGTGAGAGGCTGGCTAGCTAGTGAAGTTTCATCTGTATTTGCAGCTTCAAATACAGCTCCACCTCAAATCATCAGGTATTAGATCCTTATAGGAGCACCGGTCTCTGGTGCCAAAAAGGTTGGGAACTGCTGCCATAGGCCATGGTTATTGTGAATAGAAGAAGGAAGTCCCAAGGAAGTTGGTTTGGGTAACTATCTGAATTATATTTCTTCTTCTCTGATCTCTGCTGATGGTCAGGCTGGTCCCATAAGGGCAATTATCCTTAAATAGCATCTTCTTTCTCATTTTTCTTAACATATATGCTTGTTTCTTTATTATTTATCCTTTAGTCTAAATGAACATTCTTAATTCTTTCAGAGTTCTTACTTATTTCAGATACAAATGGGGACACTAGGGCAAAGATCTGAAGCCATAAAAGTTTTTCTCACCATAACTCCTTTTAGAAGTAGTTAGTAGATTTAATAACATTATAAAAATTGTCAAAAATATTCTTGAGTCAGATTATATTCTGAACTGATAAATCAACAGCTTCTGAAGGTCAGGAGAAGTGGAATAAATCTAACTATTAGAAGTCTCTGATGGTGTACATTCTCTTTGTGACATGAAGCTTTGAATTAAGGGGAAAAAAGAGTTACTGTGGATCTGACTGTGTTTGTTCAAAGCTTATATTGATCTTTGATTTTTTTTCTTTAATTCCACCATTCTCTACCCCTTCCCTTTTTGCTACTGTCAGCTTTCTCTCATTATCTGTGGGTACATATCTGTTTCTTTATAAAAAATTTATTTGTTTTGTTTCTTTAGATTCCACATATAAATGAAATCATATGGTATTTGTCTTTCTCTGACTTACTTCACTTAGCATAATTCCTCTGGGTCCATCCATGTTGTTGCAAATGGCAATATTTCATTCCTTTTTTATTGCTGAATAATATTCCATTGTGTGTGTGTGTGTGTTCTTTATCCATTCATTTGTTGATGGAAATCTAGGTTGCTTTTATATCTTGGCTATCACTAGTAATGCTATAATGAACATAAGGATGCATGTATCTTTTCAAGTTAGTGTTTTTTGTTTTCTTTGGATAAATACCCAGAAGTGGAATTCCTGTATTATATAGTAGTTCTATTTTTAATTTTTGAGAAATCGTTGCTTCTTTTGCCTCTTGCTCACCAAACCTACACCCTACCTTTCCCTTCTCAGCTTCTAGACCTCTTTGACACCCTCTCCTCTCACACCTTTGTTTTCAACCTCTCTTTTCTCATTGGTAGTTGACTTCAAATTCTTCAACCTTGCTTAGGCTAACTTGGTCCCCAACTATGGATTTAGACATCCTTTTAATTTGTCTACAAATTTCATTCAATATCTGGTACACTGGCGCTCTCTATATATATACAAACAAACAAAGTAAACACATCGAACTGAGCAAATGCCCTGTAATTCAAACTGATGGTACCTGATGAGCTTTTGACTAGTCCTGCAGAGATATTGAGAGGGTGCTCAGCAGGAGCTGGGGAAAGAGGTAGCAGTCAAATTCAGCGACATCTTCTGAGAGTCCTCAACAGAATGCCATTTGTTGAAGGCACTCAATCTAGAGTTCTCATTTCGTTGTTTTTTTTTTTTAAAATGTTTGACTCATCTTAGTTTCTACACATATTTCTCTTCTCACATTACACTGCTAGAAACATATGCCCCTGACTTCCTAATTAAATACTAATTCCTTCTTAGTGATCATAACATTAATGAAGATAATTTGAAGATTTTGGTACACTTGTTAGAATACTCTTAACCTAGTAACACATATAAAATTGCCAAAGTGTACCTTGATTTGCCATTTCAAAAGGCAATGTAGGTTTTTCACCACAGCAGGAAAGTTTAAGAACAAGGCACTGGAAGATTTGGTATCTGGTGAGAACCCACTTCCTGGTTCATTTATGGCCACTTTCTCATTGTGTGCTTTATGAAGAAGGAGTACGGAAGCTCTCTAGGGTCTCTTTTATAAGGGAAATCCCATTCATGGTGGCTTTCTCTTCAGGACTCAATCACCTCCCAAAGGCCCCACCTCCAAATATTATCAGACTGGGGATTAGGTTTCAACTTATGAAATGGGGGTGGGGTGGAATTTGTCTATAGCTATGACCAAGTAAATGACAATGACTCTCAGGGGTAGGAAGAGAATCAGTATCCACAGTTGCTATAAGAAAGTATATAAAAGGTCAAGCTTTTAACAAAAAATACAAAACACATAAAGAAACAGAGAAGTATGATCTTTTTACAGGGAAAAAAATAGGCATAGAAACAACTTTGAAAGGGCCCAAATAATGGACTTAGCAGATAGACTTAAAAGTGGCTATTATCAACTATTTATGTTTACAAAACTAATAAATTCATAATTTAAAAATAAATGTATTATTATAATGTCATAAAATAGAGAACAGCAATAAAAATAGACATTATAAAAAAGTAAAATTATAAAAAGAATAAGCCTCAACTCTGGAGTTGACAAGTACAATAACCAAACTGAATAGTTTACTAATGGAGCTCAACAGTATGTTTGAGCTGGCAAAAGAATCAGTCACAAACTTGAAGATAAGTCAATAAAGATACATAAAAAAAACAGAGAGAAAAAAGAAAGAATAAAAATGAACAGAACCTCATAAGATATATGGAATAATATGAAGCGCATCAAGATACCTATGATTTAAGTACCAAAAAGAAGAGAGTGAAATGGACTGAAAAATTATTTTAAAAAATAATGGTTGAAAACTTCCCAAATTTGATGCAAACATTAATCCACACAACTAAGAAGCTCAATGAACTCCAAAAATGATAAAAGCAAGAGAATTGCACCCAAATAAATCACAGTAAAATGGCTAATGTCAAAGATAAAGAGAACATCTTGAAAGGAGAAAGAGGAAAATGGCACATCATATGTGGGAGACCCCAAAAGAATAACAGCTGATTTGTCAATAAACAGTGCAAACCAGAAGGAAGTGGAATGACATATTTAAAGTGCTAAAAGAAAAAAGAAAGTCAACTAAGAATCCTATATCAAGCAAACTACCTATAAAAAGGAATGTGAAATAGCCTCCCAAGATCAACAAAACTAAGAAAATTTATAGCTGGCAGACCTCCCTCACAATAAATATTAAATGTAGTTATTAAAACTGAAGCAAATGACAAAAGACAGTATTTTGAATCTATGAAAAAACCAGAACTAGTAAAAATAATTATTCAGGTGATTATGACAGAATAATTGCATATTTCTTTCCTTGTTTCAACTAATTTAAAAAATAATTACACAAGACAGTACGCATGTAACTGCATTGCTGGTCTGATAACATATAGACATGCAATATATTTGACAATAGCAACAAAAAGAATGATGGGAACAAAGCTATATTCAAGTAATGGGATGGTACCAGACTGTAATTAGAATCCATGGGGAAGAAACAGAAAGAACCAGAAAGAATAAATAAATAAGTTAATATAGCAAATTTAATAAATATATACTTATTTTTCTCCTTTAAGCTTCTTTAAAAGACATAAGATTATATAAAATAATAAATTGTTTAGTTATAAACAATGTAAAAATAATAGGTATAACAATAATAAATTGTTTAGTTATAACATGTAAAAATAATAGGTATAACAATAATAGTACAAAATTGGAGGAAGGAGGGGATGTAGTTACATGGCAGTAAAATTTTTATATTTCACTGAAACTAAGGCAGTACAAATCTGAAGCACATTAAGTAAGTTAACTTATACATCGAAATCCCAAGAGCAAGAACTAAGAAAACAATTCAGAAAATAAAATTGAAAAACACCAAAGGAAATAAAACGTTATGCTGAAAATATCTGCATAATTCAAAAGAAAGCAATAAAAAAAGAATCAAAGGGAAATAAAAGTTTGAGGGATATAGAAAATCAAAGCCAATGTGGCAGATATAACTCCAACTCTATGAATAATAACATTAGAGTTCCATTCCAAGATGGTGACATAAAGGATCCTGAACTCACTCCAATGGACACAATGAATCTATAGCTATGTACAAAACAATTTCTTCTGAAAACAAAACAAAACAAAATAAAACAAAAAAAAAACTAGCTGAGAAAATCTTATACGTTGGATAACTGAAGGGTTAAAAAACCCACATTGAAGCAGGTAGGGGAAACTGAGACACAATCTTGCCATAAATACCATTCCTGGTGTGGTAACCCACAATCAAGAAAAAACTGACAACCCCGAGCTTCTCCATGAGGAACAAAGGGCTTGAACCCTATGTATGGCACCACAACTTTAAAGTCCTGACCCTGAGAGACTAACTCTGAAACATCTAGCTTTGAAAGTCAACAGGGCTTCTTTCCACTTGTAAGGCTATTGCAAACTGAGAAGCAGTTCTTAAAAGGTTTGTTTGCATAGACTCATCTACACCAAGGCCCAGAGCAGAGACAGTGAACTGAAAAGCACCCAGACTTTCTTGAAAGAGGCGTATTTGCTTATCTTTAAATGTGGCCTGAAGGGTAGGCATCTAATTTAACATGCTTCTGGAGACCTACTGAAATACTCTCCAAAGACAGAGGCTAGCAGGTGCCATCTTTGCACTCTCTTTCTGCCTCACACCAGATCACTGGTGTCTCCTAGAAAAGAGCTTGTATACTCATCTGGTGCCCTGATTTTTGTGGCTGCTACCTAGGAGACACCTCTAGATAGACTCTGGTGGCCAGTAGGGCTTATGCTTGCAAGTTCCACAGAACTATAAAAAACAGAGAAATATTTCTTAACTAGCTACCAGCCCCAGGGAACAGCAGAGAGACAACAGATTGAGGCATACCCAGTCTTTTTGTGAAAGAGGCCTGTAACTTATCTTCATAGCTGTGGCCTGTGGGGCAGGCTGCTAATTAAACATACAGCTAAGGGTAAACTGTTAACCTTTCCTGAGGACTGAGAGGGCAGGAACCCAAAGTCAGCAGAAGAAAGGAAATAACAGACCATAGCAGAAATAAATGAAATGGAGACTGAAAAGACAATAGAAAAGATAAGTGAAACTAAGAGCTATTAAAAAAAAAAAAAAGATGAACAAAATTGACAAACCTTTAGTTAGACTCACCAAAAAAAAAGAGTACTCAAAACCAAAAACGAAAGAAGAGATGATACTGCTGATACCACAGAGGATTGTAAAATTGCCATGAATAATTTTATGTCAACGAATTTACAACCTAGAAGAAATGGATAAAGCCTAGAAATATAAAACTTACCAAGGCTGATTCAAAAAGAAATAGAAAATCTGAACAGACCAATTACTAGTGAGGAGATTGAAACAGTAATCGAAATCTCCCAACAAATAAAAGCCCAGTACCGAAGGCTTCACTGGTGAATTTAACAAACATTAAAGAATAATTAATACCAAATCTCAAACTCTTCTAAAAATAGAAGAGGAGAAAATACTTCCAAACTCATTTTACAAGGCTAGCATTACCCTAATATCAAAACCAAAGAGGACAGCATAGGAAAATAAAATTACAGGCCAATATTCCTGATGGGCATAAATACAAAAATCCTCAACAAACATTAGCAAACCAAATCTGATAATACATTAAAAGGGTGATATATCATGATCAAGTATGATTAATTCCAGGAATACAAGATAGATTCAACATCCATAAATCCATCAATGTGATAACACCACATTAATAAGATAAAAACTAAAATCATATGATTATCTCAATGGATGCAGAAAAAGCATATGAAAAAATTCAACATCCATTTCTGATAAAAATTTAGCAAATATAGAGAGAGATTGTACCTCAACATAATTAAGGCCATATATGACAAGCCTACAGCTAACATCTTATTCAATGGTGAAAAACTGAAAGTTTTTCCTCTAGGATTGGGAACAAGACAGGAATTCCTAATATTGTCACTTTTGTTCAACATATACTGAAAGTTCTATCCAGAATAGTTAGGCAAGAAAAATAAATAAAAGTCATTCAAATTGGAAAGAAAGAAGTAAAATTGTCTCTATTTGCAGATGACATAATATAATATGTAGAAAACCTTAAAGACTCTACCCCAAAACAGTTAGAATTAGTAAATAAATTAAGTAAGTTGCAAGATACAAAATCAATATACAAAAATCAGTTGCATTTCTATACACTAACAATAAACTATCAGAAAGAGAATTAAAAAATCAAACTTATTTCCAATACTTTTTTATTCAAAAAGAATAAAATACCTAAGACAACATTTAAGAAGATGAAAGACCTATACACTGAAAGCTATGAGACATTGATGAAAAAAAAATTGAAGATGCAAATAAATAGAAAGACATTCCATGATCACAGATTGAAGGAAATAATGTTGTTAAAATGTCCATATTACTGAAAGCAAACTGAAAATTCAACAAAATCTCTGTCAAAAGCTAATGTATTTTCACAGAAATATTAAAAATACCCCCAAATTATATGAAACTACAAAAGACCCTGAATAGTCAAAACGATCTCAAGAAAGAATAACAAAATTAGAATATCACTTTCTTATTTCAAACTAATTTACAAAGCTCTAGTAATCAAAACAGTATGGTATTGGCATAAAATTAGACACACAGAACAATGGAACAGAATCGAGATCCCGGAAATAAACATGCATATATTGTCAATTAATTTATGGCAAAGGTATCAAAAATATACAATGAAGACCAGGTAGTCTCTTCAAAAATAGTGTTGGGAAAACTGGATATTCATATACAAAAGAATGAAACTGGACATATATAATATTCCATACATAAAAATCAAGTCAAAATGGTTAAAGACTTAATGTAAGACCTGTAACTATAAGACTCTTAGAAGAAAACATAGGTAATAAGCTCCATGACACTGGTTTTGGCAATAATTTTTGTATTTGACATCGAAAGCACAAGCAACAAAGCAAAACTCAGGAAGTGGGACTACATCAAACTAAAAAGCTTCTGCACAGCTAAGGAAACTAGTAACAAAATAAAAGGCAACTTTGGAATGGGAGAAAATATTTGCAAACCACATTTTCCATAAGGGGTTAAGATTTAAAAATATAAGGAACTCATATAACTCAATAACTAAAAAAGCAAATAACCCAATTAAAATATGAGCAAAGAACCTGAATAGATATTTTTTTCAAAGATGAGTACAAATGGACAACAGGTACATAGAAAGGTGCCTAACATCACTAATCATCAGAGAAAGGCAAATCAAAACCACCATATCACTTCATAACTTTTAGGATGGCTATTTCCAAAAGACAAAGGATAACAAAAGCTGGCTAAGATGTGAAGAAAAAGGAATGCTGGTAGAGTGTTGATGGGAATATAAACATACCACTATAAAAAACAGTATGGAGGTCCTTTAAGAAATTAAAAATAGAACTACCATATGATCTAGCAATCCACTTATGGGTATATATCCAAAGGAAATTAAGGATATTTGTGGTTTCATGTTCATCACAGCATTCACAATAGCCAAGGTATGGAAACAACCTTAGTATCCATTGATGGATGAATGGATCAAAAAAATAAATAAATAAATATATATTATATATATATATTATATATAATTATATATATATATATATATTCTATATAGATATATACCCAATGGACTTGTTTTTCAGGCTCAAAAAAAAAAAAGGAAATCCTTTCAATGACAAAATGGAGGATCTGAAGGGCATTATGCTAAGTTAAATAAGTCAGGCAGAGAAAGAAAATAGTCCAAGGTACTGCATTTATGTGGAATCTAAAAAAAAAAAAAAGGGGGGGGGGCTTGCCAAAAGAGTGGAGGAAATAGCTGGAGGTTGAAAAAGAGTACAAACTTACTTTTAAGATGAATAACTTCTGAGGATCTAATGTGACCATAGTTGATAACACTACAATATAATTAAATTTTGCCAAAAGTGGAACTTCAATATGCAATATTTATTACATATTAAATAAATAAATAATAAATAACAAATATGGTAAATATGTGAGGTGATGGATATGTTAACTTGATGGGGGCAATTCTTTACAACATACACATATATTAAATCATCATGTTGTATACTTCAAATATCTTACAATTTTGTCAATTAAAGCTCATTAAAGCTGAAGAGAAAAGATCCAACTATATGCTTTAGATTCAAAGATATGAATAGGTTAAAAGTCAAAATTAAAAAAGATATAATATACAAACAACATGATAAAAGAAGTGGAGTGGCTATGCCAACATTCAAAAAAATTGTCTTAAAACAAGAAGAAATATTATTAGACATATAGAGTGACATTTCATAACAAAAGCTCATCCCATTAGCAAGATATGAAATTGATAAACTATATGCACTAACAAAAAAGCCCCAAAATACATGAGGCAAAAACCAACAGCCTTTTAAAAAGAAATAGACAATTCTTGAATAATAGTTGGAAGCTTCAATGCCCCACTTTCAAGAATGGATAAAACAAGTAGGAGAATATCAGCAAGAAAACAGAAGGACTGAACACTATAAACCACTAAGACCTAACAGACACTTATAGAAAGTATTCAATAGCAGCATAATACATACATTTCTCAAATATGTGTAAAATGTTCTCCAGGATAGTACATATGTTAGGCCCTAAATATGCCTCAATAAACTTGAGTATTGAAATTATGCAACATGTGTTCCTCACTTACAATAAAAAAAAATTAGAAATTAATAACAGAAAGAAATTTATAAACATTTGTAAATTAAGCAACACAATTTATGGGTCAAAGAGATCACAAGGAAAATTAGACAATACATTGAGGTAATTTAAAATAAAGACACAATATACCAAAATTTATGGCATGTGACTAAAGCAAGGCTCAGAGAGAAAATTATAGATAAATGCCTCATTGAAAAAGGCGATCTCAAATAGTAACTTAATCTTCCACCTAATAAAACCAGAAGAGTAAGATAAACCCAAAGCAAGCATAAGAAAATAATAACATTAATGCCAGAAAGTAATGAAATATGGAACATACAAACAATACAGAAAATCAAGCAAATCAAAGGTTGGGTCTTTAAAAGATGAACAAAACTGACATATCTTAATCTAGACTGACCAAAAGAAACAGAGAAGACTCAATTACTAAACTGGGAATAAAAGAGAAGACATCACTACTAATCTTACAGAAATAAAAGGATTACTATGGGAATACTGTGAAAAAATGTATGCCAACCAATTAGATAGCCTAGATGAAATTGACTTCTTAGAAAAACAAAAATTGCTGCAACTGACTCAAGAATAAATAGAAATATGAACAAACCTATAACAAGTAAAGAGATTGAATAAGTAATTTGAACTTCCTAACAAAGAAAAGCCCAGGTGCAGATGGCTTCAGTGGTGAATTCCTAAAAAAAACATTCAAGAAAGAATTAATACAAGTCTTCATAAACTCTAGCAAAAAAAAAAAAAAAAAAGGAATAAAGGGAAATACTTCCCAATACATTTTGTAAGGCTAATACTACCCTGATCCCCAAGCCAGACAAAGATATCACCAAAAAGAACACAACACACCAATATTCCTTATGAGTATATGCTCAAAAAATCTTCAACAAAATACCAGCAAACTGACTCAAGCAATGTGTTCCATGAGTATAAGATTCATTTAACATATTAAAATCAATTAATGTAATATACCACAATAATAGAATGGACAAAAGCCATAAATCATCTCAATAGATACAGGAAAAGCATTTGACAAAATCCAAAACCCTTTCATGATAAAAACAACAACAACAACAGCAACAACAACAATAACAAATAATACTCAATGAACAAGACATGGGAAGGAATGTCCTCAAATTGATAAAAGGCATCTAAGAAATGCCAACATTTACATCATACTTAATAGTGAAAGACTGAATGATTTCTTCTTACATGAGGAAAAAGATAAGGATGTCTGCTGTCAGCACTTTTATTCAGCTTTGCACTGAAGGAAATGAGGTAAGAAAAATAACAAAAGGCATCTAGATTGGAAAGGAAGATGTAAAACTATTTCTATTTTCAGATGATATGATCTTGTATCTAGAAAATTCTAAGAAATCTGCTGGAAAAAAACTTTAACAAGTTTAGCAAGTTTGCAAGATATAAGATCAACACAAAAAATCAATTGTACTTCTATACCCTAATTACAAATAATCCAAAAATGAAATTAAGAAAACTATACCACTTAGAATTGAAAAGAACAAAATACTTAAGAATATATTCAACAAGAGATGTATAAGATTTGTACATTGAAAATTATAAAATATTGTTGAAAGAAATTAAAGAAGACTTAAATAAATGAAAGTATATTCCATGTTCATGGATCAGAAGATTTAATATTGTTAAGATAACAGTACTCTCCAAATTGATCTACAAGTTCACACAATCCATATAAAAATCCCAGCTGGCTTTTTTGCATACATTGACAAGCTGATTCTAAAATTCATGTAGAAATTCAAGGAACCCAGAATAGTCAACATAATCTTGAAAAAAGACCAAGTTGGGCTCACTTCCCAATTTCAAAAGTCTCAGTAGTCAAGATAGGTTGGTGATGATATAAGAATAGACATATAGATCAATGGAGTAGATTTGAGAGCACAAAAACAACTCTCACATTTATGGCCAATTGATTTTCTAAAAAGATGTCAAAAAAATTCAATGGAGAATATTATTCTTGACAATGGTCTTGTACATTATATATCTACATGCAAAAGAATGAAGTTGGGTTTCTTCCTTTTCTTCAAAGAAAACATACAAATGGCTAATAAACTCTTGTATAGATGTTCAACATCATTAGCTAATAGAAAATGAAATTCAAAACCACAGCAAGAGATTGCTTACACCACTAAGATGGCTATAATTAAAAAGACAAGTAATAACAAGAGTTGACAAGCATGTGGAAAAATTAAAACCCTCATACATTGATGGAGGATAGGTAAAATGGTAAAGGTGCTTTGGAGAACCGATTGGCAGTGCAGGTGGATTTTTGTTTATTTAATTCATGAATATTTCTTGAATCCCTAATACATGCCAGTCTCATATACTAAGTGTTTGGAATACAATCAATAATTAAACTATCATTATTGTTACATGAACAAAAGATTGTAATACAGTGTGCCAAGTCCATGTAGTTGGCTTGATTGTGGAATAAAGGAAGTTGAGAAGGTGCCATGAGCTTGGACCATGCAGAGACAATTAAATGTTAACCTCTAGGCCACTGAATGACTTGGAAGGGGCAGGAGCACATCTGCCCTGTCAAAGAATCCTCATCGCAATAATATAGAATACAAACTGGAGGATAAGACAAAAATAGAAGCAGACAGAGAACGATGAATATCCAAACTACAGCAATATCCATGAGGTGGATAGAAATATTTAGATTCAAGTGGCATCTCTGAATTAAAATTTAAAGGATTTTGTAATCAGTTGAATTTGTGGAGTGAGGAAAGTGGAGAAATAATAGATGGTTCTCAGTGATGTGCTTGTAAATGGCTCTCTGAAAATAAAAAAAAAAGTATACATATATATAAGTACATAAGATTATTAAAATTTTATTGATACAAAGTCTGTGTTGTACATGATTTACAAATAATAATAAAATATGCACTATTCTTTCCTGTAAATTCCTTACGGCCAATTGATCCTCACAGAATGCTTTCATTAACTTTTGCTGCACTCTTGCATCTGTGGCCAACCTATGGTTGCAATTCGACCATTGTTTGACAAATGAGGTTGTATCCCAATCTGCTAACTCTTGACCCAATAAAATCAGTTTCACTAAATCTGATAGATGGCATGCTACTAAACTCTTTCTCACCCTCATACAAGTAATATTCACTAAATTGAAAGCTTTTTTAGCTTCAGCACTACACACAGCACACTTTTAAGTTTAACTTGCATTATTAATATTTTCGCCATCATTTTATTAAGCCTAGACAATCAACAAAACAAACATCAAGCTCTGATTTCTAGCATTTGCCAATTTCCATGATGAAGATATTCCCACTATGGCCGATTTAAAGCTACCTATGTCATGCTGCTATACAGGGAGTTGGGAAATAATGCCCAGTAACACCTCTGGTATTTCTAACATTCAGGTATGATATAAACTCAAACATAGAAAATAGTAAAATCACTAGGATATAGTGATTTTCAAGTATTTATTACTTTTGGTTTTAGCATAATTTATTAATTATAATTTAATATAGTTTAAATTTAAATGATAGTTTTATTTAACGACTGGCTTGCAAAATTTTGAATATTAGAAAACTGGCTTGTGTGAGCAGGTATGAGCTGGTTCTAGTATACTACTGCTCTCGGGTAGGTATTCTGGCTTGCATGACAGCTAAGAATTAAGAATAAAAGGATTTGCACTTGTGTTGGATTTAAATACAGCATCCATTTAAATATTAGTGGCCAACACATAGTCACGTGGTGTTTCTATACTCTTTGAACAGTAAGGAATATAAGCAAGATGGCAATGTTGGGCTGTGTATCAAGTTTCATATTACTAAGGCTAAACAGATGAATGAATTTAGGAAGCAGCTTGCAGTCTCCACCCCAAAGTCTTAGGCCTAAGCCTTCATTTATTTTTTCATCTTGAATTACCAATGGCAATAGGAAAAAAACACAAGATACCTTAAAATAGTCCAACCCATTCATAGAACAACATGTTAGTGACTAAAGTGTGTTCTGCTCTAGTCCAACTGGGTCTGCCATCATCCAACCTGGCATGGGCTGTGCCCCAAAGAAGCTGGAGACATTTTCTCCTCATTATCACCTTGTTAAGCAACCCCCTGCCTCTGAGGCATGTTCTGGGATCTTAACGAGGTGATAATGAGGAGAAAAATGATGTGGCAGTCCTTGGTCTGGTCTAGTCTTCATAGTTCAGAGGAGACTCAAACTTTAATTAAAAATACTTTACTTTGATATAAAACTTTCAGAATGCATATTTTTTTATGTGTTTATTCAAAGGAAACAAGGGAAATGTGTTTTTCTATTAATGCATATCTAGGAGATGTCTTTTTTCTCATTATTCCAACATAGAGGGGTGTATTCCTTAAATGAACTGAATAATTACCAGAAAAGCCACAAAATTGGATTGATAAGGGTAAGGAAGATGGGGAGAGAAAACAGACTTGAAGAAAAAGAAGTCCAGGCATTCTACATCTTACAGATAGAACATCGAGATTTTTCCTCCATTTTTCGTCTAATCATTTGGTCTTTTGTGGGCCTATTACTCTGTAGAAAAATGTTTTATTATATCTACATGTTTTATCCATTAATATCACTTAAACTCATTATACAAATAATTAATTAAAAATACTAAAGGTTTATATGATATTATTTGAGGAGCGTAGTTCACATTAATTAATTCAGAGGGCTTATTTAATTCTTTAAAATGTAATTTTGTAATGTTTGGTAAGTGTAAAGGATAGCTTCTTTATTGCCTAAGAATAATTTTTAAAATCAACCTACTTCATCAATGTTAAAAGTAGTCATTGATGATTTCTGCTTGATGGGGGACATGGATCAATAAATGCTTGCGTTTAAACAGTCTTTCTTCTTAAGAGGTTAAAATCCTTTTCTAACTTTTATATGTTTCAGGTTATGTCAATTAAATGAAAAAAAATAAAGAAAGAGAGAGTGAGAAAGAGAGAGAGAGGAAGGAAGGAAGGAAGGAAGGAAGGAAGGAAGGAAGGAAGGAAGGAAGGAAGGAAGGAAGGAAGGAAGAAAAGAGAATTAGGGAGGGAAGGAGGGAGGGAAGGAAGGAAGGAAGGAAGGAAGGAAGGAAGGAAGGAAGGAAGGAAGGAAGGAAGGAAGGAAGGAAGGAAGGAAGAAGAAGAGATGAAGCAAGAGAGGGAGGAAGGAAGAAAAATTTTATAGCCATCACATTACCTGTAGTGACATGAAGCACTCCTCTGCATGAAGCAAAGCATTGGATCACAGCCCGAAAGACCCATCAATGCCATTTTCCAGTGACCGTCTGTCTTCATGACAAATTCTGACCACCCAATAGTCCATTTGGCTGTGATGAACACAGGGGAAAGAAGAGAAATGGCCAAATCCCACCATGCTGACACACAATCATGCCACAGTCCATTTGTTCATTTGTGCTAAAAGTCTGGGGCAAATGGAGTTGAAGTAACTTTCCCAAGGCTGATTCCTTGTAAATGACATATTCTCTTCTTAACCTATTTATCCACATCACACGGTTGATTAAACTATTTCATGGACAATCCTATTTTATTATTAGAGTCAATACATCTTTACCTGATTTTATTATCTGGTCAGTCCCTCAGTGGCCCCTCTTCTACACATATTCTCATCAAGGAAAAACAGAATTCCAGGTCAGTATTCTTCTATCTGAACTAAGTTATTTATCAATGAGGAACTTTCAAGATTGCTAATGCATGAAAAGTTTTGCTAACATCTGATCTTGATTTCTTTTATTAACTTCATTTCCAGCTTTCTAAAACTTTGATTAAAACTTAAGAAAGGGGAGTTCTATGGCTTTCTTTTCATTAGCATGTGGAATTTGGAGATTACTTCTAAATAATTATATTCAACTCTAGTTTGTCTTTATTCATGGAGAAACACAGGAGCAAGGATTATTCTAAATAGTAGATGATCAAGGAAATATTAATGTTTTCTTTAAAAATCATAATTTTCTTATGAAGATGCTACATTAATTTTTATCCTCTGACTTTTCATCAACAAATTGTCAAGAAAGAAGTATAAAAATCACAATGCGAGTAGCAAGGGGAAAGCTTAAACATTCCCTCAACATACTACATATTGATAATGAGTGAAACTCAATAGAACACTAATTTTTCCAAATATTTTTGTACTTTAAAACCAGATTGCCTTTTTTTTTAATGAGTGTGAAATATAAATTTGACAGACACAAAATCAATAGGAATCACATTTCTATTTTGCTTAAGTCTAGAGAAACCATCTGTTCTTTTGGAGAAGCATTCCTGTTAAAGAAAAATGAATTGTTATCATTTCTCAGCATAAAAATAAAGAAAATAACAATATTTAATTAAAGCAATATTTGGATTTTGAGATAGCCAATTACCCAGAAGTCAGGATCCATGCTAACAAATTAAAATATTACATAAATTTCTCTAGCAAACGTATAGCCTAATAGATTGTTTTGTTATTTAAATGATTGGGATTGAGCCAATACTACAGTCAGCAGGTAACTGTGAAATCCTGCACAAAAGTTACTCTTTCAATATCAGCAGGAGCATGAAAGAGAAATATAAATGGTAGTAGAGGTAGGTGTCAGATATTTGATTTCTAGTCCTAATTCTGCCACAGAAGAGATGTGCAGCCCTAGGCAAATTACATCTCTTGCCCTCAAAATGCTCGTCAATAAAATGTGAAAGTTTCACTAAATGACTTTTAAAGTCACTTCTATTTCTGTGGGTTTTATGCCTAGGAGAAAGTTGGAAAGACAGATTCCCTAAAGCAAAATGCTCAGGGTTTTACCATATAAACAGGCCCAGAATCATCCTCTCCCTTTGCTCTAATTACATCCTTTCTTTCCCACGCACTCTCCTGCACACCATTAGAAAATAAAATGAGGAAGAAAGGAAACCTCCTGTTGCATGCAAAAAACAGATCTGCCAGTGGTAAAGAGTTGGGTTAAATGGAGCCTTCACTGATGATATCAGATTATGCTTTAATTAGATGTCAAGTTCTAAGACCATGAAGCCGAAATGATAAAGAGCAGACTATTAACTGTCCCTATTACAGAGCCCCAAGTATCTCTTAATTTATGTACTGATAATCTCTTGGTAATTCTCCGGGTGCTGCCACTGCGTAAACAATCCAGTTTCTCTCCTGCTTCACATGGATTTGTTCTCCAGCCATCACAGAGTGTCCCCATTATGCTCAGCCCAGCTCATTTAGAGCAACCGCCTTACCTCGCAGCCAAACCACTGGCTTCAGCTGGGGCCAGGGGAGTGGGCGACAGCTCATCTGCAGCAGAGCCTTTGGTGGAAGTGTGGCCAATTAGTCACACGTTTGGTGTTCTAATTAGGCGAGGCCGGGACTTTGGAAAATGTGCTGTTGATTTAGGTACTTCCTCAAACAATGCTAAATTGTGTTATGTGAAATTCAATTAGTCTTTTTCTAAACGTTTCCACATCTGTTCTTCCTTAAGCATAAAGTGATGAGGAGAGAAGGAGAAGTGAAAAGCCAGAGTCTCCACTGGTGAAATATGTTAGGCCTTAGGGACCAGCCCTTTTCCCAGCTTTTGACCCTGAACAGTGATATACAGGAAGGAACAAAGTTGGAGAGCTATCATGGTGAAGCCTTTTTAAATAAATCATTATAGAAGAAATACTGCAACTGCACGGGAATGTAATCTTGTATGATGGCCATAAACTTCGCTTTGTTTGAAAATGGATGGCATGGGGTGGAACCATTAAGGAGTAAATGATTATAAATTCTGTCTTAAAAGTAGTATTCACGGTCATTCTAGTTATATTTGTAAAAAGAGTTTTTTAAAAAATCCTTTGGGTTGATATTTCGTGTCTAGGTCTGGTGTAATGAGTTTTCGTCACCTCCTATCTATTGAAACTTTCCACATAAAATTGAGAACAACTTGAAATCCCCAAACTCTTAGGTTTAAAAGGGGAAAAAAAGGAGGAGGAGGGGAAGAAGGAGGAGAGAAAGGAAAGATTCCACTTGCTTTGAAATGTTTCACAGTTTCCATTTGAGCCACTGTTGTCAGCCACAAGATGGCATATTGCTTTGATCTGTCCCACTCTGTGGCAAGCTGCTCCAACCCAGAGACCTCCTTCGATTTGTTAGAAATGTTGTGTTATTGCTTCACAGTGTCCTTAATTCCAGCACCCTCCCAGCAGTACATCTAACACCATGTCCATCGTGTGTTTTCATGCTGTATCAACACTCTGCATATCCCCTGACTTTACCAAGATGCCAATGGCAATATCTTTTACCAAAGTGGCATGGCTTAAAAACCACAGGCGTCCAAAGGTGAAGGTGTACATGCATTTGATCCTTGTTTCTGTTATCACCTTTTCAGTGACTAACATTTCAAAATCTTATCTGTGGCTGGCAGGCCATGTTTCAGTTTTGTCAAAGCCCGGATATAGACTACGTGGTTTCCCAATGATATATCTCCATAAGATTTGTGGAATGCTAACGATGGAGTTGTCAACACTACTTTATGGCACCTCAGTGCATGTCAGAAAATGAAAATATTTTCAGAAGTGATAGCATTTATTTTGACTGATGACATGCTCTTTTAAGACAGACTTGTTTAAATAAAAAAAAAAATCAAGAAAGTAAACTAAAATAAGGCATTACCAGTAAGCAAGGTGATTTATCTGGTATTTAGCTCTCACAAACAAGAAAAAGGAAAATTAAAAAATTAAGAGTGATATCACTTTTAAAGCTAGTCTGGGTTTTCAATTTTTCTTGACTTAAAATCATCCTGAATTTGATGACTCTTTAAATTTAAATTTCCATTCACTAAAGGGACTATGTTCCTTTGAAAATAAACAACGAATATTTCCAGAATGTAATTAACCCAATGAACAAAATAAAGATGTAAACAATTTACTACACTTAAGTAAAATAAACTGTAACTATGGTTTCAGAATCAGTTTATAATTCTGTGTAATAGAGGTACAGTGACAAATGTAAATAAATTGACATTTACCAAAGAAGATAGCTCTTCAAGTTTTAATAATATTGTCTAAAATCTGGTTTTGTGAAAATATTAGTTGGTAATTATAGTCTATTACCTCTAATATTTTTCCCACATACAGGATTATCTAACAATGTTACAACCTGCACAACCAGAGTTGAAAGGAAATTTTGCTTTAATTTCTCCATTAATCTTTACCTGCTTTGTTTGTGACTTAGTAAAGTTAGATTAACTATGAGATATTAACTCCACAGAGCAACATTATAAAATTTTTTAAACTTTTATTAAAAAAACACTAGGTAACTTTAAGCTGAATGTTCATTAAAGGAGAGCATTAACTCACCGGCTTTAAGCTGAAAAAATAAGTCCCATCTTTTGCTACTTAAAGGCTTAGTCCATCATTGCTGAATTTGTGTGTGTGTGTGTGTGTGTGTGTGTGTGTGTGTGTGTGTGTGTTTATAGCATTAAAATAAGATCACTGTGAACCTGTCCACCCTGGCTATTCTGAATGAAGTGAGCCCATGTCATCTTGCTTCCTGTTAGCCTTCATTTTATGGCAATGCCAGGGACATCACCTAACAAAAAGACATCAGACTTATCCCGGAGTTCTCTAAGCCTATGTGCTATGATTAGTACATATCAAATGACTTTCAGTTATCACAAGCACAGATTCAAAATCATTTTGCCTTCTAAAGTGCCAATCTTGGGGAAAAGCATTATTTTAAAGTTGTGTGCTAACTTCGTGTACCAGAACCCAAATGTCAATAACAATTTTCTCTAGGTTATTAGTTCAAACCCAAATTAAACTCCATAGAATGATAGCATGTCTCTGGGGAGAGACGGGAAGCAAGTCTGCAGATGTCGCCGCTTCCAGCCTGCTCCTCGCCTTCGGAGGGTGGGTGTGCTTGGTCAGCCGAGGGGCATACTCGTTCTCCTTATTTTCACACAGTGGTGATCAGAGTCAGTTTTCAATGCATCCCACATGTGTTTGCCTCCTGCCGACTCTGAGTTGGCCTTGTGCTAGACCAGGCCTGGCCCAGGGGTTACCTTTTATTTTGATAGACAAGATGTCACCTTTCTCTCTCCTTGCTACAGACACTTTGGTATCATTAATGATACTAACAAATATATTAGCTTTATGCCATTTATAAATAATATCTTGAAACAAATAATCCTAGTTTTAAAATCTAAAGCTTTTTCTACTGCTCTTTTAAACTCACAATTTATTTTTTAAATTGTTGCTTTTTTCCCTAGCTTATTCGCTTGTTTTGTAGAGAGAACTCTTGAGAGCAGGCATCATTTTCCATATTTCTATTTCTTTGTGCTATAATTTACTGAACACATGGATCTATTGATTTGTTTTGACTGATGATCCTACATGCTACTGAGTATTTACATTTGGGGTCAGGATTGGCTGGGAAGTGATAAAAGGATGGAGTTGCCTAGGCACACTCAGGGAGGAACCAACTAACACAATTAAAGCGAAGGACAGCACTGGGATGAAAAGGTATATTGATTGATTAAGAAAACATAATTTATCTAGAAAGAGCTAAAACAAATTAAATTGTCAAATAAAACACAAGAGAAGTTACACGCAACACAGAATGAAGTGGCTGACCATGATAGGTGGGTGGGATGTGAATAAATGGAAGGGATTAAGGAGGATATTTCTAGGCATTTCTGGTCAAGAGACTGACAAGAAGATGAGGCAAACAGGAAAGTAATTAAGGTGGTTGTCCTCTCACCTCACTGGTTTCTCCTTCTCCTTTGCTGCTTTCTCTTTCTCTTCATGACCTCCAAAGTCTCAACTTTCAGGCTCATACTTTATACCCTAAGTTCTATTGATTCAAATATCATTTGTGTACTGATAACCCCCTAATTTTTATCTCCAACCCAGAGCGCACACCTAGTCAATTACTTATTCAACATCTTTATTTGTGTGTCTAATAGCATGTTAAAACTATACAAAATATGCCCCAAATTGAACTTCTGATTTTTTAGCTCCTGCCTCTGAACACTGCTTCCCAAATCATTTAATGAAAATTCTATTTTTTCAGTTGCTCCTATCAAAAAATTTTAATCACGCCAAACTTCTTTTTTATCTTATTCTGTATCTACCCATAAACAATCCTTCCTACTCCTCTTTAAAATATATTTAGAATCTGACCACTTCTCATTACACCTGATACCACTATCCTAAACTGTCATTCCCTCTCACTGAGATGATGGTAATAATTTCATAATGGGTCCTTTCCCTTTACCCTTAACCCTCTCTTAGGTTACTCTCACACCAAATCGGGGTGTTCCTCTTAGAACATCAGGTCGTGTTCCCTTTTTGCTGAACTGTCTCATAGCTTTCTATCTCTCTCATCAGAAAAGCCAAGGTTCTTATGGCTTAATTGGTTCTACCTGAGCTCACCCTCCCCATTATTTCTTTGCTTATCTCCTATCACTTCCTTCTTCTCACTCTACCCAAGTCGCACTGGCCTTCTTGTTCTCCTAGAATGCAGCAAGCACATTCTTATTGTAAGGGCTTGGCATGTGCTGTTTCCTTGGCTTGGAAAGCTCTTTACCTGTCTGCCCACGTGGCCTACAAGTGTCACCTCATCAGAGACTTCCATAACTATTGCCACATGACTGTCAACCCCTCCCCCGAATGTAAAATGCCTCCCATGTAAAATGCTTCTATGTCCCTCAATGCTTTCTCATGACAGCCCTTCCCACCACTGGGTCTCGTTAAATATTTATTTGCTTGTTTACTGTCTGTCTCTCTCCACTAGAGTACAAACCCCTTAAGGTCATGAACTTTATAATATAATTCTCAGTGCCTTGAATAATGCCTGAACCATAGTAGAGACCGAATAACTGTCTTCGATGAATAAATAAATGATAACCACAAATGGAGTTTGCATTGGGAAGTGTTGGGCCATCATATTGGAAAGTCATCATAACTTATTTTATAAGTTAAGTGTAGTCATTAAAAATGTTTAAGCCGAGATCTAGATGATGAATACCAAATTTGGGAATTAGCAATCTGGTGATACTATAGAGTGTAGATTTTAAAGTTGATTGGAGACTTTCTTAGTAATTTAGGCTTTTGCCCCCATGACTAAGGGTATAAGCGCAGCCCTTAGATGAAACTAAATGTAAGTTTATATGTACTTATCATTTCAAAAGAGCACACATCTTAAAATGAGAGTAAGAATGTTGATGTCACTGAAATCACGTGAAGGCCCAGACTATAGGTTTAGGCAGCATCCACTTGGTCACAGATATCAAATGTGAGATGTAAAAAATTCCCATTAAGCCATCCAGAGAGATTACCTCACCAGTGCTCAAATTAGCTGCACTTCTGGAAGCAACAGAGTCTATTTTCTACTTTCTTTCTAGACAATTGCCTTGAATCCAGTTGGATGGCATTCCTTACCTGTGCTTGGTTGAGTAGCTACAGGTTTCTGGAGCAAAAATGTGATCCTCAGGAGAAGAGGAGGGGAATGGATTAACGGTCATGAGAACTTTCCCAGGGAAGGTTTTACCAGGGTGTCAGCTCAGGGGGTCTCAATCCTTGAGCAAAAAGGTAATGACAGAGTAGTGAACTATGGGGATTCCCTTGACCTTCCCTCAAGTGTTTCCATGTTTTACTGAAGTGACTGACTTATTCTCCTAAGGTGCTTACTTAAACTTTATCCCCCAAATCTAAGATTAATCCATCTTCCTCTCAACAGATCACATGCTTTCTTAATTCAGCTTCTTGAAGATCTAGAATTTCTCCAGTGCGAAAGTGGCTCTCTTTTCAGATATTAGTTTCTAATGCAGGTGAAGGAGGAAGTTTTCTTTTGTTTTTTTTTTCTGTGTTAGAGATTCTCATTTGAAAGAAATGGTGTGAATATAATGAGGATTTTAATGATCACATTATTCAAATTTTTCCAGGATCAGAAAACCCAAATGCTTCTTTGTGTCGTTAGTAACTAGGGTAAATTCAAAATCTTTTACTTTATCTAAAGGCTGAAGGTCCACTTTGTTGCTCTGATGTGAGGTAGTCAATACTGTTCTTGCTCTTTGTGGTCTCTAAGCCCCTCATTAGCGGTACTGAACTGACTTTAAGAATTAACAGGTCTACCCATCAGAGACTGAAAAACATTTGGAAAATGAATGGGAAAGTGGCCATCATTAGTTCCCTCTGAAACAGTCATTTTCAATGTAAACGATATACAATATTATGACAAAAGGAAAAGGATCATATGAGCTATACAAAACATGTGTGAATTGGCATAGGCATTATCATGTTTAAGAAATCTTTTTATCTTAACAGTTTGGAATGTGGGGAAATCCAGGATGATCTAAAAATAAAATGATTATGTGGTATATCAGCCATCAACCACAGAGTCCCAAACAGATGTTTAATACGTATGACCTAATTCCTCCTGCTGCCAGTGTCCGCGCACTCTTGCTCTGCCTCCTGCCTCAGAAAGCAGGACTCAGGAGGAAGGTGCAGTTCACCCTGATTTCAAAGGCCACTGATTTGACAGTAGAAGGTCTAAGTGCCTGCTCAGCAGTTGTATGAGTTTTTCAACTCAATTAAAACCCTAGGACTCTCAGTTGCCTGTCTGCAAAAAAGAGATAACGATGCTTGCCCTACTATCAACAACAGGATTGTTAGGATGTTCCCATAAAATAATGTGTGCGAAAGGGCTTTATCAATTTTAAAGCACTATTGCAAAAATGGTGATGATTAGCTTTTCTGAAGGTGATCTTTATATTTAGTTTGGATTAATTTAATATAGTAGGTTCAAACCAACTTGGACTTGAAAAGCCTGTACAAAAGGATCACAGTTACAGAAGGGAATGAACAACTTGGATCCCCTGATCAGCTCCTCCTGGAGCTTTAGTTCTTCCCCAAGCCCACCCTAAAGTTCAAGTGAGGTAGACTATACTTATATTGCTTCTGCCTCAGTTAAGTAACTGAGCGAACATTTAAATGCCGGTTATGTGCGGACATTGAATCTGAGGCTAGGGATAGAACGATGAACAAAACTGAAATGGTCCCTGACCTCTTGGAACTTGCATTTGAGTGAAGGAAAGAGATAATTATCAAATAATCATCCAAAATCGCAACTATGATCAGTGCAAAGAAGGAGAAGGACATGATATAATATGCACTTAGAGGAAGATTTTCCTTGATTAGGTAGGTCTGGAAGGCTTCCTTGAGGAAGAAACCATTTAGCTGAGATTTGAAAGATGAATGGAAGATGATAGGGTGGAGGGGAAGAACAGAGCATGTCTTCTTTTTAAAAAGGCCTTATGTAGGGAAGGAGCTCAGCTCATTGAATAGTAAAAAATGTTGATACTTAAAAGATGGTATTTCATAAAGTTAAAAATTGAACAGTAAAAAAAGTTGCTGATATCTAACTTAAATGATGGCATTTCATACAGTAAACATAATAAAAGTATGCTAATGTGGTCAGAGGGCAGAAAGCAGGAGCAGGCTTGGCCTAGGGTGATGCTAATGGAAGGCTTTATAAGCTAAGGCTCTTGGTCTTGGTCCCAGTAGCAATGGGAGGCCTATGAAGAATCACACTCGATAAAGATGACTCTGACTGCAGTGGGGGTGATGGAAGCGCAGGGGTTATTTATACGTTTAGAATGATATGTAATTACCCACGAAAGAACTGCAGGTGGCTTAGAATATCACTACTTGAAAAGGGTGCCTGTGGACCAACAACAAGAATGTTAGAAATGCAAACCTGCTGAATGAGAGTCCACGGTTTACCAAGCTCCCCAGGTGGTCCATTCATATGCATAGTAAAGTTCTGACTTAAACCAAACTGGAGGTAGATGTATGGATAGAAGGAAATGGGTTCAAAAAGGGTAAAGGGTAAAGGCATGCATATTCGTGATAGAACAGATATTGTGAAGAAGAAGGAGGGCATGAGATGAGTCCTAAACTTCTGACTTGCACACCCTGGCGGAAAGGAGAACTTTGCACTCTAAGATCTGTACACTGGAAGAAGACGAGGTTTAGCGGGGATGATCATGAGGTTAGTACTGGATTTGCTGAGTTGGAAATAAATTTGAAGCATTGATGTGCAGAAGTTGATGTAGCAATTAGATATATTATGGGTCATAGTTCTGAGGAGAAATATGAGCTAGAATTATAACTCTGAGTTATATATATAGAGGTGAAAATGAGCCATGGAAGAAATTAGTGTTTAAGTCAGAGGTGAAAAGGTCTCAGAGACAAAAGAGTAAAGGAATTAGATCTACAGACAGGCTTGGAGCAGAGTACAGGGGCAAGGTGGTGAGCAATGAAGTAGAAAGGAAGAGAGGGGCCAGGTCATGCTGGGCCCCAGAGCTCTTCTTAAAGATTTCTGAGATTAGCAGAACAGTGATGAGAATGTTGACATGGAGGGATGAAATGATTGGATTTACTTTCAAAGGATTATGAAGGCTGTTTGTTGCCTAGAGAAAAGACTACAGGGGCCATCTGTTATCTTCTGGAGGAAGAATCTGTGCACTCAGGCGCATGATGTTCTAGAAACTTCTGTTGGCTCCTGAGCCACAACCTCTCCACTTGCCCAGTTCCACTGCCAATGCCCACACCATTATCTACACTGAAAGGAAAGAGAAAGAATTTTCCTGTCAATGTTTATACCATTGTGCCTGCCCTTTGAGTCCCCACAGAGAGTCTATTAGATGGAAGAAAACTTTAGTTTCATACTGCCACACTGTTGAGATGATATCCGGTTTACCTAGAATGTTTGGGACTTTGCTTTTGAGTAAGTATTTAAAGGTATAATTTTAAAATCTAAACATCTATTCACTTAATTTCCTCGAAGTTAATTAAATGAATAAAATGGACTTTGATCTTTTGTTATAAAAATCTAATTTTCAAATTTACTTTAAAATCAGTTCTATTAAACCTAAACACCTCAGGATTTTAGAAATAATTTTAAAAGTCCTACTGTGTGTCAGCCATTAACTCAAATTATAGCTTCGTTCCAAGTGTAGTGGACAATTTCCTCGGTCAAATGTCAGTTATGTATAATAAGCTACCGTGCGTGGACCTAGAATACAGGCCAACTTGTAACACAGTCTATGACTTCCATTCCCAATGTGTCAGCATCATCCTGTTCTTTCCAGCTACCAAAATTGTTTGAAATACACTCTTCCAAATTACCTATTTCTATTTATGCTTCCTCATTCTATCAAGTCTGTTCTTTCTCACCCCAAATCTGAATGCTTTAATCCAGAGGACAGATATTTATGGGAATTCTGAATCACTATCCAAATTGATATTTGCTTTGACCTGAAATCAAAGAAATATCACAAGAAAGGGAACACAGGCCTGCTGAAATATTTGCTGAGTATTGGGAGCAATACCTAAGTTATAACTTCCATTCTCAACAGGTCACTCCATTTTTTCATTTAACTAGAGTGTAAGAAGTACCTGCTCTGTTTGGTACACTGTAGCTCCAGAGCAGCCTAGCCACCTGGTGCAGAATTTTGTGCAAAAGGTAAAAAACTGTGTGTGTAGAATAGTTAAGAGTTCAAATGCTGGAGCCAGATGCCTGGGTGAATTCTGACTCCAACATTTATGAGGTATAGAACTTTGGGCAAAATACTTCTCTGTGCCTTGATATCCCCATATGTAAAGTGAGGAAATATAAAATTGTTGTGAATAGTAAACAACTTAATATTTATAAAATACTGAGAAGAGTGACTGGTACAATGAAAGTGCTTGTTAAATAAAGACTTTAATTTTATTTAATTCAAGTAACTACACATTTTCAAAAGGCATCATCAATGGTTCTTGAAACAGAGCTTCTTTTTCATTACCTGAGGGTCATCCCAACCTGTGCTCTCATGTAGCTATAGCTGTAGGTTAGAAAAGATATGGGAATGCTCTTTGTTTCAACAAGATTAGAAAGTACCATTTCTGAACTTCAGAAAGGTTGCAGAGGAAATTTGGCCAATCGAGGTTCGGATTGGCACTTAGATCCGCTAATGTCAGTGTTTTCTCAAATGTGGGATAACACGGATGTCTTTGTGTTTCCATTTTCTATTTCGCAGCATTTCACTCTATGGCTTTAGAACCCCTTTAAAATGAAAGTCAAACCCTTCTGATGATCTATAGTATTATGCCCATATAATTCTTTTTATATAGATGCCACCATTACATAAATGCACATACAATCTTCCCTGCCAACAGTATTTGTACAGTGTGCAGAGATTTTGAAAACAGTTTTTCTGCCAGGGTTACCACAACATCCCATTTATTTTCAGCTCAGGCCTGGGAAAGGAACATGCTACATATTTGTGCCAAAAGTAGTTCAACTTAACTTGAGTCAGCCTTCCTTTCGTGATCTTTCTTCAAAGAAATAATGTCAGTATTTCTCCTGAACCTGCTCAGGCAAACTGCCTTTTCTCGCATGGCTGCGGCCTCCTGATAGAAGAAAAATATGGTAAATTGTTCATGTTTGAGGTCATTTTTAAGTAAAAAGTCCCCAAAGATAAATACATTTACTTCAGAAAACTGTATGATTGTCCTATGAAGGAAGATTTCAAAATATAAAGAACAATAATTTCTTGCTCCAGAAGGATGACATACTCTGCAAAGTTCAAAAATCAAATTATTTAGAAAGAGTTTGGAAATATTTTCTAACTCTCCATTGTCAAGCACTTCAAAATTCTCAGGAATAACAATTTGTTCTATTCATGAAGACTTAAGTAATTTTAGAAATCTTTGAGGAACTCCTTCAAATCCAAATATAAACATTTAAAAAGTAACATGTCAGTTTTAAATGTAATATCAAATGTGTTCCAAACTCATTCACTTGATCCGTTTAGTCTAGGAGTGTTCACAGTATTCACTTGGGTTTTTCAATTTGCTTTATTTTTATGCTTTGCGTCTTATCTCTGTTCTAGTCTCTAACTACCTTTCAAACATTTTTTCCTATATGTTTACAAAACTAAGGCCAGGTGTATAGTAGTAAATTGAAGTTGAAAAGTAAGGTACATTTGAGGAAAAGTTAAAAGGAAAACTATTTTTTCATATTACTATTTTTTTGGAATTATTGATAAATCTTCTCTGATTGTCTAAGTTCTCACTTTTTGTTCATGTTTTGACCCAGCCTTCGCTAAATAGACCTGTTCTAAATCCTGGAATACTATAGCAAACTCTGTCTCATTTAAAATTCCTATACTATATAAGATTTTCTTCTATTTTCAGATGTATATATTTCATGTCATTCCAAATGCAAGATTTACACAGAAGTATTTATGTAGAATCCTAACTTTTCAATAACTTTGTTTTTAAAAATAGAATATGCTAACTATCATCACAGGTTAAAGATGTAATAATAATATAAAAAATATAAACAGGCAGAACCATTCCCATGTCCAAAAAAGCTAGATGACAATTAATTTTTTTTTTTTTGGTTTTTTAATAGATATATCTCAAGATAACCAACTGGCTGTTCTAAATGCCACATCCATTTAACTTTAAAAACTAGGTTCCCTTTATATGCCTTAGGAAAATGAAATAAATATGCCTCTTTGACTTCTAATTAATAAAACAAAATTCTATCATTTTGCCTCTACTTCAGTGAATTGTAGCTTCCACGTGAAGAGAAAAAAAGCTGTCCCTAACATCTGAGAATTGGCACTACCAGTTAGGCCTTGCCTTTCTCCTGTTGAACATCAACAATTTCAAAAACACCAATATTAGCCTAGATACAGTGTGTCCTCGGATGGATCAGGGAAAAAAATAAAATAAAATAAGAGCACTTCTTGATCTTGCCTGAACAAAGACAAAAATATAAATATTTCCAAACCACAAAGATGACCAAATGTTCCCCTGTCTGGGCTATATGAGTGACTGCTGCTACTTTACCAATTGCAGCCTTTCCTACTCTAGTCTTTCCTCCTATTAGATAGGATTTATTAAGATACTCAATTACTAAATACCCATACTTCCTGACATTGTCCAGTCCAAAGCAAAGCCCTGCCTCCACGAACTCTCCCCCAAGTCACCTAATGCAAGCCCAAATCCTCTAATAATTTCTAACACCATCTTGCCGAGACACTCACCATCTCTGTGATACAGATTCTCCCTCACTGCAACAAGTCAATAATTTCAGTCTATTTGACTCCAGTTGTGTCTCTGGTGGTCTGGGGCTAAAGGACATTAACATGAGCAAAACCTTAGCTTTTAAAACATGTTTTAAAACAGTTTCACTTTAGGTTAGAAAATAATTTTCAGCAGTTACATTGTGTGAGAAATTCACAATCCCATGTTAGAAATCTTCTAATCAATTTATGATAGGTTAGTGAAAATTTCTGTTTCTTATAACTCTTCACAAAAAAGAGAACCAGGTCTTCATATTAGTCATATTACCTTTTTTGAGACCTCTGTGGAATGTGCTCTAACACGTGGGCAAAGATGGGCATGACGGTGAGGGTGAGCCCACACAGACTGTTTGGAAGTCCAAGATGCTGCACCCAGTATTCTTTAGGCGAGAAAGGATTGGCTTAGCTGTTCGTGGTCCTAATGTGGAATTTTGGTTGGGGGTTGGGGACATGCAGATGACCATTTACCTAACTTTGGTACATAGTAGGTGTATAGTAAAAATCACCTTCCCCTTTCCCACCTCTGTCTCCTTCTTCCCTCACTTCCTCTATCTTTCCTTCCTTCCTTTCCTCCTTATTTCTTTTCTCTATTTTTCCTTTCTTTTCTCTCTCCCTCCATCCCCTGACCTTTTCCCACATCCTTCCCTTTTCCTTTCCTTTATATGTGCTTACAGTGCAGAGAATTAATGCTAATGAAACACACTCAGTTTTTGTCTTCAGGACAAAAGCATTGCCCATTTCATAAATTTGTATACAAAGTAGATAAGAAAAGGATCATAAACATATACAATATAGTGATTTGGTAACAGAGTAACTGAAGAATTTTTCGCCATTTAAAAGAAAATTTTATATATTGAAATATTTTCAATCGGCTTGATTTTACAACTTTTAACAAAAATAAATTTTTTCAGTTCTGTATGAATAACCATCCTCCCTTAGTTTCTCCCCTTTCAACAAGCACTGCTCCCTTTCCCTTTGAGCAATGCAAATTGTTTTAAAGTACAAACCAAGACGACAGGATTCAAAAAGTCAAAGAAAGTAAAGCTTCTCCCGTTCTGTTTCTTTGAGCCTAGACTCATGCTCTTTGAGAACACCTCTTTGCTGTACTTCAGATAAGAGTGTTGAGCCCATAAATTCATTAGCAAGGCACAGAGCAGCTTCCCCGGTCTGTGTCCTTTCATAGGGTTCGAATTTCACTCTGTGCCAGGAGTCATACATCATACTCAATAGTGTGTCTCCAGAGCCAACTGAGGAAAGTGCAGAAAAACTACTGTTAACAAGGGAGTAATTACATTAGGCCTAAATTAATTATTGGTCACTCAGGACTGGTGAGCAAGGGCCACACAGATGGCTTCTGACTCAGTTCCCACCTTTGAGAAAAGAAATATTCCAACTTGGTGCACATGACCGCATAAGATAACAAGAGGCAGGTTATTTCTGGTCTACTGGTCTTGAATTTACCATATTTGCTAATATGACATAGGGCTTATTTGTGTTAACACTGTAGGTACATTGTATTTTTTTTGGAAAACGTGAATGATAGTCACTGGGGATGGAGGTCATTTCACGGCAGTCAGCATTAATACCAGCAAAGTCAAGCCAGGGACCTTTAAAATGCAATTCACTCAAAAAAAAAAAAAAAAAAAACAGGTCACGGATCAGTGAGCAGGTGATGGAAGGTGTTCCTGAGGAATTTAGCACAAAATTCAAACAAACCACAAGAAAGAAAGAGAGAAAGCAGGGCAACCTGGAGAGCAGGAAGCCATGGTCTCAGCAGGGTGGAGAGGAAGACACTGATAATCATGGATTCTATGCTCCATGTGGGCAAAGACTATAATTTCTCACTTATTCTTGTCCTCAGAAGTCAGCACTGTTGGCAAATGCCTCACAATGAGGTTTTCTTGAGTTAGTCAGTTTGATCTGTCATTCGTTTGTGAAATATCATGTCCTTGCTAGTTCTACGTAGATTGAATTCAACTCTATAAATACTTTAGAGCATCTACTGTGTGCCAGGCACTGTGTTAGATACTAGAAAATATATAAGCCATGACAACTGTGCTCAAGGAACTTACAATGTAGTGTCTGAAGCAGAATGTAAATAATTTCTAGCCACTGTGGTAGCTGTAGTAATAGAAGTATGGAGATAGTAAACAACTAGAAAAAAGAAATTAGTGTTTGACTCTGTCAGGGAAGGGCTTCCCAGAAGCAGTTTTAAAATACAGGGAGGAAACTACCAGGTGAACAAATTGGGGAAAGCCCAGTAGAAGAAACAGCATGTCCAAAGAAAGGAATAAATGACACAGCAAGCTCAGGGAAGAGGTAGTCCACTATTGCTAGAGAAAACTAAAGAGACATTCATGGGCCAGAGCAGCAAGGGCCTGAATGCCAATGTAAGGAACTTGAGCTTGGGCATGAGTAGTGGGGAATGCTAGCAGGGTTGAAAGCAGAGATATGTCAGATTTACATTTTAACAAGATTCACCTAGAAATTAAATATAAATAAATAAAAGACTGGAGAGGGAGAAGATTGGAGATAGGGTGGTCAGGAAATAAACAGAAAAGTTCATATAAGAGATGGAAAGACACAGAATATCTATGACATAAAATATCTTTGAGTTTCAGTCTTGGAGATGGATAGATGTTACACTGCCAATGAGGTTCAAGAAAATTGGATAAAATAGCAGGGTGGGGGGGGCAGGAAGATAATGACTTATTTAGGACATGTTGAATTTGACTGCTCATGAGACATTTTGGTGAAAATTTTTATTAGGCAATTCGATTTTCAGGCCAGGTTTTAGAAATATAAGGATTTATCATAAAAATTGAAGCAAGAGGATGAATGAGATCATCTAAGAAGAGATATAGATTGAGAAAAGAAAAGTCTTAAAGATAAGTCTTGGTAAAAACCTACACTTAAGTGTTGAGTAAGAAAGTAAAATTAGGGAAGAAAACTAAGAAAATAAAGAGATGGGGGGAAAGCTGTATGTAGTAGATATCTAAGAGAGAAAGAATTTCAAGGAGGAAGGAGTGGTGAAAGTAATGTTGAAGACTATAGGAAAATCAAATAAGAATGAATATAGTCCATCATCTAAAACAATTAGAAAGCTATTAGTAAGGGGAATGATCAGGTTAAATCAGAAATTCCAAAGTTAAGAACCATTTAGAAAGCAAGGATGCATTAACTTGCATGTATATTATTTTCTGAAGAAGCTTGGTTGAAGAGGAAAGTACAGAAATAGGGGCTGTAGCAAGAGGAGTTTCAATTTTCTTTAAAAATTTTTTGGTTTTGGATGGAAGAAGAATGAATCTGTTTGTAGAGTGAAAGAAAGGCTATATGTAGTAATAGAAGTATGGAGAGGAAATAATGAAGGGAGAGGAAATAATGAAGCAATATTCCAGAGATGGGCAGGAAGAGGACATCGTTGCTTTTTTAATTGCTTTGAAACAGAAATTTTTTTCTTTTTCTGAATCTCAGAGTGATGGGGGAACATTTGAATGCACTTCTGGTGGATGATATCACAATTAAAATAAATCAGAATTAAATGAAAGAAAATTATAGTAGTGTTTTAATAATTATCATAATGTTCAAAGTGACCTGAAACCATTTTTATCTTCTTCAAGTATGTCTTTTTTCAAAAAGTCTCCTTGAATCAATGCACCAAAAATCCAAAGGTTTTTATCCTCTCTTCTTTGTCACAAAGTCACAATATAATTATCATGTATATTCTAAAAACAGTTCACTGGTAAATAAACACCAAACTAGTGGGAATATCAATATTTCAGATTTTTTGAAATTAATTAATTCTAGCATGTGTTCTTGAACAATTAATTTGTTTGCAGTTATTAGCCATTGGTTATATATCATGCTAAATTGTTAAGTTAGCTGAGCAGTCATTCATGCCAGTGACCTTGTATAGAACCAGGCTCAGAAGCCATAATCCGTGCAAGAGAAAAACTCACTTCCCCAATAATATTTTAAAATCTGTAGATCTAATGGTAGCAGATACCATAATCATACAGCTAACTTTCAAAGTGAAAAATCTAAGTCATCACTGACCTGTTGAGATTTTGATTAGAATTGCTATGAATCTGAAGATCCACTTTAAGAAAATTAATATCTTTACAATATTGAGTATTTTAATCCATAAACATGGTATATTTCTTCCTATATTAAGTTCTTTACAGTTTTTTCTTAGCAATATTTTCAGTTTTCTTTTTAGTAGTCTTACACTTTTTTATTAGATTTATTCCTATGTATTTGGTGTTTTGATATTATAAGGTATTGTTTTAACATTTTTGTTATATAATTGTTTCTAATATATAGAAATTTTAAATTTATTTATTTATGCTAATGAATTATCTGAAATTATTTTGCATTTTCTGCATATGCAATCATGTTGTTTGCAAATAATGACAGTTCTAATTCTTCCTAAGACTAATAACTACTACTTATTTCTTTTCCTGTGTTGTCTAAGACTTCTAGTACAATGTTGAATAGAGCAGTGATAGGGAGCATCCTCATCTCACAACATCTGATTTCACCTATAAGCATATCTGCTATAGGATTTTATTCATATGTTTATGTTTCTTAATGAAAATATAACAAATATATAGAAAAGTGTACATCATAAGTGTACAGTCTGCTGATTTTTCAAAAACTGAACAAGCCATTCTCAGCAGCCATATCAAAAACAGATTATTAACCCTTCATAAATCTCCTTAAATTCTTTTTCAAGCCTTAAGTGCCCTCATGGCAATATTCTAAAGTACAGCCCACACTCAAGAGGACAGGAATTAGAATTCACTTCTTGAAGAGAGGCATATCAATAAAACAGACATATTTTAAAAGCACAAAGGTATGTCTCTCTATTTATTTAGATCTTTAATTTCTCTCTGCAATGTTAAGTTTCAGTGTATAGAGTTACATTTATGTCTCAGTATTTTAGTTTTTTTAAGGCTACTGTAAATACTTTCTGTTTTACCTTTTCCCCTTATATTTTTATTGCTAGTATATAAAAATAAAATGATTTTTGTACTTTGAGCTGATATGTGAATTTGTTAAATTCACTTAATGATTATGGTTGCTTCTCTGTAGATTCCTTAGGTTTCTCTAAGTATACAATTATGTTATCTACATATAAACAAATGTTCTATATCATTCATAGTAGAATCAGGAAACAGAAACCATAACAATTCTTTTACCCGAGAGTATGTGTGTGTGTGCGTGTGTATTCACACATACATATGTATACATATATGTATATGTATAAATGTATTGAAGATCTAAAAAGGCAAAAAAGAGCACACTAATATACGATACAGATAATAATAGCAGAAACAGCTACCACGCTCAAGGCTTTGGGGAATGAACAGAAGAGGTTAGAATTAGAAAAAGTAAAAGCTAGAGGATGGGCTCCAGGAGGTTAAAATTCAGACCTCTGAGAATGGAATGCTCCTCAATTGGTGTTAATGTCTCTGAGTGTAAGAAGGGTTTCCAGGGACTATAATCCCAACCTCTCAGTAAAGGGTCCCAGCTGGCTGTTTCTGGTGTGTCTGAGGGGTCACAATGAGGCGAGTTCTTTCAAATGTTGGAAAAACTGCAAATTGGATTTAGCTGCTGTGACTGGAATGAACTGCCGCAGTTAGTGTCAAGAAATGAGCCTGGGGAGCTACTGACAGTACTAAAAAGCAAATAGGAAGTTCATATAACGCAAATAGGACTAAGCAAGCCTCTTTTCCTCCTCTAATGTTATCTTTTAGATTTAGATCTCTAGATTCATTCAGAGCATTTACTTCCCTAGATTCATAGCACCTTCTCTTGGCTCTACTGGAAACATTTAACAGGTTTCCAGGTAGCAAAAAAGAAATGTGGGGCCTCAGTCACTAGAATAACACACAAGAATGGGTTTAAAGCCAAGCAAATAATACTACCTTAACATATGGCACATGAATAGAGAAACCAGAAAAAAATTGAGGGACTTTAAACTCAACAGCAATTACTCCCCTAAGTACATTTGTCAAAGTGGAAACCTTGTCTAAGGCAGAGCAGAGCTTTCAACAGCATCAAAAGCTAAGTATTAGAGTTTAGGACCTCAGGCTCTCAGTTGATCATTCAAAATGTCCAGGAGCACACCAAATGTGAACTGACTATTACCATGTCTGCAATTTAGCTTTGATTTACACAATCCTTAAATTATAGAGAGGCTCAATCACCAGTAGATATACCAGACAGAGAGAAGGGTGACTCTATTATATGAAATATCTGCAATTTTGCATATACACTGCTGATATTCAAATAAAATTCAGCTACTTGTCAACAAAACAATTTCATAACTGAAAAACCAGAAAAACAAAACAATAATAACCAAACCAAAGGAGATCCAAATATTGGAGTTATCTAAGAAGGACTTCAAATAACTATGATTAATATGTTCAAGAAAATAGAAGAAAGCATGGATAAAATATATGGAAAGATAAAAGTAACCAAGAAATGGAAATATGATCTCAAAAGAATCAAATGAACATTCTAGAACAGAAAAATATAATGTCTAAATTAAAACTTATCTAAATCATTAGATAAATTTAGCTACAGATTAACAGATAAGAAAGGATTAGTGAACTGGCAGAAAGCTTAATAAAAATGTCCAATAGAAAAAATAATGAAAAATACAGGAAAGAATAGTAAAGATGTGGGCTAAGATGAAAAAGTCAAATATACATAATTGGAGTTCCAAAACAAACAAACAAACAAACAAACAAAAATGGAGAAGCCAGAGAAGAAATAATATTTGAATAGATAAAGGACAATAATTTTCTAAAACTTCTGTAATATCTCAAGTCAATCTTAAACTGAATAAATCAAACAGGATTTATAATGGTATAGGATACCATTATATGTCATAATAAGATTGTTGAGAACCAAAGATGAAGTCTCAAGTGCAACCAGAAACAAAGCCCCATATTTATCTTCAAAGAAGCAACACTAAACTGAGAACTGACTTATAAAAAAAAATAGGAAGATAGAAGGCAGTGAAATGACACCCTTAAAACAGTGAAAGCAAATAACCTCAAATCTAAAATTCTATATCCAGGACAAATATTCTTCTATAATAAAAGTAAAATGAAAATATTTTTAGACAAACAAAAATAGAATTTGTCATTAGTAAACATGCATGAGAAGAAAGGGAAATTTTTAGACAGAAGAAAAATCTGAAAGAAATCATTTAGAGTATATTCTCTGAATATAAGAGATCAGACTACAAATAAATAACAAAAAGATAACTAGGAAATCTCCAAAATCTCAAATATTAAATAATGTATATCTAAAAAACACATGATCTAAGAAGAAACCATGATGCAAATTTAAAATGGCTTAGATCAAAGATGATTAATTTTGAAGTTAGGGAAGGGGCATCAAATGAGTTTCTTAAGGCAAATACATAGTCTAAGTGTATGTATTAGAGAGTTTTAAAATATGGAAATCAATGATTTATGCTTTATATCATAAAGTTAGAAGAAAAGAAAAATGAAATATCAAAGAACAATAGTAAGAAATCAATGAAATCAGAAGCAAAGTTCAGAAAGAGAATCAATAAAAACAGCAGTTGATTCTTTAAAGAGATTAATAAAATTGATAACCCCCTAGCAAGATTAATAAAAAAAAGAGAGAGAGAGAGAGAGAGGAAACATAAATTAGCAAGAACAGGAATAAGAAGGTAATATCAGTATAAACTTTGCAAACATTAGAAAAAAAATAATGAATGTCTTTATACCAATGTATTTTGAACTCTTAGAAAAATGGAATTTTTCCTGAAAAACACAACTTACTAAAGTGGTAAGAATAAAGAGACAAATCTGTAAAGTTATGTGAATAAATAGAAAATATGAACAGACCTATATAGTAAATAGAATGATGCCCCCCTCCTAAAAGATATACCCACCAGGAAACTGTGAGTACGACCTTATTTTCCAAATAAATTCTTTATGGATTAAGTTTAAGTTTAAGATCTGGAGATGAGGTCATCCTGGATTATCTGAGCCATAAATTTAATGACAAAAACAAGGAAGCATTGCCCACTAGAGTCTTTAGAGAAAATGTGGCCATGATGACACACTGATTTTGCACTTTCTGGCCTCCAGAATTGTGAGAGAACAAATTTCTGTTATTTCAAACCATAAAGTTTATGCTAATTTGTCATATATCCACAGGAATAATACACTCTATATCTTTTAAATTACTTGAATCTATTAACAAAAATCTACAACGAAAACTCCAGGATCAAATTGCTTCACTAATGAATTCTTTGAGATATTTCAGAAAAAAAAATAACACCAGTCTGATCAAAATTCTTGCAGATACTAGAAAGAGAAAATGAGTATTCCCCAATTCATTTTATAGGTCCAGCATAAATTTGATGCCAAAACTTCAGAGGGACAGTAAGTATAGGAAAGATAGAAACCAGTCTTTCTCATTGAACATAGATGCAAAAATAAAATTTAAAAATTAGCAAATCAAGCTAGTATCTGTTCTAAAAATATAAGGTGATTTAAGATGTGCATACTTAATTTATATAGAGTTTTTAAAAAGGTAATACTAATCTGTAAATTTAAGAATCAGGATAGTCTTTATCATTGGATTGACTGAAACAGGGTATGTGAGTCTTCTGGTATTTTGATAATGTCCTGTTTCTTGACATGATAACAAAGATATGTTTATTTTGCAACAAGTCATCCAGATGGTCCTTTATGATTTGTGTACTTTTTATATGTTATAAAACTCTTACATTAAAACCTTTCCTCAGTAATTGTCAGAGTCTAGTTATTAAAGAATTTGAGAAATCATGTAGCATTTTAATAGAATAATATGGATAAAATGAAATGTAGGACTGTGGAGTAGACTGGCTATTTATGACTATACTGTAGAGCATGAAATATAAAAAGATAAGTTTAGTTATTTAAATATACAACTTAAAGTAGTCAGAAAAACTAGACAGCTTCTATAATTTCTGTGAAAAAATTCTTATTTCTTGTAGCTTCATAGCTGAGATTGCTAATGACTAGGGCCTTGTACACTAAGGTGATCGAATACAACACCGATGAATTTACAACCTTGCTATGCCTCTTATGTTAAAGTAGATATAGTTCCAGATATGGTGGAACTCTGAAAATTGTTGGGTAGATATTAGTGAATCTGTGTAGCTTGAATCACCAAATCTCACCATCATTCCTTCTCACTAGGAGAGCTTTTCCTTTCCTGACTGAGATCATTAGCCTCTTCTTGTTGAAAGAATATTGACACCCACTGGAGTAATTTTCTTGCAGGGGAAAGCTAATTGTCCTCAAGACCTCACACCACTTTTCACTGCTTTCAGACATACTCTCTAACGGATTGCTTGCTTGGTTGATTGAAACCTAGATTTGATGATGGCCTGTGTTAAATAAATAAAGGTGATATGCTACAACTTCTTGATAAACTATAAAGGAAGAAAACCAAAGGCATATGGAGGCATGATGCTGAAAAGTTATTAAGTACAATTTAGACATCCACCCCTTAACTCCATTTTCTAGTTGGTCCAGCAGACATTTCTTTCACCAAAGCTTTAAAAAATACACTAGTAAAAGGAGAACTGAGATCTTTAATGGCTCTGTAGTGACACCCTCTCTGCAGGCCATGGATGACAGTGACAGATACCAATATTTAAAAGTTTTCCTGAATTCGTTGAGGATAATTGGATCTTTTCTTCAACGATACCAGCAGCAATTAAAGACCAGAAACAAAGTGTGCATGATTACTCTAATGGTTAGTAGGGTTGCAGTAGCAATCAGAATAGTTTGATTCATATAGAGCTTTAGTGGTGGTTAATTGGTTATGGTGTCTCTATGATTGACGTGGGTGGACAGCCTATGCAGGTCTTATGTAATATTAATAAGTAATGAAGACTTTAAGCCTGGCAAATTGAAAACTATTCGGCATCACCACAATGGAAACCATGATCCCGGTTCTCAAATCTGAGCCATTTCACAGACCCAGAAACCCTCGAATGAAGGGAAGGCAAAGTTGTCTTGAAGAAGGACTCAGCTGCATTCCTAGAAGTTGATATCATGAATACTCCTCCTCTCCTTTCCTAAAATGAGCTGTAGTTATTTACCAGGGTGACTTGTCTTTGGAATAATGGACATTTTCAGACTTTCACTAAACACTGGATACTAGCCCCAAACTGCTGTTAATTCTTAGGAGTCCAAACATAATGGTCCATCATTAAAGTGAAGTAACAAACAGATTTTTGACCTGGGTCTGCCAGAAGGTTGTGAACCCACACAAGTTTATTTCCTCAGTGTCCTGAATGCATAACTGGAGTAGACCTACCCAGCTACCAGGATAATGCTCATTTCAGTTTCCAGACCTGCAGAGGAATGGCTATTCTGGGAAGAAGGGCCAAGTAGAAGCCACAAAAACTGTTTCTCCTTATCAAAAGAATAAAATCAACACCACATTCCTGGAAAATTTTAAGAAATTAGGGCATCATCAAAGATACAGAGTTCAAAGACATGAAGTAGATCTGGCTCTGTCCTCCTCTTACTTGGAGTTTTGGTCCTTTTAAATCAATGCTGACTGAATTCTTGGTTGTTATTTCTTGTTTTCAGGCTCGGAATCCGACAGACATATGGCTTATCTGCTCTGTACATGGGTATTGTTTTATTTCTGATCCACAGTGATGCTGGTCTTCTTTTTGAGCTCACCTATGCATTCTTACTGTCTTTTTCAAAATTTATCTATCATTGCTATGTGTTTGGTGCATAAACAGCTACCTCAACACTTGAATTTACTGTGCTGTCTTAACCTGACATCACCAATCATTAGGTTTGTAACAAAATAATTTGTCTTGTCAAAAATATATTAATTTGCCAATTGTGGTAAATAATACCAGTGGTTAATTTTCATAATAGTTCTTACAGCGGTCACTGTCTTTTCATTCTATAGTACTTTTGTATTTGCCATGATATAGCCAAAATACAGAATTATTTTCACTTTTAAAATGGTGCTGGAAAGTATATATTTTGAAATGTAAACTATAAATAGCTTTTACATGAGTGAAATAGCCTAAGTGAATGGATTCCTGATAGTTGCAGGAGCTTTTTACTGCAAATGGATTCTAGCAATGTGGAAATTCTTATAACAAAGTAGAAACAGGTTTTTTTCCCTGTTGGGGATTTTTAAGTTTTGTTCTGCTGCTTATTTTGAATGCTCCTGGACATAATTTGGTGAATTACATTGTTTAAGACAAAGTTTCCAAAGTTAATGCACCTAAAGTATCCCAAATTTGGACTAAGAATCAAATATTTTTACTCTATTGTGCCAACCAACATTCTAGAATAACGTGTAATTTGGGACTGCAACTGAGGCTTTGTTTAGTTCTGAGCACTTAGTTCTAGGGTTTTCTGAAAAGAAGCCTCTTAAGCCAGAAACTATTGTTCTTGTTTTCTCACATTGTCTTTCACTGGATTTGATACTCAAAAATAGTGCAGAAAAAGCTATTCAATGAGTCAATAAATCAAGATATAAGTATATATTAAAAATATGTAGATGTAAATCAGACAAAAAGTAGAATTGGTTTTAATCTATCCAGACCAATAATTGGTTCAGAAATAATGAAAATGAATTACTCACAATACGTATTTATAGGATTGCACACTATGTTTTAGTACATGCTTATTATTAAAAATATAGAAAAGTTAAGCAAGTCTTTTTTGAGGCTTAAAATAACCAATCATGAGTAAATTATTTATGTTATAGATACTATTATTAACAGAATAATAAATGAACAATTTTGTACATGTAATTAAATTGTTTCCTTTTTGTTTGTTTGTTTTTTTAAATTTTCTCTTTCCAAAAAATAATTTCTATTGATGTGAAATGTTTGGATCAATTCTAAATGATTTATTAGAAAAATAGTTCCAAAATATATACTGGCATTTGGGAAAAATCTTTACTTTCTTTATTCTGTGATTTAAGTCTGGACTTAACATAGCAATTATTTGTTTAATCTAAGGTATACAGACAACCAAGGGGACATTTTAGGGCATCCACAACCCAAATTACCAAGTTTTGGCCTAGTATCCTTTCAGAATACCTGCATTAACCACGTAACTGCCAGTCTCCTCTTTAGGTATTACTGTGTTAAACAGGGCCCACACATTTAAAAGCTGACAGGGTGAGGGGTAAAAGTCACTACTAACTCTTTTGTTCATTTACATACATTGTTGTGGAAATATCTACTTCCGCCCATCACAATCAGTATTTTCTGTGAAAATGATACCTTTATATCATGGACTTGTTTGGGGGGAGCTAATTAATTTATGCAGTGTGGCAGAAACAATGCTACATGTACACCAAACCATTTTTTTTACCTCCTAGACATAGAGGGTGGCCCATTTCCTAACAGCGTGACTAACTCTGGCCAGTCAAGAGGGAGTGGGTGTGGTGTGTGCCCTTCCAGGCTCAGCTTTCAAATCTCTTGCACAATCTTTTAGGCTCTCTAATCCACCATGATCTTGATGTGCATGACCCATATGCCTTAGCCACACACAAGTCGAAGCCACTCGAGTTCCTGACTTATGACTTGGAAACTCCCACCCCTCCAGTGCCAGAAAATTGCTCACTATATTATCAGTGAGGTAGGAATTTTTTGTTTAAGCCACAGAGATTTGGAGGAACAATGTTTTTCAATAGCAGTTACCTGTGTAATATATAGATCACAGTGATACAACCTGTTCTACCTTTTGGGAAGAAAGGGGTGTACTTTAGAGATGCAATCTGTATGCATAAGATTTACAAAACATAGTATTCCTCCTTTATTTACAGAAGTCTATTTCAGGACCCCCAGTGGATGCCTGAAACCATATAACAGCAGTCCCAAACCTTTTTGGCACCAAGGACATGCTCTTATGAGAATCTAATGCTATCATCTGAGGTGGAGTTGAGGTGGTGATATTAGTGCTGGGGAGCAGCTGCAAATACAGATGAAGCTTCCCTCACTCACAGCCACTAACCTCCTGCTGTGTGGCCTGGTTCCTAAAGCCCTGTATGGATAATGGCCCACAGCACGGGGTTAGGGACCCATGACATATAGGACCAAATCCTGTTTTTTCATATACTTGCATACCTATGGCAAAGTTTAATTGATAAGGAGGCACAGTAAGAGATTAACAATAATAAATAATAAATAATAATAGATTATAACAATTAACATACTATAATAAAAGTTATGTAAATGTGATCTCTCTCTCTCTCAAAATATCTTTTTGTACTATACTCATCCCTACTTGAGATGATGTGAGATGATGCTGAAGTAAAGAGATGAAGTTAAGTGAATGACACAGGCACTGTTGACATAGCTTAGGCTGCTTTAAGAGTTACTTAAAGACAAGCACTGCGATATGCTGACAGTTGATCTAGTAACCAAGATGGCTACTACGTGAGTGAAGATGGACAGGGAACGTGTGCAGCCTGAACACGCTGGATGATTGATGTCCTGGGCGGGGTGGAGTGGGCCATGCAAAATTTCCTCACGCTACTCAAAACGGCGTGCAATTTAAAAATGGTAAGTTGTTTATTTCTGGAATTTTCCATTTACTATTTTCAGACTATGGTTGATATCAGGTAACTGAAACCCTGGAAAGTGAAACCACGGAAATGAGGGACTACTAAATGCATTTTTCTTTGAGGCAAGTTTGAACTCTCAACATTGGACTTTAAGTAAGTTTTAACCGTAACTGTTAAATGTGAAGTTTTCTTAAGAATGTGTTTTATGCACTAAAAAAAAAAACTTTTGTGAGGCTTTCTTTAGCTTTAAAATTATTATCTGAGTAATTGAAGTTACAAATCCAAAACCTAGTTTTTCCTTAAGTTTTTAAGTTTAGCTTGCAATCTTATTATTTTTTTTATAAGTCCAGTAAATGTTTAGCATTCACTTTTAAAAGACTTTGAATAATTTACAAACTTGTTTTAAAAATTCCTTTAAATATATTAAATAGCATATGTACATTTAATATATTTGATTTCTTTTTTTTTTGTGTGTGGGGTAGTTCAATTATCTGACTTAAGAAACAAAACTTTTCCAAGTACTGACATAATTCATATATCTAATGATTTAAGCTTATAAATATGATGAGAATTTCTCTTACCTTAAACACTATATATAAACTTAGTAAGATTTCAACTTAAAATCACAGGTCTAAAGCAGTTGCTCAACTATTCATTCTAAATTGAAAATTTTTAAAGCTGACTTGTTTACTCTAATAGGTAAAATTCTTTTAAATATTGCATGTATATAAATTATTAAACATGCACATATTCTTAAATAGGGAAAATGTTAATACTGTATGCATGTTTATATTGGATTATAAACCATCCTGAACTTAAAAGATTCTAATTGATTAAGAAAACAGTTCTAACAAGCAAATTTCGAAGGATCCCTCCTTATCAAATTGGAGTTATATGATGACCAGAAATGCTACTTGATGATGACACTGATGGATTAATAGCAGGAATTGCTTCTTGAAATTGGCCTTGTAACCTTCATTGTAGTCTTCATCCCCAGTGATCTCAGAGAAGGCTGTTTATTTGATTCTTAAATATAAACAGACTTTTAAGCTCTTATTGTTTCATTTTCTCCCTGTCTACAGAACTACTCATATGAGATCCAATTGAATTGTGGAAATCTCTCATGGCTTAGATTACTTACAACTGCCAAGGCTTTTCTATGATAGTAGCATAAGCCAGTGTTGCCCCATGTGCAGACCCTCTCTGATGGAATAGTTAAATGTTAATTAAGAGTATTCACTACATTCTCCGACTGAGAACTTTGCCTCACTAAGATACATACAATTAGAATCACACAAAGCATTGCATCTCCAGCTTGTTGACAGATTCCACACCACTGTCCACACTCCCACACACACACACACACACATGCGTGTCTTTAACTGGAACCTGAAGATTTGTTCAAAGCTGCTTTGTAATCATGTAGTCTAATTCAGTTGTTTTACAGAAGAAAAAAAACAAAGCTAACAGGAGAAAGCGTTAGGTATATATCACTAATTACAGGCAAAACAATACTTTCTCCATAAACTCCTGAGTTTAGGTCATTGTTTTTACCCAGCAAAGCTTTGAACAAACTAAGATGTGCAGAGAGCCAAGAATCACAGGACAGAGAGAGGTAGGCTTATAATCTCTCTACCTCAGAAAGAGGATCCTATCCCACCACTGCCAGGTCAGGCAGCAACCAAGCTTAAAGGCTGGAGGAGTAACCTTCCCCCATCCACAATATTTCAGCTAAACTCTACCGGTGGTGAAATATTCTCTGAAATGAGACTCTCAGAGCTGTTCAATAACATTAGTAACTTCAACTACAAAAATTTCAGATGTTTAAGTTTATCACTGCTGAATGGATACTGTTGCACTGAATGCACAAAGTTCGATTCCAAAGCAGACATTTCTAGGATGTTAGGTAAGGGTTAAAAGAAAGAAAGACAAAGAAAGAAAGCTGTTTCACTTTCCCAGATGACTGACACCACCAGAGATTACTTCGGAGAAAAAAAATGTTCTTAAACTGTAATGACTTCAGTTCTCAAACCCAAAGTTGAGAGAGATCCCACAGTTATTAAAGTTAATAAATCAGAGGGAAGGAGAGAGAGATCCTACATGCAAATCTGGGCAGCTTTTGCATTTTTTCTGCACACAGAAGAAAGGATTTCTCTCCCCATTCCCTCCCCCTTCCTTTACCTCATTCACCATGGGTATCTTAAAAACAGCAAAGAGACTCGTGGGACACACAGTTCTATAAGATGTAATTATGGTACCTTATTTTTAAGAGTTTAAAAGTGCATCTTTATGGCCTTATGCAGCCACAGTAACTTTTATATGTTTGATTGACATAAAACATGCATTGGCATAAAACATTTCCTCGAACTGTAGAAATGTGGAGATTTTAGTCTCTCTGCACTCCTCCACACAATGCCCCCACCATTCTTCCTGTCCCTCCTCATTTGTTTAGTAATATTGATCAGCTGTAGTTAGCAGAATGCAGTTGGTGACCCCCAAACAGCTCTTCTGGTTGTTGTAAAAGCTAAAATGAACTGAAATAAAGTGCATGTGATTCATGAGCTACGCATGCATGTGGGAATCAGAAGGCCCAGCATTTACAGATCATTTTAAAGGTGATCTTTCATACATGGAAGTTTACATCGTCCTGGTTTGACTTTTGATTATTTTTTCAAGTTAAGTGAAAAAGGTTACCTTGCCCTCTCAGATAGAAGAGGTGTTTTTGTATAGCCGATATAAATACTTCTGAAGTTTTATAAGGTGACTAATACCCTACAGGGATAAACCAGGCTGTCAACTTTCCTGAGACTTTTGGCTAGAACCCCAAATGTTGGCTAAAGGCATCAGGGCAAGATCCTCATCTTAGAAAAAGGCTTTCTATCCAGAGACCATAAATACGTGTGTATGTAATAGAACAGATGTTCATCTATTCACAATAATGTGAAGTCTAGACCCTAAGAGAAATTAAAAATAAGCTTATATTAGCTATATTTTAATTTTTACTAGAGTATAACTTCATTAATGTTGTCAAACAAATAAATACACACTGACTATCATCCCTTGAATATTGCTTCAGATTTCCTAAAACAAGTTTGGCTACTTTATAGAGCAGCCTTCCACTCGTCAGAGCAAAAAGAGTTCTGAGTTAGAAAAGAGGAAGTTCTCTGACATGTTTTAAACTAGTAATTCAAATTTCAGTACTTCTCTGTTGGTAATAAGGCTTTTATTTCTGATGATTAAAAAAAAAAAATCTTACCTCAAGCACTCCCTTCAGATATTACTGAAATGTCTTGTGTAAGTGTTTACTGAAAGTGGCCCTAGTAGTCCCCTCTTTGCTCAGGTTTTCCTGACCAGATGTCTATTTTCAGTCACTGTGTGTAGCCACTAATAATCCTTCCCTGGGTGACTGAGGAAGCACGGTGGCCTGGCGAATTTATTTTACCTCCCCATTTTCCCACAAGTAGGCCAGGAATTGTTGCCAATTAGTCAACAAGGATTTGCTAAGTGCCCGCAGAATAAAAGCGGTGTACTACATTGAAACTTTTGGTCAATTCATCCTGAGAAAACATGTAGAGGTTTAACACAGAAAACCCCAACTTCCCAGCCTCTAGATTCCCAGGACCTTTAGGCTTCTAGAACAATTGCAGGCCCAGAAATAGACCGAAAAACGAACAACTACCTCTTGCGAAGCAGTCCTAAATTTTCAGTAACTAAGGAGTGGCAGCAGGGAGGAGTACAAATCCAGACAGACAGATTGATCAGTTAATTACTCATTAAAAAAAAGCATATGATTGGCTCGTGAACATTATAAAAGACCATTCTGCACCTCCCACCACCAGAAGAAGCAAAAAAAATAGAAAATACAGAGCAAAGGAAGCAGAGGAGGAAGAAAAGAATCTTATTAAATTCCCATTCAAGCAATATTTTGAGATTATTAATAATTGAATTTTTTATCTCTTTCACTCATTCATGAAGTTAGTAATCGCTGTGTGTCATTTTTTTTTTTTTTTTTAGAGAAGAGCAGAAAGCAGAAGTAACCAGCAGAACTCTAGATTTGTTTTTTAAAAACTAAACGCATTTTTCCTACTATACTTTCATCTATGGTTTCACAAAGATATGAGAATGAAAATGTTGCCCCAGAGAAAACAGCGATTGAACATTATACACACACTCACACACACACACACACACACACACACACACACACACACACACACCCCAGATTGGGCAGGAGGGTGAAGTCTGTGGTTCCCAAGCGAGAGGCACCAAGGCAAAAAGCCCATGAGGAGGAGAAATAGCTCTGGGTACATCTAGGAGAACTGGGTTCCTCAAAGATAACCACATCCTCAGCTTGCCACAAAAGCGGAGTGCTGTGTTCTCCGGGTGCCACTGTTGGCTTAGACACAGAGGATGTCAGTGATACTCATGAATTCCTGGAGGCTCCTGGTCCCTATCGCTTTCCACATTTTCCAGGCAACATGCAAGCCTTCCCAAGTCTGATGTGAGCGGGTCCAACGATGGGGTTGAATTTCATTACAAGCCAGGAAGTGAGGCTTGGAGTCGAAAATAAAGTTGGGTTTCTTGCACACCTGAGTTTAGAGAATGGCATTCATGCCTTCTGCATTCACAATATCCATATCAGATAAGTAATATTATTTCGATATTATAGCTTGGGAAACCAAAGTGAGAAATTAAGTAACTTGCAGAAGGTTATGCCGTTAGTGAGTGATGGAACTGGTGTTTGAAGACATGGGAGAGGATGGCATAGACTAGCAGCCTTCTGATTAAAAAAAAAAAAAAAAAGTGGAACAAACAGTTTTTAAGAAGACAGAAAGAGACAAATCCAGTGTCCCAAACTCTGAAGATAGAAGGAAAAGTCCCATTTAGTGATAAGAAACCCCTATGAGCATGTGTTAGCCCTACTAAAAATAAGAAACATGTAGCAGTACTGTTATGACACAATGACAGCATCTAAGAAATAAAGTTAGAATCTGGCTCCTTCAGCAAACAAAGGTGAACCGAAAGAATGCTGGGTGCAATCTGTTAGGGAGCTGCCTGCAGTCTAATAGAGTTACTTAATAAACACATTATATTTTTAGTGGTGCTGAGACTCAAAGCACATTGATAGCAACAATGAAGAAAATTAATTTTATTTTCTAGAGAGTGAAAAGTAAAACCTAAAAAGAGGTTGCTTCAGCCTTGATTTATTAATTTTGTAGCAAAACATTTCTTTAATACGTTGACCATAAGGTCATGCAAATGCAGACTTCATTCAATTAATAAGAAAATGGGGAATGTACCACTCCTCCTCCTCATGAAAAGAAAATAAAAGAAAAGGAAAAAAAGGAGAAAAAAGGAAGGAAGTTGAGGGAGAGAGAAAGGGAGGGAAAGAGGGAAAAAAAGAAAAAAACACTTTTCATCATCAAGTGCTTTATTAAGTTCCAGAATCTCTTCAGAGATTCATGACCTTTTAACTCTGTGTGCTGACATTCTATCACTGATAACCATAATAGTGATCAAAAAAATATTAAACTATATTTAGTGAACTCTGTTACAGTAGTGGTAATTCTCATACATTACCACACATGAGTAAATTGGTTAAAATAAACTTTTGGAAAGCAGACTGACAATATGTACCAAGAGTTTTTTTAAATGCTCACATTTTCTGACTCAGAATTTTATTTCTTGGAATCTATTTTAGATTTGTAAAAAGAGCTATGTTCATGAAGATATTAACCACAGCACCATTTATAAATCAAATATTGGCATTTAAATGCTGTATGTTCAGCCATAGGGGAATTAAGTAATTCATTGTAATATTTTGTTAAGTAAAATTACAGATGCAAAGCCTGTATAAAACATGGAAAATTGTTCTTCTTATAAAGCTCAGTGAAAATCAGTATGAAATTTTTATTTGCACTTTGATTACACTTACGTTAAAAATACATATGCATGCGAGAAAAGACTAGTACTGCAAAATGCTGTGACTGTTTTGAGTGAGGATATTGCACGTGATTGGATTTTTTCCCTGTATTAATTTCTGTTATCAAAATTTAATTACAGCTTTTAAGGTATTCTATCTCCAAAAATATTTCAATTTTGACAGAAAATAAAACTTAAGTCAAACTGAAATTTTAATAAAAACTAAATTTAATACTAAAATTAATTCAGATGAATGTTTACTGTATTTTACAATGATTTTTATTTTTAAATGTTACATTTTCAGAATTTAAGGCATTAATCTTGAAATCTTGACTACTTTGGAAAATATCTAAAATGACAATGGTAAAACTCAAATTTTTACTGAAATGCAAAAAAAATCACATTTCTTTACTAACTATAATTGCTATGAACTTTAATTGCTATAAACACAGAAAAACATGTTGTATGTGTGTGCAAATCTGAGATAGGCACATTGATATATACTATTATTTCTTTTTTAGTATTTCAGTATTTGCCTCACAGAAAAATATCTAAAGGAATATGGATTCAAAGCAAAATTCAAACATATAAATATCATCTGAGATCTGGGTAGATACATAAAATAAATACCTAACAAGAATTCTCCAGCCAGATTGCTTTCAAATAATAAAATTATTAAATACATATGATACTGAGTTTTAAAGACCTTAAAATTGATCACTTGTAAAAGTAGATACAGCGCTGGTCCTGCATTCTTGTTTCCATTAGGATTTAAATGACTGATAATGCTTAATGTATTCACTTCCTGGAAAATTTTTACATTTTGGAGTAAAGGAACTCTTACACCATAGAAATGAATTTTTAATAGTACAATCTCAGCAATTCAGCCAGTTCAGTCAGTGAGGGAGATTTGGGGCTTGAATGGAAGTTTTTGGAGTGATAAAATTATGAGCTGAAAGTCACCATTGTTTAACCTCTGCATAAAGCTTTTGGCAGCTGTTTGGATGGACATAGAGCTATAGTTCACAGATTCTCTACACTAGCACAAATGTGTCAAATATTTGAGTTTTGAGCTTTCGGGAAACTTTTCCTATTCAATGTTACCAAGACGATAAACCCATCTACATAACATTTAGAAAGGACTATTTGTTTTGTAATAGACATGACCTCAAAATCATCCTTCTGCATGTCTACCTCAATTTGGTAATACTATTAAGAAAGAACCCAATTATTCATTTAAAAGATCTGCAAGAGAGAAGAACCTGATAGACACCATCAAGCAAATGAGAAAATTGGAATAGTTTTTTGATTTTTGTTTTTTATTAGAGAATTGGGACTCTCACCCTAGAGGGCTAATTAGGCAAAGAAAACTGATAACCTTAAATTCGTCAGCTGTTTGTTGGTTTTCCAGTCTTACACCTCAGAAAGGCCAGGGTTATGTCCTCAATAGGGTTTCTACTAAATAAAAGTTTTAAAAAAGAAAGAAAAAAACCAACAGGCAAGAAGATTGAGATTACTGACCAAAATAAGGTCTGGGTTTCATAATAATCACCTTCTCCAGGATGGTATCAGGTCTGCATTCCATTACCATTGATAATTAGGCACTAACTACATAAACAGTTTATGAGTTTGTCAAATGTTTTTATATAGGTTATGTGTGTGAGCATGCACGTGTATGTATTTGCACAGTTTCATGTCCTCCTTGATAAAGGCTGTGTTTGTCCCACTGTATTCAGTGCTATGGGAACTTCTGCAAATAAAGTCCAGATTTGGGATGGTGATCATGACAATGAAGATATAATCTTCTATGTTAGTGTTCCTCAAGAATCCAAGTGAACAGTCACAGTAGTGTAATACAGTTTAAATGGCTTGAATCTATTTCCATATGCAGGTAGACAGTAGAATAGGATATACACCTGGCAGAAAAATGACTGGGTTATAGGATGTGTTTATCTATTCTTTACTGGTATCAACAAGTCATTTTTCATAGTTAGTGTGGCAATGTACACAATACCCAGAGAGTTCCTATTTCTTTATCTCCTTGTCATTTGTTCTCAGACTTAAATTTTTGCCAATCTGATAAGTATGAAATATTGTTTTATTTCATTTTGCATTTTCCTGATTACTTCTGAAGTTGACATCTATTCTTATATTATTGACTTTTCATATTTCTTCTTTTGTAAATTGCCCATAAATATATATTTGCCCATTTTCCATTGGGTTGTTTGAGTATTTTTTAAAAATATTGATTTTAGGAAAAATCTTCATATATTCTTGACATTATTGTTCTGCTTTTATGTTATTGCAAATATATTTCCCCAATCTATTGCTTATCTTTTCATTTATTGTGTTTTTGTGATATACAATTTTTATTCTAATAGTCATTTTAATCAATCTATTCTTTTTCCATTTTTTGTGTGTCATTTAAGTGATTTCTTTCTATTCAATTGTAATAAGATGTTCTTATTTTTTTTCTAATGATGTTTAGATTTTACTTTTACATATAGGTCTTTTACCTATCTAAATTATTTTTTGTGTATGCTGTGGAATGAAGATCTAATTTACATTTTCCTATGTCAGTGGCCATTTGTCCAGTACAGTTTATCATACAGTCCTTATTTTGTAATGCCAGTTTGTCACAAATGAATTTTCATAAATGCCTGGATCTATTTCTCAGTTTTCTCTCAATCCCATTGGTCTTCTTGTGTACCAATACCATACTGTTTCAATTATTATCCTGTACTATAATTCTTGACTTCTTTTCCTTTTTTCCCTAAATTTTTATTTGTTAATCTGTGCCTTTTATTTTTTCATATAAATTGTAAAATAAACTTTCAAGTTCCACAAAAATCTCTTTTGGAATTTTGATAGGAATTACATTAATTTATAGATAAATTGTGGAAAGGTTAATGTATTTGTAATATAGATTCTTCTTGGTAAACTGCTCTATTTATTTATGTCTTTTTATATCCTACAATAATGTTTTATTATTTTCTCAATAAAAATCTTGCATATTCTTTGTTAGATATATTATGAGATACTTTATAGATTCTGATGCTTAGACTATGCAATTACTCTGATGTAATCAATATTGGTGACCAGTGCAAGCTGTGAGACAGCCTGATAGTAAACCACTCTCCATGTCTTTGCTGCAGAGCCCTCTGGGTGAGAGCACTCTGATTGCCCTTCAGGCCTCACTGTGCTACAACTTATCAAAGCTGCTAGGTCATTTTTGGTAGTTTCCTACTCCTCTTCAAGGTTTGTAATTTTGTAATCTGTGGCTGAATATACAAATATTTAAAGTCTTTGCAGCTGTGCTTCTACTGTCTATCTTTTCTGCTTGTTTGTGCCCATGATGCCTTGTCTAATTCTCTGCTTAGTTATTTTTGATTATGACATACTTATTTTCTTTGGAGACTTATTGTGGCAATCTTTGAAACCTAGAATAAAAGCTTAGTCTTCCAGGCAAGGTTTAGTTTTGCTTCTACATAGATTTAACAGTTACTGCTACTTGAGAGTGTGGGACCATTTTAAATTTACAGCTTGATGTTTTTTGGATCGCCAAAATGATGTGAATATGGGCTAAAATTCCATGTGAGGAGAAATTATTAATACATTTTAATGAATGTTATTTCCACAATTTGCTTTGTACATGAATAAAGCAACTTTCCCTGAGTGGCAAAGTGGAGAACTTTATTTCTTTTTCACCATTTCATTATGAAGGCAGCCTTGTAAAGTCCAAACTTTAAAAGCAAATCTCCTAAAAGGCCTGGGCTATGTTTTCTGAACCCCATCCCAAGAATTAATGAAAATAAAATTGTGAGTCATCCACATTTGAGAGATAGCCTCAAAACAAATTGCTTAATATTTCATTTATCTCTGAGGTTAGATTCGGGGCTAATAAGCTTTGATCATATTTTCAGTTTTTTGATGCTTTTAAGAAAACAAAATTTAAATATTTAATATGGTAGGTCTTGTACCTACCTAAATTATTGATTTTCCACCAATGGGAGGACCAATCTAAGTATCTAATCAGGTATGTTACAAGATACAAAAGTGTATATACTTAAATTTTTAACTTGCCTACCTCACTCAAAATCTAATATTATCCAATATCTTGATAACATTCACAAACATCCTAAGAGACTTAGGATGTTTGAATTCTTCTATTCCCCTTCTTATGTACCTTGTTCTTGCCTTTAGTTCTACCTATTTACTCCTGTATTAGTTTTCCATTGCTGCTGTAAAAAACTATCACAAACTTAGTGGCATCAAACAATACAAATTTATTATTTATAGTTCTATAAATCTGATATTCCACACCAGTCTCACAGACTAAAATAAAGGTGTTAGCAGGGCTGCATTCTATTTTGGAGGATTCTCTAGGAGAGGATGCATTTCCTTTTCCAGCTTCTAGAGGCCACCTTTATTCTTTGCCTCATTTCTCCCTTTCTATCTTCAAAACTAGCTATGGTAGTTCACATCCTTTTCACATTGCATCTCTCTGGGACTTTTCTATTATTGTTGCATCTCTTTCTTACTCAGAGCATCTAGGAAAGAATTTCAGCTTTTAATGACTCATATAATTAGATCAGGCCCATGTGAGAATATAATTATCTCTTCATCTTAAAGACCTTAACTTTAATCATATCTACAAAGTTCTATTTGCCCTATAAGGTAACATATCAATGAGTTTCCAGGATAGGACATTTTTAGGGGTAGAGGAGAGTGATACCCTAATTCCTAATGCCTATAATTTTAGTAAGTTTTAATTTTGTTTGTTTGTTTGTTTTTGCCTTATGGTTTCTGTGTCTCCTTTTACTTCTATATAGAAGCTTTATTTACCTCCTGAACTTCATTGATCTTCTCTGTTTAAAGGACCCACTTGTTTAGCTTTCACTCTTTTTTTTTTCTTCAAACCATATTTACTCAAGCTGTGGAATTCACTGAATATTTATGGCCAATGCTGCCTAATCACTAGCTTGTCAATGAATGTTTCTTCCCGCCACTTAAGAGTCCATTGTGTTCATCCCTAAAACTGATTATGTTTGTAATATTTTATCAGGTATGTAAGTAAATTAAATATCAATAAATTAATGAAACATGGATGTGAGAAGAAAACTGTTAGTCTCTGAAAACTAAGTTTAAATCTGCAAAAGATTCGATAAAAGCAAATGGCAAAAATAATCTTGCTGAATCAGATATGTGCAAATAACAAAGGTGTGGAAATGTACAAAACTCTAGGATGCTCTACTCTCAAATATTTATAATTGTTTTTAAATTTCACTCAGCTCTAAATAAATAGAGACTGGGAGTCTAGATGAAGAATTATTGGCAAAGTATCCACAAAAAAGAAAAATGAAACCCAAAAAATGTCAATCAGCTCTACCCGCAGTCCTCAACCCTTCATGAAAAGACTGGAAAGTAACTGTATATTTAAAGTTAAATAAGTCTACAGCCATGCTATCCTGAACAAGCCCTATCCTGTCTGATCCTCAGAAGCTAAGCAGGGTCAGACCTGGTTAGTACTTGGATGAGAAGATCAGGTGCTGTAGATGTAAAAAAATAAACAAGTAAAGGACTGTAAGCTGACAAGGTCCTTGCAATCTGTGAAGTCAACCAAGGCTTGCCTTGCCTAAAAATAAATAAATAAATGAAATTTATAGATAATAATCAATAGATTAACATAATATGTATATTTAAAAAAATAAAGTTAAAAGAGAGAGAGAGAATTCCTGATTTTATTTAACTTTTAAAATTAACCAAATAACCTCTACTTGCAATTATGTCAATAAGAAGAATGCTTTACTTTTAAAAAAATATTTTTTATATTACCTACCATTCTTGAGGATACTGCATGCTGGACCTAAAGAATGCTTCCAGCAGTCTAGGTCCAATGAAAAAGGGTTTTTAAGGATCTCAATAAACTACTTTCTCAACAAATAGAAAGATAATAAATAGATGGATGGATAGATAAATAGATAGATAGATGGATGATAATCTGTAAAGTGCAAAAGTGTTAGAATTTCCTACATTTCAAAAACAATGGGTCATGCTCAGCACAGTTATTTAATTTAAAAAAATATTACATTTATTTTTATTAAAATAGTCAAACTCTTTAAATCAAAAGACTTTATAGCATATGTATATTATTTTCCTAACTACTAGCATGACCTAACATTATTACAATGTATAGACCTGCATCAAGCACCCAGCATTTGACATACCTCTTTCACAATATTTTCTTCAAGACAATGTAGTCTGCAAAATATTTCCCTGGTATGTCTAGAAAGATTTGTGAAGATATCTCCATATAATTTTCATGACAGGAAGTTAATAATTAGGCACTTTTAGGTATTGATCAGAGCACTATAGATTGTTTAGAATGAAAAATCTAGTGTCAGTCCTAGATCTATCTATATGCTATTGGGTTCATTGGTTTTGCTCTGTACTGTAGGATCAGGAGGTGAGAGGAGATGGAGTAGGAGAGGTGGATTGCTGGTTCTTGCAGGCCATGTTCCTAGTTTCCATGTAAGCTGGTTTCCAAAGGAGTCTGGCCCGTGGGAAGCACAACCAGAGATTGAAGGGCAAGAGGAAGGGAGAATTTAGAATATTTCTCCTCTTCTTCCTTGTATCTGGTTGGGACTCTGCAGTGGCTGTAACTCAGTTCCTGACCCTTGCCATGGGCAACAATAACACCCTTCTCTCCTTTATGTCTTCAGCCTATGAGTGGTAATGGCTTCTTGCTATTGCTAAAGTTTGATTACCTTGCAATCCCCTGTTTAAATTCTCAGATTCTCTCTCATCTGTGTAATCATCAATTCTTATATTAAATCCTCTCTGTTGTAAATACTCCAAATTCTTTGTTTTCCTGGTTAATCTGTGATTGATACAGGATTAAATTACAGTGTTAAAATTCTAAAATTTTAAAATATTTTGTATTGAATATATTTAAAATATTTTAAAATATTTCTCTTGAATATGATCTAAAATAATGCATGATATAGACTGGAAAATGATATTCAATGTAGCTTTTCATATTTTAACACTTAAAATATGCTATTTGAGATTTAATTTTTGAATAAATTAATAAACTCAAAACATCAGTTAGATATGATTGCAATTCAAATAAATTAATTAGGTTGCATAGCTATTCAGATAACTCTAAAATTTTTGAAGTAAAATAATATATTTTTACAAAGCTGACCATTAATTTGTGTTGTTATATATGTAGTAGATGCTAAATCTTTTATCCATTGATATAAGCCAATCTGAAAAATAAATTGCTATATGCATTCTTACTCTTCCTGTATGCCATATGTCACTTTATGAATGACACCATTTCATTTAGGGGGTAAGAATGAATAACTGAGGTCTGCAATAATCCAATGTCATTTTTTATTTTAAATTTTCTTTTAAAAAAATTTTTTAGCAGAGTTGCTAAGATGGCGAAATTGATAGTTTTGAATTCTTTTTTCTTTCTTTTCACCTACAAAGTCTGTGATTGAGATACTAATGAAAATGTAAAATCCCAAAGTCCTATTTCCAGAAGAGTGAAAAAAATAAAAAAGCAAAAGGGAATAACCCCTCGACTTTTGAATTATGAGGCGCTGACTGTAAACGTACACCCAGACCCGCTAAGCTGCTCTGGGTTCTTCCCTTTACAGAAGCTTCATGACCAGTTGCTGAGTGTTGAAGAATTTAATTTCTGTACTTAAGATTCAACTACTGTGTTTTCAAAAGTGCTGGGACAAAAATTAAAATATCCCCATATTCATATACCCAAGAGAAATAATACTGACAAATGAATATCCAATAATATCTTGGCCATTCAAAACTTTTCATCCTTTAAAAATGGAAATAGTTGATAAAAGGAACAACTATAGTGATATGTGGGTCACAAGGGGAAAAAAAAGATGGTTTATTCTTGGACATCTCTCTAAATAATAATATAGTGAAGACACCCGACCTTTGACTCACTGAAGCAGAGACTGTTCCCTAAGGGAAAGCACATTATAGAGCAATGAGACCAAAATGAGAAAGCTATTAGCTCTTTATTCTTCTGCCATCCAGAAATAGCTGGTTGAGTAGCCACATGAATTAGAATCTTGGGCAGATAAAGAGAGGACTAATAGAAGAGCAATGTTATTTTGCAGCCTGATCTCTAAACCACAAAGTGCTGAAAATATTGGTCGTGTAATCATATAATTACCCTAGTAGATGAGTATCTGAATTAATCAGAGCACAAGTAGAAAATTAGCCTATACCTGGAGAGTGGCCAGGTGACCATTTCACTCTGAAACATGTTGATATGGCCATGGATGATATCTTCATTCTCACAGTGAGACTTAGCAATGCCAAGAGGAATGATGTCAGCAGATCTTAAAACTCCTATAGCTAGCCATCAGTCAACTTAACTAAAAATCATTGATTTTTTTAAAAAATTATTTTATAATAAAGTCATCATGGAGAAGAGATGTGATATAAGGCCTATATTAAAGCCCAATATTATGTGCTGCCTTGACACCTGATGCAATCAGGAGGGCCTCCACTGGTCTAATTGCAAGTTGTCTTCTGCACTCTGTTCCTGTGGTTGAGATCTCCTAGCCAAATAAACCTCTTCATCAAGGGGACCGGGCATACAGTGCCTGCTTATTCCTGAGAAGTGGCTTCAGTTCTCTGCCAGTCTGAGGAATTATTCAAACAAGAAAATAACATCTTCCCATGGAAACCAGAGGGCACCCCACCTTCTTAATGCTCCTATTGCCCTTAGTTTATCACTGTTCTCAAGTGCAACCCTCATGTGGCCCTGCATGGTATGTGGTGTCTTTCACCTCTGGGCTGTGAGTAACAAACTGCTGTTGATCTCATCTGTCCACTGTCGGGTGTTGTGTGTTCTGTCATCCCCATAACCTTAGGATGAGAACCTCCTTCATCAACAGAGTGAATAGGAGGTGATTAAACCAAGAGAGTCAAAGTTAATAGTCTTTCCCAGCTGATGAAAACATCCCAGTGTTGAGATTATATTCTGGATATGAGATTGTTTTTATCTGATCTGATAAGAAACTTACTTGCATAATTCTGTGAAGATCTGTCTTCATTGTTTATTATACTACTAATAATAATACCATATTTATTTATAGGTCAGACACATGCATCATTCTAGTTAATCCTTACCACCATCTTACAGCTAAGGGAACTGAGATAGAGACAGGTTAAAGTAATTTGCATATGATCACAGTGTTAGTAAGTCGCTGAGTTAGGAGTAAACCTAACTAGTGTGTTGTTTGTTTGTTTACTTTCAGAGCCTTTGTCCTTAACCACAAGATTATACCATCATCATCACTTAATCTAATAGTTAAACTTGTTAGTGAAGTTCCTTAGAGCCTCCAAATCATGGTTGGAACTCACGAAGGATTGCATACAAACCGGTAGTGAATGGCAAACCACTTTAATTCAATTGAATCAATATTTACAATGTGACAACATACTGGGCACAAAATATGGTTGTTAAATTTAATTATTAATCTCTTATTAAATACACATATTCTAGAAGAATATCTTACCAAGTCAAATAAAACTCCCAAGCAAAATCAATAAATATATGTAGAATGAAAGAGCAAATGAAAAAGTGAAACAAATAGTGTTGTTTAATAATGCACAAACTATGTAAATGGCCAAAAGTGCTCTAAAATTTATATTGAAAATATTGACCAATGAAGATATGAAAACACAAAAGTTAAAGAAAAAAGAGAAAACAATTAGTGTCATATTTAGTCTCTAACATATTTCTAAGATGATTCTAATTTTAAAACATTTTCTCTAGAGATACTTTTAAATTTCCTATCCCAGGGCTTTATTTGGAATTTGAACTTTGTAACAAAGAGATTTTTTCACAGAGTCAGCAATTTAGAAAACAAAGTAAATGTTATTGCTTAGATGGCCTGGCTTATTTCACATGGAAAGGAAAAATGAAAACTTCTATTTCTTCACTTTTATAGATGGAAGATGCACCATGTAAAAGTTTGTCAGCTTTACTTTGGTCTCACATATACCACGTGGCCATGGTCACTTTATCAACAGTTTCTGAACTGGAACTTACCTACCTCTCTTTATTTGTTTCCTTGGGAGGAAATTATCCTGATATTTGTTGTACATTCACTAATAACTCAAATAATATATGTTTGGCCACTTTCTGTATGTTGGCTGGTTTTGTAGCCTGCTTAACTATGTGGCTTCCACATCACTAAGACTGTGTCGTTCAGATTGGAGGGTCTCTTCTCTTTGTGTGTGAACAGGTAGTGCACATGAGGCAACACTAGATGTACAGAAATGATTTTCAAGATATATACCGACCAGTACAACACAGACATACTCACTGAAAGAAAAAGACAATGGAGAAGAGGCCTGATATATTAACTCTTTATTTGCTGGATTACAGAAAGTTCCAATGGGTTCCAAGTTAAAAAATAGAGTTACACATTGGAAGCTTGTTTCAGTGGCTATTTTCCATCTGGTTCAGAATTATTTCAGTGTTTTAACAAGAAATGTAGTTATACTTGTGTATTCTTCATGCATATCATAATATTTAATATATATTAAATATATATATATATATATTCACAATAAAGTTGAAGTGGCTTCTTAATTATCCAGAATTTTTTTTTTACATTTATAAAGGAAGCGTTTCCTATGACTACAGGATCTTATCTTAATTAATTGTACATCAGTACTCTTTAGTGAACCGCACAGACGAATGAGTACTGATGAGGGAGTTTATGCAAGATGGTTTTGAAAGTTAATAGAAAGAAATTTTAAAATGTTTTGATGTGGCTTCTTTTGGAAAAGAACTTTTGGGGGTATGAAAAGTGAATTAGAAAAAATAATCGATGTCCTTTTCATCTTCATCATAATTGATTCTACCTGTGCATCATTTTGGGTCCAGTTTCCTATACATATTTGTAATGTGGGTTTCATTTCCATAAAATGGGAACATAATAAATATAGGGTTTACTAACGATTGTTTTATGTGGCTGCCAATCTGCCAAGTAGCATTCTTAATTATTGCCAGGAAACAAGGCAGTTTCCAAACACATGTTTTAGATTTAAGACTAATATGTCATGTCAGCCCTCTCTACTGGACTGATGGGAGCCCAGTGGGGCTTCAGAGTGTCTGCTTTAGTGGGTGACTTTTTGGGGTTAGATAAAAGCATTAATAGAAGGAGATAGAGCAAAGCATCAAAAGTTTCTGAAAGCAAATCCTACAAAGAAATACATCAAAGAGTTATGTTTTCATTATAAACTGATATTTTTACTAGACGAGGATAGAGATCGATCTTCCTCTAGAAGCCATGGAATAAAGGAAACCAGACCCTAACCTACACTAATGAACCTAATTGCAAGGCTCTTGTCTTCTTTGAACGACATAAGCAGGATTTTTGCTTCAAAATTGAAAAAAAAAAAAGTATATGTGGCTTTTTCATTAGCCTGTGCAAACCTGGTATGTTCCATCAAAGAATTTATTCCATGACTTGGAAAAAAAAAAGAAAACTTAAAATCAAAAAGATCTGGTCCAAATGAGTTATATTTCTGAATGTTCCCCTCAAAAATGTTTTGCAAGTCCATGGAAATACCTTTTGGTGGTTTTAGTTTGCTCATCCAGTACATACTTTGCTTATGACCCACAGTTCCCTGATCTTGGCCAAAGAGCTAAGATACCTGTAAGCATGAGACAATTTATTATTGACATGCAAGTGTATCTTGTTGTTCTAAATTTTTTTTTTTTTTTTAGAAAAATATATTTAATGTGGAATACCGCACTTTTGCCTCTAGACATTCAAGTGTTATTTCAACTGGGCTTAGAAGAGGTGGTACTTTTTCTCTAATTCTCACAGTGAGTTAAGCAAGTTTTCTATTAGATTTAGCAATGATTTACAATTCACCAGTTTTTTTTTTTAATCATGACTATTGTTATTAATTCGGATAGCTCTGAATGCAGATGTGTTATTTTAATATTTTGTTTAAATAGGAATTATTTGAGTACTATCTTACTAATGTCTTCATATGGCTGAGTAACTTCCATAATGACAAGGTCAAATGCAAAATGAATGTAAGGCATTTTTTGGGCACGAGTTCCTGTTCAACACTTCATGCTGTCTTCTTGAGAAATGGAGAAAGATCCGTATAGTGTTTACTTTTCCCATAAATGCATCAAATGCATTGTATCTGCAGCCGATGCTTTACAAATGGTGTGTGTGCACATCACTGGCATAAAGATGACTTTAGTTTTTAAAAAAAGAAAACATCAACAGCTAAAGATGTCTATGCATATTCTGAAGGGAAGAGAAAAACTACATAATTGTAGAACAGCTTTAAGGCTCGAAATCAAGTAAAAGCCTTGGAATTCAACCTTGTCTTTGTCTCCTGCACGCTATTGTCAATGTATTGAGCTCAAAACTAAGATTCATCAGTCTGATGAATTACATTTATATCGGATGATTAAATGTAATAAATGACTCAAGATCACTTAATAAACAGTATGTGAGATGATTGATGATAATACAAGTAAAACATTGTATTTCATTCCCCTGAAGACAAGAATTGAGTTGAGAAATGTCAGGGGAAATTTTACATTTTATTTGTAAACAATTGAGACATTATGAGAGGAAAAACAATTGCACAGAAAATATTTGTTGATGAAATCAAGGAATTTCAAAGAACCTCGCATAACGCTAACTGATTTGATTTTGTACTTTATTTGCTAGATTACAGGAAGGCCCTCTTCCTCTTCAACTTCTTCCCCCTCTTCATTCTTCTCCCAAGAATTCTAGGACAGTTAATTGGGTTTAAAAACAAGTCTCCTCAACTTAAAATATTTACAAATAACACCTAGCTTATCCACCAACCTACTTGAGAAATTTGGCAAAGCTCTGAGGGTAGGTATGAGTAATTTTCTCCTGTGTTCCTGCAAACACCAGCAGAGAAGGAAAACTAGCTCCTTCCCTAAGGTGTTGTTTCAGATCTTGCCTTCTGACAGCATTTCCTAAGTATGTTTTTGTTCATAGAGTCTTGATTTATTGGTGGATTTGTTTGTTGGTTTAACGATATAAGACTTTCCTTTAGAATGTGTTAATAACTCTCTCAAATAATGTACTATTTAGAATCGTTACAACTCCAAATGAAAAGAACATAGACTTGTGGGTTTGAATCAGAGTGTGAACCTGTTAAGACCCCAGGCAGGTTTCCTAACCTTTTGTTCACATCCTTTGTTCTTTAATGTGTAAGACAGGAATGGGTTTAGTAACATCGCAGTGAGGAGCCAACGCATAGTACAGGCAAAGGGCTAGCACAGTGCCTGGCACTTGGGCAGCTTTCATGTAATGGCACTGCTCCACGGGATTGGTGCCTGATGTCTTTGATATAAGAGTATTCTCAATTCTAATGAAAATTTTCAGGGAAGATACAGATTTTCTCAACCAGATATAGCTCCCTCAAGATTTGTGAACTCTTACCCAGTAAGGGCTGCAGATATGAGCTAAATTATCTGTAATAAAATGTCCAGAATCAAAAATTCCTTCCACCCTGGAATAATCTAGTGATAGAAGCATTTTAAGGGGAACTTGGCTGAATTTCAGGGTTTTTTTGGTTTGTTTGTTGTTTTTTTTTTTTTTATTTTTTGCATTGACTTTCAAACTTTTCTTGTTGTCCAGAGACCAAAAGTGGTTAAGGCCTAGACTGATCATCTGGATTGCATCATCTGACATTTGTTTGTATTTGTGCATTTTGGAGTATGCACACTTTTCATCATGGTTGGGTTTGAATTTCATTGAAATTTTAAAATTTAAATGATAATAGCAACACGAAATTCTTTCCTAGCATTCACATTAGATTTATTTTTAGCTATTCAAAAGTTATTTTTTTTGTTATTTATTGTTGTTCATTGCTACCCAGGTAATTCTATTATTCTACCCGAGATATCTATTTATCTCAGCCCACCAAACTCTTACCCAGCCTCAAGTCCCTTTCTTCCCAGAAGTCAATAAAACCCTCTTCTGCCAGGGGCAGTATAGCACCACCCCGCCCCCCTACATCAACCTTCGCAGAATTCAGATGTCATGCATTACCTACTGCCTTGGATGAGAGTTGATATACTGTGTTTTACAGTTTCCCAAGAAGATCATAAGTTGCTTAAATTCAGGGCCCCATTAACTGTGTATTCTCCATAATATGAAGCCTTGTACACAACTGGTTCTCAGTAAATGTTCATGTGCTTCTATGGTTAACAAAAAGTGAAATAGTTATTAGCAGTACAGTGTTTTTTTAACTGTATCATTTCTAACATGTTTGTAAAGATAATAAAGACAAAGAAAAAGAGATCTCTGACTAATGCAGAAATTATAGGCACGTGCTTCTACAGAAGAGGGAGAGCAGAGGTGAAAATGTAGCAGGCTCTTCCTCCTTTTTTGCCATGAATGGTATTTGAACTCATCAGTGATATGTCCTTAACATGTCACCATAAATCAGAGAATTCCTGGATGGAAATGTGCCATGAAATAAAGGCAGAAAGGGTATTTCTTTCTTTCTCTCTCTTTCTCTCTCTCTACTTAAAAAAAAAAAAATCCTAAGTTTTAAACTAGTCACTGTTTCATATTCATTTTCAAATGTTTTTGCATAGCCAAAGAGTTGTATAGAATTGGGATCCATGGGTGAATGACTCAAAAAATTGTTTAAATTACAAAAACAAAAGTAGAAGATGCTGACTGAGAGGAGATTTTGAAGATTAAAAAACAAAAAACAAAAAACCCCACAAGCAACTGTAAAGCTCAGAGTTGTCACCTTGAAAGCTGATTTCTGAGCTCAACACCAACAAAATGACATTGAAGAATGATGACAAGAAGCAGTGAAGTGTACCCTGTGCTGTCACCACTTGAGATGGGTAATAAAGAGTACCTTCTCCTATGTCTCCACTTTGGTGGGGGCATGGGAACAGAGAAGAAAACAGGGTCACTTTCAATCAGTTAGAGTATGAAACACAAAGTAGTAAATAAAAATCAGATTGAAACAGAAAATATCTGTAGAAAGGTAAGTCTAGGAATTCTATACATCTAAAATTCATCTAAATGTGATCAAAACAATTAACAGGGGTTAAATTGAACACTCAGCAATGATAATAGACTTAGAACAATCATCTAAGGTACAAAGGAAACAATTTGTGTCGATCAGAAAAATGAAACACTGGGATAAATTCTTGAAGAAGAATGTGGCACCAGAATCCCCAAAAATCTTTCAAAGAGGACCCCCAGCCTGTGTGAATATGGCATGGGCAATTGCTTGCCTCCCAAGGTCCATGAATGAACTCATTCCCAAGGCAGGCCTACTCAGAGAGTGGAAAGACCCTCCAAAAGGTATACTGATGCAATGAACTTTTTGAAAATGAAAATATATCCTGAAAGAGAACACATCTCCAGGGGATATTAAAACTAATTTATGTCGGCAGTTTTAAAATTAAAATATTAAACTAAAAAACAGAGCGAATGGAAGGCAAGAGCATGGAACATCAGGAAAGGGAGGATAACACTTAAAGAAGAATCCTCCTTACAATACTGATAGAAATCTATTCAAATGAAAAGAAATGAAGTATAGTGAAATAATCATCTTTTTTCTTTTCATAGCTTATTTATTCAGATCAAATAGTTGCTAGCTTATGTTGAAAAATATTGTTTGTTTAGCATATAAATAAATGAATCAGTGAATATGCATTTATCGAACACCTGCTTTTTTCCCCAAGCCCTGTACTGGGTTCTTTCACAATTACTACCTCATTTAATTCTCACAATAATCCTCTCAGTTAGGAATTATTATGCCAATCATAGGAGTAGAAAAAATCAGACTCGTAAAAGTTAGATAAGTAGGCCAAAGACACACAACTAATAAGGATCTCATTTCCAGATTTCCAACTCAGATCTTTTTGATTTCATGCTGAGTATTTCATTCAGCAGGGAAACCATCGTTTCACTTTTTAAAAATAAACCATAGTTTTTGGCAAAATTGTGCTTTGGGTGGACAGATGATTCAAAGACTTGTCCAGAGAAGTTCTGGATCCACCTTGAGAACTTTGGAATCAATCATCAGAATGGAAAGTTTGATGACCATCTAAGCAATTACCCTATTATGCCCAACAAACTAAAGAGAATGAGCCTTCAGCTTGACTCATGTATTTAACTGTTGTTTCAGGAGAGGTCTGAAAGGAAAAGAGGTTATGTCAATTGTATTTTAACAGAGTGACTAAGTTGCAAGCATTTCCAAAAAAAACATTTTTTTCTTCAGAGTTTAGTTTTACTAGCTTTGGAGACAATGACTCAGGCATCTCTTTGTTGCTCTGCTCTCTAATTAACAAGTTCTAAGGACATCACCTTTAAAAAGGGAGGAAAAATAGCCTTGATTTTGTTCAAAACCTCACTCACATGGTTTCCCTAAACGAACTTCTAGAAATGCTATCAAGCCATTAAAGTAGGTTGATGAAAGGAGAAAGTACATGGCCTGTTACAACAAGCTTCCCGAGAAGCCCAAGTCCAGCCCTCTGACACTATCTTTCAAAGGCTTCCAGTGTTTTCAGACACACATTTAATCAAACACCTATTTACTCCGTGACCCTCTGGAGAACCAGTCAAGTGCTGGTGGATTGTAAGATACACAGTTTTATCACCACTCTCCTAATGTGAAGAGAACCATAACCAGAACACATGCAGGGAGAGAAAGACAAAAGGGGAAAAGGTGAAAGCAATCTTTCTAAACTGGCCTAAGGCAAGACTTGTACTAGGCAATTTCTTTCTTAGTCTGAAAACATTATGAAAAAACCATCATGTTTTATGGCTTTCTAAAGAAACTGCCTCAGCACCCTGGGTCCCAGGAGAAGGAAAGTGTCCCTGCTTCTGCTGACTCCCGGAAGGGCACTTCTGAGATGGCCGCTGAGTGCCATTGAGCTGGGGCAGTTGGGGGACTCATTCTGATAGTCCCAAGAGAGATGAACTATAAGAGCATTTAGGTTTCATCATCACCAAGGCGTTTTCAACAGAGTAAAATTCCTGATTACGGAGGAATGCGACACGGTTCATTTTACACGGTTATCAAAAACTTCGAACATTTTAAGAGACTGAACGCTGAATGTTACCCACCAGCAGAGTGTGGGGTGATTGCAATGATGAGTAAGCTCTCTTTAGAGCTGTAAATGAGATGCTGTATGGAAATACTAAACGAGGGTGAGCAATCTGACAGCCAATAAACCAACTCACTCTAGCAGACACGACTCTTTTTTTCTTTTTGGCTGTTAAGATTAAAAAAAAACTATTTAATTGCAAATTATTTTTTGACTCCAAGACTTCATGTAAAAATACAGATAGCTGGCTCTTCTTAAGATTGAGAGATGTGGCAAAATGGGAGAGGCCCACATTTCAGCATGATGTCAGCAAACAGCTGACACTGAGAATCAGTTGGCCCTTTAGCTGGGCATGCGAGTGCATACTAGCATCCAGTTTCCACGGCTTCCCTAAGGATGCTTAGTAAAACCGTTAAGGTACACATCAGGCCACATATTTGATTTTGAAACCCCAGTAAATAAATGGAAGCCAATAACCTTACTCTCAAATATGGAAGGTATAACTTCAAAATAAGAAACAGCAAAGCCCCAATTAAATAACAATGTAACAAGGAAGAGTACAGTTTAAATCATTCCAGGTGCACACCTTCAAAGTTTAGACTTACCTGCCAACTAAAGTGGTTGGAATGAAATGTGTAATACAAACAAATTCACAGACATAGACAACAGTATGAAGGTTAGCAGAGGGGAAGAGGTTTGGGAGGAGGATGAAGAGGGTAAAGGAGGGTCAAACATATGGTAACAGAGGGAGACCAGACTATGGGCGTGGGCGCACAATGCAGTGATGTGTTATAGAATTGTATTCTTGAAACTTTTATGATATTATTAACCAATGTCATCTCATTATATTTAATTTTTAAAACTATTATATTTAGAGATAATAAATATGAGTATTTCCCAGACATTGAAAATGGGCAACAACTATAGAAAGGAAAATTTAGTTTCCATTCTTATTCTTTAAAAATTATGTCTCATCCTTTTCATGAATAATAAAGTCATAATTAATTTCAGTTCTCATATTTTGTCATTTTTGCCAAAACCACCATTTCCAGTAAAACTTCTCTAGTTTGGGCCTTTGGTATTTTCTAAAGGGAACATTTCAGTCCTTATCCTGTCTGGCCATTCAGCAACCTCTAGAGTGAACATCCAGACCCATATCCACTCTACAGCTCCACTTGGGCATCCCATCAGCGTGTTTACAGGATCATCCTTCCAAACTTTCTGCATGAACATTCCCTGTCTCAGCAAATGGCAGCACCAACCCTCAGATTCCTATAAAGAAAGCTGGGGCAACTTGATGTCTCCCTTTTTCTCGTTACATCTGATCAATCCCCCAGGTCTGTTTTTGGTCTGCAAAAATAACCTCTTCCCTTCTCTTTCTATTTTATCTCTTGCCATGGCCTCTAAACTGTCTTTCCACAGACATGGTACCTCTATAAACCATCAGCCTAATAATAACCAGTTCCATTTAGAGCTCATCATAACTTCCATTGCTTCTAGAACCATTTAAAATTCTTAACACAGTGCTCAAGGCCTCACCTTGAACCACTTTCCCACAACTCACTACATGCCAACCATAATTGTTTTGTGGTTTCCTCTCACTCCAGCACCTTCACACGGACTGTCCCCTTTCCTGAAATAATTCTCTGTCCTTCTCCTCCTCCCTGCTTTGCACCATTCACCTCACTAACTACTCATTCCTCTTTAGGGCTTAATGTAATGTCACATTAAGTAAAGACTTTCCCAATCTCAATGAATATAAACTTGATAAAACCTGGACTTTTACATCATAGTACTTAATTGCATTATAATTATCTGAGTGCTTATAAAATTTCGATATGTCTTCCTTCCCCTTTAACTATAAGACCCATAAGGATAGGGAATGTCCATCTTATCCACAAACATATTACTATATTCCCATGTGCCTGGTTGGTGTTCATATGTTAATGAATGAATGGATGAATGAATAAACGTTACTTGTCTGTTAGATACAAAGCTTAAGTGGGATCACTATGATTTGAGGCATACTGTTTTTAGGGGTTCAAAACAGCAATAGAAACATGCAAGACAAATAGTAATTCCAGGCACTGAGCCATTGTGATACATTTGCATGAATAACTAGTAAGATGATTATAATCACAGATAGTGTCCTTCTAATTTAAAAAGACATTCACAACCCAGAAGATCATTATAAGGGAATTATATCTGCACATGAAAACCTTGATATTTTCTTAGCCTGTTTTCTTTTGGCTCAGTAACATCAGGTTTTAGTTTTATTCTGGCTATTGGCATTTTATACATGTGCCATATGTTTGTATTTCCTATGTTGCTTATTGCAGGAAAAAGCTAAATGATTCCAAACAAATTCAGTCCAATAGTAAAATCTCTCTATGTATTTAGTCAAATGTGTTGGTTAATATAACAAAATATTGGTTGTTCAACATTTTCAAATAATTTTAAAATATTATTGCTGGGGGAGGCTGATGTTGCCCACAGAAAAAAGTCATTTTTCTTATATTATTCCTAAAACCTTTTTCTTTCATCAGTGGGTCATCTGTAGTTTCTCTGATTGTTCAAAGATGTACAGATGTATAGTCTTAGCAAAACTATATTTATAGAGTGTGTACTCTGTGCCAGGTGTGGTTCTAAGTGCTTTATAGGTATTTATCATTTAATCTAAGAAATCTATGGTAGACACTATTGCTAATATATTCTCCATTTTACCATATGAGAAAACAGAGACACAGCATGATAGGTAACTTGTCCAAAGTCATACAACTCGTAAGTCATGAAGCTGAGATTTGTACTCAGTCACTCTCCTTACAAGACCTTCCTTACTCTTAACTTCTGTGTTTTGGCAAAGGTATTTAAAAGAATACCCTCCTTTTTACCTTTAACTTTTGTTGTTTCCTTGTTGCTATTCACTATAACATTGCCATATACTTCCTTTAATTTTCAGGAATAGGTTTGAAAATTATGTCATAGAACAACAGTCTATCATTTTCGTGTTAACGCAATGACTTTCTATATTATATAATTATCATTTAGAATCTTGGCTTTATTTTGCAAATATGTATGTGCTATAAGCAGGTCACCAGTTATTATTATCTGATCATTTATTCCAGTTCCTAACAATTAAGAAATGGATAATACGATTGTCTTTTCTCTGCCTCCTTTTTTTTTTTTTTTTTGACTCCAAGATGAGAAAATTCATACAGGCCACTAGAAAGACCTATGACACTTTGATCTCCAGATGAATCAAAAGTTTTTACCCAACAATTTTGAGATTTTCTGAGAAACCACATGGCATTGAATTCCAGGTTATAACTCATGTCAGACTCTGTGGTTACCTTGTAACTTATCAAAGTCTTGTCACCCCCAACAACAGAACCTTTGGAGAGAAAAACTCTCTCCCTGGGTTGTTTCCTTGGTAGCTTGAAAACTGGAAAGAAAAGGTCAAAATGTACTTGAAGCAACATTTGCTTCACATTTAACCCCAGAGTATTAAATAAATTCCCATGGATTGAAGTAGTTTGTGTGAGGTCAAGCCAGTTGTGAAAAGAAAGGATGGCAATTAACCCTTTCTTAGAGCAATGCCTCCTGCCTTCTGTCCCACCACTCAACTAAAGAGTCAAAATCCTGAGAGCCAACAGCTTCCTCCATAGATAAACTCCAGCTTGCCCCAAATAAGCCGTGTATTCACAAAACCAAAGAACCAGCAGAGACCTCTGGGACCATCTAGCCCAGCAGTTCCCAAATGCTCCTGCAGCCAAGGTTCTATTTATTTCCTCCCCTTCATCTCAGTCATGGATCATGGGCTTGAAAAAATTTTTTTCAACTCTACTGAAAATGTTAAGTACAATTAACTATATTTGCCAATGTTGTTCATCTAAGATGCATAGAAATATGCACAGTCTGAGCTTCTGATCCAAGGTCCCCACCCTACAATGACTTGAAATAATTTCTAACCTAAAGCAAGGAAACTTGAAATTATCTATGCAACCTCATAAATAAAATTTAGAATTGCTCTTAGAACCTGTCTATTATCTTCAAGGATGTTTAGCTGCCTATATCTGGAAAATAATGACATATTCAATCTTGTATTTTACTGAGGGTCAAAGAGACATGATGACCTTGCCCAAAACCAGACTACAAGGTAGACCAGAAAGTAGACATACAGTGGATCCTAATTCTAGCCAGCTCAATAATGTACAGGGCCAAGTCACTGGAGAGAATATTTGCTCGGAGCTAAGAGGAATTGCTTAGCTAAAACCTGAAACCCATACAAACTGCATATCAGAAAATGAGAAACAGCACCTAAAACAGATTTGCAGGAGTTAGGTTTGTCTAGTATAATGTGACACTCTGTAAAAAGAAATGAATCCAGAACTATGAAGAAAGCCTGTTCTTGGTTATCAATGTTCGTGAAAAGTGTGTTAGATTGGGATTCAGCTGACAAAGACTAATGCAAGAGGTGAGAAATATTAGAGTGAGTGTTCATGTCTTTACAGAGGAGGAAGAAACCCAAGGAAAAAAATTACATCAGTTAAGGCTAACAGGATAGAGATAAGAGAAGCAAAGGAGCCAGGAGAGATAAGGTAAACTCAAAGGGTTAAAGAGTATTAGGAGGGCAAATCTATCAGGAGGGAAAGGATGATGAGAAAGAAATCAGGGTTGTTAGTTAAGGAGCAAGGGCACAAATCAATCACAACTTCGAAATTTGCTGAGATGTTGAACTCATTTTTTAAGTCAGCCCTCTTCGTGGAGGAAAAAAAAAAGTAAAAAGAAAGGAACATGATAAATTATAAAGAGATGAAGGTCTTAGAAAAATACCACTGACAAAAAACAGAAGAGGGTTATCCATGCGTAAAAGTATGCATGAAATCAGCCCATCCACTTTCTCCATAATGATGATGATAACTACAAGAGGATATAAACCAATTAAGGAACAAGTACGAGATTTAGTCAAGCAAGTGGCTATTACTAGTTTCTAAATTAAATTATTGAATTGAATTAAGTCTTTGGGGAAGGGGTAATGGATGCTAGTTTTAGACTTAGAACAAACTCTAAAGATATTTTGGTCCAGTCCTTTAAATTTTAGAGAAGTAACTTGTCACTTCTATTTTAGAGATGAAGTAACAGAGGTCACAGAGATAGTTAGCAGGAGCTGGAATTGAGACCAAAGTTGAAGAGCTCTGTACTCTCAGTCAGAGCTTTCTGGATTTTAAACTGATTGCTCTTAAGAACTATCACTTATCGGGCCCCCACCATAGGCATTACTGACCATAGTGTAGTATATTGGATCCTCTTAACAATCTTATGACTTCTGTAGCCTACTTCTTTACAGAAGAGGAAACTGAGAACTAAGAAGGATGAATAAATGTCCAACTTTACAGTTGGTTCGTGAATATGTGTTAGTCAATATGTTGTTTGGAAGTCTAACAGATACATTCTGTTTTAAGAAATTTTACTCAGTGAAAAACGAGCTTTAAAAAAATTAGAGATTATTCACCTTACAAAAGGTTCACATGAAAGCAATTACCATGGCACTCCTTGACTCCGTCTTGAATTAATTTAAAAATTTAATATCCAGAGATATTAAGTTCCTTACAATTTTATTATTTAAAATGCTCAGAGGACAAATGGAAACTGCATGGCCACACTACATTTCAATATGAATCAATAAGCCCAAATGTGGTCATAGTCAACTTTTCAGAAACATTATCTACTTCAAACAAAGTTAAAGTCCTCCTATGGAAACTAGAATCAAAGAGAAGAATATGACACTCTGGTTTCGTACTCTCCGGAGAGAGTTTCACTTATTCTCCCAGGCAAGGTAGTGGACCCAGTTGGGGACAGAGAGATCACCTCCACTGCATATGGAGCAGGTATTTAACTAGGGGATTCTCTGCTGCTATCATGGTAATGCAGGGGTCACCTGAAGACTAGCAGCCTCTACATCTCACTGATTTTTCCCCTAGTCACCTAGCTGTCAACCTACTAACCACCATTCTCCTCTCCAACTCAGAGAAACAAGAAATTATACTTCTTGGAACTATAAGGGAAGAATCCAAGTCTGGGATGGAAAGAAATGTTTATTTCTCAAACACCTTCCCAGTTGCAAGGAAAGAGATGGACTGCCAATTTCTTTAATAATAAGATATCTCATCCACTCATAAGTTACTAAGCTCATTTTGGCTAAAAAGGGTATACACTTAATTATTCACACATATAGCTTTGTATCTGCTAAGTCATTGGCTTCTGAAGCAGACAAACTAAGGTGTACGAGGATGAGTCTGGGTTTGGATGGGTCCTCGTTCAAAGGCCAGCTCTGCCATTCATGTAGTCAGGTCTTCTCTCAAACTCCAGTGTTCTCATATGTAGAATGAAAATAATGCTACCTCGTTCGTGACTATTGTAAGAATTAAATGACATAAAATACATACAATCCCTAGATAATTCACATAAAGTTCTTAAGCATGATACTAGGCAGAGGGTAAATGCATAATATATAATAGAAATTGTTATTATAGTTATTTTAAGATTAATGGAGCAATTCACACCAATTCACAATCAAAATATATTTCCCCTCTTAAGAATGTCTGGCCTTGGGTTTCAGCGTCTTAACAAACAAGAGAATGCTTACCAAGCCTCTGAGAAACGGGTGCAGACTGCAGGAAATGCAGCACAAACTGTAGACTGAAATATTATCAACGTGAGAAAATTAACGAGTATAATAAAAATGTAATTGTTATGCTATAAATTAGGAATTTGATTCCACTGTTTGTTTGTTTGTTTTTGTCTTTAAAGTATAAATCTTTCAGGGAAACAACATTGCCTCTAAACTTGAGTGGCTAGCATATTAAAAGCAAATGCCTTCTGTTTCTATGAGATATTTTGGAGAATGAAGCACCATGAACCCATCCAAAGCTTATGTAATGCATGGATGTTTGACATGTGCCAAGCCCCATGCCAGAAATTCAGACACTTTCAGTCAAAAAGTTACCAGTAAAAGAAGGTGAGAAACTCTGGAAAATGATTAGGGAAATAAACTATGACTAAATACCCAATCCAAGTCGCTGGAACGTAGCAGGCTCTGGGGGCATCTGGAGGGAGTGGGGATGTGCGGCCCTGGGGGAATCCCACACCAGCTGTACATTTTGTAATTTTTAGTATCACTCAGAAAAATAATAAATGTGCAACCCTGGAGCGTGTAAAAGTGTGAATGATGATTTTTTTTTTAAATCATTAAGGCATTTATGACAACATGAGAATAAAATGTGTTCAGTCTCTGAGGCATTTGTCAAAGTCTGTGCCGTGGTCCCACTGAGCCAGTTTGAACTCCTCCGAGACCATGTGCCATGTCTTACTCAGCCACTGCTCTCTGCTTCCCCTTCTCGCCAATGCTTGTGTACACAGTGCTCTGTGTCCCTTGCTACTAGCCTAACAGGTTTATACTGTCTCCTTTAAACTTCTCCTAAAGGTAGCATATGAAGCTAAAATTAGAAACACTTTCGCCAAATATTGTACTTGCTGTTTTTTATAGCACACCAACCTGCACTATCTTCTCTCTTGCTTTCCCTCCCATACAGATTTAGGTTCAACCTAACCGAAGGGGAAAATGTAAGCAGCTTTTAATTTTTTTATTTTTTGGTCTAATTAGGGTTTGGTCACTGTGGATCGTTCTATGGTTTTTAGTTACTAGGGACAGAAATACAATTGCATGCGAAAAGTCAACATAGCCCACAGTGTTTTGAGAAAGCTTCAGGTAATATATAATTTTTCCTTTTGGTGATCCTGTTGGGTTATTGAATGTAGATCTCCTTTTCAAGTGGCAACGACCGTTGTCAGGCAGCATTTCTATAGCCCAGACTCTGCTCCAGCTGCCCATCGGTGACACAAAAAAATTCCTCAGTAAAATCTAGTGTGATTCTAGGCCAGAGACCAAACATATTTCCTTCTTCTCCTCACTGCTCCTATTTAAAACATAAGTTTATGAGTGCTCGGTCTCCCTCCAGAAAAAGGTGCCTGCTGTCCCCACTTGGTGCCTTGCCCTCCTGCCAGCACAGTGGCAGCCAGAGCTAGGTCCTGCACCTCTGTCCTCGTGCAGGCCCAGCTCTTGTCTCAGCCATTTGCTTTCCTGGAATGTCCTCCCTGACTCAGCCCCATCACTGAGATTGCTGTTATCAGTGCTCAAATACCAGTCACTCCCCTATGAAGTAAGAGAGCTACCCCGGCAGTCCCAGCAAGGCAGGGAAACACTGGCATCTCATCACTTGGAGGGGTAGAGTTTCACTGTCAAGCTCACTATCTGCTGGGTCCTCCCAGATAAACAGTAGATGGGGGCTCACAGCACATTCCTTTCACACTCACTAATTTCAGAAGAGCACTGTGCAGGGAACTCCAGCGAATCTCCTGATTCGCAAGGTGGTGCCTCTGGCCTCCTGGAAGTAATTAGGATAATATTCTTTCTGTCCTCTCAGCTGTGATGCTGTGGGCAAATCTATAGCCTTGTCGGTTAATACAGCCTGGGTCTTCTACACTTAAGAAAACCCTTGTGTACAATTCAAATCATTTAAAAATAGAATATGCACTGGAGATTTACATACATATGATTCCTACTACTAATATTTCTAGTCTGAAACAAAAAACATACCTCTCCTTTTTCAAAGCTTAAAATGACATTTTAAAAGGTTGATAAAATTAAGGCATTAAAATCTCCCCTCTCACCCGAGTGACATTAAACATTTTTCCATAACATTGTCAGTAATCCATATAGGCTTTCCCTCATTTTGTTGATTTAGATTCTCAATAGAAACAACAAAAAATTATTCTTTAAATTGGTCTTATACCTTGACTCTTTCCTTCTCAAAGAGGAGATATCAACATAGAATGGAGGTAGATATCAATCCAGGACATCTGCTTTTCTCTTCAGTGCCTTCTCAGCAACTTAGATGAGATTCTTTTCTGAAATCCTCCCATGTCATTGTGTCCACCATGAATCTCCTCCATCTTCTTTGATCATCAGTTTGTTCTCACCCCATAACCATGGATGTTCTTTCCCCTGGCCCTTGTCTCATCTCTGCTGGTACTTTTCTCTACATTTTACCTCTCCGCTTGAATTTTCTACCAGCTTCTTAAACTTAACAGGTCAAAACCAATCTCACCATCTTCACTCCTCCACCCAACCTTCTTCTCCTCCTGACTTCCTTCTTTCTATTCATGGCTCCTCTATCTTTCTAGGACCTCCTATTCAGACTATAAACCTTAGAGCTATCTCGTATTTAATATTTTCCTCACTCTGTTTCCACCTTTCATCACTGCCACATTCCTTTGTATTCTGTCTCATTTTCTCTTAAGTTCACACCATCTCCTCTCTAGTTAGAAAGTCATTCATTATCTCGCTCCTGTCCTATAATAAGCACTTTCTGGCAGGTATCCTCACTTCCAGGATCTCACTCCTCTCTATTTTACTCCTTATGGTTATAATTAACTTCCTGATGCCCAGCGTTGACCTTGTCCTTTCTCTGCTCAAACACGTTGTTGTCTCCCAGTTTTCTATGGGGAAAAAGGCCAGGGTCTTATTCCTGACAAATGTGACCCCCTCAGGTATGTTTCCCAATCTGTATAATACTTCACTTTTTTTTTTTATCCCAGGAACCCTTTCTACATAACTTTTTTTAAGTCTGAAGGAATTCCCACTACTTAAAGAAACACAATAATCCAGCTCTAAACTTTATTTGGCCAACCTTACTCCAACAAAATACATCTTTTCTTCTCTGCTCAAATGCCATAAATTATCCCTGATTTCTCAAATGAAGAATAATATCTTCACCCTGTATTCTCCCACCATACTTTGCACTTTTATTAGGAAGAGCCTTTTGTACTGTAGTAATTTATTTGCTCAGTTAATCACATCTAGCAAATTGTCAACTTGAAGTAATGGCTCGATGTATATCTCCATAGGGGCCAGTACAAAGCCATGAGTTTAGCAGAAAATATTTGAGTTGAACAAAGTATCACCTGAACATGCAAATCTTCTCACACACAAAGGACATTCTGCCTTGTCCATAAAACCTCATTTAAATAAGGTAACATTTTTGCAATATGTGCTTCTTTTTTCTCCTTCAAATATGATATAGCATATGGATAGGGAAGGAAATGAAGTTAAGAAACATGCTTTCAGCAATCCTGAAGAAGCATCTAACTCTTAATCTTCATTCCTCTTTGTAGAAGACAATAATTCCCCGCCCCCGCCCCCCCACTAAAAGATGCTTTCACTCTAATCCGCAGACTCTGTTAATATGTTAGATGATTGTCCAAAGATATTTAGCAGACGTAATTAAGTTTACTAATCGATGACCTTAACACAGGGAGATTATCCTGGATTATCTGGGTGGGCCCGATGTAATCATATGAACCCTAAAATGGAAAAATCAATCAGTCAGAGAGATGTGGTAGAAGAAGAGGTAGGAGAAATTCAAAGTGTGAGAAGGACTCAACCTGCCAATGCTGGCTTTGACAGAATGAAAGGGACCACGAGCCAAGGAATGCAGAGCCTCTAGAAGCTGGGAACAGTCCTCAGCTGACAGCCAGGTTGTAAATCCTCAGTCCTACAATCACAAAATAAAATGAATTCTGCCAACAACTTGAATGAGTAAGGAAACATATTCTTCCCCGGAGCCTCCAGAAGGGAATGCAATCCTGGTAACACCTAGTTTTTAGCCCCATGAGTTCCATATCAGACTTCTGACCTAAAAAACTGTGAGGTAATACTACATGTTTGTTGTTTAAAGTCACCAAGTTTGTAGTGATTTGTTATAACAGAAATAGAAAACTAATATGCTCTTCAAGTAGCTATTCAGGTATATTTGACCCGAGGTGGTTTGAACTGGCTAGAATTAAGAGGAGAGTGTGCGTACTTGACGAATTAGAAACTTAAAGCATACTTTGTTATTTTTGATATGGAATCGCTCCAAAGTGTTATAAGTAATGTGATCTATTCATTCATTTTTATTCAATCGCTCTTTCTAAAGCATTTCCAAAATACCCATTGTCTATACTCACATCATAATTTTTTCTTAGAGTTTGTAAATATTATTGATTCTCTTTCATCACTGGCCATAACATATAACCAGAAACATGGCAGGCACTCAATAAATATTTAATGAATAAGTTTAAGCATGACTTTGTCATTTAAACTCTTTACCTAAAGTTCTTCATCTGTAAGATGTGGATGATAATTTTTCTAACTTACAGGGTGGTCTCAAAGACATATGCTTAAGAAAGTTTTAGAAAATAGATCATTATTAATCCCAAAATATCATTTTTAAAGTCTACACCCTGATCCCTTTGTGCTTTCACTTATGCATCCATCTTTGCATTATCCTCTGGGTCTCTCATTTTACATAATAACTTTCTAAAAGGGCTACTTTCATCTGGTTACTTTCTTGCTTACAATTCTCTGAATAGCTCTCCACTGCCTTTAAGCTCCAGTCCAAATCCCTCAGTTTGGCGTGCAGTCCCACAACATGCCTATCCGAAGAATCTTCTCTCCCATTACTTCCCAGCCTAACCTGTACTCCCACCCCCAAAGCTCTCTCCATTCCACTAAAGCTTCTCTGTGACCCTAAAAATGCCACATTCAGCCTTGATAAAAAGCTTGTGATTCTGTGCTGCCAGGTCTACAGTGTCCCTGTCTTTTTCTTTTCAACCCAGCCTACCTCTCAAAAAGTCTTATATCTTCCAGGTAAGAGGCCTCTCCTAAATATACCAACTCAGAGTAATTCTCCACACCTCGGTGTTGCCCCTCCTCTTGTTATAATAATCACCTGGATCCAGGTTTTGATTCTTAGTCCACATTTGTTGCTATCGCTCTGAGCTAGATCACAGAGAAAGTATTCACAATTTATTATTTTTAATATCTGCAGCCGACCCCACACTCCGGCAATAGTGCTAGGTAAAGAATAAGTAATAATAGTAATTACTAACATATATAACGCTTACTATGCTGTAGATATTATTCTAACTGTTCTACAAATTTCAGCTCATTTAAAACTAAAAACAATCCTATAAGGTAGATCCTATTTTTATCTGAGTTTTACAGGTGAGGGAACTGAAGAGCAGTTATTCAGTATTTATTTGTTGTGGAAATTAAAAATACTATGGAAAAAGTCTATAAAATGTAAAGCTATTGGAATCTATAAAATGATTGATTGGAATATAATATAGTTTATTTTAAGAAAAAATTTATACTTGGGAGGTTTGAGTTTTATTTTTCACATTATGGAGGGTAATATATATCTAATGAATAATGGCACATTAGGAAGACTATGTAACATACATCTTTTAACAATAAAGTGAGGTTGAATGCATAATCAATGGCACAACTCCCAAATACTCAAGAGAATTTCGGATGATACCCATTACAACAAGCTACCCTTCTAAGGCTCATAAAGAGACCGAATTTCAGTTATGTTTGGCAGCAATGTAAAGTTGTAATATCTCCCTATTTCACTGTAATCTACATTTTGCCGCAGTTCCTGAATCCTTTGCCATGTGGAGTCATGTGGAAGGTTTTGTTTTTGTTCGTTGCTGGTGGTGGTGTCAGCTTCATTTTAAAAACCACTGCAAGGCTCTCAGCAAATGTCGTGAACATATGTATAGGATGTTCATGACTAAAAGTCAACCCCCTCCAAAACTAACGTTTTCATGCAAGGACTCAGAAGAGCTTCACATCAATTAGGTTAATACTAGTGAGTCTTCCCAATGTGTATCTGAAACTGGAGCCCACAGCAGTTAAGGAACTAGCACAAAATATACAAACTCCAACTTCTGGCCTTTGAACAGTGTTTAAATTGTTGCCATCACCCAGGTGATAATTCTCAACTCAGAACTCTTCAGCAGTTACCTTTCACTTTTTAATGATTTATTCACACTGTGAGTAATTGATAAGCTTCTATTTCACCAGGCGATAACAAAAATAGTTGTCTTAAAAGCAATTTAAGTAAAGGTCAAGAGAATTTTAGAAATTTAGCTTTACTGAATCAAAGCAGCTGTACAAGCTTTTCCAATCAAGATGACAACGGTGTTATCTGCAGGCCTGCCCCTACTCACTCCCACCCCAGACACTTTTTATTCTTACGTCCCGTGCATTCACCATTGGGAGAAGCACAAGACCTGGTGCAAGTTCTGTGGTGGAACATTGTTTTCTGTTAAAGATGAACAAAAATCTATGCCTTCCAGCTAAGGATACTTGAATCTCCCTACTTTTCCATGTGAGAAATGAGGCAGAAATATCCTGTAGTCCTTCTGAATTGTCATGAGTGTTTCACTGGGACTGGCAGGAATCATCTTTGAAACTCAGACTGCCAGGCCTGGTGGCAATTCACTGCCCTCCCTTTTTCCTGGCATCCATTTAACTCACTGGCAGTCAGGCAAGGACGTATGGATCTTTCTACAGCTTGCTGGGCCATAACTGCAGTGGTTTTACAAAGATAAAAAGGGATTATCAGCTTACCAAAATAGAGTCTTCTGCTAGCCTTAGAAGAGACTTGAAGAGGGGAAAGAAGGAATAAGAAATTGTGACCTCATGGAAACCGAATATAAAAACACAGTGAACCCTCTTTTGTGCAGATAGTTTTGCTTCGAGACAGATTTAGTATTCTTTGGTCCATAAGAACTTGACAAGTTAAATATTGTAGCTTCTTGGTCAGCATACTGGTTGGAAAGTCCTTGAAGTGTCACAATTCATCTATAATTTGGCTTTGGCCTGTTATTCAATAATTTTGCTGTTCTGGGTATTTCCTTTGTGATGGAGATCTTTAGTGAAAACAGACAAAATGCATTTTAGATCAAATGGGGCCCTCAGTCTTCACGTTAGCCATCCAGTCTACTTCCAGAAAAGATCCCAGAAATCGGAATGTCATCAGAACAATTCCTTCAGCTGCACGAAAAGGGTAGTTAAGAGACACAAACAATCGAAAGACCAGACTCAGTGATGGCATGCAACAAGAAAGAGGATGGAAAAGCCTAGAAGTTTGTGCTGTAAAAGCCCACATTGTCAGCAGAACATATTGAGACATATTTTCTGCTTAAAACAATAACAATCATAAATGAACTATTGTTAACACAAAAATACCAAATACTGGTAAGAGCTGTCATTTTGGTTTTCTTTAGACATGATAAATTACATTTGCAAATTAGTGTCTGATCTGAGATGACATGGAACAAATGGTAATATTTACATTCTGCACATTATCCTTGTCAGATTAAGCTACAGTTGGCCAGTGTGGATATAAAGAGGCCTCAGGAGGCATGCCTGCTAAACCAGCATGTAAATTGTCTCTAAACCATCCACACGCCTACATTTATTATCTCCCCAAACCAGTAATAGCCATCACATTTACGTGTCAATTTTGTCAGGTTAAGGTAACTTTACTAGAGGAAAGAACTAGTGAAGAGAATGCCTCCAATAAAGTACTTTGAAGTAGGTTAAGAACCACAAAACACATTTTGTAAGTTGTCAAAAGCTTCCTATTTCTTTAGCAGTTTAAGAAGAAAAAGGAGGAAGAGGAGGAAGAGGGTGAAAGTAGCATTTAAGGGCCTACAATGCAGTATGTGTCAAGGTGGGTCGTATGTTACCTCATTTGAGCCTCACAAATTAACCTCTAATATACCCATTTTACAGAAATGGACATTTAAATTAAAAACATTGAAAAATTTACTAGTACAGTCAGAGTTAGTGTTTGAATCAGGGGTAACTGACTCCAAAATTTTAACTAGAAATATCTGAATAGGATTGTAAGTCCTGTCTTTTTTTTTTTTTTTAATGTAGCCTAACAAAAAAGAATATCAGTTTTCTATTGTCATCACATTTTCCCGAAATATGGTTCATGGGGAGTGGTATGTGGAATCTCTGCTAAGGTCTTTCACAAACTTCCCACCCAAATCCCTCCATTTTCATCATAAAAGCTGCAAATGAGATTCTGGGCACACTGTAAAAGTGGTTCAATTTGACTTCATATCAATTGTGTCTTTAAAATTAAGTCCCACAGACAGGCTGTGCAAGATGGTATGCTAAAAGGTGGCTGCCTTTCTTGGTCCCAAGGTTTGTGGAGGAAAGAGAATAGGCAGTAACAGAAAGAACTAATGCAGTACTCTGCTTACTACAGAAAAGTAAATCCCTATGATTAGATTGATCACTGTCATAAAGCCAACTCTAAAACCACTCACTAAAATGAAGTCATTAATATGTGGATCATATTATGACCCTGATTTACACCAACCAATTGCAAAAAGACATTTTGAGACATTTCAGGAATTGTAATTAGGGACCAGGTACTAGCTGAAATCAATGAATTAGTTGTTGTTGTGGGGAGCTACTGCTTCACAGTATGCCTTCCATCGGTCCAATTTCCAATCAAAGCCAGGACACTAGCCTTCTTTACTTAAAGCGAGATTTCTTACAAGCTTCAAAGGGGGGGTCACAGAAAGTACTTGGGGAATAAGGGATATAAGCTGAGAAATGGACTCTCTGGGACAAAGGTCACACTTGCTATTCTGCTGATAGCATCCACATTACCCAAGGAGTAGCCGCATCTGGTCTCCATGTAGCTGAGGGTCTGGATGGAGCCTGCTCTCTAAGATAGGGCATGGCGGCAAAGGGCAGAGGGGGTGCTAGCAGCAGCCTCAGTCACCAACACATCACATCTTCGAGGTGTTTGAATGTTTTTTTTAAAAAAAGCATCTTTTAAGAAGAAATTTATGAAATATCTATTCACTTCAGTGCTAGGAAAGATGTGTGAATATGATCTGCATGAAGTGGGTAAGCAGAGGAGACAGGGACTTTTGACAACACAAGATGTTTTTCAAAGTGAGGTCAGAAGGCATCACCTTGGTCAGAATCACTTAGGATGATTCTTAAAACTGTAGCTTCTCTGACATCGTCCCAAGCAATGTATCAGAAGGTGCAGGCAGCTGTATTTTAAATGAGCTTCCCAGATTCTCCAGGATAGTAAAGCTTGAGAACTGCTGTTTATCTTCTTTGCCTTCACATGATTCTTCAGTTTCCACATCCATCCATTGTTCTCTTTCTGGGCATTCCCCTTGAGGCTGGGTCCCTGAGCTTCACCTTGTAGCTTTGTAATACCAGCTCCCTGCATTTTCCCATAAACTGGACTCAGAAGGCTGCTACTTGATTGAATCTTTTATATCTATGCTATGGGTACCTAAGCCCTGCTCCTTCTCTGAGCTCCCATAGCACCTATTTTTCCCCCAGCACAACTTATCATATTGTATTGCAATTGTCCATTTATTTCTTACTCACTGAGTCCCTCTCTGGACGGACTGCTTGGTATAGTGTAGGCATTCAATAATTGTCAAATTAGGAAATGAATGATTGTTTTGGACTCATTATTCTCATAACTTAATACTAATTAAGTAAATTTACTAATTGTGAAAAATGAATGCTTTCTAGCTATTTTACCTACTACTTTCCTCCCCTGTCATCTCTATAACTTGGCTAATGATTGAACATCCAATGGGAAGAAAAATCTGATTGTTCTAGCGTGGACCATGTGACTACATCTTGGTTAGAGGAGGACCTTGCTTTACTTCCCCACCAAGAAGATGCAAAATGGAAAAGAAGCAATTCCCTAAAATGAAATCATCATGCTGTTGGAAGGACAGCAAATGTTAGGGGACAAAAATACCAATTAATATCCTGAAAAGGTCTTCTGTGTTTTTAACCTGGATTCATCACTAAAGTCATTTGTAAGTTTTCATAAATGTTTACATGGACACAGATTTCTTCAGATTCTAAAGAAGGTCCAAGTTATAAAATGGGTAGAACTACTACACAGCATTGCATATGAGAACATTTTCCTACAAAATCCAAGTGTCTTCTAAACAAGTAGTCTTAAAACTCAGTAGGAAATCTTTGCATTAAGTTGTCTATTTTCCTGGACATTTAATATTTGTCTATGAGTTAGAAAAAAAGATGCTTTATTTTGAAATTCAGTGTTTGTTGAGATGTTGATAATAAACTCTTCAGAGCTAGGCAGATAAGTTTATCTGGGATATGGAACTGGGCACCCAACCATCCATCATCCCCTTGTAACTGCCTGCCAGAGCCCAACCCTGAGTGAGTCAAACCACCTGCTTTCTCTGGGCACCTGTGGACAAACACAAAGTAGTTCATGGACAAGTTCATGACCTCTGGCCCTCTTCAGCTATCCTCCCCATCACTCTCTGCTCAGCTCCTTCTCCCTTCTCCATAATGACTCTTTCAAATCCTCTCCACTCTCTTCAAACTCTGCTACTTCCTTTCTTCCTTTTCATTCTCAACCAACTGATAAAAATTCCTTCATATCCAATTTATCGTCATATGCTTGAGCCTGCAAGCAGGGTAGAGCCCTACTATTATCCCTGGACAGAATCAATAGATCCACACACAACACAATTCTCTTCTGTGATTCCCACCTGAGGAGGCAGGTCAGTCATGAGAGGAGAGGAACTCTGTTTATAAATGGCCTATCGAATCTTTTAGATTAAAAACAAATGCTTCCACAGTAAAGAAGTATAATTTATTAACCTTGTTACAAATATCTCTAAAGAATATCCAACTCCATTTACTCTCAATTAAAGGCCATTAAGAGACTTTTAGATTTATAATTTAAGATTAGGTTTATAAATCAATTTTCTATGTCCTTGGGACATATCAGTTCCTTGGGGCCTGATCACTACTATAGAAATAACAAAACCAAGACCTTCAATTGCAAAGCTGAAGATCAGATTCTTTATCTGAGATGGCCCCCAAATTATACAATACCCTGTGAGGCTTGGAAGAAAATTGTCAGCAGGTCATACCTATTTTTATTCCACCCCCCAGTCTGACCTATTTTTATTACAACCATTAGGCACTTTTTTTCCTGATTATCACTTTTAGGAATGGTCTGACTAAGAACATCAAATGTTTCTCTCTAAAGGGTAATAACATCAACCTCCTTCTTTTGTACTGATCAGTACCTGTAAGGAAAACACATGTATTTCTTTCATTTTCTTTGCTGTTTCCAGTGGAAGTGACAAATGTCTCCCCACCCTGAGTGTCTTTCTGAAGTCAGTAAAAGGAGGTGGAAATTAGTGGGAGTTTCAAGTTCACACACATTACAGCCTCACTGACTTGCCTCTCAAAATTTTTTAGAGTGGCCTCTCAAAATAAACAAATCTGTTTCTCTACTGATGCTTGATTTAAGTTCAGATTCATACCTCCAGTGCAACTCTCCTTGACACTCCTAGATCACTTGGTGCTACACGTTAGGTTGAGCACATCTCAAGCAGTACTGTAATGATTGGCTGACCTGTCAGGCGGGAACGGGACTGTGTTTTGATCATGTAGCTTTAGAATGTGGAACAATGGGAGATCAATACAAGTTTACTGAATGAATGAACAGAGTGTGATCTAGCTCAGTGCAAGCAACAAAAGAGCTGTCCATATAAATTTCTGAGGTCCTTTAATATTTTGATTTTAACATAGAATTGTGAGCCTGAGGGACATAAGCTCTGGCTCTGTTTGGGAGATGAATGGAAAAGCACTTTTAAAATAACACATTACCATTAACACATGTCTACTCAAATCAGTTATGCTTTCACTGTGACAGACTCATTTAGTGAGCACAAAAAGTTTACATATTTATATGTGTGCCACCTAGCTTTTACCTTTCTAGCAAAACATATAAAGTTGGTCGCTGTATCGCTACCAGAATTTCCAAATCTGTGGTAGTGGTGGTGGTTTTGTACTAGGTAAACTTGCCTCTAAGTTGGAATTAGATTTCCCCAAATGTCTATCTTATATGGCTCATAATTAAGGAAGGGCCACAAGAAAATTTTCACACCACACTTAGAAGACGAGATTGAGGCAGGTGTTATGCCTGGAGGTTGGTGCAGAGCCCCAGTGCTGTTGCATCTTGCGCTTGTCACGGGTGTGCGTGCTCATGGGGCCGCAGCCAGGCCCGCAGCTCCTCCTGCTGGATCTCCTTCAATTTCTCAAAGTCCTGGGCCCGCTGCATACGCAGCTTTCTGGTAAAGGCACCGGGCTTCTTTTGCAAGTCTCCCAAGTTGAAGGTTGAAAGTAGTTAGAGAGAGACAGATGCAGGTTCCAATTTGTCTAGGCAAGTGCTAGTTTGTCCTCACAGGTTCTGGTTTGTTTGTCCTTGCTCTCCTCCAATTCATGTCTGTTGGTTGTTTTTTTTTTCTTGTTTTTTTTTTTTTTTTTTAATTTCAACAGCTGGTCCTCCTGGCCTACAGTGACTTCAGGGCTACACTAGATACAGAGGGAACCATCTTCCATAAAATTCGTCACCAACTCCCATTATTGTATGAGATCTAATCTCTATAATAGATCCTTTATTCTCTATCACTAGAGTTCGATTTCCCTGATCAAGTGTTAGCTGATAACACCTGCCCCAGTATAATACATGTAGGTTAAAACAGAGGAGAATCAGGAGACAGTCTGGGAAGATCACTCTATAATTTATCATGATTTGTTTGCTAATTAGAAGTCAATAGAGACATTTCAATTTTATGAATTGCTTATAGGGCTGCAGCATTGAACATCCACTGTAATGCTTATGGAGATGATCAGTTTGCAGGTTGCTTAGCTGTAGACAGCAGCCCTGGCAGAGGGGAACATTGTAATAGTTTCTCCTTACATAAAAGACCATTTTCAATTTGTAATGAATAACTGATCCATTCATATGAAACCATCCGTAAAGCAGTCCGGATGAGCTTAGAGTAATCCAGTGTAGTGTAGTAGAGTGTAGTGTAGCACATTGCTGGAAATACAAATAGAAAATACAGTGCATCTGAAGAATTTTTAAGTCATTCAAGTCAGAAGAAACTAATTGCATAAGCCAATAAACTTGTAACAGATTTGCTCTTATAACAGATTTGTTGGAATTTAAGTCAAGTGATTTGAGCTTTGTTCTATTTTCCTATTCTAAAGCCATCCAAATGTGAATTGGCAAACCCAAAGCTACCCAGTAAATGGATCAACAATCAACCTCTCTGTCATCATAGTCTGCAGAGGAGTTTTTTCTGAAAATTAAGGCAAGACTAAAACAAAGAGCCAAAACTTTAAGGTTTTTAGTGGCACCTTTGTAACTCATGCTCAAAGTGCCCTCTTTCTACTCAACCGAAACATGTCTTTGCATACTAAGAGGTCACTAATTCTCTTGCCTTTTCCAATTCCATCTTCTCTTCAAACTTCCACTATTATTAGCCATCACCCTCCAATCCCTTTTCTTGAGATCTGGGACTGATTCTTGTAACTTTCTGTTAACAATATGCCTTGCACATGGTGGGTGCCTAAAAACTAATTTCTATGATGATGAGGTGCTTGTCTATAGTTCCAGGCCATAGTTCTACCCTCCACCCATGATGAAGGCAGTATGGATATTAGATAAAGAACACTGGAATTGAAGTTCCTTAGAAGTAATCCCTTCCATTTGCATGAACTTTCTCTTTCTCAGGGTCCATTCTTTTCCTTCCTTCTTGGATAATTCCTAATATTCTTACAGCTGACAGAACACAGTGTTCCCACAAAGAAGTCTACTATTGTAGACTTTATAGCACACAATGCAAAAGAGAGAGCTGACACTGAGTTTTGTTTTTCCTGAGTGGATTAACACCTGCCAGGAATGATCAGCTGAGACCTTCAGAGTAGTGCAGCATTCCCGTGAGGACACTTTCTGGACACCAAGCCAGAGGTCAGATGATCATCTGTTTCCTACCTTCTTTCTCAATCAATTAGCAGGTTTAATTCTGCCTTTGGTTAGAGACACATAACCATAGCAATTGGCTTTTGAGAGCTGTCTTGCTGGGGCTACCAGGTACCTGTTAGCACTGATTTACTCACCCCTCTAGTATGATTAGATTTGTAAAGTTTGTCATAAAACACCATACTATTGGACCTAAATTCTTAGGAAGAGTTCTGATAGTTTCAGAGACAAGAAGCGTTTTAGATCATAACAACCAATGGATGAACCCCTCTTGGCCTGAGTTCTGAGCAATCTTAGCCTAAGTAGCTGCTGAAGAAAAACTTTGAGAAAAAAAAAATCATTTCCAAGAAGAGAAGAAGAGTATCTAGGGTGTTTTTGGAATAGTCCTAGGTAATTTTACATTAATATTAAGCCTTGAAATATTACTGTTAATTAAGCAAGACCCTTTCAGTTTGGATTTGTTTATTTTCATACACAGTGATAACTCAGGGCATATTGTAGCAATATGATATTTTGTATGTGAGTGACAATTGTCATCTCAGCTCTGAGGATGTAAGACCATTAGGCCTAATAGACTTGCTTGGTCACCTCATCTCAGGTGGTGAAAAATCATTGGTAATTGTGTCCAAAAGAGTTTTGAATGCCAGAACTTTATTAAAGAGATTAGTTCATTATCCCTTGATGCTTTCCCCCCCCCCACATACAAAAAAATACCTTAGTACATAAGTTACAAGGACCTCTGGCTGATAAGTGATTTATACTAAAAACACTGAACATAGTCAGGAGAAAGCAATCCCTGCTATTTCCCCAGCTTGGAATTTGGATCCATTCCAGACTTTTTTGTCCAAATCAGGAGCAAGGATTTCTATCTGGGTACTAGCAAACTGATGAGATCTTCCGCCTCGTAAAAATCCTATAACTTTACCACAGCACAAGGAGAGTGACCTTATCTTAAAGGTCTCTGAACAAGTTACTTATATTTTTTCCTAATTTAGTTGAAAATTTAAGGTTTCTTCTCCACACTCCCATACATTTTGAAAGTGGTGGAGAATTTGTTTTCATATAACCTCTAGCATTAAACTCCACACTCATTTACTTCTGCCAGAATTTATGACATCTTACTGGACTTTCTGAAATAGTCTGGTGCCATGTGATTAGATTCATGACTTGTTTGAACCAGGCTGGCTGATGTAATCAGCAATCTATCCAATAATGCTTGTACAGACACTGCCTGCCTTGTTAAATTCCCTGTAGAAACCTGTCCATGAGTGGGAATCCACCACAGCCCCAGATGCTCACGCACTTCTTTGAATAATCAGGAGTCGCTATATTTAACTTGAAACAAATGGAGAAAATTTACTTGTGAAGGCTTACATTCTTGGTTTATTTTCACAAAATTGCAAGGTTAGAAGTTTTAATAAGTCATTTCGTCCATCCCTCCTCTACCTCTGGAAGGCTCTTCATCTAACAGAACCAAGTGGGTGGTGGTCTAATCTGGTTTTAAAAGGATGCAGAAAAAATTTTCACTCCCTACCTTAACAGTACTCTTGAACCTGCTATTCATTCCCCAGCCAAATGTACTTTGCTATGATCCTCCTATCCCCTATTAAAGGCCATTTCTTCCTTTTCCATTTTCATAGGAAGTGGATAACACTGTCAACCAGGAATATATTTTCTTTTCACTTTTTCCATAGGGCAAGGTCTCATTCACTTCCATGAATAATTGCCAAACCAAAGAAGCACTCTTTTCTGGTGTCTACTCTGGTGAAATTAAATGATAAATGGTATTATCCCTTTTGTATCTCATATTATGTCTCCCCCGCCACACATACCCCCAGCTCAATAAATAATAAAGTAGTAAAGATAAGACTTGGAGGCATTAGTCATTTAAAATTGTATATGTAATATTTTGGAGCACAGAACACAACTTAATCTAAGTGAAAAAATAAAACAAGTATGTAATATCTGTTTAGGGGAGGCAGGGAGTGATTCTGACTTTAAAATAATGTCTTCATTACTTGTTAAATGGAAAAATTTAAACAAAAACATGCAAAAAAAAAAGCATCCATAATCTCACTACACAGACATAAACACTAACATCCTATGTTTCTTTCCAAATTTTATATTTTTGATAAATTTTTTCATTTCTGCAAACCTTGCTGCTAAGTGAAAACACACTAAATTATAAAAGTATTTTCATTAATTTTAATGAGAAAAAACTGATAATGTTCCATCTCAACTCAAGATACCAAAGGATTTTTTGCAGATAGCAAAATAGATCAAATCAATGATAAAATATTTTTTTAAATAACAATAATTTAAAATTAAATAAATACAGTATGAACATAAAATGCAATGTAATGAAGGTTTTGGACTCACCAAATATAAAAGAAGAAGCCTTGATAGTAGATGCGGAGGTCAAGGCTAAATTCAAAGGAGCCGTTTTCTGGAAGGTGGTGAGAATCGGTGACCCACTTTCACATGAGGTAATATTTTTTGCATTCAATGTTATCTTGCTCATTTTGATACAGTCAAAAACACTCTAAAATTTAGTGGTTTAAAATGTCAAATATTTATTATTGCTCATGATTCTGTAAGTTAACTAGGCTGTTTTTTCAGTCCAGGCCAGCTTGACTGATCCCTGTTGTTGGTTAACGGCTCACTTAGAACTAGTTGGTCTAAGAATGTTCTGGGTAAACTTTTTCTGTAAAGGACCACATAATAAATATTTTTAGACTTTGTTGTCTGTTGCAACTATTCAACTGTGCTATTGTAGTGTGATAGCAGCCAGCACAACATGTAAACACATGGGTGTGATGGTGTTCCTTGTCTGCCCCTGTTCTATGTAGGCCTGACTCCATAGAGTCAGCAATTGGCAGGATGGATGGTCTGCAGTGGTCTGGAAACCACATTTGGGAATCTTTGGTCAAGAGCATATAAGCCAGGATGGTTCATCTCTGCTTCATATGTCTCTCATTCTCTAGGAGGTTAGCCTGATCTTCTTCTCATGGTAGTCTCAGGGTTCCAAAGAGCAACAGAAAAGGGCTAGCCCCAATGCACAAGTGCTTTCCAAGCCTCTTGTCACTTCATATTTGCTACTGTACCATTGGCCAAAGCAAGTCACAAAGCTAGACTGTCAGTGTGGAAGGAGACCCCTACAAGGTGAGGCAAAGGAAATTTGAACAAGTCGTACACAATTACCATCGCAAAACTAAACCACACTGCACTAAAAGAGTTCTAGAAGAGAAATACATCTTTAGAGCAAAATAAATGTAAGCACAAGAGGGCTTTGAAACACATGGAAATAGCTTACATGCACAATGGATGGGAAAATCATAGAAGATACTCCCTTTTGTCCCTTTCATTTGATCTATGTTTGCAAAGCAAAACATTTTGGGTTCATCAGCTCAGGGCGCACAATTCAAATTTGTTCCATATGACATCTCTGATTAGAAACTGCTGTTGTCAAGTAAATTGGTGAATGGGTCTTTGCCTGAAATCATAATGTCAATACATGACTTCTTCCAGCATACTTATTTAGTGGGCTTTGGGGTAAGAGTTGTTCTATTGAGAAAAAAATTGACTAAAAACTAGACAAGTGGTATAACTTTCAAAAATTGTTTTAGAAAAAGGTTAACTAGCAATTACGTGATATGAGTCTGGGTATATTAAATATTTTCATGATTTCTAATAAGAAAAAGTGGAAGAAATAAGTTTTATTTTAGTTAAACTCACAAAATGTGTGTTCTAAGGATGACAAATGAAATTAATGGGTTCCATGTTGGCTCTGAGGGGTTTCTCTGGTGAGGCTTAGGGTAGGAACATGGACTGAAATCCTGAGGTACCCTCATTGTGTAATGAAAGTCAGCATATGGCTCACCCCTGCTTATTGACCTCTTATTGGATTTCACAACTCCATAGTTTTGTGACATCATGGCTTTGATTTATAAAAGGTGGACTGTCATGGTTCTATTTTCAGGAATCTGTCTCTAACTAAAACACTAACACAAAATGAATGATGCCAAATCCAAATGGCTTACAATGTGCCTAGTGTTATTTTTTATGAGACTCAGAAGTATTTACATATATCAGTGTAAGCTGAAGTACATAGAACTTTTTTCTACTTGAGTTTACTTTATTAGGGATTAGAAAAATTGGTTTTGTTTACATGACAGTGTGGCTCTGAAACTGATGACAGACCAAATGATTCTGTGAAGTGTATTCTCTACTAAACTAGGCATAAAATTAAAACACAAGTTGGAAAATAAAATATACTACCTATATGGAAACTCTGAGGGAGCTTCCAGAAAAATTGAGAGTAAGCCACTATTTATAACTCCCAGCACTTGGTTAAATATGGAATAGAAAAGACATGAACCCTAACCTCAAAGGGCTCACATAACAGGTGAAGGTCAGACAGGCAATCATCCCATGAACCAACAAACAAAATACTTATGAGACCAGAAAAGCAGCAGCTTGAAGGCTGTGTTACAGGTTGGAAGGTGAAGAGAGTGAACAAAAAAAGTTCCACAGTTTTCCACAAGTACAGATATAGCGATGATCCCATCAAATGTGTGCTGTTACTGCGCTGGGTCTTGTGAAAGCTATTATTTGGAGATGCTGGTCGGGCTAACGGAAAAGAAAGAGGCAATCTGAGCTTGTCTGTGAACCCTAAATCCTCTTCCTTTGTCAATTCCACTTGCAAGAGAAACATAACCTCGAGATTCCTTGGAGGTTTCCAGAAAGACTGTCGGAAAGGGAGTCCCAGCCAAGGTGCTTTGGATTCAGATTCTGGGTCAGTGGCCAGAGAACAGCATTGGTGTCCTCAATTGTCCTCCCTCCATCAAGTGGTGTAAATGAACTGTTAAAAAATAAACTGAGGCACATTAAAATTTCGAAAAGATTTTTGATTAAATATAAATTCCAATTGGGCAATGACAAACCAAGAAGTGGTTTTATGTGGGGCAAAGTCCTTATAGAGGAGATGCTGAAGCAAAAAAGCAATTATTTGATTGGCTATAGCTTAAGCAGTTGCATTATTTGGAAAGCTTCTTCGGCTGTTTGTAATTGGTCATTCTTTAGTTCTATTTTTGGGGGTTTGATTGCATTGACTCTGGCTTAGGTTTTGATTTGCTTATATAGGCTACCAAGGCATAAGAGTCACCGCAGTCTAATAGCCTCTTTGTTTAATGACTTTTACAAACTCATCCCAGCATCACTACTGTCACCCTACATCTTCTCTGGGCTATTTTCTCTCAGTGATACCTGAGGCCATCACATAGAATCATGGCTCATTGTGCTCTAGCTTTTCAACAAATCATGGTCATGAACATGAACACTGACTTGTTGACACACTAAAATTCATGTTGGCAATAAGGGTTTTACTTTATGAGACTTCTCAGATAAGACATGCTTTCTCTTAAAATGGATTGTGTTGTAGTATTTAAAACTAAATGGTATTCAATAATGGTCATAAATAAAAGTATTATTTTCCAATGCTTCAGTGTGATATGCTATGACCTTTCAGTACTTGGCTTCTATGCTTTCCTCTTTCAAAGTACTCCTTAACAGAGGAGTATTCGGTGTAGTAGGATGAATTAGGAGATGGAACTCTGCAATGGAAATTCATGGAAGATCAGATCTTACAGCTTGTTTTTCAGTAAGTTCTAGAGACTTGTTAACTGCTTTGGGTGTCTCCAGGGTGTCATCAATTAATTGAACTCTGGCCTTGCAGAAGTTGATTGATATGCAGGTGATTGAAGCAGTGGCCGTGTCTCAATATTAATTACCCTTTCTGAAAACACCAACTTTTTCTCAGATCCTCCTCCAGAGAAATGTAGTGGTGAGAGAAATGGAAAGTCTGCTCTTTCATAACTCATATGTTACCTACTCATCACTTGGGAGGTAGTGCTTGTCAAGGACAAAATGGAAAAAGATATAGGAAGAAAGAAATTTTAATGCCGTAGCACTAGTAGAAGGCTTGTCATTAACCCATCACCCTTAAGACATTGCCTTGTTTAGGAAAACAAGCCTCATGGGGTTTAGCTGGAGCCCGCATATGTAGAGGTGTTGAGATCTAAATGCAATTTGACCTCTAACTTCCTTACTAATGGACAATCATTCATTAAGTATCTCTCTCGTGTGGGGCATACATATGTAGGCTTTCTATACATTTTCTTAAATACACCTCACAACAGCCCTATTTAGCAGATAAGCAAACATATTTCCCATGGTCTCAGAGCTAGGAAAAGCAGAACTAAAATTGAAACCAATGTGTGCCTCATTTCAAAACCAATAGAAATTCTTGGTGCGTTATTATATTGCTTTGCTTCTCTTCTTTTCCTGAAAATATGTGTGAAAAGGGATAAGAGGAAGCAGTGGAAAATGAGAGGGGGAAATGGGGAATAATATGTAACTTTCTTGACATGATTTTCCTGAGCAAGAACTTTATAAAATATTGAACAAGAAGCTCAGATGTGGGTCTGTGAGTGTGTATATATAGTTTTCACACTTACAAATGCAAAAACCCCTCAGGCTAAGGGGAAAATGCATCTAAAGGAAACAGTCTCTTATAGTTTTCCACCTACTCTATGGTAGGTACATAACTATATTGCGATCCAATTAAGGACCGAGGAAGGAGCTGCTATGAAGGAAGGAAAATATTATATTTGCTTCTTTATTTATATGAGAATTTTAAATCTAGGTTTCAAGATTGCTGAAATACTTTATATATAAATAAAGTGTTTATTATATAATATATATATATTTATTTATTTATTTATTTATTTATTTATTTACAAGCAGCGTGCGCATACACACACACACCCCATCTTCACCCTCCATTAGCCGCCTTTAGGAGCAGAGAGACTGGCTGTCCATGCAGAAATCATTCTTTGTCTTCCTTATCTGAGACATTAGGACCAATCCCAGGAGAGTGACTTTTGGAAATACCCCACATGTGGGGCAAATGATCCTACTGAAGCAGTTGAGGACAATAGCAGACCATTTCTTTTAAGGAAGTTGACTTTCTTTTAAGGAGCATTAAGAAGGTGGTGTTATGTAGTGACTGAGAGCGGAGCTGCCAGCATTCAACCAGGTGAGTTTGTATCCTATCTCCATCACTTGTTAACTGTGCAATCAAGATGACATTCAATCTCCCTATGCCTAGGTCTTCTTTTTTATAAAAGAGAAATAATAATTAGGAAATTATTGTGAGAATTAAATAAAATACTGCCTACAAAGCATTTAAGCCATTACCTGACCCTCAATAAATGTTACCTATTATTAATATTAATAAAGAATTAATATTGATAAAGAACCCAAGGCAAATCTATTTTTCCTTTCCATTATTTTTTTTTATTTCCCCAAAGTTGTTCTCTCTTTTTACTCTTTAATCATGAACCCTTAATTTTCTATTCACCTTCACATCATGGATGGATATATGTGACTGTCATATATTCTCTATTTAATTATGGTCGCAAATTAAGAACAAATAAATATTAATCCACACCAAAATGAATCATGTAGAGTATCACAATTTTTAAAATTCAAGTCAAAGGCAACATTTCTTTCTTTTCTTTTCAACATTCACATCACATTCCTCCTCTAAAATTGGACATTTTAAAAGAATCGATATATTAAACTTAAATTTAATAATATTTAAGGTGCATTATCAACTGGCACTTTATAGAAAAACTTTATCTGTCTTTTTCTCCACTATATTCCGGAGTCTGGCTGTACTCCAGAGATACTATGAAACACACTATCTGATGGATGGGTAGGTGGTGGGTAACCCACAGCAGTTTACTTTTCTAAATTTAAAATATTCAAAGTAGACATATGTTAAGTCATCCACCAGAAATGTGGGATGCAATGATAGATATAATAAGATGCCCTTTAACAAGATGCTACAGGGCAAACTTAGAAAGATGAAATGACTATACTTTTGTTCCTTGTGCAATAAATATTGCTTGTAACCTGAAATTGTACTTGCATTTGTATACAAATTATTACTTTGCAAAAGACAAATCAAGAATCTTAGGAAAATATGCCATAACATCTGCAAAGTTCACAAAAGACCTCAGCATTATTCCAGTTTTTTTGTTTGGTTTGGTTTTTGTTTTTAGGCATTTATAAAAGAAAGGAAAAGGATGGTTTGATAAGTCCAAAAATTAGTATTTGCCATAGTAACAAACATTTTCTTGTGGTATTGCCTGGTGGATTTTGGTGACCATTATTTTTTTAATGCATAACACACTTATATTATCACACCGTTGGGCAAAGAGGAGAGTGACCAGAGGAACCCAGCATAGTGAAATTTTAATAAGCAAGGGAGAATATAAAATTGAACAATATCAAAATGAAAAAACTTTTCTTTTGAAACTGACAAACTTGCTACAACTAAAATGAACTTTTGAAACTTAATAGTGATTATTGCTATCATTAATATTTGTGGAATTAGATAATGCTTGTAAAATTTTCTGTAAAAGTGAGGTGACGGTGGTGGTCGGCAGTTAGTAGTAGAAGTTGTTTTACCTCCACCCACACAATACTCCAGTAAGGTCCTTTTAGAACTTATGAGGCCCTGCATTTTGGAATTAACTGTAGTGAGATGAACAGCTAAAATTTCTGAATCCACAGGAGGATCTAACTGAGCCTTGGGGTAAGAGCAGTGGCTGAGGGCCCCCAGTGGTTGGGGTTGAATAGGAATAAAGCAGTCTCTCCCTAATCTTCCCATTGTAAGCTCTCTGTGACTTGAAAGCCAGTCTTCTCATAGCCTAGTGTTGTTTTTTTGACTGCAATGCCTCACACCTTGGCCTTGCCTTCCCTTTAGCCAAACTATTCTTGTCCTCCTATTTATCAGCACTTACTCCTGAAGGCAACATGGAATAGAGATTCGAATTTCATTTCTGTCCCGACCTTGAGATAGTTAACGACTGCTGATAAAGCTTCTGTTTGTTCAAATATTATAATGGTATAAAAATCATTACAAAAAGGAATATTATAAGAACTAAATGAAATCAGGCATGTTCAGGGCTTGATACAGTGCTTGGCACAAAGTATATTTTCAATAAATGTTAGCTGCTAGTAATTTTACTCTGTGCCACATTCTACCTTTCAAGGTCAAGTTCATGTCCCCATTCCTCCATGAAGCTTTTCCCATCATGGCAACCCTCACAGATCTCCTCCAGATCCTAAGCACAGAAATTAGTACGCATTCTAATTACACACAACAGCAGTTGTCATGATGATGAAACAAAAACATGATTCTATACTGCGTTGTGTTTTAGCATGTCTCCTTAACTAGAAAGCAAGGTTTTTGAGCTCAGACACCAGCTTTCACTATTTATTCATCTTTGATTTTAAAACATGTTCTCTGGACATAAATATGTTCCTGAAACTATAGAGGGTTATCTAGAGGGACACCTAGAGTGCACCACTGGGAACACTGAGTCTAGTAAGAAATTTAAGACACGTACATGAGGATCAATGGGAATATGGCAATATAGAGAAACGGAAAGAGGCTTAGAGATCCAAAGAAAAAGAAGTCACTTCTGGGCTGCTCAAAGAAAGCTTGAAAGAAAAGTCAGCTCTTCTCTTTCTATTTTAACTGAATATGGTAGGATGGGTAGGCAAAGGTTGGAAGATTTGACATACAGAAGGAAGTGGTAGAAAAAAATTCCAGCAATGAAGGCAACGGTGTGGGCCTGGTAAAGGGAGAGCTGTCTAATTTGCCTGAAGCCAGCAACCTAGAGGGAAGCAGTAAAAGAACTGAATGAAAAGCAAGACTAGGATTTGAGCCTGCCCAAAATAAAGCATAACTGGGACCTGACTTAAACCATGATCAGAAAGAGACCTCTGGAAAAAGATCTGTAAAGGCCTTTCCATGTCTGACATTTTTTATTCTAAGTAGCACAGCAAAACTAGCAGTTGAAAAAATCGCAAAATATTATATTCGTCCCAGCATTTCTTTATCTCCTCTTTGCAATTTAAGACTTTGTGATAGAGCCCCGCCCCTTCTCATTAATCCATTTCTTATTTGCCCCAAGAATACTTGCCTGCGGCTGCAGCATTTACCCCAAGATAACTCTCAGAGTACAGTCCTAACCTTACAGCCAAAATTTGCCACAAAATAGCTCGCTTTAATTATTATTTTCGCATTGCTCTAGTATATTGATAGCCTTTGGAAACAAATGACATCATTCTATTTATAGTATTCTGGTTTTAGTAGTGCGATTTCCATTTATAAAATATAGTAGTTCTCTCACTGAAAATTTTAAATCCTAGAAAAGGTAGCATTCCTACACATGAAGTTAAATTAACACTGGCAGTGAGCTGCACATTTTTTTCTCTAAACAGGAAATGGGTTTAAAGCCACTCCCTCAAATGTGCCTTTCACATTATAGTATAAATTAACTCCACAAAGTCTGAGACTTCTATGTCACCACGAAGGTATACTTGTCAAGGTAGGAAGATAAAATATATTATGTGTTGATTTATTAACTGTATTTTTTTATATATTTAGATATATGGTATATGGACCTTCATCTGTAGTCTTGCTAGGGCCTCAGAAATGTCAGGGGCAATCTTAGCATTGTGAACAGGTTTGCGATTTCTGATCCTGGGATAAAGGCTGCCTTCCCTGTACCTTAGTTTGCTGCTCCCTGCTTGCTTCCCATTAGACTGGCCACTTAGGTTCAGCCATCAAAGGAGAACACAGCTTCACAGTGGTTAGTCATTTTGGGTTGGAACAGAAATTATTGTTCGTTCTTAGCTATATTAACAGAATATACACTGGGACTTCAATAACCCAAAATTGAGTTGTAATTGTCACAGTCTAGCTGTGGTCCCATTGAGCATCACAGCAGGAATGTTTTTCTAGCAAATGATGACTGTAATGAGGTGGAAAAAGAAGGAGAAGTTTCTGTGAGCCTTTTATCCACATATTTGCTGTTCCCAGTATGTCTTGCCTTACTACATACCTTTACTTTTATAGGAAAAGAATTATGTTGAAGCCATGAGTTTTATTGTACCCAATAAATGAAGTTTCTGGGATATCTCTTAGACAGCTACAAGGTGAAGTATAAGAATGCTGGTTCTTGGAAAATACTCAAATGGACTTGGCAGCTTACTGTCTGAAAAATGGCCTCAAAATAAAGAAATCACTGACTCCTCCTCCTTACTACAAGACAGCCAGTTTCATGGGGGGAAATAAAAAGAAAGCGCAGTCCTTCTACAGGGCAGGAAATGAAGAATAGCTTTATAACAGAAATGATGTGGGAAATTCTTTATGTTGGCAACATGCAATTTCCTAAAATAGAAGCTGGCCAGAACCAGTTTAACTATTTGGGAATAAATACTATGGTATTTTTACTTACCCATGGTGGTCAGTGAAAACTCTTCGAGGCTGCAGAAAACAAATGTCAAAGACCTTTTGTCCAAGCTGTGGAGTCTATTCTCATATGCCCAGGAGACAAGGAAATTGACACTGGTTATTTAAAAAAATACTTTTTCACATTATTGGAAAAATGAAATGTATGTCTATTGGAAAAATGAAATGTATGTCTTCACAGGTGTTAAGTATTGTACTTGAACAATTTGTTTACCTCGATTATGTTAAATTCTTTGGTTTAACATTCCAGACATCTGTAGGAACTTGATATATTTCATCTACTCCCTTTTCTTTCTTTAAAATAATCCCTTTCTTAATGCCTATGGTATCAACATTAACCTAGTGCTGTATACGAAACAGAGAAACTGTGGTAATGATCAATCTCTTCCTTGACATTTTCAGTCTTTAAGTGAACTAAATCAGATCAAAAGTAATGTACTGTCACTTTCTTACATATTGAGTACACAAAAAAATTAATAATTTAACTTATAAAATTTTATACACACACATGCACACACACAAACCCCTTCTTTTTGGATTCTCTTGTGTCCATGAGAGTGCATTTGTGAGACAAGAGGTCCTGTCCCACTGTTAATGGACAAGCTAATTGCCGGAGGGAACATCTAATATGTGGCATGGTTTCCCAGACATCTTGTTGAAAACACAGGCCTCACTTGCCATTTACTATTGAAATCAAGATGTTTATTCATTCATTACAAAGCAAGTGCTGGTGAAAGTTAAGAACTTTACACCCAATGGACACTGCTGATGTATTTATCAAGCTCTTTATCTCAGGAGAGAATGAGCTCCATGATTTGAGAGAAAAGAAAATATTAAGAATTAGAGATGAGAATATGTGTTGAGCTTTCTCCCTGAAGATAATGTTTAAATAAGGACTTTAAAAGACAAAATAATATGTAAAAATATATAAAGCTAAAGTGGTAATGTAAGTTGCCCACTATTTTGGCCTTTGCCAAAAATACCATTCCCTTTATTTTTAAAAGAAGATTAAATTCAATCATTTTTCTGAATCGCTAAATAATATTGTCAGCAAACAAAGACAATGTGAGGCTTGCATTTATCTTTTAATTATGAGAAACAAAAAGTATTGACCTTGAACTTGAACTTTAAGGATAATCCCACTCCTGATATGCCAACATTTACCAGCTAATTTGAAAGCTTGGGAACAAATCACCCTTTGATTTTTGGTGAAATGTTCACTCCCCAGCCTGTCAACAAACTCCTGAGATAGTGTCCTTTTAACTCTCACATTTATCCCAGCTTTGTCTCGGCATAGAACATCTTGCATAGCCCAGGGTTTTGCAAGAAATCCAGGGAGCTGTGAATGTCAGGCATGTTTAAGTATGATCCTGAGCATAGGAGCTTTCGGCTTAGTCTTTTGTGCAGAGATAATGGTTTACGCTAGATTGATTATATGCAGACTGAGGAGTGTATCTTGTGCAACAACTCTGAGGCGTGCTGAAAGATAAAAATCCCATTTGCTGCATTTTATATTGGTGGTCTCTGACGTGGGCAATGCAGGCCTGCATAGTCCTTGTAAATCACAGATATAATGAGGGCCAGATAGCAACTCGCTTAACTGTTGAATGAAGTAAGTGTTTCTTTACTTCAGACTGAAGGATGGCATATTTGCTATCTAAAACCTTATGTTATCAGGTTGAAAGCAGTCTTTTATTTATATCTCTGAATGCAGACTAGATAGCTGGTTAGTTATGTGAACATTCTTGATGTTGCATAGCAAGGTTTTAAGGAAAGTTTTATTTATTCACTTTTATTTAATTTTTATAATGATCTCCCTGGAGGGACTTTAGTACCAAAAATGAGATGATTTTAAACTTCTTCCTCTGCCCTTTTGTCACCAGCCTTCTGGGCCAAGAACAAAAGTAACCCCGTGGTAGCTGATCAGAGTAATTCTTTAACTGGTGACTGGGTTCTCAGATGGAAAAGCAGTATAATTCCAGGAAGCAAGAACAAATCCAGACCCAATAATCCTGCCTGAGTGGAACATGAGCCTCACGAGTAAAAACACCTTGGCTTCTAATGTTTCATTTATCCCAGTTTTATAGTCAGCAGTTTATTTTATGTCTAATAGAACCATTTCCAAGTGTTTTATATTATGATGCATTTTGATATCTACAAGATAAATGATAATCGTGGTTTTGTAAGAGGAGAAACAAGAGCATGAAGAAATTATGAGCACCTTGGTGTTAGAGTGACCAGCAGAGTTGTTTTCTGTCTGTACCTTAATCACACATGTACATACACACACACAGTCACAAAAGTACATACACACATACACACATTCACATACACACATGTATTCATCCAGATACCTCTTCCCATAGAAATATCCATACATGTCCACATATATACTCACATAGATACACATATTCACAAGCATGAAGACCTAAAAGAAAATAACATCTCTGTATTATACTAGTTAGAAGAAAAATAATCCAAGTTATGAGACTTTTATAGCATAATACTGTTTAAATTTTTCTTTTTAAACACTTTCAGTAACTTCAATAGACCAAAAGAAGTCATTTATTTAATAGATTTATTGCTTGGCAGAAATACTTAGGGGTTTGTTTTAATGAAGACTGAAACATATTTTGAATAATAGTTGTAAGTACTAAAAATTCAAGAAGCAACTCCCTAACCAAAGGTTTGGCATATAGTAGGCATCTAATAACTGTCTTGAATTTTCTGAAAAGTCTATTGAAAAATATTGTACACATCAAGTTAAACATGATGGACTGAACACATGTTAACTTCTGTTCCCTCCAAAACTCCACTAAAACGAGAGTAAAGCAAAAAAATAAAAATAAAATAAAGTAAGGCATAACCCATAGGGACAAAGAAAACATCAGAGAAGATGAAAGCAAACACAGACATCAACAAAAATTGAAGAAAAGCAGAAGGAAGAGTGAAAACGGATTTCACAGAGTGAAGAACTCAGAAACATAGGTTCCCCTAGGGGAGAAAGCCACCAATGCATTTGCAATTCATGCCACTGAAACTAGAACAGGCCCAGGAATTGGAGGTTCAAGGTATCTATGGAAGCCAAGGTCAGAGGCAGAGGTAAAAACAGGACGATTGGTTGAAAGTCTGTTTGAGGCCCTTCCAAGTCCCCGCTCCTCCTCAAAGGTGGAAATTTACTCTCTGGAAAAGCCTCTTAGATGGAAGACAGAGATCTAAACAAACAAAACTAAACAAAGAATTGGAGGAAACGGAGAAATAGACAGAGCTGAAACCATTATAAAACACTAACATTTGTAGATAAGATAAAATATTACTGTCATGAAACAATAGAATGTTATTGAAAATAACGAGGATCATTCAGGGAATAAACTCACTGAAATTTAAAATATATTAAAATAGAGGTTTCAATTACAGAGTTGAAAAGTAAAGTTGAGGAAATGCCCCAAAACTGAAAGAAAAAGACAAAGAGATGGAAAACAGGAAGCAAAGGATAAGAAAATAAGAGGTTTTATTCAGGGGGGCCAACATACAACTAATAGAAAAAAAAAAACAGAAAAACTAGAGGAAAGTAAATAATCAGTAATATATATAAGAAAACTTCTCCAGACTAAAAGATATGATCTCCAGATTTAAAAAGGTCCACCAAGTATCCTGAACGATTATAAGAAAAATCCATATTCAGACATATCATCATGAAATATTAGATTATGCAGGTTGGGAGAATACTAAAAACTCCAGAGGGGCAAAACAAAACTAAACTAAACAGAGAAAAAATAAACACTCACAAATGCAAATGGTTACATACAAAAAAGAGGACATGGAATAGCATGAGAGTTCATTAAAAGTAACTCTACTCACTGGAAGATAACAGAGAAACGCTTTCAAATTCTAAGGAAAAAATTATCTTCAACCTAGATTTCTATACACAGGCAAATTATTAATCAAGTGAAGCTATAGAATAAAGATGATTTTTTAAATTACTTCCCTTATGCCCTTTTTGGGAGATCCTAATGATGTTAATAACAAGCTCATACATAATATTCTCTGTTTGCCAGGCTCAGTTCTAAGTGTTTCATTTATAGTGACTCACTTGATCCTTACAGAATTCCTGTAAATTGGGACCTGTTATAAAGAAGTTGAGGCACAGAGAGGTTAAAATTCTTGCCCATGGTCACCCCAATAAACGGGGAGATAGGCTATGAACCCAGCAGCCTGGTTTCAGAGTTGCCGTTACACTCCTTCAAAACCCTAAGGAGAAAAATTAGAGATAATCAAAGCATACTGTTTGGCTCAGTCATGAGTAATAGTCATGTAGTCATAATAATGGAAAACTTGAATACTGACTTAACAAGTTATATAACTATTCGAGATTTGTAGAGAAGTGTGTGTGTGTGTGTGTGTGTGGTGTGTGTGTGTGTGTGTGTGTGTGTTGGGAGTAACTAGAGAGTCAAATTCTCATCTTTCATAGTACAAAGTGAATAGATAAGCTCTCAAACTGAAAAGTTAAGCTGATTTATCTCTGCCTAACACATAGAAGGGACCGAATATATGTTTGTGAATGAATAAATGAAGATTCCAGGGCTCAATCTCACATTCATTTGTACATTTATAAAACACTGCAATCAAAAGACTGAACAAATAGTTTTTATCTATCTCTGATGTGTTATGTGTATCATGAAGAAATGTTTATGACAAATTTAAGTAAAATATCACAAATTTGCAGAACAGCATGGTATTGCAATTCTACCTTTTAAAGACTAGAATATAAGTATGTGTACATATATAATTATAAAATATGCAGGTTTACATATGTAGAATAAAATCTCTGCAAGGATAAACTCTAAGGTGCTATCAGTAGAGAGTGGGATTGAGGAAAAGGGATTTTTTAAATTTGATATGCTACTGTATTTTCTAAAAAATTGCAATGAGTATTTGTTATTTTTTTTGTAGTTAACAATTAAGAATTTAAAATGTATTTAAATTTTCATCAACCACATTGTGATTATTTGCAAGGGTCAAAATTCTTACGTTTTGTTCTTAAAACCTTGAGCTTATTTAAATATTTCTTTCACTTTAAAAGTCTGTCAATCACCAGCTGAGACTAGATTGAGTAAGGGGTCTCGTTGCAGTTAGGGACACACTTAGAGGCCCTGAAAATTGTGGGTTAAGGCTGAACTGCTGTGAGTCTGGGCACAAAAACTGGAAAACTGGGAAGCTGCCTAATATTGGCAGCTATGGACCCAATAAAATCTTGACATGTCGACATTTTCCCAGCTTCCAAACCAATAGCAGTCAGGTGGGAGCATGCCAAGCAAAAAAGGGCAATAAAAACCTGAATAGATCTCTTTGTATGTCATCCTGTGCTGCCAGTGTCCAATATGTAAGGCAACTGAAAGGTAGCAAACAGGCTATTTCATTCCCATCCAGAACATTTTACAGAGATTCCTGGACACATACTCACATTGTATTGTCTAAAGTCCTGGGTGGGCTCCTTCACGAAAGAAGCATTTCACAGGGGCTGGGAAAGACTTTTCAAGGCTCTAAAACTTTCACTTCCTATATTTGTTTTTTAATGTATGTATTCCAGTTTTAAAGTAGGGTTTCACTCATTCCTTCCCTATCCCCCAACAATTAATGGAGGAGAGAAGCAATGAGACTTGCTCTTCATACAGCATTCATGTTGGAGTAGGAGTAAGGGGTTGTTTGGGGGGTTTTATTTAGGTAGTGTCTTAGACTAGGCATATGGTTGGTTATGTACACACAGAGTGTAGAAGTAAAAGCATCAATGGTCCTTTAATGGGAAATGTTTAAAGTAAACAGAATTTTTCATCCTCGTTATGCCAAGAGCTAGAATAATAAATACAGATAGGAGGTAGCTTCGTACTTCAAATAATTTGTTGAAACTACATTCACAAACTCAGCCTGTTTCTATTTGTGCAGTTGTTAACCATAAGGACAGTTGTAACCCTTGCTGGGCCTTGGACAAGTGCCTTGCCAGTCACTGCTCCCATCATCCCAGCCTCAGAGACTAAAATTAGTTGACACTGCCCAAGTGTCCAAACTATGATCAATTGTCTCAACTTTCAGGCAGACCCTCAAGGGTCTCAAAGTTTGATTGGCAGATCAAAACAGCAAATATCTCGTTGGAGGGGCAAAGGGCATGCTGTGTCTGTATCTTATGATATAAACAATGCTGCCAAGAAAAGAGCAGAGGAACCAGAATAATGATAAACTGTAAAAAATACCAAAACATAAAAGTCATTGCTTAGATTTAAGCATGTAAGACATTTATAAAACTGTCCTTCTAAAGTTTATATACTAATAATTCCTCATGAGTTGTTCTGCAAAATTTAAGAGTGCTTCAAAATTATGTTTGTGTCTTCAGCTTTTGTTGTCAGTTCTTTTGGAAATGATATAAGATGTATGATCTACAAGCCGGGGTTTACCAACATCCAACTTTCGTAGAAGTGAAATATGAATAAATCATCTTTGGAACAGATAATGACTAACTCCTACATACAGAATTGTGTGAATGCTGAGATGTTTGACAGTAGGTGGGGCAGAGTTTATGAATGTGTTTTATACTTTAACATTTTTCAAAAAACCAAAAATTTTATTCTCAGCAGAGTCCACTTTCCTCATCTCCTGTTCTTTCTTTAACCTGCTCCATTTGTCTTTTATTTCTAACTTTTTCCTGAAACTGCATTTATCAAGGTCACAAATAAACACATCTTGCCAGAGTCAACATCGGTTTATCTTTCCTTAGCCTCTAGACAGTATTGGATGTAGTTCATCACTTCATCCTACTTGGAACATTTTGTTCCTTAGCCTGACATGACACTGCAGTCACTGGCTTTTCCTCCTACCTCACTGACCCTCCTTTTTGGTCTTTTTGCTGGCTTTTCTTCTGTTCTCAGAATTCTTAATCTGGGAATGCCTCAGGGATCTACTCTCTATCTTCTTCTCCTTGTAATTCTTTCCCTAGGTGTTCTCACCCAGTCCATGACTTTCAATAGTATTTCTAAACCAGTGACTCTCAAAACCATATTTTCAGCTTAACCAATCTCTTAAGCTCTAGATCCATATATCCAACTGCTTCTTGACAACTCTGGTTGTCTAATTTTCACTGCATACTTAACATGGACAGAACTATGAGAATCGATGAGAATTATCAATTCTCATTTTTCTCCCCTAATTCACTATTCCTAAATCTTCTCCCTCTTGATAAATGGCACCATCATCCATCTTGTTGCTCAAGCCAAAACCCAGGAGTCATCCTTGATTCCTCTTTTCTACTCATTCCATCTCCAAACCATCAACCAGTTTGTTAGCTCCACTTCTAACATACAGTTTGATTCTGACCGCTCCCTGCTCTCTTTGCTACTATTACTTTTGCCCAAGTTATTCCCATCTTTCGACACAACATCCTTGTACCCAGTTTTGCTGCCTCCGTCCGTGCTCCTACAGTGCATCTTTTTCATAAATACCAAGTGAACTCTTGGAGCATAAACCAGACTTTGATAGTCCCCAGTATTTTGGGCAATTATCATAAGCATTGTGCTATGCATGATCTGTGAATAGAGAAAGGTCATGATTTAAAATAGGAAATGGACATGCACACTGTGCCCCTAGCCATAATCAGAGTGACAGGTGCTAAACTAATAGCATGAGCAAACACAAAGAGACTAATTTTGACTAGAGTGGTAATGGCAGACATGGAGCAGGCTTGGTGATATTATTGGCTGGTCATTCATTCAACAATCATTTTTTGAGCACACACTGTACCCTGAACTGAGCTTGACAGGGAAAATTATATTTGAGTTAAGCAAAATAAGCAGGACTTGAGAGAGAGATTCTCTGTCGCTGAACCAACATATGTAATACAAAAAAACAACATACATGTTCTTATGAGAATCTTGAGTGATCCAGTGTGTAAGAGTCAAAGCCATGTTTGGGGAAACCATAGGATCAGAGCATGGTAAGGTTAGGAGGCCAGAGAGTCCAGAATTAACTTGAGGGCAACGGCAATCTTTAAAGGTGTTTTGTTTTGTTTTATCTTTTTAACAATAAAGTAATATGATCAACTTTGTGTTTTAAAATTTTCACTCAGGAGCCAGGGTAAAGAATAGTTTAGTGAGGACAAGATAGAAGTTAAGGAGAAGAGAACATTTAGAAAGCTGCTATAATATTTTAGGCAAAAAATAGTGCAGACCTAAGTTGCAACAGGAACAGTGAGAAAGGAGAACAAGGATACTATTAGAAAAAATGTCAGAGACAGCTTACAAATCTGACCTTGTCATAAATGTTTTGTTTGAACTATGCAATGTAAATTTGTTTTGCCTGAATTCGTTGCCAACATCCAGAGACATCACATAAAATCCAAATTTCCATCCTCTCTTTGGAAATCCAAGATCCACAGTACTGAGCCACATTCCCCCATCACGACACTTTGCCTGGCAGTAAGAAACACACGCTGTCTTCTTTAGATAGCCACGTCCTCTCACCTGGCCAAGTCCTCTCTGGCCTGTTTCATTTGACCGACCATGCTCTTGTAGAGATATTTAAGATAATCTGAGAGAAACAACAAGCCCTAGTGGTTAATGGGTGTGGAGAGTGAGGGAGAGTGGCAGGTTCCGCTTCAGGAGCTGGCAGCTAGAGATGCAACTACCTGAGATGACGACTACAAGAGAAGGAACAGGTTTGAGGAGTGTGATCATGAATTCAGTTTTGGACATGCTGAGGAAATCTATTATTAAATTAATCTATCTTTCAGTTAGGTGTTATTAAAGGAAAAACCATCTTCTATTATAAGCTTTTAAAAACAGATGACTCTCCATTAAACCAACCTGCTAATTCTCTTTTATTCTGCCAAAAAAAAAGTCTTTGATCCAAAACATATAAATGTATTATGTGCATAAAGAGATGTCATTTTAATCGAATTTATATTTGAAGTGTCACAAGGAATTTTTATTCTTCCTGTCATTATTTATGTAAAGGAAAGTATTGCCAAAATTAAAGGCACAGGAAATTAGCTTTTCTAGTTAATGTCATAGGACATGAAATATTTTAACTCTGATGGATTGAAGAATTGGAAGATTTTTGAAAAACTCTACAGAGTTCATTTAATCTTACTAGAAAGGACTGTAGAGCAAGATATTGAAAGGCTGATTTTTTTCCCCCCTAATGAGGAAAAATGCCAGGATAAATTAGTTTTAACCCTAAAATTAGAAACAGGTTGTTTATGGAGAGTTCATGGGTTATTCCACATTCCAGAATGTTCTCTCTCACCCTTCCTCCTCATCACTCACAATGCTTAGAGGTCTAGCTCCAGCCACACCCAGTTCATTGAGAGTCACAGAATTATCCAGGCCACATCCACCTCTTCTCTAAACCCTTTCTTCTAGTTTCTGTAACTAAGAATTCGGCACTCTCCCTTTCCCCTAAGGGTTTCATTTGCCTTCATTTTACTCCCCTAAATCAGTAAGTTCATTGAATAAAGAAAACAAAGCTATGCACAGAGTACTGTGCACACACTGAGCACTTGCTAAATAATCTTGTCTGGTTGAGAGACAAAATTAAATATCAGTATAGCACTGATCCTGGAACCTGCCTGATCCCACCATCTTCACTTATTAGCTGTACAATGTGGGCAAGTTATTTAATCCTTCTGCAACAATCTCATCATTTGTTGAATGATAGTACCTGTGTCATTGTGTTGTTGATAAAAATAAGTTAACATATGAATGCACTTAGTGCCTGGCATATAGTAAATGCTCAACAAATATATTATTATTATTATAAATCTAGACTCTGGTACAAATTATCTGACCTGGAGTAAATTACTACATCTTCTTATGTCTCAGTTGTTTCCCTGGAAAATAGGACACTAGTAGTTGGTACCTATTGCTTAAGGTTTTCCACTAATAAAGTAAAATGATGTATGTAAATACTCTTTGAATAATGCCTGGCACATAGGAGGAGCTCAACAAATGTCAGCCATTGTTATTATCACTATCATTATTTTAGTTATACCAAAGCAACTAGTCAACTGGCAGGAGTCAGGGTCTCAAGGAAGTATACTGAAATGGAGAAAAAACAACCAAGATTTCTGACATCAGGTAGAAATGATCTCCAACAAGTTTCTCATATGTTTTTAAATAAATTCTTTGCCAAGGAAGAACCTTTGGTTTCTGCAATAAATGAAAAACTGGCCCCATGTGGATAATTCAGTTCGGCAAAGTGGTAAAAGCTTGATGATTTACTAGGCCACTAATCATTTGGACAAAGACAAGGCTGAGAATTATCACTGCAAATATATGGAGAGAGGTTTTGCTAAGCAAATTAATAGCACAGACAACGAAGTATCTAATTATTTTTTAGAATAAATTGAGTTTCAGCATTTTAGAAATACCTATTTATGCATAGGAAATTAATATTCTAATTCAAAATTGCCAATTTCTCACAGCATTTAGTTTTAAAATATGTTTACAATCCAATTTTAGTGACCATGCATCTTAATTAGCTACAATCTTTAAAAACTTAACAAACATATAAGCTTTAGGATATCATTTAAAATAATTATATTAATTATATTAATTCAACATAATACCGTTCTAACACCAACTATGTGTTGAGTTCTTTCCAAATTTTATTTCATTTAACCTAACAATATTCTTGACAGTATGTATTTTAATCCCAGGTTTGAATAAGATCGAGTGACTTGACTTGGGTCACCCAGATCATACAAATGAGCTAGAAACAGAACCCACTGTGCCTATTCTAAAATACATATTCTTTTCTACATTGTGAAAGTATGATCCAAAAATGCACTGTCTGCCAAACATGTCTTTGACTAGCTCATCATCCACTTTAATATATTTGGCTGATTGAATCCTGGCCATTTCAAAAAACTTAAATGTATCCTCATAGGGCAACAGTTTTCCTCTATGGAATACATTAAAAGAAAAGAATAGACAATACAATGTCCATAGAATGGATCTCAAAAATGTTATATTGAGCAGAAAGAAGGCAGTACAAGAGAATGAATAGATTATTCCATTTACGTGAAGTTCTAAAATGAACAAATTTAATCTATAATGATATAAATCAAATAAGAGTTTGCTGAGGGCAGTGGAGTGGGGATATGGTGGGAAATGGATGATCGAAAAAGGGTATAAAAGAACTTTCTGGGGTGAAAGTAATGTTCTATATCTTAATTGGTGTTGTTACATGATCATATACATTTTTCAAAACTCATCAAATAATACATGAGATTATAGAAAAATTAAATAAAACAGGAAAAAAGCTTGATATATAAAAACTAGATAGAGAAATTTCCTAATTTCACAGAAATTATAATAAATATTAATGGTCAATATAGCCAAAAAAAGAGCTGTGTTATTTTAATATAAAAAGTAGAGTTTAAGACAAACATTATAAGGTAAAAAGGAAGATATTATGTATTATGGAAAAAAGAAATCAATGATATAAAATATACCTACAAAATATAAAAAATAGTGTATATATATGTATATACACACACATATATATGTCTGTATTTAAGAGACAGAACTATGAAAATAATTCATTAATGATCTAGAGATTTGGATGTTTAACACACCCCTATCAAAATGTGATAGATCAAGTAAATGAAGAAAATATAAGATACGTGTAGTATTATCAGTAAGTTTAACAATAAACAGGAAAATATATTCTTTTTGAGAATAAAACATTCACAAAATTGTACTAGGAAATACATTGTTCCTGAATAAATTATGAAGAATTGAGTTCATACAGTTCATGCAGACTATATTCTTTGACACTCATGTCACAAAATTAGAAACGAATAACAAAGGATCACTAAAATATTCCAGAAACTTAGAAAAATACCACAACATAAATTTTAGGTTATAAAGGACATTTAAAAAATATAAATATGGAAAATCAAAATACAAAAAAGCATTACATATCAAAACTTTGAGAAACAGGAAATTTGAACATTTAAATGCTTTTATCACAAAATAAGAATAAAATAAGTTCAAGCCTCAATACAGACACTAAAAAAGAATAATGTAGTAAACCAGCTCCCAAAGGCCATCCACCCCCCATACACACACACGAAAGAAAGAAAAGTAAAAAAGAAGATAAAAAGGAAATAGTACATATATACAATGGAATATTAGACATAAGAAGAGATGAAATATTGCCATTTGCAACAATATGGATGGACCTTGAGATAATCATGATAAGAAAAATAAGCCAAACAGAAAAAGTTGAAAACCACATGATATCATTTATATATGGGCCATAATCCTAAAAGCAACAAATGAACAGGACAAACAGAGATTCATAAATATGGACAATAGACTAGTGTTTACCAGAGCATAGGGAGTGGGAGGAAGGGAGAGATGGAGTAAAAAGGATCAAATATGTAGTGACAGAAAGATATCCAGCTATGGGAGGTGAACACACAATTCAATATATATATGCCTTCCTATTGAATCATACACCTGAAACATTAAATTTCATTAACCAATGCCACCATAAATAAATATATAGAAATAGTAGTAATCAAGGAAATAAACAACAACAAAAGATTACTAAAACTGGTCCTTACAAAGATCAATATGATAAACTTCAAGACTGACCAATTGCAATAAAGAGCTGTAAATAAACAAATACATAATAAAAAGGAAAGGTAACTATAAATAGACTTAAAAAAATTTATGGTGACATTGGTTAACAAAATCCGGTAAGTTTCAGCTGTGCATTTTAACAGTAAGACATATATACATATTCACATTGTGTGCTCACCTTCCATAATTAGATTTCTTTCTGTCACCACATATTTGACCCCTTTTACCCTGCTCTCTCCCTTTCTCCCTCTCCTCTGCCCTCTGGTAACCACTAGTCTATTGTCCATGTCCATGAAACTCTGTTTGTCCTGTTTATTTGTTGCTTTTAGGTTTATAGCCCATATATAAGTGATATCGCGTGGTTTTCGACTTTTTCTGTCTGGCTTTACTTGCTTAGCATGATTATCTCAAGGACCATCCATGTTGTCACAAATGGCAGTATTTCACTTTTTCTTATGGCTGAGTAATATTCCATTGTATATATGTGCCACAGCTTCTCTAGCCAATCATGTATCATAGGACACTTTTGTTGCTTCCATGTCCTGGCTACTGTGAATAACGCTGCTATGAACATCAGTGTGCAAATATCTTTTCGGATATGAGTTTTCAAGTCTTTGGGGTAAATACTCAGTAGAGGGATTGCTGGATCATGTGGTAGATCAACTCTTAGTTTTTTGAGGAACCTCCATACTGTTTTCCATAGTGGCTGTACCAATTTGCAGTACCACCAAAAGTGTATGAGGGTTCCTTTTTCTCTGCATCCTCTCCAGCATTTGTTATTACTTGTCCTGTTGTTTATAGCTATCTAACAGATGTGAAATGACATCTTATTATGGCGAAGTTGAACATCTTTTCATATATTTGTTGGCCATTTGTATGTTCTTTAGGGAGAAGTGTCTATTCAGGTCCTCTGCCATAAATAGAGATTTCTAAAATCACAAAAGAATGTTATATAAATTACCATATGCTAATAAACATGAAAGCCCCGACAGAAATGGATAAATTTCTAAAAAAAAAAAATTAATATGTCATAATTGGCACAAGAAAAAATTTTTAAAATTAAATAGACCAATAATCTCTAGGGACTTAAAATGACTTAAAAAAATCCTTTCCATCACCAATAAAGCCAACCCCATTAGTTTAAAAGGTGAGTTCTACTAAACTTTTAAGAAACAAAATTTCTATTTTATTCAAGTTGTTGTGAAAAAAAATCTGATCGATTTACCTTATAAAACTAGTAGAGAATGTATACTTAAACTAAATCTTCATTCCTAATCAAGAAGAGAAAATGTCAGCCAATTTTACTTGTGAATTTAGGTGTAAGAATTCTAAATAAAATATTAGATAACTAAATCCGACAGTATATAAAAATAATTCTAATAATTGAGGGGTTAACATGAGAAAATCTATCAAGATATTCAACACATTACTGGGGAAAGAAAGAAGAAATCACATGATTATTTTAATAGAAAAATATTTGGTAAATCTCAGCATATATTTAGTTTTTTTAAACTTTCAAAAATAGGAATAGAATGGAATATTTTTAACATGGCAAAGGTGATCTATCTAAAAAAGTAGATCAAACATCATAAATAATAGAAATATAGAAATAATAGGAATTTTATAAATATTGTCATCAAAGTTGAGAATAATATATGATGCCTATTATTATTTACTATAAACATAGAAACAAAAGAAGTCCTCATAATACAATAAGACAAGAAAAAGGAATATTACAATTTTTAGACATGTAGATATTAACTCTACATAAGACTCTGAATAAACCAACAGGCATTAGGAGATCATCTTCGAATACCGAATACTGTAGGTGAAAACAAACAAACAAAAAAACCCAACAGGCATTAAATTAACATTTAAATTCAATAATGTTGCCAGTTACATATACTTTTATAGTGGCAACAAGCAACTGGAACATACAATAATGCAACAAAATTTATAAAATATCTAGGAAATTTAAAATGTTTTATTTATAGTAACAGAAATTGTAACTCTATCGAAGCATATAAAAGAAATCTTGAAATAAAGAAAAGATACACCATGTTTGTGGATGACCTCTTTTAGCAGTCAGATCAGTTAATTCTATATGATTTTAATTTAACCTTTTTTCCAGATTCAAAATTACTCTCATATACTGTTGGCTAGAATGTAAAATGGCACCACCCCTTTTGCATCGGTTTGGCAGTTTTAAGAAAGTTACACATACATCTACCATATGGCCCAAACATTCCACTTCTAATTATTTACCCAAGAGAAATGAAAGCATATGTCTATACAAAGATTTTATTTGTAAAATCCAAAAACTTAAAACAACTTGGTTGTTCTTCACCTGTGGTATACCTTATACAATTGAATACTATCCAGCAATAAAAAGGAAATCTCAAAAGTAATTACGCTGAGTGATAAAACTCATAAAAAAAAAAAAGAGTGTATACTGGACTTCTTTCCTGTTTTTAAAAATTCTAGAAAACACAAACTAACCAATAGAGATAAAAACATACCCAGAAGTTGATGGGGTCACAGGAAGCAATGGGAGAGAGTGATAGTAAGAGAGCATAAGGAAACTTTGGGAATGATGGATACATTTATTACTTTGATTTGGGGTGATAGTTGTAGACTGTCCTTTATACAAATGTAAAAACATTGTCAAAAGGTATACTTAAAGCATGTGCAGTTATTATATGCCAGTTATATCTCAATAAAGCTGCAAAATAAAAAGTCATTGCTAGTTTTCTGTTTTTTGTTTTTTGGGGTTTTTTTGCAGGAGAACTCAACATAGAGATTCTAAAATTCATGGAAAGTTTTTGAGGTAAAGAAGAGATACATCCTACCAAATATTAAGACATCTTCTAAAGTAATAATAATAAATACAATATACTATTGGCATAAGAACAAATTCATACAAAATTAAACTCAATAAATAACTCATGTAATTCAACTTGCTGTATGATGGATGTGGCATCACAAACAGTGGATGATTCAGTAGATGCTGCTTCGGAAACTGACCTACTATATGGAGAAAAGTAAAAATGAATCTCTAGTTATTAATGACGGTCTCCAACCAAATTAAAAACAAAATGTGAAAGAAAAAACTATGAATATAATAAATGCTTAACATGGTAAGAAGAACTAATAAAACAAAACCTTTAAAAATCATGAGAGGAAAAATCAATGTACTTAACTACATCAAAATTAACACAAAGATAAGAAATCATTAATAGACTGAGAAAAGAAACTTGTATCTTTTGAAACTAACTAGGATTTGGGATATGCAAGAAACATCTATTAGTTAATAAGAATAGAAAGAACTTATCTTTAAATGGCAGAAAAAGTCTAATCTGGCTGGTTGGCAAATATAAGAACCTCATACTTAATCATAGAAATTCATATCAAAAATAACAAATTTTTCCATTTTACACCCAGCAGATTTGCAAAAGTTAGAAAGCCAGACAATACCTAGTTTGATAAGAATTTAGGGTACTGAGAAAACACATATGCTGTGGTGAAATATAAACTAGAGTAGCCACTTAGATCTCCGTGAAATTATCTTTGCAAATTCCCCATGACAACGATTTTATTCCTGAATGTGCTCTTAAGAAACTCTCACAGGTACACAAGAAGACATTTTTGAGGGTATACACATACTGTTGTTTGTAGTGACAAGTCAGTGAGAACAACGTTCATGTTCCTCAGTAGATAGACATAAGTAAGAATTAAATATATGCATGTTTTAATGAGCCAGCAAAAATGAATAGAATGGGCTAAAGGGTTTTAAATGTTTAGAGAAAGTGAGAAAGCATAAACCTAAGAGTTGAAACACCTCAGCTCAAACGCAGTGGTACCACTTCAAGCAGTGTGATCATATCATCTCTCAAAAGTTCAGTTTTATAATACACACACATTCCTCACTCACTGGATTTTTATAAAATACCAAGCAACTTGACAAAATGTATAATGTTTGATTAATTTATAGAGTTTGTGATCTGACCTGAGGTAGGTCATATCATTACTCTAAGGCTGTTTTATCTTTAGAATAAGCACATAATAAATATATTTATACTCCCTCTCACTGGATTCTTAAAAGTATCATGCAGTTGAATATAACATCTGGTACTTAATTAATGTTACAAGGCTTACAAAGCAGTTTCAAATCAACTATCTCATTTTAATCCTGAAAACTTCACTGTGTGGTTAATGTTATACATATTTTTTTCTATTGCTCATTTGCCCCTCAATTGTAAGTATTCCTAAGGGACTACCTGAAACATTGGGGGCACTTAGATTAAACAAAAATTTAAAAATTAAGGCTCAGAAATGTTGTGACTTGTTCAACCTGGACCACTGGAAGACTTTTTTTACTTGACATATAGCACAGAATAATATTATGGTCTAATGACTGAAATAAGGAATTAGAAAGTAAAGCCATCTCATTTATTCCAGCCAAAACTGATTTCGATGACCTACAACTGAGTAGATAATGTAGAGGATCTATTAATACTCTTTAATAAAATCACTTTGGGAATTATGTATGGAAAAGAATAATGTTTATTCAGAAATTTTTCCTCTTTAAAATATATTTAGAAGACACAGTTCCCAGGCTTAACCAACAAAGGCTATCATTTTTAATGGTGTTTTTGAAAGTTTAGAGTACTATTGAAAACAGAAACTCTGATGTTCCCTTAGAAGTGAATAAGTAGAGAGAAAGTAGCAAAATCTGAAAGTAGAGGATGAGCAGAAAAATGTCCTTACATAAAAAAATTGGGAAGCAATAGATGTCATAACAGAAAGGAAAAATTGCTGGAGAAGTTTTAATTTTAAAGCTAAAAACAACTTGTGAATAATCTAAGCTTAACCTGCTTATAGATAAGCCAAAGTTCATACTTATTTTGTAAGTTATCTTGAGAGGAAAAGGCGAAATCAGAATAAATTTAGTTGAGTAAGAGTTAACATATTATGCCTAAATATTATGTTATTTAAAAATCTTGCTGTGTTTATTTCATCCCGTACCAACATATCTAATTTGTAGGAACATATTAATGAGTCGTCTAATTTTTCCAAAAAATAATAGCTGGGCTCGTTCGTGTTTTTATGTTATTCCCATCTCAGTTACTTTACCTAGAATTACAGGGGCTCATTTGTTCACCTGGTGGAAAATGCCTAGAATTGCAGGAATAGTTTTCAGAGGAGCAAACCTCTCTAACACATAGCTAAAGGAAACCCAGGTGTCTATTCATGTGTTCAACAAGTACTTGTTAGGAACTAAAAAAGGTGAGATGTTAGAATATAAAGATGAATTTCAGTGGCAGCAAAGTTTTAAAGGGTTTAAAAATACATTACACACTGTGGTAGCAAAGAGTTTAGATGCAACTATGAGGTACCTAGCATGTAACACTCAATTATTCAATTCAGAGTGCTGTGATCTAATTGCTTGCTCTAGTTGCACGTCTCTCAATGCTTTAATTAAAACCATATGCCTCAGAACAGGATTCCAGTTCCTGTGAGATGAATTTTGCCCAATATAGATCTCAGAAAGATCACTTGTCTACTCCCATTTGTGTTGGTCCAGTTTGAGTACTTGTTGCAAGTGATAGCTGCAAAAATAAATAAATAAATACAAAGTAAAAGAAAAAGAAAAAGTTATATGTTCTGATGACCAATTTAATACAGAATGAACATTACTTGTTTTTTTGGATATTGCTCAATTTTACCATTCCTTAGGGAAGGAAAAACCTAAAGTTGTTTTATTTTGCAGCAGCATAATCTAAAACATTCTAACCTGTGAACTGAAATGCCTCTTTTAAAACTTGTTGAAATCTATGACTTTGCTGACTTGTTCAAAAAGTTGCAAATGCATAGTCTATAATTTAGGGCCTGAGCAAATTAAAACTATTTCCTGACCTGCCCAAGGCCACAGAAGTTCCTATAATAGGTTCTGGAGCTAGTTTTCAAGGGAACTAGTGGATGCATGAGGACCTTAATATATATGTTTTCTTTTGTTTCCGTATCACTCAGGGATACAGAATGAGCAAACAGCTCATACACAGAACTGCATCTCTTGATTAGGATGCGAACAGTTGATTCGGAGATGCTTTCCTCTCTTTGGATGCAACTCTGATCTTGAAATTGGAGGCAATGAAGTGCATGTCCATGCGTAATCTGCCCTTGACTAAGGTGATGAAACGGTCACACCAAAAATCCACTTTGCAAACTGACCATTTGAACAGCCCCAGGCAAATCCACTAAGAACATAGACATAGACATTATGAAATGTAGATCTATATCAATTTTTCAGATTTTTAATTTTTTTTATTCAAACACTTGTTGAGAATATACCAAGTACCAGACACTTGGTCAGTTCTTGGGATACAATGAAAATGAAAATTATGTTCAAAGAGCTTACTGTCTAACAGCCAAAAGCCCAAATTTTATTCTTGCTGAGCTTGTGAACACTGTGTTTGGATCCCTCCAGAAATGCCCTCGGAAGCACACTCTTTAGTCAATACTTTGCTTGGCTTCCAAAGGTGTATAAAAATTAAGCCCTTCGATCAGTGGCAGAAGCTTGCTCAGGGGAAAGATTTCACTCATTCCATCCTATTTCAAGCTCAACTTTATAGAAGAATAGAAGGGAGTTGTTAGAGGAAAGCATGTTAACACCAGAATAGGGAACAGAATAGAGAAAAAACCCCTCAGCGAGATGTAAAGGGAAAGGATGGTTTTGCTGAATTGTTCTCTCAGGGCAAAGTGATCTCACTTTAGGAGACAAATCTTTGGGACACATGTGCTCTAGTTTCCTCAGCACTCAGCAAACACTTTACCCCTGCAAACCACCTCCTTGGAGCTGAGTTAGCTCCCCGGGTAAAAATGATGGGTCTCAGATAATAGATAAGAAGGAGAAAAATCAAGAGAAAGGAGGTAGGATGTAATGAAGTTAAAGAGGAAATACGGTGGAGAGGAAGGGGCGATGGGGAGAAGAAGAGCTCAAGACAGATGATAATTGAGAGAACAGCAGTTCGAACAAAAGGAAAGGAAGAGCACACATGTGAAAAAATAATAAAGTACCAAAATTAACTGCCTTGGATGCCCTACCGGAACACCCACATTCAGATCACCACCCTGTAATTTACTCTCTTCAACGAATTGGTTTGCTATTGCTGAGATATAGTCTCTACGTGAATAAGCTATCCTCAGACTTTGAACAAGCACTACTGAAATATCATTTCCTCGGTGAAGTCTTTCCCAGCCTTCAAGGACTAAGCCTGACTCACCTGTGCTCCAATAGCACTAGGCTCAGTTTTGTTATGAAATTTTCCCTGTTGTCCTATTGTCCCTATTGTAACTAGAGTCCACATCTCAGGAAAAATAGGTCTCAGTACCCAAAATCCTAGGGAATCATTGGGTTTGAAGGTGGATACCACACGCCTCTCATAATGAGAGACCCCAGAACTGATCAAACACAGACACTGCCACCAGTACCACCACGGGAACACAGGGGAGGGTCCTCGGAAGGATTTCAATATTCATGAAAAGTGAACAGTCCCTCCCCAAGGGAGAGGAGGATGAAGGCCTCAAAGAGTCATTTTTAAAGTGTAATGATGCTTATAGAAAAATCAGAGTAGTATTTTGCTGATGCTGACCCCATACTACTGAGATGGAAGGAGAGGGAGAGAAAGGAAAGATGGCCATCTGGGTAAAGGGTTGCTCAGTGGAGGGGCACACAGGGTGCTTTCTTAACATTCTGCGTTAAAGACAACAGGTCCTGTGTGGGCTTAAAGACCCAGCAGTTGGCGTTTATGGAAAAACAAAATTTGAAATAGTCTTTCTGGGATTGCTGAAGGATGCGGAGAGTGTTTTGGGGGACAAATAAGGGCATATATAATGAAGGCATGTAGTGGGATTCCACCATCTGGGTGTTGGCTAGAAGCTGTAGCCCAAGCTCAGGAGGGACCAGCTGACACATATACAAAGTTTCATGAGATAAAGGGCAGCACATCAGCTCTGCTTCTTTCTGCATCAAACCCAGAGACCTTCAAGTAGCACAGCAGTTTACCACAAAACAAGGAGAGAACTGCAGTCCTGCCCTGTGAAATGATAAAAGGTTTTCTCTTCTCCCTCTTCCACCAGAGGAGTGAGAGCCCAGAAGAGAGGAGGTACAAGTGGAGGAACTGGACTGCACTCACCTCCACTTCACATTGCTGGAACCCGAGCTTGAGCCTGCACTGGGGACATGGGAGAAGAGTTTTAACTCAGACAGGAGATGATTGTTCTAAAATGAACAGGGTTGAGTATTAATTACCACACAAAACTGTTCTTATCATTTCAGAAGGATGCTAAAGGAGACAGTCAAGCCAATTTGTCTTCCAGGAAGTAGATACACAGCAGAACAGATAGGTTGGAAAGAGTACCGTTTAGTGATGCGCTATTCAAAAAATAAGTTTATGTTTTTATCTCTAACTAGTTGAAAGTCTTCAATAAACTGATTTCTTATCTCAAGGATAAAACTTATTGAGTCTGACTCGGACATGCCTCGCTGCCCGACCACAATGTCAGTTCCTTGAGGGGAAGGACCATTTCTTAGTTGTCTTTATATTTCTACCGTCAAGCCCAGTGGCTTGTACACAGCAGGTATTCAATACCTATTAAGTCAAAACTAAATTTTAGAATTCATTTTAAGACAAGGCGAGACTAGGTTATCTAAGAAGTTTTTTCTCATCCCAATTCATTCACATCTCTCTGTATCCACTCCTAGGTAGTCCCCTTCCACACTGACTCGGGGCTTTGGCCAATGGTAGAACAGCAATTGTGATGCAAGTAGAAATTTAAGAAAGCACTTGCCAATTGGCACCTGCCTTTTCCCCTGCTCTTGGAACCCTGCAGGCTCCATAATAAGAAGCCTGAGTTAGCCTACTGGATGATTAGGAAAATATAATTCAGTCATGACTTTCATCTCAACCAAAAAACAGCCAACTGTCACACATGTGCATGAGGCCGTGCTAGATCATCTAGTCACCAGTCAGCCTGCCAGTTGACTACAGAGGCAGAAGGGAATTCAGCTGAGATTAGTTCAGCTACCGAGACCAGAAAAGCTGCCTAACTGACCCACAAAAAAAATGTTAAAACTCCATTTGGAAGCATTTATGCATTTTCCCAAAAGCATTCATTTCTGAAGCAATATGAGTAGGGAAAGTGCTGTAGGGACACAGAAAGCCAATTATTATTCTGTTATGTGCAAAAAAAAAAATCTCTCTTTTAATGAAATATACAGGAATTTGTAACCTTGGATGAATTCTGGATCGACCCCACCCTATCTTTTAATTCCATTAAATAAATATATTTTGGAGGGGTAACAAAAACTTTAATAGCTATTTTTAGGACTATCCTCTTTTCTTGTACGCTTGGCTTCAACATAATATACTTCTTATTTGTTACTTAAATATTCTTGTTTCTTCAAACAAAACCTAAAAGTAAAGAAGTTTGATTAGCAGGGCAGATTTGCTCATTACAAAAGTGCCAAACAACACACAATCTTGAAATCAGAAACTCCCAAATCTTTTCTTACCCTCACCCTGAAGTGAACCATTTTGGGGACCAGCTGCCTAGAGAGTGAATGAGAACTGAAAGAATCAGAGTTGGCAAGAAAAAGTTCTCTCCGTCTGAAGCTTCCAGCTGCACATTCAGTAAAGACAGGACATTTGAAGTAGGAGCATAATCTACCTGTCAGGAACATTTTTGATTTTGCTTAAATACCAGGCAAACTGACAACTACTTTCCCACAACTGAGAAGAATCTCCTAACATGAGAGGCACTTGAAGACGTGTTAAAACTTTTGCAGCTATTAACACATTCCTAAAAAAATACTGCTAGAGACACAAGAAAGCCAAGGATAACAATCTCTTCTTTCCAACAAAAACGTTCCGTCTGTTTGATTAAAGGAAGATAAATGAAGGGGCTAGGGCAAATTCACCTCACAATCTGTGCTACAGTTTGGTTTGCCTTGAGACCAAGTTCTGTAGCTTAGGAAAAATGCAGCCTGTCTTCCAGTCTCTGCATTCTTGGAGCAGGAGATTTGATGATGAGCCACTTACCAGTCAGTGGAAGAGCCCAACTAGCTCCGAAGGGCCTCATTCTCTGACAACCTTTGTCAGGGGCAGGCAGAATTAAGAAGGCAGGTCAGAGCCATAAGTGTATGTTCCTTCTTACACTTATCCCTATCCCAAGGAATTCAAAGAGAGGCAGACATCATCCGAAGAGAAAAACATAACGCTCCTGACCAGGAGCCCTGACTCTGGTTCCAGCTCTGCAATCACTCTGTGACTGTGTGTGTTTGTGTAGTGATGTGCATGTGCATTTGTGTCTTTATCTCACCTAATACAGGGCCTATCTACATAGCCATCATTGAAGTACAATGTGACTGGCTACAGTAAAACAAAACGATACAAACAGTGGCCTTCAACATTGGTATAATCAATTTCCAGAAATACTTCCTGGACACCTTGGGGTTGTGTTTGCCTGATGCGCAGGAAGAGGAAATGAGAGGTCCGCACCCGTATTGCTACAGTCATTGCTATAGTAACCACCAGGAATGCTTCTTGGGAAAGCATTCCACCACACCATGGAAGTAGTTGTAGAAGCAAGTTACATGATCTTGTGACTTAAACACATTTGAAGAAGAGTATAAACCTACAAAGCACTAAACTTGCCTAGTTTATTCAATTTTTCTTTCTTTGTGCTTATCACTTTGCCTATGACACAGGGGACATTCTGTTGATATTTGTTGGTGTCCCACGTGATTTTGCTAGCCTGGGGGAATCTTCTATCTCAGTAGTTTGGCCCTTTCATCCCTCCTAATGAATGAAGGACAGGAATAACTGTGATATCCACCCCACAGGCCAGAATCTAGTCACATATTGCCAACCTAACATAGAGAGGCTTGTTATAAACATGGGTATTTGATGAGAACTGTTTGCCTCTGTTAACTTGGTCACCCTCTCCTTCTTAAAACACTTTATTAATTTGCCTTCCAGAATACAACATTCTCTTGGTTTTCTTTTTAGCTCACTTGCATGTTCTAGTATCCTTTCTGATTCTTTTTGCTCTGTGTCTGCCTTTTACACATAGCATATAGCTCAGTTTTCCATTTCTGTCTTCTGCATTTCTGCATTCTATTAACACATTTTATATCACTATATTTCCGCTGCATTCTACATAAATTTTTCACAAAATTCAAGTGCACTGATTTCTTTTTCCATTGTGTCTAATATGTTGTTTTACCAATCCATTGAGTTTTTTTCAAAATTATAGCATATATATTTATTATTTCTAGAAGTTATTTTTTTCAATTTGTACTTTTGGGTGGGGGGTTATTGTATGCTCATCTTTGTAATTGGGCCATTCTTTTCTTTAAACATTTCAAACTTAGCAGTCCATGGAGATCCGAATCCGTTGTTTGTTCTTTCTACCTACTCTCATTCACAGTGGTCTTACTTCCACTGTTTTTGGTAATCTTTGCATGTGAACTCATGGCTTGATATAATTCTGTGGAACTCCTACAGCTCTATCTTTCTCCAGAGAAAGTTTGGTTGGTTCTGCCTCAAATAATCGTCAATGGACACCTATGACACGAAACTACTTCAACCTTTCTAAAGAGTTTTACCACTCCAAGCTACCCGCTGGATCTAATACATTCTCTACTGCTCTAACATCCTGATGGTCCAATTCCCCTATTGCTCTGTACTCCAGTGTCCACCTCTGCAGTCTTGATCTCAGTCACCCATGTTCAGCTCCTGAACTAAGATCAGGGGTGCTCGTGCCATGTGTTTCAAAGAAAGCAAACAAATTAGAATATAAGGGAAATGCACTAAATTAGGACAAAGAGCAGCTACTTCTGCCTGAAATTGTCTCCTGCCCCCACTCCATCTCTGACTCTTGTCTACCTGGAAAGCACCCAACTATTTTTCAACACCCAGGTTAAACATCACTTTTGGGAAGGTTTTGATGACCATATTCTATTTGTGCACCTACATGCTCCGAGAGGATTTAGGATTGACTCCCTCCTTGCTTCTAGATAATTTCCTTAAAATTTTTTAAAATTTGTTTTGAATGAGGAAATGCTCAAACAAATATGAGCAACTATACCTAGGACTAATAACAAATTCAAAAAATTGCTCTCATGTGTGATAAAATTACCAATTATTAAAGAGCAGTAATTGTGAATATTAATTTCTGACCAATTCATTACTTTACTAAGTATGCACTTAATTCGTTTTCAACCAAAAAGTTTTTGACCAAATTATCACCTACTCCTTTGAGACCTTACTAGATTTCACATGTATTTTTATTATGGCACCTTCAAGATTTTATTTCTGTATTAGTTTCCCAGACTACTAAATTATAAATTCCTTAGAAACAGTAACAATTTACCTCTATTTTTTCCAGCACATAGTAGAATACTTAGTATTTATTAGTCACTTAATATGATTAAAGGAATGAATGAATAATATCCAGAATGATCTCTTTCTGTCTGAATGGAGTATGCTAACTCTATAAGCAAACAGTATATGTTTCATACACAACTGTTGGTGATTTATAAAGCTGGGTGCTTGTGTCAATGTTAGATAATTGCTTGTGTATTAAAGGCTTTGGAAAGGTGTGAAATGATTATGTGCAATTTAAAACCATGATCATCTTCATGGTCCAGTTTTACATGAGGGAGAACTCAACAGAGAGAAAGTTGGCTTCTGCTTCACCCAGATTTGCCCTCCCAGGGCAAATCTAATTATTTATTACAAAAAAAATCTAGACCCCACCAACTATTGGACCTTGGTAAGGTGAACCTAAGGGTGACTAGTCAAACTCCAAAAAAGATCAAAATAAATTCTAAGGCTTAGAATTTATCACATTTCAGTTGCTTTTCTAAATCCTCCTTAGTTCATATGTTACCGGTCATATTTCTTAAATAAATGCTTTTGGGGGTTGAGGAAATAGAGGAGGCTGTTATTTTTCCCAGAATGTACATCAATAAATATTTACTGAATTGAATATCAATCTTCATTCATGTTGGTTTTATTGATTTACTGCATGAAACAATTTAATCCATGCATTAAAAGCCATTGAAAGATAAATCTAATAAATAAGACTCTCCAAATATTGTCTATCCAATAGTGATGAATTTGGATTCATGATTCCATGGAGTTTCTATATTTGATGTCAACGTCTTGATAAACATTGCTAATGGCCATGTTTGAGCATATTTCTTTAAAAGATGTATAACCTTTTCTGCACTGAAATGTCCAAATAGTTGAGCAGAAGATATTTAATTTCATTATCATTGATCTTATTTTTAAAAATAAGTAAGGTGGTCCAATAAATTTTGAAGTCAAAACTGAAGAAATCTTAGGTTGTGTACTAACATTAGCAAAGATGACAGAACATTTAGATACAAATCCATTTTGGAAGCAGCAGCCAAACATTTTTTGACTTAATTGTTTTTTTCTTTGTTTTTTGTTTTTTGAAAGCTCAGGTTCCATTTTGATGTTCTATAGCAAGGAGCAGAGTGATAAGTAAAACAGTGAGACAGATTTTGTGAGCTCTAATGGGTATGTCACACTTCCTGCAGATTCTCATCTGGAGTCAGAGAGAAGGGATGGGAAGTGATGAGAGAATGCCTATCATATTGATTTATGGTGGTTTCCCCACCACCACCACCACAATATACCTGCTGGACCCCAAGAAAATATTACCATGGGACATGTAAGAAAAATGGTTTATATCTCCACCTCTATGTCTGAGAATAACTTAGGTTTAAAATCTAAGGTATCCTAGGTAATATTTCAAGTACACTCCACATTTTAAAAGCTCAAAGAAAAACTGATGTTCAAATGAATACCCCTTTATAATGAAGAGATAATAGCCTTGGATATAAAGTTTCCATACTATATACTATATATATGGTATGATGGCAGCTTTTCCCATGACTAACTCTACCAAATAACCTGTAAAACTCGATAGTCATTTTTTTGTGTCTAATGGCACCCAAACTTCTCTTTTATAGAAATCGCATTGGCTGGTGTGTATACTTAAATTAGAGATGTTTTGCTCACATAGTGTTAATTATGTACCAGGCACTATACTAACTGCTTTGCATTTATGAGATGATTTAACTTCACAACACCTCTGTGAAGTAAGTACTTCTATTACCCTCTTTTTACAGACAAAGAAACTGAAGCTCAGAGGGTTATGGAACCTTCCCAAGGTCTCAAAGCCAGGAAGTGTAAGAACTGGATGTGCACTTGCAAATTCAGCACAAAGTTCCTTTCATAAGTTCCTTTCCTATACCTATAGAACCAAAAGAACTGTCTAAGAATGTCAGATGAAAAAGGTAATAATTCAGGTCATTTTAAAGACAAGGAAGTCAAAGCCCAAGAGAATTTGTTATGTGCACTATCACTTTCCTTGATTTCCCTTCTCTATACAGCATCTCCTACTCTCTACTTATAATAAGAATGGAAAGCTGGAAAAATCCATGCAAGTAAAAACAAAGCACATATGCCCTGTTGAAGGCTGGGATGAAATCAATTCTTTCCTATCATTCTTATTTCCACAGAGCTTTTTCAGAATGAGCCCTGAATGATTGCATGATGGAGAGCATGTAGTTTGTAGTTTCCCCAATGGATAATGAGCTGGACATCCAATCGTCACACCCTTGTTCTAAGTTCTTTCTCTTCATAGAAAGTCACAGGATATGTGCTGTGGGTAGACAGTTCGCGTTTGCCCAGAAGCTGTACCCGAGCTAGGCATGCAATTTTCTTGCTAACCTCCTCCTGTCAACGTTTTTTATTGTCATTCATAGTGCAAGAACCATTAACATAATTGCAGATATACTTTAGGATTTTCATAGATGAACCACTCTATTTTCATTCAATTGGATATTAGCTTCCACCCACCAGATAAAACTCTGTCTCACCATAGTTTTATATGAGAACAAAAAGGAAAGAGGCAGGGTAGGGCTTATTAAAAACAATTTCAGTATATTCAAACACTATGAAGATATGATACATACACACACACACACACACATACATACCACATATATACAGATATATATACATATACATCTGTATCTACACAGCTATATAGATGTAAATATAAATATAGATATATAGATATGTTTAACTAAATATTATTTAACCATTATTACTGCAAATGTTATTAGCCTTGCCCTCTTCTTTCCCCATCTACTGTGAACATGAAATGTTCTGGTTGACTGAAAAAGGAGGATAGGATTGATGACACAAAATCACTTAATTTCAATAAGTGTGGACCTGTATTACTAAATTTTGGAAGATAGTAGCATAAAAATCACAAAAATCAACATAATAGGCAATAAGTGTGAACAGTGCCTGGGAAAAAACCTGGAATACTGAATTTCTGTATTGGTCAAAACTTACACTCAAGATGAAAAAGCTATAAAGAAAAAATATTTATGGGTCTCAGCCATTGATGGATCATGAGGGTGGGAGGAAGGACAAGTACTCTTTAGATGAGACAAAAGGTAATAGAAAAGTATTCCTAAGTCAACAATGTTTTGGGAGAGTTGAGCTTAGAAAACAGACAGACTTCTAATGGGCTAGCATTTGGGTCAGCCAAACAATTGACAAGAGGTAATCTGGGGAGGCCACTTCGTCCTTCATTCTGTTGGAGGCAAAACCGTGTTGATGTATAAATGTGCCTTCTGGTTTCCAGTTGTTGTTCTCACACAGCAATGAGGCGTGAAGCCTGGGAAACCACAGATATTTGAATCTAAGAAAGCATTTTATTTCCCTCTCCAGGGCTGTAGAATGGAAAATACACAAGGGCACTTTATCTTAGTCTTGTGAGTTTTCATTGACCTATAAACCCTCTTCCTCTGAGCTTCAAGTTCATTAACTTAACCTGTACATAATTCTATTATTAAAAAATGTCCCCCTGGCACACACAAGCCAGGCCAGAAGGAAAATGGGTGGATTTCTTCCCTTCTCACAGCCACACACTGTACCCTCTAGCTTTCAGTTGCCAGAAACAGACCATCTTAAAGCAAAGGACCAACAATTTCTTTGCCTGGTTATTTAGCCTACATATGCTTTATTTGAGTTTTTTTAAAAAAGAAGAGAAAAATGGTCTTCACTTTGCCACACACACACACACACACACACACACACACATACACACTTTCCCTGAAATCTCTGTATCATCTTAATTCCCTCAGGATGAAGTCAATCTCAATCTCTTCTATCAGGGGAGAATAAAAAGACAGAGCAATGAATTCAGGGCTTTCCAGATGGCCTTTACTTTCCAGATTCCTTAGTGACCTCCCTCCACAACTTTTTTCCCAGCTGTACTTGGAATCTGTAACAGATCCAGAGACCATTTTAGAACCTCATTTGTATTGTCCTGACACTTAAGAATCCAGTTTCTGTTACAGGGATGTCATCAAAGTTGGTGGGCTCAAAACATGACCTACTTTTTAAAACCCATCTGTTAGGAGCCTATAGATTTTCTCAGTTTGTTTGTTTCTGACTGTCTACAGAAAGGGCAAAAGCAACGTTCTCACTTTCCAAGGCCACCCCCCAAATAGCAATCAACTGAATGCTCACCACAAAGAAACTGAAAGCCTTCCAAATATGCAGCAGGCCAAAAGCAAAACAAAACTAAACAATACAACACAACACAACACAACAAAACAAAAACAGTTATTTTCCCTAATGTGGAGAGAGAGCAGGAAATAGTTTTCAGTTTAGTTTATGCACATCCAGGCTATTTCCCATTGAGAACTTACTCCAGACCAAAGGGCAGCATTAGAAAATGGAGCACAATATCTACCAGTTGACTTGACAAGCTTTGGCCACTGTGGGACAACAGTTCCCCCTCTAAAAGTGAGGTTCCTAATATCACGCAGCCAAAGAAGGGGAATTTAGGAACTGCAAATTGAAGTTAAGAACACTTTGAAATAAGCCACTGTTGCCCTAGATAGCAGCTCTTCAATGTGCCCCCTCCATTGATTTTACCCTTGTTCGATGGCTAAATGTGTACGTGCATGCACATACATGCACACACTCATTTGCACACACACACATGCACACACACACGATATAAATCTAAGTTCCCCAAAGTTGATCATTCCTGGATTGAAATAAAGCTATAAATAAGGAGGGGAAAAGGAAGGAGGGAGGGAGAGAGGAAGAGTGGACAGGAGAGAGAAGAGAAGGGGAAAAGCAGGAAGGAAAAACAGGACATTCATATGTAATGACTATTCAGCTAAATTGTTACTCTTTACTTAAAAACCAGATTCTAGGTTCTATTAACATTTAATTTCCCATCAAGTGGACCCTGACCAGAGTTAGTTACTGATTTAGTAGTTCACTGCAGTATGGTTCAGGACCTTAATTTAGAGTTTTTTGATTAAAGCTCAGCTCCACATTCCTGCCTTCAACCTCCAATATATAGAGAAAATTCCTTCCCTACAACTGACTCCACGATCCACTTTACTCTGACCACTCTTACGCTTAAACCTGTCAATGGCTCTGCCTGGCCCACTGGAAATTGTCCAGAGTTCATGGCCTGACATACAAGGCCCTCTGCATCTGGCTTAAATCTTCAACTTTCAACTCATTTTTACTGTTCCTTGATTTTGATGCTCACAGAATGACTTTTTCATTTTTAGGATTATATATATATTTTTTAAGTGAGAAGAAGAGTGGAGGGGAATAAGTAAAAGGTTGCACCTGTACCAGAAAAGTGAAAACTTTTCAAAAAATCATTAAAGCATATGAATTTATGTCTATTGGCCTGAAGTGTTCACACAGTCACCAGAAGTTGCAAGGGAATCTAGGAAGGCAAATAATTTCCCAAAGAATTTGGGAATTTCTGATAGTAAAGAAGAAAAAAAAAGGTTTTTGAATAGGCAACTTGCAGTGTCTCCCAAAGAGCCTAAATCCAATAGTATAAAAAGATTACAGTATATTTTGATAATGGAAATTAGATAAATACATCAACGGTTCAGGGCTACACTCTGCCTAGTAGCCTATGAAGATACGTAGGATTTTGTTATAACAAATCAACTCTAGACAGGTGGGATATGAAATGTCCAAATTATTACATCCAGATATAAATATCTTTTATAATTTTTTTGTTCTCCTTTCTGAGTTCTGAGGTCAAATTATGAATTGCTAAGAAACAGGTGATACACCAAATGGCATAAGTTACCAGAGCATTAACTACTCAACTATTCTGATTAAAAGAAACCTCGTCCAGGGATAAAAATGAATATCAAAGTTACCCAGCATTTTAGCAAGTAGCTTGTGTTGAGTCAAGGAAAAGTTACCTAACGGCATCAGTCTGAAGGGGCTAAAATAAATTAGTTTCTACATTAGAACTTGCATTAACATGGAAAATAAATGCAAGTATGTTTTAAAAAAAAATTACCCACAACCACTTCCAGACAAGTCAACTCAAGGGTGAAGATGAGAGGGAGTGATTGTCTTCGTGACCCAGCCTCCAGCCTCTAGTGAGTCACATTCCCTAAGAACTCTGGCAAACAATGCTAAACTGTTGCTGGGAGAAAGAGATGGAGGGTTTTTTTGTTTTTGTTTTTGTTTTTTTTTCCCATAACCACAGTGAACTATGTGGAAGTGCTTCTTAGTGGAACCAAGAAGAAACCTTTCCTGGGCTTGGCACAGAAAGTTCCAGTCCTTTTCCACTTCTTCACCAGTATCTACTGATTTGGGCAGGTTTCGCTTTTCGGTATTCTTATTTTTGGCTTCTACACTATCTTCTCTTTAAAATATAAGCCACAGAGATCTGTACTCTTTTTGTTTGTTTGTTTTAATTTTAGCATGATTCTAATCCAACACCAAAGATAAGTGTTCCATGCCCAAATCTGAAGAAACCCAAGCACAGCTCAGGTACTCAGCCTTCTGAGCTGTATATTGAGATTAACTCGCTGTGTGAGTTTCAAGAAGTTCTTCTCTATCCTTTTGAATTCATCTCTGAAGTGAGAGTAATAGCAGCTATCCTCACTTGTGGTACTGTTTCCTTTGTTATTAAATATTTATTAAGCCTCCACATGCATGACACAAAGTTGGAGCGGTACAGGCTAAACCAGACGGACGCTGTCCTGAGCTTTAAAGAGTTTTCATGATGCAAAAGATAGGCAGAATCTGGGCACATAAGTACAGGGTAAGAGCGTGCAGATGTGTGTGTGTGTGTGTGTGTGTGTGTGTGTGTGTGTGCGCACGCATGCTGAAGAACCAAGGATTGGCACCGCATCCCATTTGCCAGATTTTTAACTACCTGCGTTAGCCTTGATTTTAGGTTGTCTTTAGCCATTAATAAATAAAAATGTATTTGAATTTCCAAAACATTAGATTTCACAGTAGAATGTAATTAAATTCTGCTGTCTTTTCTATTTGCACAAAGGGGTATTCACTAGCCTATGCCCAGAAGGTATCACAGAACAGGTACACCACAAAAGAAAAAGAAGCAATCTCCTGCGTTGGTGTTAGCTAGGTGCATAATACCGCTAGGGCACTATGGTTTATGGTAGAAGTCAAAATGAGACTAAATGATGATGTTTTCCCTGCTAAGAAAATACTTTCTCTGGGCAGAAGAGGGCATTTAGAGAAAGGTAACCAAGAGAGTATAGAATGGAAGTTACTGTGTTAATATGTCTCCAGCTATGACACTCTAGCCCTTCCCATTAACCTTATGTCAATCTGTGTTATTAAGAGACAGCCAATTATGAGAGATACATTATAATTTTTTAAGCAAGTAATAGTTGGAAGTTTTCATCTGGGCCTTAGCTGCCTTTCCCTTGTTTGCTTAATCTAGGCTTTCTGTCTTCCTGAAAGATGAAAGGCTACCATTCTAGCTTCAATGCCTCATAATATGTGCATTAAACTCACCACTGCCTCATTATTTATTAATGTCAAGTTATTATACTTCAGTGGAGGATAGGGGCCGAAGCCGCAATGGTGACAGATGTTCCAACAGATCAGCTTATATAATGAGAAGTTGGGCCAAAACTGTCGAAAGGGGTGTTTTTTTAAAAAACACACTGACTTCAAAGAAATGCGTTGTGGCATCTGTAACATCTACAGAGCAGTGCCGGTGGAGACGAGCGGGTCTGCAGCCGAGCGCGCAAGCCATGCGATTATTGGAGCTTGCAGCGCAGTGACTGGAACAACATCTGGGCTGCAGCAAGCCGGCCAGGACATTTTAAAAGAGCTCCTGCGGTGCCTCAGACTTTGATTTCACAGAGCTATGGGGAAAGAAACCGGCTGCATTCAAGAGTTCATGTGTTTTGGCTCACACATTCTGTCCTCGGTCACCGTGGAGGGCCCCACTCAGCTGGAGAATCTGAGGGATGCTCTTGGACGGTCATTCTCCATCCTCTCTGCTAGCTCAGTGGGTTTATGCTGCGGTCTGGGCAGGTGATTCCTGAAAGGGTATGAGATAAGAAATACCTCTCTCCAATCCATGAAAATTACACTTATTCTTTCTCAGCAGGAAACTCTCAAGGGATACATTTGTGTAAAAACTCAACACCTATCAGTTTTGGATAGTATGTAAGTTGGAAACGAAATAGTGTAGTGTGTGTGTGTGTGTGTGTGTGTGTGTGTGTGTGTGTGTGTGTGTTGTGAGGGAGTAAGGAGTTTGTATCCTGCAACTGAGAATTAAGAATATCCATTCCCAGTATCACAGTATCCCAGTACCTATTCCCAGTATCACCACATGCAACAAACCTTTTTCCCTTTCTAGAATATTTATTTATTCAACAGGTATTATTGTGAAACTACCGCGTGTGTGACATACAGTAGACAGAATCCTGGACAAAGAGAAGACCTGGGTGAATTGCACCCTTGCAGTCCCCAGTTTCACGAGCCGCACTTGCTGCTGAGATGCTTTGGAAAGCATCAACAAGGTGCCTTGGAAACTCTGAAGTTCATAAGAAAGCACAGGTGGTGGGACAGCAGGGGTGATGAAGAGCCTGGTTTCTGGAGCCAGAATCCTTAGGTGCAAATCCTGATTTTGCTACTTACAGATTGTGTGACCTTAGGCACATTATTTAATCTCTCTTTGGTACTCAGTGTCCACATCTGTAAGACAAGGGTGATACGAATAGTGATAATAGCCTATTACAGAGCTCTGTTGTTAGGAGCAAATAGGTTAATACATATGATGCATTTAAAATTTTACTTGGCACATAGAAAGTATTATATAAATATCTGATCCTCTAAAACATACGTGTGCATGCACACACTACTTGCTCCCTCCCCAACACACACATAAATAAAAGGCATTATTTCAGAACTGAAGCTGTCAAAAGTGAAAACTCCTCTCTCATTTCTGCATCCTTTTCTTTTCAGCCTTTGCTTGGCCAAACTCTGTCCCATGCTTCCTGATTCCCTTGTTTTTCCAGCTTTTTGTGTGTATCTTTTAATCAATGTGAGCTTCCTTTCCCAACTTTTTATGCATTACAAAGTTTGGAAGCTTTCCACTCTCAAAACACAAGCAAGAGAAGAACCTAAGGGGCATGTCGTACATGTAAATTAGAACAAGAGAAAGAAGCAGGGAGCCTGGAGAGAAGTACTAGGTAGGGGAAGATGCTGGGTCCAAGGAACCTCGAGTTTAAGACTCTGACTTACCAATGCCTCCTAATATTTTACAAGCCTTGATAAAGTGGGCTGTAAGAACGAGTCCTGCCTTAGACATTCAGTAGCTGTGTGACTTTGGTAAATTATTTAATCTTGCTGAGTCTAATTTCCTCATCTATAAAATGGATATAATAATATTACCTCCATCCTAGCACAGTTATGTGAATTGTATTATATAAAGAAGGTACCAAGTTTAATAGAATATCTGAAAAATAATAAGTGCATAATAAAGAGCAGTTGTGATTATTACCATTCATTGTCCCATTTCCAAGCAGAACCCTCATCCCTAGAGTGTTCTCTCTCCCTCCCTTTTCTTCCTCCTCCCTCTTTATCTCTCTCTCTTTCTCTCTCCCTCTCTGTCCTACCCCCATATTCCCCACAACCCACAGTAGCACAGGTGTGAGAGCCCTTAGTCAACTCAACTCACAACCTCAGATCAATTTTAGGGAAAAGTTTGGGGAAAGGAATGTACTGCACCAGGAAAAAGGAAGAGAATGGGAAACCTCCCAGCTCTCTGCCTCTCTTCATCTCAATCCACAGATGCTTAACAGTGCCTGAAAAAGTGGCCTCCTCATTGCTTGATAGAAAGGAAGTAAGCTAAGTAGAAACCCCATGCTATTTGCTCAGAGAAAAAGAGACTTACCTATAATAGAAGCAATATGAAGACCAAATTTCAAAGATTTAGGGAAAAAAGTATTGTTTTTCAAAAGGTCAATGGCTACAGTTTTTTGTGACTGGAAAACAAAACAAACAAAAACAAAAACAAACAAATAAACAAAAAAGCAAGATAAACCAACAGAGCAGGAGAAATTAAAGAACATCTTTAACAGGTTTAATAGCTCATAAAGATTAAAGCCCTTCATAATCTTCATTAGCCATCATATTTGTTCATCTCTAAAAGTGACATTCATCCCAAAACAGTTCAGGCTCATATGCTTGAAGAACTTCAGAATAATCTGAATGTGGAAGCCCATATATGAGTCACTTTGGGAAGATTACATTTTTCTTTTCTTCTTATAAATTCAATAACATCAGAAAGAAAGCATAGTCCCTAGAAATCACAGTGATAATCCTCCTTATCCAATGTACTTTCACTTCAGAAGGAAAAATGGTGTCAGAGCCCAGAAGGTTTTTCTTAAAGTTTATGATGGGTCAACTAAACAAACAAGAAGTCCAGCTTCCTCTTTGATAGCTCCCTTTTCTCCCTTATCCAATGCCAACTCAAGTTTACTTTTTATTGGATTTCCATTCTCTCAACATTCTTTGTGGAGTCTCAGTTCCTGTAAGTGTTACAGCTGATGGTAGTTTAGTACTTTGAAAATCACTAATTAACTCGCCGTATCATGCAGGCAGGCACATTTCATCAAAAGTTGCTATCTTGTCCTCCAGCCTGAAAACCTTGGCGTGGTTCCCTCTTGGAAAGCCTGGATTGTATCTAAAATCATGTGGCAGAGGTAAAAGCCAAAGATGGGCCATCTTGGGATGACTCAGACTGGGAACAATTCTACTGTCCGAGCAATAGGGGACCAGCCATACGGAACAGCTCTGCTAGCCAGCCCGTATGTTTCTACATTTCTCTAAGCAATTTCACTTGTTTCTACACCACATGGCCCCACCCTGACCCCTTTGCTTCTATTATAGTGACCAAGAAATCCAAAAGCCAATTTCAACTGTCTTCTTTCCAAAATATATACAACTCTAGCATGTCAGGTATACCTAATGTTTATCACAAACTAATAACCATTTTCATGGAGCATGAAAGAAATTCCTTTTTGGAATGGTAGCCAGTGGCTACTGAGCCTTTTAAATGTGGCTAATATAACTGCAGAACTGGATTTTTAATTTTACCCAATCTTAATTAAAGTTCAAATTTCAAAACAAGCAATGTAAAATATATTTTCATTAAATACCGCTTTACTGTTTTAGAAGGGGTACATTGAAATTTTAAAAATATAGCATCCAAATCATGTGCTATTAGTGTAAAATAGACACTAGAGTTCAAAGATTTAGTCCCCCCAAATCCATAAATTAATTATATGTTGAAATGATAATATTTAAGACATATTGGGTTTAAGTAGAATATTTTATCAAAATCAATTCCACCTGTTTCTTTTTGAATGTGACCACTAGAAAATTAACACTACATATGTGGCTCATTTCGTATTTCTATTGGGCAGCAATACTCTAGAAAAGAATTAAAAAGAGAGTAGAAAGAGCAGTTTCTACATTGAAATGGAGGGGGAGAAGGATTGAGGGAGGAGAATGAGAAAATACTAGTTTAGCCCATCTAACTATATGAAAGAAAACAATTTTATCTGAGACTCAGTTACTGACTCATAATTGCTTGTAGGGTTAATTTTCCATTCCATGTTCCTAATCAAAACCTTGCACTGGCCACTTCTGGGTGATGACATTGCTCTGTGTGACAGCTGACTTACTCAATGCCTGGACATGACACGCCCCCTCTTCTTATCAAAGCGCTTAAAATGGTGTAAAAAACACGCAGCTTGCAGTAATGGCATTAAATGATCCCCTACATGGTATCTGTGTGGCGCTTAAATTAGATGGAAGGATTACAGGCAAAGTTTGTGTCATAACGATCCTTTAAAGTGAAACCATAGATCAAAGTTCATCACTACCAAATATACAACTTGAGAACAAACTCAAGTGCTGCTATTAATCATGGTTTCTGGGGATTTGATGACACAGATTAAACTGCTGTAAAGAATACTGCTGTGCATCACGTTCTTGCAACTGTCATCAACGCTTCTGCCCTGTTCACTGAGTAGGAAGAGAAGCTGTTCAGCATTTGCTGTAGGTGCCTCTCTTGCTGAGCACAGTCAAAAACCTGGGCAACAGGTTTGTGTTCATGCAGCCCCTCAAAGGTACCTGCAAATCCTCGGCTTTCTTAGAAAGAAAGAGTCATGGAGAGATTGAGAAGCAAAGTGGAGGTAGAGCATGAAGGGACAAGTAAGTTGAGTACAGTTATCACATTTAATTAAATTTCCATTTAACTTTCAATCAGATATGACTTTCTATGAATATCGTATAAAATATTTTAATTAATTTATAATATACCATGTTGCAAAGATTTGAGGCTATGCCACTTTTTTGTTACATTTTTAACATCTTCCAAACAGAAATATATCTTAAAGTTGATGACATCTTACACTTGCTGTAGGCCAGGCAATGCTGCATGCATGCTGTGTGACAATTCGGTCATGCTGGTTCTATTTTAACCACTTTCTTTGAGTTTTTTGCACTGTTAGTACAATAGGGGTTGAGCTTAACCACAAAATAGATGTATTTAAGATTACATCAGCATACAGCATGGAAACAAAAGGCTATTGTGCACATATATAGGCTTAGAGAGAGAAAGATGGAGCATAAATCCAACATTTCTAAAGTCATCATTTTGATTTTAATTTGCATTTCCCTAATAACTGGTGATGTTAACATCTTTTCAGTAGTTATGGGCCACTTGTGTATCTTTTTTGGAGAAATGTCTAGTCATGATCTTTGTCCATCTTTTAATAGGGTTGTTTTTTTATGTGTTGTTTCTGCTGAGTTGTGTGAATTTATTATATATTCTGGATATCAATCTTCATCAGATAAATAATTTGCAAATATTTTCTCCCATTCTATGTGTTGCATTTTCACTCTGTCCATACTGTCCTTTGATGTAGAGCAGTTTTTAATTTTGATGAAGTCCATTTTATTTTTTCTTTTGTTGCTTAACATTATGTTTTATAACACAGCAATTATTGTAAAAGCAATTCTGGGATCAGAGGGACTCAAGTTCAAATCCTGATTTTGCTCCTTTGCAACTGGGTGGTCCTGGATAGGTCAGTCCTTTTGTTTCAGTTTGCTTATTTATAAAATTGTACTAAATAACACTTGTTTGTATTGGGGAAATTAAAACATATAAAGGACCTTTGGGATCACAATTCATGTTAAAAGAATACTAGGCAATGACATCAACAATGATCAGGTTTAAATTTCAAGCTGGTAGGATTTTCCTCAAGCCAATAGAGCTAAAAGATTAGCGAACTTTGGCATCAGGTAAACTTTTTCTCCAAGAAACGAGTTGATATCATTCTTCTCTTGATCTTCACTATCTAAAATTATTTGCTCCCTTTTTTAAGAAGCGTAAAAAAAATAATTCTCCCAAATGAGGACCTGACTATTAGAAATAATTTCCCATAGCATTTTAACACTTCATACACATATTCCCAAGAGAATTATAAGAGGGAAAATTGACAATTTCGTTTTTCCTCTTTCTAATATCTAATAGTAAACTCAGTTGGATCAATTAAACAAGAAGACCATTAGAACAATGGGCTCTAATGCCATGCCGGCCTATGTATGCAAACTTAAACCTATGCCCGTAAATGTTTCAAGGTCACGAAATCAAAACGCTAGGGACAACCAATCACAAACGGCCCACTAGGCTTTAAGCTATAACCAGTCAGTAATTTCCTTACTTTGCTTCTGCTTTTTCTCTGGAAAAACCTGTCCTCAGTTTCCTGTTCATGGAGTGCTCCTAACCACTACCAGTTTGGCACAACTTGACTAAAATAGATTTTGCTGAAATAAACAAAATATTTAATATGCCTCAGTTTATCTTGTAACAACTCAATATCACCAAGACTTTCCCACCTGCTTCGCCACAGCTCTGAATCCCTCAGCTACTCACTCATGAAAGATGTTCAAGGAAGCAAGTGACAAGAGGGGAAATTGTGTTGAAGGTCACATTTGGTGATTGGTCCTGTCAAACAATTGCTTTCCCTGACAGAACTTTGTGTTTCATTTGCACAAAATCGACCAGAAAAACCTTCTTCTCCCTTTTCTCTTCTTTCCCTTCTCTTCTCTCTCCCTCCCCTCCAGTCAGGATTTCCACCCCTATAATTACTGTTGTGCTGGTTTCCTTCCTTTCATGCTATTTCTGACACCATTTAGGCATCAGAAAACTTAGGCTGAGCCCCAACTTGTCCTCTGATGGCTGGATGTTTGTGGACAAGTCCTTAACGTTCATGAGGACCAAAGCATCTCACAGGATTGTGGTAAAGACAATGAAATAATGCACGTGAATATGCAGTATGTACCATAAAATGCTGCACAAACTCTAGCTGATATATATATATATATATATATATTATTATACACACACACACACACACACACACACACACACACACACACCACATTATATATATATATATATAATCTCATATGAGAAAAATTCTACATTAATTTTTCTCCATTTCTCCTTGGGCAGAATTGTCTTCTTAATTTATTTAATGGTGGTAAGGCAGGAGAAAGGATCATATTCACCAATAAGGATTATGTAAGCTTATTCTAGTTTGACAAAGAAAGAGGAAGACGTGACACCAGACAACCTTTTATCCTACACTAAGTACTTCATGGAGAGAGTGGGGAGTGAGGTGAGGAGAAGGGGGACAGGCTGTCAGAGTCACCTCAGCCAGGAAGGTAGCCACTGATACTGTAAACAGTCTTCCTTGCTTCAGAATTAATAACTATTCTTCCCAGAACAAACTTTGTCAAAGGGAATTACAATTTATAAACTCTCTCCCCACAAAAAAAACTCTCTTGATAAAAAATAAATGACCTGAGGCCCACGTCATTGTTAGATGATTATGTGACAAGATTAATTGTGTGGAGGAGAGAAGAATTGAATAGGTGTTCAGTTAACTTACATGTCACAAATGAGTTACCTGGGAGAGTCACACAGCATTAGTCAGTTTTCAGGACCAAAGAGTCACCCCCTACTCATAACAACCCTCCAGAAGCATCATCCACACCATGGGTGAACTGAACTATGTATTGAAGAAGCTATTCTCTCCTATGTCTATAATTCTTGATTCTCTAAGGTCAGAGATTACTTTCTGCTTTGCAGAATTTTTTAGATCTTCACTCCAACACAGTACAAGCGGCTTTTAAAATTAAACTAGAAATAATTAAAATTAAATAAAATTAAAAATTCAGTATCTCAATCACACTAGCCTCATTCAAAGTGCTCAATAGCTACATGTGGCTGCTGTATTCATGTGACAGAGAATATTTACATTGTCGAAGAAAGTGTTATTGGACTATTGGAGAATTCTGTTCTAGAATACTTATCCCCAACTTTCACCAGCCGTCCCTGGCCTTTATCAAATAGAGGCTCATCTCCACAGCTTTCCTTGATCCCTTTCTTCTCCCCATATAACCTTAGCCACATTCTCCAATTTCCCAAAGTTCTTGGTATTACTTCTATTTTAAAATTTACAATAGTCTCGTGACTATGTGTTTGGACATGTGACTCTCTGATGAGGCTCTGAGCACCCCTCTCCCCAAAGAAAAACTTTTTCTTACTCATCACCACATCTCCATCAACATGTGCCATATGGCAAGTGCTCAACAAATGCTAGACGCAGGGATGTATGAATGATTGTAAATAAGCTAATGCGTGTGTTAGGAGCTCAGGGTATTATTTACACCCTTCTCCTTGGGGTTCTGACAGATGCATCACACACACATGGAAAACAGAAGAAACTACAGAAACAAAATACCATTTTACCAGTCTGAGCAGACATCTGGTACCCCCAAAGCAGAGCTATGATAAAAGATACACTCTATGAACTCAGTGGGCCTCCTACTTTATATATACTCTCTTCCCCCGGTCTATGCCTATTTCACTCCCAACCTCTTAGGTGGATCTTACTCCAGAATTTGCAAAAAACAAAAAAAAAAACAAAAAAGCAAAACAAAAAACAAGCCAAAGTACTCGCCTGTATTCCAGAATTCCAGATAAAATGGGAATGAAGAGATAGCAAGTAGGCGCATATGTGCCCCAGTATGCAATGCCTCACTCCAAAGATGGCACCAGCTACTGGGATAACAGCCATCCCGCCAACCCTATGGTTTTTTCTCATAGCAGAGGTTTTCTCCAAAGTGCCTTGGGTCTCCACCAAGGGAGAAAACATTTTTTTTTCTAATGGAGTGCCCTTAATTCAGGAGAGTTGGAGAGGTCTCTAGGTCCTCTCATATAATTTTTTTTATTATAAAATAATGTTTTCTAGATGAAATATTGATTGCAACATCAACTCTCTTGCAGATATGTACAATTAATAACCTAGAAGTAATCATGTTAATAACCTAATACAGCAATCCTTTTAGAGCCACAACTCCTAGGATACAATATACCTATCTCTTATGAGGCCTGAACTTCTCCATCACCCTGTCTCACTGAACTCAACACCTGTGGCTACCTGGATTTCTTAGGATGTAGGAAGTCTCACGTTCCTCCTGTTATTTCTAGATTAGACTCTAGGGGGTTCCTGCAATAGAAACAGTCAGTTCCTGAAACTACCACTTAGCCTGCAGAACCTCTCTAGACTGAATGATCTCAAAGTTGCATGTAATACATTCTTCCCTTAGGAGTATTCCCTTTGAATTCTTGTGCTAATAGCTTTTAAAGATATTTGTGATAAAATACCTATCATTCAGATGCCTATTACAAATTTCTGTTTCTAAGACTCAACTCAAGAGGGAGAAGGGAGAAAGAGAGAGAGAGAGAGAGAGAGAGAGAGAGAGAGAGAGAGGAGTATTTTCTTTCTTGTCTTTTTGTGAGGAAGCTACAGTCCTTTGTGTCTCTACTGATAATAGCAAATTAGCAACTAACCCAGCAAAATCCTCAAGTGCCAATCTAGATCTAAAAAATTCATTCATTTTTTTAAATTAATTTATTCACAAATTTATTCATGTATCCACTCCTTCATTAATTACTTTTTATCTTTACCATAAGCTGTGACACCTAGTTACAGCTCCCTCCCTTGTGAATCTCCTATTGTAGCTGGGCTGGTTGACCAACATGAAAAACATATATTGAGGTATATTCTTTAAGAGAAGTATGCACAACATTGCTGTGACAACACTTTAGAAGAGTTATTTCTCTTAGGGACAAGAAGATGGAAGGAATGAAAATTGGGAAAGGTCTCAATGAGGAAAAATTTGAGGAAGTCCTTGAAAAACTGAGAATGTGAGTTTGACAGACATTAAAGACTGAGAGGAAAACAGAAGACAAGAAGACAAGAATGCTTTAAAATGTTTGATGTAATTGGTGAAGACTGTCACTGAATCTGCTGAACATCTTTTCTGAAGTTTGTGGATGGATCACAATTTCTACCTCTGCAAGTCATTTGTTTCTCCACACACAACTCTCCTACTTGGTATCTCTCAGGATCTTCTCGCTCTAAATCTTTATATTTCTGACTCTCCATCTTCCGGTACCCTCAATGTAAAACTGAGTAGACAGAAGACACTTAAACATATATAATTTCTAGTTCTTCTCTTCTCCGCACACCAAGTTCATCAAATTCAGAAAAACAAAATGAGCAGAAGCTACAAGGGACTGCCTTGATGTTCATTCATTCTGAGCCAAGCTTCCCTGAGGCAAGGACTACTGGAATTTTGTAACAATCTTTGAGAGAAGTGCCTGTCTTTATTGTTGCTGAGTGAGAGCTGCTATTTTGTTTGAAAAACATATGGTTCGACTAATTTTTCCTTGAAATGCATTTAAGCAAATTAAGAAAAGGGAATCTGCAAATCTCTGCAATCCATTTCACCAAATACCTTTTAAGAAAAATGTGCATGAGTTTTCCAAAACCCTAAACAAGCAAGGTTTTCCCTTCCTGCTATTAATAGAGAAATATCTTATTACAGTTCTGTAAACAGAGCCAAATTGAAAAAATTGCATTTAAATGATGTTAAGGTTTCCAAAGAAAACCACAAAACAAACTCAGAGTTAAGGCGATAATGCATCTCTGTTGTACCTTGGCACATGAGCAAGCATTTTGCCGTGACCATCTGGGATGTGTAACATCATAATAAGGGCAAAGGCACCGACTCACAGAGAAGCCAAGAGGTAACACTTTCTTTCCTGCCAACTGTGATATATTACAGTATGAAGGTTTTTCCAGGAAACCAGCATTTCAACTTTTACAAGGCATTTGAAGACACCAAAAGTTTTTTCACTGCTATACCCCAAATGTCCAAAATAATGTCAAGCGAATAATAGATGCTCAATAAATATTTATTGATTAAATACATATTGAAAGTGCCAACTTTTTTCTACATTAATAAACATTTCATGCTTTGGGATCCTTTTACCTTCCTTTAATACACTGAAAAATATACAATTATTGACCCAAGAACATGATTTCAGGTGTGTTGGGAGGAGGCCTAATTCATCAAGTACTATTAAACTTATACAACCTAAAACCTCTTTTAAAATGCACTTCTGTTACTACTATTTCTAAGAAAAATGTGAACAGGCAAATTCACAAAGTCCATCAAAATGTCTTGGCTCTTGTGTCAAAAGCAGAAGCAGTAAAAGAAATAGATAAATTGGATCTCTTCAAAATTATAAACGTTTGCTTTTAGTTTTATATTCCACATATGAGTGAAATCACATGGCTCTCAACTTTTTCTGACTGATTTCACAACAAACAAGACAAACAAACAGAACTCAAAGACACAGACAATGGTTTAGTGGTTACCAGAGGGAAAGGGGGTAGGAGGTAGATAAGGGTAAAAGGAGTCAAATATGTGATGACAGATGATTTAACTTTGGGTGGTGAACATATAATGCAAAATACAGATAATGTATTACTGAATTGTATGCTTAAAACCTATATAATTTTATTAACCAATGTCATTCCAGTAAATTTAATTTTTAAAAAGCTTTTAAAAACAAACAACTACAAAAAAAATTGTGATGCAAAGGACATTGCCAATAAATTAAAAGACAGCCTACCAAATGGGAGAAGATATTTGAAAATCATTTATCTGATGAGACTTGCATCTAGAGTACATAAAGAACTCATATACCTCAATAATTAAAAAACAACCCACTTAAAAATGGGTGAAGAAAAAAAAATGATTGAAGGATCTGAATAAATAGTTCTTTAAAGGAGATAAACAAATGACCAAAAGAAAAGATGCTCCACATCATCAGGAAATTAATATCATCAGGGAAATGTAAATCAAAACCACAATAAAATAGCACTTCATACCACTGAGATGGCTATAATCAAAAAGACTAATTATATAACAGCTGTTAGTGAGGATATGGAAAAATGAGAACCCTCACACGTGGCTGGTAAGAATGTAGAATGGTGCAACCACTTTGGAAAATAGTCTGGAATTTCCACATAAATTTTACAACAGGACCCCAATTTCATTCCTAGGCATACCCAAGAGAAATGAAAACATATGTCCACACAAAAACTTATACACCAATGTTTTTAGCAGCATTATTCATAACAGCCCAAAAATGGAAACAACTCAAATGTCCATCAACTGATGGATAAATAAAATGTTTTATATATCTACAATGGAATATTATTCAGCACTAAAAAATTTAAATACTGATACATGCTACAATGTAAATGAACCTTAAAACATTACCCAAAGTGAAAGAAGTCATTCACAAAGAACCGCATATTGTATGATTCCATTTACATGAGATGTCCAGAACAGGCAAATCTATAGACAGAAAGTAAATTAGTGATTGCCTATGACTTTGGAGTAAAGAAGGGGTCGAGGGAAAATGTGGGGTAACTTAATGGGCATGGAATTTCTTGCAAGGTGATTAAATGTTTTAGAATTGATTATGGTAGTGGTTGTACAACTTCAAATATACTAAAAACCATGGAGCTATTCACTACTTAATAGGTGAACTATATGATTTGTGAACTATATATCAATAAAGCTGTTATTCAGCAAAATTTCCTGACCTTATTGTTAAGTTATTCTATTGACTTGATTAATAGGATTTAAAACATGGACATAGGATGTGCATGTTGATTCAGCTTTGTATGACCTCAATGAATTGCACAGTAATCAGCTGTTTCATATTATTGCAGTCTAAGTCTCAACACAAATAAAACCCTTCAAAATGACAAATTCGAGTGTTTTCTTGGTGAAGATTTAAATGTATTTTGAATGGACTTGGAAAATCTCTAGATAATTTATCGGATGCCATGCTTATTCCAAAGTAAAATAATTTTATGCCATGCAATTAAGAGCATCATGAAAAGGAAATTTTATTAACATTTTTTTCACTATAGAGTAACAAATACATTATTAAGTTCAGCTTCCTATAAATACGAAAATACTAAAGGATGTCCTACATCTTATAACTAAATAAAGCACACTTCCATTTAAAAGATAAATTCTAAGTAGTCCAATAAATTTAAAATAATATTGGTGGTGTTATATTTTTGTCTAGATACATGTATATTTTCCAAAAGATATATTTTTATAAAACTATTTTCCTGCTCTTAAACTGAATATTATTTTTACATTAAGGTCATGTGAATTTGAAATTGAAAGGAATAGTAGATTCTCACCCCAGACACTCCTTTCACGCATTAAAAAAAAAAAAAAAAATCCTGAGGCCTAAAGTGGCTAAGTTTTTGTCCAAAATCATGATTGGGAAATCCATAGACTGAAACCAATTTCTTTAATTCCCAAGGAAATGATGTTCTCACCATAGAAAATTCTCCCCCCAAAAGAAATTTTATTATTTGAAAATCTAACAGCACGTAGAAGAATACTAAGTTTATATGTCTTTTGGATGTTTGCATACTTGAATATATGCTATTTGTTCATTTCCACCACTGATAATGTTTTCAAGTTTGGTCTCCTAGAAGGCTACAACCACGTATGTCTATTTAACTGTTCGCATATTCAACCTCAGTCTCAACTTATCAGAGAACCTCTTATAAATGATGATCAATGAGATTAGAACACAATGTGGTAATAATTTAATACAATTATTTAATTTCCAATGGAAGGCTTCAGAAAATCTCCATGTAGGTGTTAATATATTCTCCATGAAGAAATGCAGCATGGTTACACTTAGCAATAAGGGATTCTTTACAAACCTGTGTAATTAGAGAGAGCATTGGTGAGACATCGACCAACTCTACCATGACTCCTGAAAGCTCATGAAATGGTTCTTTTTAATGGCTTTACACTAGGTTTGGTCAGAGATTCCTCTTCGTGCACCTTCTTCCCCAACCCCATCCAAATCTTCCTAGAATTGCCCTATTCCAAAAATTACTCTCTTCTCCTAATGAGAACTTCAGCTATTTCCAAAGTTGCTCCTTATCTAATTCATACTAAGGTGTGAGTTGCTGAAAGGTTTAAATCTGACAAGTGACATCTTAAGAGGAATTCACATTTTACACTCAAAATTTCACTAATCAATGTAAAGAGTGAATGTGATTCTTTACTATATCAGCAACACTGGGAGCCACCGAAGTCTCCTGACCCCCTACATTCCAGAAATAGGAGTCAACAACTGGGTGCCCTGCTTGTGAAGAGCTGCTGACCTCTGGGAGGGAGCTTGTATAGAAGCAAGTGTTAATTTTCAAAATGTGACTGGTTGTGATAGCAGCAGCCTCACCTCATCACAATGTCCCTTGGAATGTTTTCTCGTCAAGGGGTCTAGAAGTGATCTGTCATCGCTGGTCAGTAGTACAAGCAGCTCATTCTTGTATCCTTGCCCTTCTCCCCTGGACCTGAAACAAAACATACCATTCTACCCTCCCCTTCTCACAGCTGAAGTTTCATGTGTTGAACATTTGTCAGGGCTTCACCTTCAATGACATGGTCAAGGCACCAAGAAATTATACTTAATACATGAAAAATGAATACCAGGCCCATTTCTCCATGCTTTGTAATCAAAAGCTACAAAATTTATGTTTAGGGTATTCATCTGTGTACTTATTCTTGGAACAACATTTATAGACACTTTAAATAATTACCCTCCAAAGTCATAAAAGGGTTTAGTAACACACTTTAATATATAATTTCTTAAGTACTTTTTTAATAAAATACAGATATATAATTATAATTATCAATGCATGTATGTTATTTAATATAATGATAAAAGCCTAGTCTTTGAAGTGACATGGTGATTAATATTTACAGTATAACCTAAAGGAAACAGCATTTGTACAATATTGCTAAATTAAAAAAAAAAGGTTATTAAAATATTCTACTCTTATTGTAGTGTCATCTCAAAGCACCAATAGCAAAAAGGAAAATGCTGTCCTTAATACGTACAGGTATAGATCTTTACTTCCATGTTTCCTGAAGACTGAAAACTCCCTTGGTTGCCCTTGAATTATACCAAGCAATAAGGCTGGGATGTACTCATGAGGACTTTCCCCAGATCTTTGTCCAGCTATTAATACCATACACAAATACCTTATATAGATCTACTATTGGAAATATTTCATGTCCCTTCATAGTAATCTTAAATTTAAAAATCAAAGCAAATTTGATGAACTGTGAGAATGCATGAGGAAACTTACCAATATCTATAAAGGGAATCACCTTCTGTGCAAATACTGTTCAAATAGTAAACCCCCAAATAGCTTAAGAGCCTGCTGTTTTAAAGTAAAGAAGCAAATTGGGAACCATCTAAAGTATTATGAGTTAAAGCAATTCTGTTTAGCACTGAAAGGCAATCATGCGGCTTTAGCTAAGCAAATACATAACGTAATGAGTCAATGGACAAACACATCGTTTTAGTTTTTCAACAGACATATGGTAATGTTCCTCACCATGTATTCTTAGCCTTTCTTATTCATCTCATAATGTGTGTTTAAATCTTAAACCATGTATTCATTATTTTAGGGATTTTTTAAAAAACTTAATGCTCTTTTCATTTTTCCAGTTTCGAGGTTAAAAATGCTGTTGAGGTTAAAAGTTTTATAGCTCCTTTATCATAATTAGTATCTTCCTCCTTAGTCCTCGAGAGGGCCTTTATAGTAACAGGCTTTGGCCTTTGCACTGCAACCCCGAAAGACAGATTGCTGGAGATAACCCCCTGAAATTCCTTACAGTGTTATTTAACACCTAAAGGCCTAGACTCTTATCTGTTTGGGGAAAGACTCAGACAGAGGGACAAGGTTAAGGAGAGGAGAGGTTTCAATTTGTAGGAGTTAGGAGACATAAATAAGTAGCATAAATACCTTCTTCCTTACTTATAAACCATGAGTCAGGAATCTCAAAGCAAGATGGAAAAAAATATCCTGAATGTAAAAGCACACTATAAAAACCTAAGGGATAACCTAAGGAACAATATTATTCCTCTTGATTTAGAAAGAGATATTTCTCTTGGAATCAAAGAATTTGAGGTGGATTTATTTTCTTTTTGCCATTCCATTCATATCATGTTTTCTTTCCCTAGTGAAAATTAGAATTTAAAAATGTTTATGGAACATTCCTTAACGGTCTATGTAATGAACTAAATAAAATGAACAAAACATCCAAAATACTAGAAATTATTCTCTGCAGATGAATAAATACCTTTTATATGTTAACGAAAAGTAAAAAAAAAAAAATCACAAGCCTGTCCTCCATTTTCTTTAAGAAAATAATTATGATGGGTTATAGATTTTTGTAAAACCAAGGTCATCTAATATCTGTGATAAAGAAAAGCAAAGAGGAACACAAAAGTTAATCCTTCATGATTATAATACCTCAAAACTAATACTAGGACTTCAACTGGCTTTTGCATTTTAGGTTCTCACACTGTGCTCATGAATAACAAAAATCACAAGACTTCGTGCTGGTTACTGCTGGTTATCCACACTCAAGTATGAAACTGTATAGAGCATTTTTCTGATAAATCGTTATGTCTTAGTCTGCTTAGTATCATTGCCAAGTTTGCTGTTTGGTTTTTAAAAGAGTCCGAGAACTTTGGTGATACGCACTGCATTCATGCCAATACTCTGTGCAACAGGATGAACCAGGGCAAAAAGCAGAGGGAGGATTTGGCTTTTAGGCTTCAAAACTCCACATGCTATATACAGTATACATATATAGGATACATAATTACAATCTCACCATGAGAAAGTCAAAAAACTCAACGAGCCTTCCTTTTCTATTATATGTACATTTTACAAGCTACTGATAGTTTCTTTTCATACTGCTTTCAAAAAAAAGAAAAAGAGAACAAAGAAAGAAAATACATTAGATCGATTCGAATGTAGATTAACTTAAAGGCTTCATCAAACCATATGTGCAGACACTTGAGATGATGACAGAGTTAAGCTTCCTAGGGTCCTGGAGTCAAAGAAACTCTGCTGACCCCCACTGCTAAGCAGGTGCACTCCTTCCACAGGGGGCAACATCTGCCGATCGGTCATGGTCCCACTCGGTGAGGACCCCAAGAAACTTCCTTGGGAAGAAACAATTTTCTCAGGACTGGCAGCCAGTTTGGGGGATGTGGAGAAGTTATATCCATACAAGGCACAGGGGCTGTGTAACCTGAAAGTGTTATAGGAACCCTGATGGGTCTGGTTAGCAGCAAAGGCATTGCTGGAGGGTGAAGGCATGATGTACTGGAGCTGCGGGGACATCCCCGAAATCTGCATGGACAGGCTGGTCTGCGGGCAGCTGAAGGTATCCCCATCAGCGCCACCCATGGACATGTTCACGGAGGCAGTGCTACTCACGCCCACATAGGAAGGAGTCCTGGGCGGGGCAAAGGTCTCGCTGGTCTGGCTGGTGAGCCTGTTGTAGGTTTCCGCCAAGGATGTGCTGTACCGGTTGAGGGTGAGGCCGGACCGGGCGCAGGCAGAGTAGTCAGCCGGCGCCAGACTACACAGCTGGCTGGTGTTGGGCCCCAGGTGAAAGGCAGGAGAGGAGCAAGGGGAGCCAGACAAAAGATGAGGGTGGGTGGCAGGAACGCCATTCCCAGAACCTTGGAGTAAGGTGGAGGAACTTGTATTTCCTACAAAAGAAGGTGAAATGTAAAGAGCAATGACTCCACAACCATCTTTTCCATTCGTTTTGTAAACAGGAGCCAGACGCTCCTTGTTGTTACAAGGGGTGCTACAAAGATGAAAAGGAGATGGTTTCAGCTCTCAAAGAATGATTACTTACTTAACTGAATTCAGATAGAATACTTTAAACACAGGTCCTCTCAATATTTTCAAAGCAAATTATCTCTCCCAGGGAATCGTGTATTTTTTAAATTGCAGATATATCGGGACAGTAACCACACAGAATGTTCACATTTTCTTTCTCAATTAGCTTTCTCAAAGTGTTCTCACGTACTATAATAAATATAATAAATACTTTCCCAGCGACTTTATAAAATAAAAATTTCCTCTTACTCTGTACCTAGTTTCAAAAGTATATCCATTGCCTATTTCCTTCTGCTTTTACCTTTTGTTTCAGCAGAGTTTGCTTAGGATCAATATATTTACTGGCAAGAACAAAGAGGAACTCCAAGGAAAGCACTGAATTGGTCAAAGGCATTTCCTACCTTCAACATACCTGCAGCCGCCCACTGAAAGCTTGTGTATTTCAGTTGCTATACTACACAGGGCTTGGCTATTGCAATAGGCAATAGTCTAGAACTTTAGAAATTCAATTTCCAACCAGAAAACAGGTTGGTGAATCATGCACTAACAGAAGAGCAGAGCTCAGCCAACAAATAGTCCTGTGAAACAGGGAAGATGGTTAACCCTGCATCCAACCAATGACTGTGATGGGGGCCGACTCCCCTCTCTGGATTTGCTAGCAGATTGATGTTTGCAAACTTGACAGAACTTAGGGGGAGAGGAGAATTCCAATGGGCTGGATAGGTTGTAAAACCTTCATTGCTCTAGCGACAGTGTTTTATATAGCTTCCCAGAATAATCTAAAAGCCCAATCTCACTAATGATAATTATCTAAAACCCAGCACACTAAATTCTCACTGGGGAGCTGGGCAGGATCAGCTGCAAACAGTCTGAGAGCAGGAGTGGGCTGAGTCCTACCTACACCAAGCAGAGAAGGAAGCGGCATCCCTTTCCGTGCAGCTCCCTCTGACGAAACACCAGCCCTGGGCTTCGGGCAGATACTCAGAGGTGAGCCTGGGGAAGTCTGTCTAAGCAGGCCTGACCTCTCATAAATCCAACAGGAGAATCCTGACTAGAGACACGTTTGCTGAAGGAAGAGAAGAAAGAAGCTGGCAAGAAAAGGTGAACTGCGACTGGCATTGGCAGTTTCTCTTAAAGTGCAGCTAGCACCAGAGCCCACTAGTCCACCTCTAATTTAATAAGAGATTTAAGGGTGAGGTAATGGCCATGAAATATATAAACAGCCTAAAACATCGAAGACTTAACCTAAGACCACAACAGCTATTTTTTCTGGCCCATCCCCATACCACATAGAAAAATGATGGATCTCGTAATCGGAGGATGCTGGTGACGAGGTCACCACTGTAGATGTAAGTAATGACTTGCGCACTTTTCAGTGCCTGAGCTTGTAGGCAGGAACTGGCTATTTACATAACCTGGAGACTGTGATTTACCTTGTTTGGGAATTCCAGGAATATCTTCAAAGGTGAGAGTCCGTAGTGAAGGTCTCCAGAATGCATACGATTCCACTAGCGCTTCCAGACCCATTCTAAACAGAAGGATCGGGATGAGGGGGTGGACAAAAGAAGCCTGGTTAGGAGCACTGGGGCTTTCTTCAGTAATAAGCGGCTCAGAAAAACACCTGTAATGTTGACAGTGTCCTCTCTGCCCCAACATTGGCAGGTTAAGAACTTGGCACTGGAAGAAAGAAATGCTTCAGAGGTGAGCTATCATTCTGTCACCAGGAGCACAAGAGGATGAAAAACACCCAAGAAGTCCTCTTAACATTCTCAGGAAATTAAGCCAATCTTGGAGGATTAAAAAAACTGACCCTTCAGGCTAAGACACTTAGATGAAGAGCTGGCCATCTTAGCTGACGTGAGTCCAAGGCTCTGCTATGATCCAGGGCCCACTCTCTCTCCCTGTCACATTACTTCTCCCTCTGGTGAGGAAGCTCTGTCGCAAAAGTGTGCACTGTAAAGCCAGCTCTTTTCTAAGAAGCATTTTTGTCCATCATTTGGTGCCTTGGCAGCCAGCTTAGAAGAGGATTCATCCAAAGAAAACTGATTTCTCTCTTGGGGCACAATCCCCAGGGTGGCCAAGGTGGGCTCTCCCTCCAGCAACAGGGGGTCTGAGGGGTGGCACTGGCCTTTCGGCCCAGTGTGCAGGAGGACCACAGGAAGGCAAAGTCACCGGGTGGAAGGTATATGGAGCTGGCATTACCATCAAACATTATTTTCAAGTCCCTAAATACACTTAATGGATATATACTTAAAGAGACAAGATAAATTGGTTATGGACTATTTTCATGAAATATGCATATTTTAAAACAAGGGCTACTACTCTAAATACATACATAAATAAATGTATTTCCTACCATAAGTGATTCTGAGTTTTCCACTCCTTACATCAGATAACTAAGTTTTCTAGGTTCTGGAAATGAGGCCTGCCACTCAACTAGCCCATTCCTAAGTTCTCATCACTCTTCCCTTCAACCACCTCAGCCCTAAACAATTTGTTAACCTAGATAACGTTGTGTTTCTCATAAAACATACAGCTAGCTCTATTATAAGAGATGTCTGCTTCCTGAGTGACAAACAATACTCAGACATCTCTTGTGATTGTTAGATATAGTTTTATTTAATACAGATAATCTGTATTTAATGCAGACATTAAAGATAGTTTACACTCAACGTGCTACCTCTGGATTCCCTGCATCCCTAAGTCATGAACTATGAACTAAGACTGTAGGACATCCATCCCCTAACTGAGTCACACCACCTACACAACATGATGAAAGCTCTCTAGATACCAGTGGTAAGTGACGTGTGCATAAAACCATCTCACATCACCTGTCGTTCCATTCTAAGGTTTTATATACTGAGTATCCTTCTTCTGTGTTCAGAATACGGACTCCGTAATCCGTCGACTTCCGTCATGACTCCATAAGGAGCATGACAACCCCATCCTAGTGATAAGAGACAGCTGTGTGTGTGCAGATGGGCGGTGTGGGACATGCACAGGCTTATTATATACATGAACTATCCTCATGTGTCCGCACAGGACCGGCTCATTTCTGAAGTCACAGGTTCAGAGGAGTGCTGCCCTGGGAGCACTTCAAAGAGCCATCACCAGCCCCACACAGATGTTTCTGAGGCTGCCAAAGGGAGAGCAGGGCACAAAGCGGACCTGTATGTGCCTTACCTGGGCTGCACTGAGAGTGAAGGGCAGAACCTGGCTTCAGTTGGAATCAGCATGCCACAGAAGGAGGACTTTTTAGTGGTAAGGACACAGATTGAGGGTCAGGAGAACTGAATTGTGACCACAACACTAAAACCCATTTGTGACCTTAAGTAAATGCTTTAACCAACTTGGACTTCAGTTTCCCACAAAGTGAGGATTAAAATACAAAAGCTCTATCTAAATCCTCCCCTAGCTCTAAAGTTGTTTGCTGCTAAGTGATTTTTCCCAAACCAGACATCATATCTGTGGCTGACCACAAGCCAAATTCAAGATCACTCTACTAATATTTTATATACATTAAAGTATTAATTGAGGGGGAGTCTGGCCGCCCAGTCAGTCCCCAAACCCCATGTAGCCTGCAGATTGCATTTAATATTCGACTAATGAATGCTAGGTGCTGTTTAGCTGATTACTCTATATTTAGCTGTACTAATACTAAATTTGTATGACTTTCTAGAAACAAGCTTTTTTAAATGCTAAAGAATGTCAGGACACAGTTTTATATAAAACTGCTTATTATCACACAGATAAGTTTTCGTAATCTTAGTTTTAAATATTAAAGATATTTAAAGCTGTCAGGAGTAGTCTCAAGGGAAATTTACTGAGAGATAATTAATGAGCAGCCACTGGACTTAGAAATTTACTAACTAAAGAGATGAGTATTATTTCATTACTTGTTTTAGTGGTGTAAACTTTATTATGCTTCAACTATAAATAAAGAGACTAAATTCTTGGGGGAAGTTACTGATCATCCCAAACACAGAACATTAAGCTTTAAAGAGATGCTTTGAAGGCCACATAGCTACAAGTGATCTGATTTGGAGCTATTGATATTTTTCTTGAGGCTGCTGTTTCACACTGCAAGTTCCAAAAAGGATTTCAGATATTTTGCAGGAAACAGTTATAAAATATTTATTAGCTGAATCTGGACTTTTTTTTTTAAAGCCTTCATTTTCTCCAGTAATGGAGACTTTTCCCGTCTAGTTAAAAAAAAAAAGAAAGAAAGAAAGAAAAGATAAAAGGCACCTCCTGCAGGAGTGTAGCCAAGGCGATAATTTATACAAGATGCCTTTGAACAATTTCCACATTTTATCACCACCCTAATTTATGCTATCAAATGGCCAAGTTTATTTAGTAAAATGGTTATGTTTTTCCTGAAGTATTTAAAGAGAAGAAATTTTTGTACCTTCCTGAGTAAAAAATTTTATAGGGTCAAACCTAAGGCCTAACTGAAGAATGAAACTATTCTCAGCACATAAATTCTCTTTCACGTAGCAAATGTCTTGCAGGAAAGCTTTTAAGGGCTGAAGCTACTGATTTCTATAAAATAGGCTATAGAACCATAAATAGCCAGGAAGGGATAATTTTTAATTAAAGCAAATTGTTTTATAAAGTTTAAAAAAATCACAAGTCCATGTTTATTTCTTGTCCTGCCTAATTTGTTTATTTCATGTGTGGGGAAAAATAAAAACAGAATTTGTATTAAAAAGCAATAACAACAGCACAACAGAACCAGAGGTATTAAAGAAGTATATTAAAATTTTTCTCATGGGCTTTTCTTCTCAACTAATATATCAAAAATATCACCTCTCCCCCCAAGCTCTTAACACCAATGCACCATTCCAAGTCTTTCATATGAGTTTTTCACCCCCCTTTTTAAATGTAAAACAATATATAAATTAGAAATCTTTAATCTTAAAGCTGACCAGTCTCTCTTCACCAGATAAGTGTCTTTCGCATTTATCAATGAAAAATGTTAATATCAGATATTTTTAAGTGGAGATTATTAATTTACAGATATTTAGGATTCCAAAATGAGCACTGAAAAGCTTATGTATGAGAAGCGGAAGAAATAATTGCATTGAGAAAACAAATAAAACTATTCATTTCACTAACAAGAAAGTTACATATAGGTCAACATGTTTTTCCTATACACAGATATTTAAATATTTAGAGCAAAATTAAAATTTTAAGTTTTAGAAAAATTTTAAAAGTGGTAAAACATGATTCATTATTTTCTATATATTCATTAGAAACTCCAAAAGTTCTGGAGTCAGAAAAGAAATAGCAGTAAGAGCCATGGATGCCATGCCTATATACTCCTGAAGCAGGCAAAAGGAAGGAAAACATTCATATCGAACCCAGCATTTAGACCTTATGATACTTAGTATTTTACTTTCACCAAGGCTATTGATTTTTTTCACTAACCAAATTTAAAAAACCAAATGCCTTTTCATTGTGCTGATATATCTTGAATTCTCCCTGAAAACTTGTCATATGCATCTTATCATCTCACTTCTACTTGTAGGTTTATTCTCTATTATTATCTATCCAAAACATGCCTTTAAAATTATTTTTAATTTTAAATTTATTGCTTCAAAAATGAACTGACAGTGTACAAGCAGTATGATACCCCAGTGTCAACAGCGGTGATGTCTTTGCCAGAGCAATCCTAAGGGAGAGTTTGAATAGTTCCCGGCTGTATACTCGCCAAGCCTCAAGTGCTGCCTTCCTGGAGTTTTGGCAAGTTTTAATAAATGTAGTCTCGGCTTTAAAAAAAAATGATAAACTGAAATTAACGAAAGATCTTAAATGGATAAATACTATTCCGCTTTAACCAAAACCACAAGAAGCTTCCAAATATTTGTCCAGGTAGAAAAGGAGGAGTCTTCCCAGAGGCTCCTTCTGTAGCCTGTGACCATCTCAGTTACTAAATTATTCGACTTTCTGAAACTCTGAAAACAAAGTTAACCAGGAGCTAATGTAACATAACAAAAGCCAAGCAAAGTTTTTTCTCCACATTGAAACAGACATCTAAAAAGACAGAGTAATTTCAATGCAACAATGTAAAGTAGGAATGCATGTAAATCTTTCCACGGAGTGAAAATTTCAGAGGGAAGTCTTGTTATTAGTCTCATCAACCTACTTACACCAAGTTAAAGGCTACTAGCAAAGTTTTTTGGTTGCATTTTAGTCCTCACATTGAATGGTGTTTAGACAACACCATTGCATAGGAAAATGAAATCAAATCTCTGCAAGCACTTGAGTGTATTCTGAGGAAAAGTTTCCATCTACACCTACCTTGCCCAATTAATTAGCTGAAAAAACTAAAAATTTTGACTACTACCTGATTGTTTTCTTTCTACAGTTTTAAGTGAAATTGTCCCTAAAATAAAATAATTGGGGATATTTACTTCATGTAGACACAGTCTATCAATACTAAATTTTCAAGGAGTATTAAAATAATTTCTGGAGTAAAGTAATAAAAAATTCTCAAATGCTTCTTTTAAAAACAAAATGCTTTCAAAAACATTTAAGTCAAAGCCTTACCCTGAAAGGCATCTGGAGAACGTTAGTCTGTTATTACTCTCTACTACTATCAACAGTTATTTTAGAAAATGTTGCACCGAACTGTATTGGAATAGAATCATATCAATTTCAAAAACTCTTGGCACACAGACTAGGGTGATCTGCTTTTTGATAAAAGTAATAAAGTGGAATTCATTATTGTAGCTCTCCCACTTAGTACAAACACCATAAAACACGACACAGAAAAAATAAACAAGTGTGTGGCTGTCAGCAGAGCCAAGACAAATTTGGAAACTAAAGAACATCAGCTCTCTTGGCAATGGGGAGTAGTTTCACATTCTAGTTAGAAATCTGAGGGAACAAGAGACCCCATCATATCCGAAGACAGAATCAATAGATAGTTGGACACATCAAATTCTAAACCCAGAGCAGATGCAAAGAGGATACTGACTTAGGATACTGAAACCCCTGGGCCTGTAAAGGCAGGCTTCCTCAATGTTCCTTCAGAGGTGGCATGCACTGTACCCTAAGAACTTCCATCCACCTCAGCATCACTCATCAGAGTTCACCTTAAGAATAAGCAGGCCACAAGGTTACATCCAAAAATAAGTTACAACCCAGGCTTGATGTTATCAACAAATTTAAATCCTCACCAGAGATTATTTCCAAACCATGTCAGGAAATTTAACTGTTTATTTTGTAATGAAAAACTCACAATAAAAAAATCAAATACGTTATCACAGCCAGAATGTTCTTCATTAAGACTTACTTACCTGTTACGCCCAGAATCTCGGAAGCCTTTGGCAAATGGGTTCCTATCTATTTTCAGGCGAGTAATCTGCAGAGAAGAAAAAGAAAATCACATCAAATCTTATTATAAATGCCAAGTAAGGTTATTAAAAACGGAAATGATGCAAAAACTATAAGTAATTCCAAAATTAAGTGTCGGAGGATTCTATTGTGTTCCTCTCTCATTTCCCAGATTATTTTTACTATTTTAGCAACAAAGCTAGAAGAAAAATTCAAAAATCATCTAGGCATTCACCTGCTGTGAAAAAGATATTCCTCCAGGGCTACTCAAGTTCTGTAAATAAATAAAGGGCCTTTTGCTTTTAATATCCCTAAAGAGATTCTGAATGGTCTGTTGATAACTTACCCCTTGTTTGACAATCTCTCTGAACTCAGTATCTTCCCTTTAATTCAGTGACATGGTTTAATCCTGTTTCTCTTTCAATAGTTGTGATGGGAAATAGCTAATGTGCCATTTCTATTTAACAGCTATATACATCCTTGAATGTTGTTAAGCTCCAACCTATTCTTTTCTTCTTCAGAATTAGGTAACATATACTCCTTTAAATTTTCTGCCTTATATTTTTCTTTGTTTCTGAAATATCTTTATGGCTCTCATCTGAAAGATTTACTCTTTCTTCTTTTATCTGTGGAGTCTAACCAGAGGTAAACACTACTAGAAGCCTCTAATAAGATTAAATCTTACACATGTATTAGAAATAAATAATGTTTTCATTTTCACTACAGTTCTAATTTGTTGATTTATAACCAGAGCTTTTGCCCCCAGGGAACCTCAATATTTGGAGGAAAATTTTTTCCTTGTCTCCATTAAAAAGAATTTTTTTTTAGTTTTATCATATTGAAATTAACAGTAATAAACAATAATCCTATCTATTTCTTACCAGATCTCTACTTTTCCCTGAGGAATTTACAGTCTGTTTTCTTTCTTTTTTTAAAATAAGTTTACTCAGGTGACATTGGTTAAGAAGATTATAGAAGTTTCAAGTGTACATTTCTATAATACATCATCTGTAGACTGCATTGTGTCTCGCCACCCAAAGCCAAGTCTCCTTCCATCACCATATATTTGACCCCCTTTACCCTTATTTACCTCTTCATCTCTCTCCTTTCCCTCTGGTAACCACCATACTGTTGTCTGTGTCTATGAGGGTTTTTTTTGTTTGTTCTTTCATTTATTGCTTTTTGTTTTATATCCCACATGAGAGAAATCATATGGACCTACAGCCTATTTTCTAAGAAGCACATCATGCTTTGTTTCCTAAGTCCCTTGGTTTAGGGGAATCTACAAAGTTAATGAACATGTTTCTGATTGTATCATTTTGGCTGAGGACAAACACTGTTAGATAAGACCGAGGCAAAGAAAGGCATCTTTGCAAAGTCTCCTGCAATCCCACTATATTGTCCTGTGCATGCTCTCAGCCTCCTCCAATTAGCCATTTAAAACCTGAAATACATGTGTTCCATACGATACGTGGATAACATTACATTATAAATGAATTAATGTGAGGGTCTGCTAATTGATTTACTATGTCTGTCACTCATTAAAGAAATTCTTTATAATTCATTACAGCTCAATTCTCTGTTCACTTAATCTTTAAACAAGGTTAAATAATTTAAAAATTCATTTAAAATAGCATTTTAAAAAAGAGTACAGATTAATATAATAGTTATTTGCCTAAATGGAGATATGGCACAATTACTGTTATCAGTATTTTTATTGCTAACATCACATATATTGAGTACATACCATGTATGCTACACTGAGAGTTTTACATTTAATTCTCATAGCAACTTATACATAGTTATTATCCCAACTTTATGTTTTCTTTTAAACTGAGACTTAAGTTTCCTATGATCATAAAGTTACTTGGTGGTAGAACTGGGCTGGGACCCCATGCTGTTAACCACCAACCTAGGCCGCTTACCAATTTTCCATAAGTACTTCAAAATAGTAGCTGGGAAGTTAAAAAATGAACATGATTGTATTTTATCATTACTGATTTCCCTTCTTCTAATTTTTCCACCCTCTTAATCAATTTATCAACATTTGTTCATTGGTATTAGTCCCTAATATATACCAAAAACCCACAGCATCTCATTTATTATGTATCACAGAGGCTGGGAGAAAATACATATTTACATAGTTCGTTTTTGTGTGTTTTGAGAGACTGAGAAAGAGACGAAGACGAGAAAGAAGATGAATCAGGGTTGTTTAAAAGGTACTAAATGACCCTGCTTTTTTCTCTTCATGCATTATACTTTTTCTAAAAATAATTATTTTCTGCACCTAATACATTTTAAGAATATCTTCCTAATTATCTCCAGCCTTCCTAAAGATAATTTCCTGTTATTTCCTAAAAGCCTTTGGAGAAGTGTGACAATGTGAGTGTGAGCACAGGACAGCTTCAGCTGTGGGACCGGTATCTCCTCATAAATGAAAATGGATGAGCTTCTCTGCCCTAAAGGAGGACACACGGATGAGACCCACATCTCCTAAGATTTAAAACAACAGAAACCACAACAGAGAGATTATAAAGCCTTAAAATTGTAACCAAGATGTATATAAATTTTAAGAGAAATGGAGACACAATATAATTCTGCTGATCACTTAAATATTTTTTAAATGTACCACAGACCACGTCGCCTCAACACATCCTTATTTCCTATGAAAATTGGCCAGAATTGCATGGATTAAATAATTGCCTCAATTTGATTCTCCACCTGCTTGACACAAAACTTAAAGAAATATATATGCTTACCAATTTAGGAAAGAAATATTTCACTTAACAAATTATTTCTGGTTTAATAAAAGAATTATTCCACAATTGCTGATCTCTCAAACTATAAGCATATGCATCACTCTCTGTCACAATTAAAGCATATATTAAAAAGAAATAGCCCTTTTTGTATATATCTCCAAATGGCTATAAAAGGATAAATGCTTCTGAAATATTTCTCATAGCACATGAATTATAGTTTTAAAATACAGTAAGTTACCAAAGCCAATGCTCTCTGATACAATTCACTTTTCATATTCTACATGTCTATTTCCTAGGCAATACAGATGCTTTCTAATTTTAATCATGATTCAGTATCTCAAAATGGAAAGTAAACCTACATTGTCGGTCATGAGACACATTCTTGTCTAAAGAATGCTACTCACTAGAGTAGCCTAATTTGAGGAATCATGGATAAAAGACTTTTTACAATATGTATACCCTGGACATTATATGGCAAATGCTTTACGACAATTAATAACATTTAGCTATAGTGAAAAGGATAGCTGGTTTTCTATTCACTTCTGAAATTATAGGTCTAAAAAGATAACAATTCTGAGAACAATACCTGCTGATTCTGATAGGCAGTGACAGTTGTGAAGACAGTTTCTGGAAAGGAGAATGCCTTCACTCCCTCCCCAGATGGCACAGGCTTGATGGGAGAAAGATCATCTCCACAATCTTTACGGATGACGTGAACACGCGGTTGGTATTTGTGCATAGAATGAAGGATGATCTAGGTCAAAGAAAGTAAAACCAAATTTACCAGGAATTTCTTCCTAATATCAACACCATGACTAAATATTTAATATGTAAAATAAATCCTAGTTGGAAATGAAAATTTCTAAGAATGCAGAATGCCAATTTAATAAATATATCAAAATTGGAGAGGGAGGGCTAGGAAGGTATTTGTGAAGGTAACAATATAAAAGAGAAAAGAAAATCATTATTTTGGTGGAACTCTATATACAGCCACGTGAACTTAACATCAAATTTTGTTTCTGAAAACACAAAATTAAATTCATAAGTATTTTATTTATAATGAGCCAAATGGAACACAGAGCCCAACCAATAAAACTGAAAGTTAGATTGAACTGGTTATTTAAATTCCAGCACACTCGTTCCCTAAAAAATAAGTACTTGTGTACCAAGGTTTTCTTCAGAGAATATTCTTCCTCTATTATGACCACAACATGTCTATTCAAGGGTAAAGGGAATTATAAGGAAGGGTATCCTAGAGCTACCTATGGGTGGCTCATGAAGTCTCTGGTTTGTCTGAAAAGCACAGTGTCTGTGACTCCATCATAGGAAGCCTTCCAGAACCCAGATGCCCAGGGTTGGAAAAGCTGGCACTCTCAAACTCTGCTAGGGGAATCTGACAATATGGCTCCACTACCTTCTACCTAATGATTCTACTTCTGAGAATGTATTTGAAAGAAACATTCCATGAAAAGCATGTCATGTTCAAAGATGTGCAGCATACACCATTTATAACTGGAAAAACTATAAACTTACATGAGTAGATTGGTTAAGTAAATGAAAGTCCACACAGTAGGATACAGTATTATTCAGCCATTGCTAATGCTGTTTGGAACATTTGTAACTACATAATGAAATCTTAAATGATAAAGAAAGGATCCAAGTTGTTTATAAACTTATCATAACGACATAAAAATAGTAAAAAGGACCCATACAAAGATTTGAAAGGTGAATATCTCTGGATGATGGGATTGTGGGTGAACTTTTTCTTCCTCTTTGTATGTTTATGCTTTCAAGGTTAAGGAGGTAGTATAAAGAAATAGCCTCATCCAATGGGATTTTCTATGTGCTGCTAAGGCGGGGGGGGTCTATATTCAGGATTCATTGATGAGTTTAGTTAACAAGCCTCAGTCTTTCCTCAACTATACTATTTGAATTTAGGTTTTGGGTGTTAAGAGTTTGGAGGGAAAGTTATTAAACAAAAGTCTTGGGAAAACACAGCGGTTAGCCTGCCACATGTTTTCAGGATGCAAGCAGTTTAATAAGCCAAATTCAGAATCTGGTCAGTCCAAATACAAATAGCCCTCTATCTGACAATGTATTGCTGCCACAAGAGGAGGTCTTTATCCTGTAAACCAGCACAGTGGTTAGTTTTGCTTTGCTTCGTTTGTATTTTTACCCGAAAATTTCTTTCTATCAATGGATGAAATGACTCGATAGCAGATCTAATGATCAAAACAGACATCTTGAGGAGGAGGTAGCATAAATATAAGGATAGGAGAAGAGGGAACAAGAGCCTTCATCGTTACCTGGGGAGACACACAAATCTGCAACCTCTAGAAAAGTCTCTCCAGGTCTAAAAAAGGACAATTTCAGTAACAACCCATCAGTGGCTCACAAAATTAATTTAAAGAGTTGTTACCAGAACCTTTTTACATAAATAAATTAAAAATAAAGTAGAAAATAGTGCTTGTAGTAAGGATCAGTATTGTTTTGCAAAATGCTGTTTTCATGTGCGGGTGCGCACACGTGTGTGCATGCACACGAGATCATAACATAAAATGTATCGCCTGGCTGTGAGTTAGGTAAAAAGTATGAAAAACACAAAAGATTAATTTTAATGACTCTAATGATTAGCAAATTCCAGAGTGAAGAAATAGTGGAGAAGGCTATGTCGCATTAAACAAACAGTAAGTGCATAGCTAATTGCCGAACACTAGAATGAACTGACTCCGAATGAAGAAACAAAAACCGACTTGCGTTTCTGTATTCTAGTCAATGAAAAGGAGGTTCTTGTTTTAGGGAGTCTTTTTGCTCTCAAGCAGATTTCTCTCTCTCTCTCTCTCTCTCTCTCTCTCTCTCTCTCTCTCTCTCTCTCTCTCTCTCTCTCTGTATATATACATATATATGTATACACACACACATACATACATATGTATACACACACACACACACACACACATTTTTTTTTATTTTACTAATTTGTATATGCTTACTGAATTTCCAAAATGACTTAAGGTGAGGTTTATCGGGATAGGGTACAGAAATAGCCAATGCATGCCTCTGCTTGCACATTAAAGGATAATTGCCAATAGAAATCTGAAGATGGTGCATTTTCAATATTATCTATAGGAATTTAGTATAGCCCTGGAAATTTTCAGGGCATGCTAAACAAGCCTCAGTTCTTCTTTATAACATAGCCTTATTTGTTTTTTAATGAACTATCAACTTACAATGACAAGTGGTCACTAATATTTTGCTTATTTAAATAATAAAACAAATAGAACAAGTTGAACCACTGACCTTATAAACAACAAGACTACCATAATAATGTCCATCACCGAAACTCAAATAATTACATCTAATCTGTATATTTCATGCTCTCCGTTCTATTTAGATAGAGGATTTTTTTTTTTTTTGATATTACCTAGTAGCACAGATATTACATGGGCCTATGTCCATAAATACAGAGTGCGGGTTTCCAGGTTAATACACATTTTTGTCCACTTTAAAGACACTAGGCTCAAGTCAAAGCATGATATTACTTATTTCTGATTTGATGGGCCTAAAAATGCCTGTAGTTTGACAGACATACCAGCTGTGCCTTACGAAACAGCTCAATAGGGAAACACTACCTGCTGACTCTAAATTTTCTAGATGACCTAAATGTCAGTGTTGGAACAAGTGAAGCCAAGGACCCAGGAAGAGCAGATAACAAAAACCTGGCTCCCTGCAGTTTTGCTGATACTAGGTACTGACCCACTTTCAATGGTAGGGGTGAAGGCAGTAACATCAGGTCCCAAGCTCCATAGCAAGGCAGCCTTGGTTTTGTTTCAGGCATGATGCTGTATATAAAGCACTCCTTACAAAGATGTACTTTCAAGTTCACCAATTCATTTAATTCACTCAGAATTCTCTGGTCCCAATACAAACCACGAGAAAACCAAGCCTCAGAGAGAAAAAGTGACTTGCCCATGAACATGAAGAAATTGGACCTCTAAGCCACTGCAAGTTTTTCCATTAGGGAGATTCAGGAACTATCCCCTGTAATATCTTGCTTCCCCACCAGATTCTCAAGCAGAAATGAGAAAAAGGTAAGGACGAATTTAGTGCTAGCGTGCTTCCACATCACTGAATCCTCAGCAGCTGGGAAAACAAAGCCTTTTCCCTAACTGTGGCTGCTTGGCCATGCTTCCTTCCAAAGCACCCCAGCACTATGTGTACAAGTCCCACTGAAGTTGAAGATGCACCTAACAAATGTCTTTGAATTCTTCAGGGAAATGCTCACATAAATATTTCCCACCAGACAGCAGATTCGAGATGAACAGGGAAACATGAACGTGATGAGAAGGAAATACCACCCCTTCAAGCACACTAACCATCTGCACATGGGAAGCCCAAGAACCAGTCTGGGTTGTGCACAATCCAAAAATGAGCTTCCCCAAGCAGCAAGTAGGGATTATAATTATAAAGTCTTTGCAACATTCAAAGATTAGCTGTGGAGTGGTGGGACATTTTCACTCTAGGTTCTCACCAATTTTCCTCTCTAAACAATCCCTGGTATACAGAACGACAAAAAGTCACTTTGAGGGAAACCACAATTACACATAATCTCATATCTCATGCAGTCCAAGATCCAGTCACAGTCCTGTGGGAATTTGAGTCCTGCAATCACTCTGTGTTCAGTAAAAGTCCCGGGTCTACATGAAGTTCTCAGGTCACTATATTGAACACTTGTACATCTTTAGCAAAGTAAAACTGGGAACTGAGGGGGCAATAAAAGTAAGAAAGCAAAGTATAAAACCACTTCTCATCTGAATCTACAACTTGATTAGCTAGAGATTAGCATCACTTCCTTACAACTGGGTTAAGGGTACTAGGCATAGAAGGGCAGAGGGGTGAGTCCCTGAGAGGTGTCTGCATGAGCAAAGAGACTACTCAATTAGCAAGCACCCCCATAATGGTGCTACTGTCTTCCTTGACCCTGAATCACATAAACAATAGAGTAAAACATGAATTCCTGCTCTAATTTAATCTCATATAGGATCATCAAATTGAGTAAATAAATACAACAGATGCTTTCCTCATGAAGCCTTCCCAATCATGGAATAGTGTGGCATCTGCATTTCCCTGAGCTGACAGCGTGATTCTCTGTGCACATGTCTTCTCTCCCCATCTAGGCTACCAGATCACTGAAGGTAGAGACTATAGCTTTTTATTTTACTGTATTTTACAAAGTCTTCAAAAATGTTTTGTAATAACAGAAAAGAGTATTTTCCTTCCTACATTCTCCTCTAATACCAACTGATACATCCATTTTTATCATTGGCAAAGGCAATTTCCTTGCTTCCGAAATGCAGTAGCCTTCTCTAAATGTTTCCCTCCAGACAGGAAACTTCTCTGTTCCCCATGCACATTAATTACCTCCCTTGATTAAAGTATTACATCCTGCCACAATCTTAAAATAAAAATTTCAATGATAGATGACACACTTCTCTAGATGTTGCCTGTTTTCTGCTATGTTTTCGTTTTTCCTGATAGTAAAATACAATAATTATTTAGTTTTAAACAACTGAGTTTCAATTTGTAATCTATTCTTTTGTGTTTAAAACAAATGCTGTGTGATAATTAATTTTATGTGTCAACTTGGATAGGCCATGGTACTTATATATTTGGTCAAACACCAGTCTGAATGTTGCTGTTAAGGTATTTTTTAGATAAAATTAACATTTAAATCAGTAGACTTTGAGTAAAGCAGAAGTCTCTCCGTAATGTGGGTGGGCCTTATCCAATTAGTTGAAGGCCTTAGGAGAAAAAGAAAAATTCCCTTGTGAAGAAGAGGGAATTCTACCTCCAGACTGTCTTTAGATTCAAGCTACAACATCAACTCTTTCATTGGTGTCCAGCCAATGAAACCTGCCCTTCAGATTTGGGATCTACTAGCCCTCAAAATGCATGAGCCATTTCCTTGAAATAATCAAGCTCTCCCCCCATCCACGCCCACCTGTGAGTGTGTGTGTGGTGTGTGTACATATCTTACTGGTTCTGTTCCTCTAGAGAATATCATTTTAAATAAAGTCTAATTAAATTACAGTTAAAATCATTTAAGTAGATAAATTATTAGATTTATATCTGGTACTATAAATGTTATATATTAGATATAAAGCCAGTAATTTGACTGAAAATATTGGAATTATAAAATGACAATATTAATTTAAATTATTAAAAGAAGTTTATGCCTTATACATGATAACATATAGATTTTAGACCCAATTATTGCTCTAGAAGATATATTAAACTGTAGAACTCAAAAAGTAGAGTATATTTAAGCTTTTTAAAACAAGTAACACTTGATGGCATTCATTTTTAAATTTTCTATTCCAAAAGAAAAGGTCCCTCAGTGGACACGCTAGCAGCATTTCACAGTCTAGCTCCCTCAATGAGACAGAAGTAAGTACCTAGTGTTCTTTAACTGAATTCAAGTGAAAAATAATTGGTACAACTTGACTGTGCAAATAAAGAATTAAAAAAGTGAAATAAAATGATGCACTAAAATATAAGGCATGAAGCTGAATTCAGAAATGAAGTCTACTATGCTACCTTTCTGATTCTGTTTTAAATCCTAAAAGGCAACAAATAAACAAAAGCACTGGCAGAGTGAGATAAATGCATCTTAAAAATCTAGATGTGTATTTGTACCACAATGAAATTTGTACTTGAATGTTTTCATTAAGGTCAATTGCTTAAGTTGTTGTCTAGTAACCTGCAAATCATATCCTGTCATCACAGTATTTCTAGTTTATGACAGTTTGCATTTTCATTTTAAAAGTTTTGCTCATAAATATGCTATCTTTATGGCACCCCTTTGAGAAAAGAACTAGTTGGTATTCATTTTATGAATGATATACTAGTCAAAAGGCATTTTAATCCTGCATCAATCAAAACTCTCTCAAGTATCAGAAACCTAATAGAAATGCTAGCTTCAAATGAAAATTATCATGTATCCAGAGTAACTTACTTATTAAATAATAACAAAGCTGACCTAGGAACAATACTGTATAAAAATTAATAAGGTGTTAAAAATGACTATATCATCAAAATGGCTGACTTTCACTTATTTATCATGTTTCAGCAGTTTTAAAACTATAAGGAAGTATTATTGTAATATATTTTGACACATTGGATGTCATTACAAAACAATTGAGAACATGCAGATGAGCCTCAGCTGAGAAAAGAGCTGGATGCAGGCAGGACACAATAAATCATTATTCCAGTTAGCCCAAATCCTAAGTATTCATATTCAGAGTATAATAATTAGCACCTCATGGAATAACAAACAAATGTTTTGGCTAAAAAATCTGCCTGGGTTTCATTCATTCCAATACAAATGCAGTATCTAGCTTTAACCTATGAAATGCTTCATAGGATACTCCTATCATAGACATGGTCTCTGATGCAAATATTATCTTGATTTTGCACAGCTTATGCACATGCTATTCAACTAAGAGAGAAATATTATGACCTTAGAAAGTTATTCTCTTCAGTGCGGCACAATATAGATATGGGTACACCATCCAATGGTGGCCAAATTGGGAGGCCATCTACTTACATGGCCTTGGTCATCCAGTTCATTGTTGGTGAGCTTTAGCTTGTCGAAGCTGATCACTTGTCTCATCCAAGTCTCCCCAGAGGCAGGTGAGTCAGGATGAATGTACACACGGGGTGGCACAGGGGAGTCAGCATTTCCTGCCACCATCCATTTAGAGCTGTGGTAAACATACCTAAAAGGCAGTGACAAGGCTCAGTATAACTTGGAATGTCCAACTCAGTAGAATCAGACAAAATGTACACCCTTTTTAAAAAAATCTAAAATACAATGATTTGCTCCTTACATCCAATGCATATAAAATAAGATTTTGACAACTTTTTAAAAACTCTCTGAGGCAGCAGTGACCTACTGACCACTCAAAGTAAGTGATACATTAAGGGTTTAGTGAAAAACATGCACGTTATATAAGCACAATAAATGCAAGCATCTTACTTTTTATGAATCATACTTATTCACATTAGACATTCTGTCTATATTCTGATATTTTCCATTTTGCATTTGGATAGTCATTTGATTTGAAGAAATTATTAAATTGTCAAGCTCACCTTTAAGTAAATCTCAAAAATATTTGAGAGGTCTATCTTAAAGTGTCCCATGTCCTTTACCACTTCCCATTTTAGGCTTATATACAGGCTGATGAGATAGATGGCAGAAAGGCAAGGGGAAATTGTCAGAAGTTTCAGTAACTTTTATTTTCAAAGGAAAAGAGTTATATCTATTATCACTCAGAATTATTTTTTCTAATTCAATTACACTATAAATTGAAAATAGAGGATTCAGTTTAATTTTAAAAGTTTCTATAATCATAAAATGGAAACTTTTATCTTCCATATTTCTCTTTCTTGACTGTTGTAAGGAAATTCCATAAATAGTTTTTAAATACTACTAATTAAAATATACATCAAATTTTGAAAATTATGGTATAGCTAATTAATATTACTCTTCTAATTAAGAGACAAACCATCTTATTCTGTTTGTTTATATGTGTCAAATATGTTAACTCTACAAATAATACATTTAAATAACAATGTTTTAAGTAATAAAATCATAGTATTTAATCCTACATTCAGATTATTATTCATTAGTTAACTTAAAATACACTAATTCAAAAACTAGAAACTAGTATGTCAATGACTAACATAAAAAATGTAGAAAATGAAATTACGGTATATATTTAGGTGTTTTTCTTTCATTTGTATTTTAAAATGGCATATAATATAAAGCAACAATTTACAAATAGGCTCAAAGAATTCTGTGTAGTATGTAGATTTCTTTTTAAAATGGCATGAAACGTTTTAATAACATCTCTAGTGAGACCCTTGGTTTCAATATGGTTACATATTTCACTATTTCGAGCTCAATATGACTTCTATTCTTTAATTTCTTTTCTTGGAAAAAATACATAATCACAAAATTAAAAATAATTTTTAAAAACTTTCTTTAATTGGTATGGTGTAATTTCAATAAGTTCCTATGTGCATAGGCTTTTGTGAATATTAATTTTTAATTTTAATAAATTACAATCATTTTTAACTTGATTAAATACCACACTCTTTGATAATAGAGAATAAGCCAAAAAATTTTCTACCGCTGCTAAAAAAGTTGGAAAATAAATGCAAATCTTAGAAATGCAAGAAAAAACTGCACTATGAATATAGTTATCACCAAAATAAATACTAATATGCTCTATCAAAACCTTGAAAAACCAGGCATATTGAATAGTTCAACAATCCACTGCTACTAAGGGAATAAATGTTACATGTCATTTTTCTTTGTGAAACAATATAAATGCTAAAAGCAAATTTCTTGGAAAGTAATATAAGTGAAAGCAAATTTATTTTACAATTTGATCATTTAAAATTTGGCTCTTAATACTAATACTTAAATTGTTCTTGTGAAAATAATAAGAATCAGTTAAGTAAAACAAACCATTCAAAATATATTGAAGGGATTAAGAGAAGATATAGGAGACAAATTAGAAGATAAAGGTATAATTTCTAGGATCATTAAGAATTGCATTATCTTCCTCGGCACAAAACCCGCATTAGAACATAGATTTTAAAGAAAGCGTATTTAAAGAATAAACATCAATGCCTTCTAGCTTCTGTCCTGCAGTGGATAATTTTAGCAAAACTCTCTAAAAAATTATTGAATTAAAATAATACAACTATACGCAAAACATAAAACTGTCCTTTTTTAGTATTCCATATGTGCCTGTACTAATTAAATCTGCATGCTTTGACAGCATAAGCCTGTTTCCAAAAAAGCAACTCCTTAAATTTTAAAATAATAAAAACCTAATCTGATTTTATTCAAAAACTTACTAAATGCTCTTTTTTTATTAAAAAAAAAAACAGAAACAAAAAAGAGCATAATGTAGAGCAGCATTTTCTGGCCTTCAACTCAAAAACTCCTTTTTTAAATGTTACAGCATTTTTAACTCCAGAAAAAAAAGCTTCATCATTAAAAAAATGTTGATTTGTTTACTTGCAGAAGAAAAAGAGCAAAGTTTGGTTTGATACTGAAAAATGTACATCTTTTCCAACATTACTTGATGTCTACACAAATATATTCTCTTTCAAAATCTAAATTTAACAAAGTTTTTTTTAAATTACTGTGTTAACTATCAAGCAAAAAACAACAGTGAGATAACAAATTCATTACCATTCTAAAGATGTCTTAATATCATAATGAATTATGAGATTTTATTTTTAAATTATAAAAAAATCTTCAATAATTTTCTCAAAGGGTAAAAAGCCTGCAGTTACAATTTTGGATGTAACCAGACTAAGGAAATTTATTTAAAGATAAAACAATCACAAAGAAAATAAAACATTTCATTAAATATTATGTACATGTACAAACTTTACTTAACATTGCCTCTCAAAATTATAATCAAAATGTGAATCAATATAAAAAACACTTAGTTTAGCAACACTAACCTGGCCTCTATTAAAAGTTCTCAGTACTTAAAAACATTTTGGTACCTCTAAGCAAAACAAAAATTAAGTTTCCACATTTATTTTAAGAGAAGGCACCTCAGGGCCACTGGATGTGACTGGTGCTGGATTATGGATCTGGGGATACTACAGGCTTTTGGAAACAAACCACATAAGTCGTCACAGATCAAACTGACAGCCTGTAAAATCCTAATGCATTCTTATCCTCCCGTAGCCATCTGATCGCTGTACCTGTATCTTTTGTTGTCCACTGGTACAATATCCATGGCAATGTAATATTGTTGGTGAGGATCTAATCCTGAGATCTTCACTCTCATTGCTGGAAACATGCGCCTATGTATAAGGAGGGCAGGAAAAAAGGTTTGGGTTTTGTTTTTGTATGTGTTTAAACATGGAAAATAAATAAGCAAAGGAACCTCTGGAATTGTATTTTTCACTTGGACAAATTTATAGCATTTACCTTGGTATTTTAATTCAAAGTATCAGAACACAGGATATATCAAAACTGAGACTTTTAAAGTTAATTTGCTGTACCCTGTACTTGTGTTCTATGTTTACTGAAATGTCAATGTAGCTAAGAGCAAAAGAATTTTGTAAACTGAAGTAATAAAAGCGCTAAAGAAAGTATTTTTTAAAACAAAAATTGAATAAATATAATTACTTAAATAATACAAATAATAAAATGTTCCAAATGGTAGAAATAGAAAATTCGAATTTCTAAAAGTGATAAAATATAATGTGAAATTTTAAAAGGGTTATAAAAAACCACAAGGAGCCAATGTGCCATGCTATAACCAAACAATATGTTCTTTATTGAGACAGGACTTCCTGTCTGCAGCATGGTAAAGGTGAAGTGCAAAAGTTGCTCTAAATTTGAAAGGTATAGTAAAACTTCTTTATTGAAAGCAGAAACTAAACACAATGTATATTTACCAAATCATTCCTTCTCTCACCATAACCTGAAAATACTTTCTTATTTAACCACATTTACTCAAAACATTGCTAATTAAAACAAACGAAAATTCGCATTTCTCTTGGCTTCCCACAGATGTATTTAAAAGGACATGTTAAACTAAATGCACCTATCTTTTAAAAAGGGCACAGTAGCAAGGAATACAACAGCAAATTATTGTATATAAAAAAACAAATAGAGCAGTTCTTTTTCTTTTTTAAAAAAACTTTCATCTAATGATTTATGTCTAAGACCCTTCCAGTTAATCTAACTTTTGCTAATTTAACCTTATAACACAAATTTTAGAGCTGTTATTTACCATCTTTTTCTATAACAATAATGCCATTAAAGACCACTTGCACACAAAAAAAAGAAAGTCCATTATTTCTAACTAGGCATGAGAACAGTTTAATATGCTGGCTGTTTTAGTGTTATTTCAGTGCACCTGTAAGATAAAGAGTAAAGGTCTTTAACTACATCCTTTATAAGACAACTGTTGCTTTGTGTTGTTGAAGACTGAATTTGGATCATTAATAATAGCTCTGTGAAAATGTAGAAGGCAGCATATGGATTTAATAAAATATGTTTTTGTAATTTCTAATAAGTTTGGATACTTTTATGCTATCCAGGTTTTTGCCATGTGTACTCCCTGAAAGAGTTGTGTGTGCTTTTTAAGTTCCTTTTAGGGAAGATGTTATTCATAGATTTCACTGCACTAAATGAACTGAAAACTTTAAAATGCAAATATTTGTGCCCCCTCAAATTAATATGATTAAGCAAAAAAATCCATTAACTAACTGATGGATGTGCAAATTTCACACTTTCAAAAAACGGATATAAGTTCTTACCAATTTTTAAATTAATTAATTATTTTATTTGTTTATTTATATATTTATTTTTCGTATTCTTCAGCAAATTTAAGCTAATGTATTGGATTTCATGTAGATAAAAAAAGTTAGCAACCGTTAACTGAGGCTGTACGAACAATGGTTTTTAAAAATCAAGGTAAACATTTTTGCAAGGATTAAACATGTATTACCAGAAATTCCAATAAATTTCCATCCTAATCTATTATTAAAATAGCACAACACACCACATTCTCACATTGCAAGGAAATCTTTTGATAAAGAACCAGCCTTAAAGTTTCAAATCTGAAAAAGCAAATCATAACTTGCTAAAAGAAAACTGCGTTTTTTCTTTAAAGGGGGAGTGATCTGTTTCATAGTACCAGAAACAATAAAGAGAGCCTAAATAAAAGCCCGAACAGACGTAAATATGACCACGAATCGGTAACCACCACGCACGCAATCACAAACGCTACCGCACTGGCGATGACAGTGATTTTCTTCCAAGCATCCAACGAGAGGGCGGCCAGGCTGTGCCCTCGCCGACTGCATTCCGGAGTTGGAAGGCATAGCCAGTTTCAAAAGAGAACCACCTTACCCGGGGCCTTGTCCCGTCTGTACAAAATGCTAACCAGGGACCCCACCGCGCTGCTGGCCGTTCTCTTTCTGGGACTATTCGCGCCAGCTCACTCTTTACCTGCCCGCCTTGGTGATGATCATCTCGGTGCCGATCTCGTGAAAGCGCTTCCAGAGTTCAGCTCCCTGCAGATCCACCCGCGGGGCCTGCGGCGAGGGCAGCGGGGTCCCAGGCCTGGCCAGGGCGGGCGCCGGGGAGCCCTTCGGGAGTCTCCCGGGGACGCCAATGGGGAAGCGCCCTGCAGGAAACCGTCTTCACAGCCTCCTGGCAGCAAAGGGTACAGAGGGGTAACCGGTAAGGGCTCAGGAGGGAAATCTTGCTGGACCCTGGGATTGTGGCTAACGAGAGGAAAAGGACCAGGAGAAAAGGGGAAGCTTTCCAGTCATCGGGTCTTTATAATAGGTCCGCATGGCGGTGGAAAGGAAGCTCGACCCTCAAGTCTGGAGTCCGGGAGAGGCGCGCTGGCAGCGTCCACCCCACCCTTCCCACGTCCACCCGGTCGAGGCCCCAAAATAAGTTTCGCGCTGCCGCAGGGGTCTGGGATGCCAGAGATGAACTCCCTGAGATGGGTTCCCGAGTCCAGATCCCCAGAGCAGAGCCCGACACAGCCCGCGCCCCCGAGCACGTTCAGCCAAAGCGCTTAGTGCCGGGCTCCTGGCCACAAGCGCCAGGGCCTCCCAGCACCGCAAAAGGCGTTCGAAGCGCCTGGCTCTGGGTTGGGCCGGAGGCACCCTAGAAAGCTTTTAGACTCCGGTCTCGTTAAACTCCCAGGCCGCCCAGAGCTTCTTCGCCTAGCAGCGAAGGGCCGAGAGGAGCACGAAAAGAAAGTCCGCGGTCGCCGTCGGCCTTGATAGCGGGAATCAAGAGCGAAAGGGAAGGGAATGGTTCAGCTACCCCTCGGGAAACCACGTTTGTAAATACGCCGCCCTCTTCCTGGTTTGCCCAAACGGTTTAGGGCATTCATTCCGGTTTCGGGCGGGGAGGCGGGTGCGGGAATGCCGTTGCTCCCTCCACCTCCATGCTTTTAAGAGAGAGAAACGAAAGAGCACCCATCGGCTGGAACCCTAAGAGAGGCAGATGCGGAAAGCACAGATCTGAACGGCCGAGAGCTGCAAACAGCAGCAGCTGAGGCGACTGGGCGGCGGAAGCCTGAGGAGTGAGGCTGGAAGCGGCGTTTTAACCGTCGGAGGGTGACATGAGTGCGCGGCAAAAGTGACCGGGGAGGCGGCGAGTTTTGCGCCCTGACACCCGCTGCCAATTCGCTAGTGGCTGGGTTGCCTCCAGCGCTTAGGGACATCTCGCTCGCGCACGCCCACAACTCGAAGAAGTTTAGGTTCTCCGCCGCTGTGCGACCAGGGGGACCTGGGAGGGGACGCGCTGCGAGGAAGTTGGGCGGGAAGGGGCCGACTCACCCGCAGCTCCGCGGGAGCCGCAACTCAGCTCCAGGTCTGCGCAGCTCCGGGCGGGCCCGGATGCCGTCCCGGCCGGCAGCTGGAGCGCAGCGCCTTCGTCTCCCTCAGGGGCACCCTTTTCGCCGCCTCGGCTGCAGCCTCCGTCATCTACAGCCCCCGCCGCCTCTTCCGCGCCCAGCTTCCGCCGCTTCTTTTGAAGCTGTTGCTGCTTCTCAGCTCCGATCAGCGCCTCCACCGAGAAGGCGTGCGCCTTAAGGCTTAGCATGCTGCACGGCGAGCCCCTCCGCTTCTCGGCCATCCCCGCCGCCCAGCTCCCGCCCGCCCCTCGCTCATATACACTCACGCAGGCACACACGCACACTCGCTCTCCTTCCGCCACCAAAATTTGCACAACTCTTGAGGCCTCCCGCAGGCCGAGATCTGCCCGTTTCCCCGCCGCGGGCAAAAACAAATTTGGCGTTTCCTCTTTCTTGCTTGTGTTGGGATCCGAGGAACCAGCGACGCGCCCGCCAAGTTTCCTTTCCTCGGTCTCTCGCGCGCGCTCTCACTGATGCACTCCTTCGCTCCCACCCCTTCCACCTCTTCTTGCTGTTCCAAGATCTGCCTCGACTGATGCGCCAGAGAGGACTAACATGGGTAAAAAAACACTCTGCGGACACAAATTAGGGATTGTAATTGAAATTTGTTGCCTTGATCTGTCAGCACTTCCAGTCCGGAGAGCGGTGGGAAGAACTTGCTCATTAGTGTCAATAAAGCGGTGAGGGTGGAGTCCGGGGTCTTGTCAATCACCGAAAAGGCTGGCCAATCAGGAGGCGGCGACTCCGCGCAGCCCGCGCCCACTTCCTTACAAGGTCGCAAAAAACCTAGAGTGAAAAGCGCCGCCGTCTGGCTTGGACGTGCCAACCCGCGGCGCTGATCTCAGTCGTGTCTTCTTGCCTCCTACAACCCAGTCCAGACCATTCTCCAGCTTTTCTCTCTAGGACCTGGAACCACTGAGGCTCCTGGCTTTAAAACAAGATGATCACCGGTAGAATATCAAGTATCTTTTAAGAAACTTTAAATTTCCGTCCCACTTTCTTATCACGTAACATTGCTACAATTCAGAACATTTCGAAGAGTGGGAAGAATTCACATCCACTAGGCCGACCTTTTCTCATTTAAACATTCCTGCGCCCGCTCTGCTTCCGGAATGGCATTGGGCTTGCTTATTTATTTGTTTGTTTTACTCGATTTTTCTTGGGGAAGGAGTGGGAATTCAAGCTTTATTTAAATCCTTTATATTTAGGAGAACAGAATTAGCTCAGTCCCTCATATGAACAATTCAGTAAAAGTACGCCCTATCTTGCAGCCTCCCTTTTCTTTAGAAGTATTAAGTTCACTAAAAACGTAGCTCATGGGATTTTAGTTCTGCATGTCTTTAATTATAAGGACAGTTTTTAAAACCCCGAAACACTTCTCAAAGTGAAATAAATTTTAAGATGCAATAAAATTTCTCACTGCAGTGTTTTAAAATATTTCTGTGATTTAACCTAACTTCATGTTTGTCCTGCTTTGGACAACTTGCCACTTCTTTTCCCTCAGGCTTTTAAGGAGCCAACTTATTTCTTTAAAATAAAATTTTAAGTAAGAATAACATTTAAAAAAAACAAATAATGCTGAACATATATCTTTACAGTCGTTTTGTAATTTCAACTCGACTTTTGGTCAGGATTAACAATAAAATGAGTTTGGTGTAAATAGAACAACTCTCTTGTGGAATAAAATTCATGATGCATATTACTCCCCCACAACTGTTGGCTGCCCTATTATCTCTGACTTCTTTCTAAGCTTTCAATAGAACGCTTCAGGGAATAACTTCGCCACTGCGATTTTTTTTTTTTACCGAAGCTCAGGAACGCGTGGTCCCTTCAAGGCAACCTTAAGAGCGGGGAACTTGAGCAGGCGGTGCCCAGAGGCATCAAGTACTCGCCCCCAGGGGAAGTACGACAGCCTCAAGATCATAAACAACTTCGGTACACCCTTGTAGAAGAGGCCTTTTAAATGCTTGAAAAACGGATTCAGCTGGGAGGACTTGTTTTGCAGTTTTGTTTTTGTTTTGTTTTGTTTTGTTTTGTTTTGTTTTGTTTTGTTTTAAAGGCTTTGCAAACTGTCTGGAGCTGTTCGGTCCCCGCAGTTTCTCCAAACTCGGCGGCGCCCCAGGCGGGTAGTATAGCCTTAAAAATAAGCATAAACGGGGTCTGAAGCCTGGCCAAGAGCAGGCAGGGGCCAAGGAGAGCAGAGAGGCCGACTGGGCGTCTTGGGCTGGGAGCCGGAATAGGACGAACCATATGGGGGGAGAAGCAGACCATGCAGGAGGCTGCGCCGGGAGGATTGCGAGCTAGGACGTCTGAAGCCCGCATCAGCAGCCTACGAGGACGCAGGGCCCCGTTCTAGGCCCAGGCTCTCGGCGACACAAACTGGAGCTTCTTGTGGCTCCTCGGAAGCGCCCTTGAGGACTTGGAGACTTTGGAGGCGCTGAGGCCCAGGGGTGGAGTCGCCGAGGCCTTGGGCCTACTTGGGTCCTGCGGCAGAAAAAGGAAGAGCTGCTCATCCGCAGAAACCGGAGTCAGCCAGGAACTAACGCCGTTTCCAGAGACGAAGCATGCTTTGTGGACTGGTTCTTATCCAATTGTGCTCCCCGCGGCGCCACTGATTTAGAGTGGAATACACGGGCTTCAGGATCACCGTCCCAAGGCCTCCTCTATGCCTGCGCCACTTCTTTCGCCTTTGCTTGGGGGCAGCGAGGGGCGCAGACCCTGGAATGAGCATACGCCCAAGACTTGTGTCCGCATAGACGAAAAACTGGAAAACTGGGCCTCACAGACATCCATGACGTCAGACAGAACGTGTCCTTTAGAAATAGTCCAGGCGTACACTGGGCACTTGGGGCAGGACGAAGACACTGTTCCCCTTAGTCAACGTCCACGCTGGACTTTAAGAACCCGATCGATGGAGCCGCACCATCGCTCGCTCCCTCATGCTAGTGTTGAATGCGGCTCAGGCTCCAGGACGCAGCAGGACCAGCTACTCTCGACCTCGCGAAGCAGTGGGTCTCAGACATCACCGCGCTGCGACCTTCTCTTGCGAAGAGCGGGCGCCGAACCTCTTCTGGGCACCGGAGGGAAAGAAGGCTGGAGCTGGCAGGCGGGTGGAGCCTCTCCCTTTGGAGTGATGGCACAGCCATCGCCCCAGCAAGAAGTTTTTTCAAAAGCGTGGCACATGCGTGCCTGCCGGGGCCCAGCTAGGGTCTCGTACTTCGCGAATCAAGAGAGCACAGGGAGCAGGGACAGGGCGAATTGGCAGGATAAAAGCTCGGCGCGTGTGCACGTGTCTGTGCATGTGTGTGTGGATGCGCGTGTGTGCACCTGCGCTCGTGTAAACGTGGGTGGGGGCCCGAGAGCGTGTGCCTCTCGTCACTTTAAGAGAGATGTCTTTTCCCAGTATCATTTAAGGAAATTTTAAAACGGAATTAAACTGTCAGGCCTCTGGCAAGACTAACCCGGCTCCACTTCAAATAAGTCACCTAAGGAAGAACATTATTAGAATGGGTCTGTCTCAGGGACTTAAGTGGGAGGGGAAGGTCTGGGATAATAGTAGCAAGTGTAATCCGCGTCCAGCCAGATAGCAAAACTAACGAGCGGACTGGGGAAGGGGGCGAGTTTTTAGAAAGCATATCTGGTTTTTCCCTCTTATTTTTCTTGCAGTTTAAAACTGGACAGTTCCGAAAGATTCCTTTTAAAAGTGCATTCTTTGTCGGCTCCCGCTGTGCTTTCTCAGCCTAGAGCCTGTTTACACTATACATACATGTCTTAGAGAGAGCTTGTTATTTCATCTTACCTGACATAAGCTACTTGTATTTTATTTTTGATCAATCGTTTATTTCTAAATTTAAAAATCAAATGCATCAGGATTTCATTCTCTAGATAGACTTTTTTTTTCTTTTTTCTTTTACTCGTGACAATTGCTGTTAAGTTTCTAACCCTCACGTTTGATTTCACACACTGAAGACCTGATGCAGAAGGTAAGCCCTAGCATACAGGAGAGTCTGTTCTTCACCCTTGAACTCAAGGAGCATCAGCTTGTCCCAGAATTTCCATACAGGCAAGGTGGAGACTTCCTTCCCATGCATATAAAAAGACATTTATTATTAGCTAAAAGATTAATGCAGTGAGAAATATAGAAATAAACAGGAGAATAGGGGGTCAACAAGCACCCAATCTTATTCGGCAGCGTACTTTGTTATTTAATCTGGAAAGGAGCCCTATCCTACCTAACTCCTGGTAGTGGACATCCGAACCCACCCTGAGTTACAGGGCAGCGCTACACATACACACTGGGGCTCCCTCTCACCTTCCCACCTTCCCCTACCCTTTCTCATTCTCTTCCTTCTCTTTGCGTATACTCTTCTGACCTCTCCTCTGGTCTGAGTTAATAAAAAAATAATAAGTTATAACCTGTATGTATTTACAAAGGCTACGGGAGTTAACTGGGCTGCCAGGGTTTGGATGGCTGCTCTCTCGCGGGCCTCCTGCCTGCTGGGTTTTGGGCTGCAGCTGCAGACCCAGGCCCCTTGGAGAAAGTGATTCAGAGCTGCAGTTCCTTGCTGTTCGCTTCTGTTGCAGATTTGTACGCACAGATAGCACCTCTCCATGTGTTGATGACTGTTTACTATCCTCCTCTAACAACAACCAGTCTCTTCCTATCAGCTACAAAAGAACTTTAGCTGCCAACCGAGGAGCCCTTCAAAACTCCCAAGCGCCCAAACTCAGATCAAGTCTGGAGAGATTCTCTTCTAGTGTTGGTTTTTCAATCATTTTTTAAAAATTATTTCTCACTGGAGCTTAGGGGAGGTGCAACATTTGGGAGGGCCAAAGGGCAGTGTATTCTTAGGGTAATCTTGCCTTCATACCTCTCTCCCTACCACCTTCAAGTTCTCCAGTTTAGGAAAGAGAAAGAAAAGGAGAGAAGGGACCTCTAACTGTTCTAGTCGAATGGTGGTGAGGAAGTAATGAACACGTGATGTGCCCAGAAGAAAATTCATTGACTAAGCGAATGAGCTTCCCCACTCGTCTAATTTCCAGCAGTATCTGCTCTGCCTTCAAATAATACTGCAATTATTTTTCACCCTGTGGGTGAAAACCCTCCACCTTCATGTCTTATTCACTGACCCACACTCCTCCCATAACCCTGCAGTTAGGGATTAGTAACAGAAATGGCCAAGAAGGCTACACTTGTGTCCATCACTAATACCTGATCTAACTATAAGATGTCTTGAAGGAAGTAATGAAATTAACACCCGATGTTAATTTCATGCCCAAAGATGGGCATGTGGACATTGCTGTTACCAATATTGCAACAGATAGATTTGGATGTAAATTAGAGATGATAAATTGGGAAAATTAAATAATAATCTCCAAAGAGTTAATGATCATTTTAATAGTTTATACCACATAATATAGTATGTTTCAATGGATATTTAAAATATGCAACTTCACAGTCTAATGCTTTTTTCCCCTATAAACAAAGATTACTTTGAGTCTGCTGGTTTAATAAAATGAATTGAAAATGGAACTAAGTGCCCCTATTTAGGCTCCGTTAAAAATCACTAGGTATGGTGTTTAGCTTTTTATAAAAATCATTATACCCTCTAATTGGCTGTAAATTGGGCCCTGTTCTCGTGTTTCACATCTGTAGATACCAACAGTTCTTAAACAGTGGAAATTCTGTGCGCATTTATATAATCTGCTGAAAGTATAAACAATGAAGAATGTGGCTGGAATTTATTCATATTTTTGTACTGACAGATGAGGCATTTCAATTTCAGCTGAATGAAAGGATTTTTAACAGATTAATTTAAAGCTTGCACTGGAACTGCACAAAAAGAAGTGTGCTATTAAAAAACAGTATTAGCATTGGGAATGAATACTGAATTTAAACCTGTGGGGGGGGGGAATTGACAACAAACTATAACTTTTCTACATAACTTTTGTTTTGTTTGTATTCACTTTTAATTTTGAAAACACTCCGATTCTTTAAGAAGTGTATCATAAACAATTAAGATAGATGAAAAGTGGAAGAACTTAGCGGTTTTCCCTTTTTCTATATAAAAATATTAACCTTTGTCTCAAAAAAAAAATCTTACTAGAATATACTTCCAATCTGAGTTTTCCTAAAGAGCCAAAGGAGAATTGTCAAGCAAAAGGTTAAAGAACAATAAAACAAGAGGAACTCTATCAAAACATTTAGATATTTTGCTTAGTAAGAATCATCAATATATACAATACTACATTTCTGAAATACTGAATTTCCTAATTCAGTCTCATGAAGAAAGGAGGAGGGAAAAAGCTATCTCAGTCTATACAAAATTGGTGATGTAAATTTAGAATAACTAGCATTTCTAGAAAGACTTGTGCATTTTTATGTTAACCTTTAGTCTTTAGCGGGTTCCTTCTCAAAGTACATAAAACGTACTTTAAGAAGCACTCACTACCTGCTACAGATGTCCAAGAAAAACTGAATTATGGAAGTCGGAAACATATGGCAGTTGCCTATTGCACAAGGAAGGTACATATGAAAGTTATAAATTTCTTTCTTTAAGTCAGCATTGTAAACGCATTTTATAGGGTTCACAGTATGTATTACATCTGTAGATTTAACTTTTGAAATATACGTTTTTTGAGATATTTGTGGTTTGAGATTCTAAGAGGGAAAAAACTCATCTTAATGTGTTAGAAATAAAGAAAAACAACAACAAACAAAAATAAAATGTAAGAGACATTTTTCTTTTTAAGTTCCCAGCTGGTTATACTGAAAAGGACATCAAACCATCTATTGGCAAAAGAGTACTCACAAGAGTTGCCCGTCAGCAGGGAGTGCTGCATTTATTGAGTTCCCGCTCCAAAGAAGCAGAGATGTCAACTTGAGCAAAGCCAGCGTGAGGCTGATATAAAAACCACTAAACTAAGAAATGGACCACATAAATGTCAAAACCTCATCAATTGAATTTGCTCTTGAGAAAAATGTCCCACTACTTTCTGATCTTTTCCCCATCAAAATATTAGATTTAATTTTATTTCATTTAATGCCCTTGAAACCACATGCTTTATTGCGATAATTTAATATTATATATTCAGCATTATTAATGAATATCAAGTACTATCAAATACAGGATATCTTCTCTTAAACCTTCAAAGTTATTTGAAAATAATCCCTCCATTTTTCTACCTGAAGCCCCCTGTGGTATCTTTAAATTTAATTTTAATTTGTAGATTTTAAGAGTCACAGCTCTCTTGTTCCAGTTTATTTGGAGAAATATTAGAAGCAAGTTATGTGAGTGGTCTTGGTCAAAAAGGAGTTTAAACAAATATATACTTGTTTAAATACCCTAAGAGTGGGGCAGGTGCCTACAGATAAGGTCGCTGTGGGTTTACATCAAGAAAACCATCCTCAGATTTCCCTTGTGGAAGTTAGGGAAGTGCAAGAAACTGATCTCAGCTTTGTTGTGCTAGAATAAAATTTACTTTTGGGGGAGGGTAGTGCAAAACAATAGCTAGGTGCTCTTTCAGGCAAAAGTTTTATTTGGTTGTTTTGAGTTCTACTTTGTGATCAATTGTTGAGTGGTCACCTGTATAGATTTTCTCTTCTCCAGTTCCTACCTTACAAAGGCTAGTCCTGATGGAAGCTTTTGACCACTGGAGGTCTATGTGGCTGTAAGAAATTGAGGTTTCATTATTGGGGCTTCCAGATAGGTGGTAAAGAAGAATCTCTGTGGCGCGAAAAGACGATCAGATTATTTTCTATTCTCAGAAAATTGGGAACAAGGGAAGTGCCAGGGAAATTTCTGATTTCCTTCTTTTCTATGTTTGGGGTTACTTCATAGCTCCCACCCTGACCTGTGCATGCCATTCTGCAACCCCACCTCTTCGTTAATTTATAATTAGAGCTTTTCAAAGAGGACTCCCAAAATAGTATTTATTATTCATTATTATTTAATAACAAAACAGCAATAACAGTAAAAAGAAATAAATCAGTACAGTTTCCAGAGGCACCCTAGAATCCTCGGCGGGGCAGATCCGGCTGGTAAAACATTTAGGAATTCTCATTCCCTGTATAGTTCCATGCCTAAAATTAAAATCCAGTCTGGGTTTCTGAAGCTCGTTTTGCTTTGGTCAGTATCTGCATTTTCTTTCATTTTGTTTTCCTTCTCTTCTGGGTTTTGGTGACTTTTCTTTTTTTTTCATTGCCGAAGACAAACTGATTTACAGTTGGGCTGAGAGTTGCATTTCTGTTTAGAAGGTGAAACGTCCAAGTCAGTTAGCCAAATTATTCCCCGACGGCTCCAATATTGCGCCAGCGTCGGTTATTTTTATGTCTGACTGTATTTCAAATGTGCAGTGTGATAAATAAAGCCTGCCTCAAGTTGCAAACTATCTCAGTGTGATGAAGAACAATTGACAAAAATTAACCTAGCCAAAGCGTTGGGGTTCCGTGAGCGGCTGGAACATAAATCAGCGTTGCGGCGGCTTCGGGAAGCAGCGCGCTCTGAGCCGCGCGCCCGCTGGAGTGGCGACTTCAGCAGCCGCTGGGCTCGCCTGGCTGGAGCGAGTGGGGCTCCGCGCGGGGATCCGAGAAGGTATCAGACAAGGTCCCGGCTTCAGACTCATTCAAGGAAGGGTCCTGTTGACGGAGAAAGGCATGGCCACGCCTAAGCGACCCCCTAATTCATCACCGAGAATTCTCCAGCGGGGTGTGTGAGTGAAACCAAAGAGGACTAGGGAGACAAACTTAGGGAGAGGAGGCTGAGCAAGGACTAGCAACCCCCGACTTCCTCTGTATACCACAGGAGTCTCTTGGATTGGAAAGTCACTTGAAAAAGAGATTCATCTCAGCTATTAATAATTAAACCTATTTCACGGGAAATCGAGGCAGGCGCCTTGGGAGGCTCTCCGCGGCGGCGCTGTTGTTTCTGGGACTCCGCAGCCCGCCTGCGCATTCACTTTCCAGTGCACACTCCCCATATCGCAACCTGGCTGCAACCGAGCCCGCACACCATTTCCCAGAGCGAGTGGCGAGCGCGGCGAACCTGAGGAGTGGGTCAGGCAGGGGGCGGGGTTGGAGGTGCGTCCCGACTGGTCGCCTCCGGCGGTCGTCACACTTGTCGGAATGACAAAGCCAAAGAACCCGCGCCTCCGGCGGCAGCGGCGATCCGGCGCGAGAGCGGGCGATCGGACTCGCTCTCAGCAGCCACTGGAAACAGGCGCTGCAAAGCTGCGGGTTTTTTGTTGGTAAGTGCAAAAAACAGCCCTCTCGGTGTTAAGTGCACAGTAAGTGCGAAGAATAAATACATCACCTCCCTGAGCGTCTGTCTTGAAAAGGCCTCTCAGCCCCCTGCCGTTCAAAGCCCGCTGAGGATTATTGATTAGTGTGGGCGCCCGCTCCGCGCCTGCGCCTCCCCTCTCTGGCTGAGAAAGGTGTGCAGCCCCGGCTGCCGCGCGCCACTCGCACAGCGCGGCGCCTGGCTCCTGCGAGGGGAACTAATAATATCATCAAACCCCTCAGAAACATCCCAGACCCATAAGACCTCACCACCTCGCAAACTATGTCCCAGGCCTGGCCCTACTCTGCCGGGGGCAGCCCTTGGGGCAACCGTGACCTCAGATACAGCGTGCGCGACGTGTGTGCCGGTGCGCGTGCGCGTGCGTGTGCGTAGTTGTGTGGATGCGCCTCAGGCTGTCAATCTAGGTTGCTGCCTGAGAGCTGGGAGTGGAGTCCGGGAAGAAGGCTATTATTGTCTTCTATAAATTTGACTTAAGAATTTCTTTTAAAAATAGGTTAAAGAGCAAAATGATTGAAAAGCTAAGGCCCCAGGCGGGGAGCTCTTGTTTCTGGGGAGCGTGGGCGCCGTTTCCTACAGGCAGCTGAGGGGAGTTGGGCGTCAGCTGCTGAAGTCCCGAGGCCGCGCGTCCCAGGAGCTTGTATCCTATTGCGGCTCACCCCCCATCTCGCGCAGGCTCTGCGGTTCCTGGCCCTAGTTGACCTCCTCATCCGTGACGCCCACCGTTTCCTTCCCCAAGGGCGTAAACCCTAATCTACCCTGGCTTCCGGCCTCGGCTTGCGCCCTGGCCTGCGGCCCGCCTCGCTCCAGAGGAGTCAGGGGCGGGAGCAGGCGGACGGAGCTCGCTTACAACGCGATTCCACACGAATTTGTTTCGTGACCTTGACCACGTCCTTGCCTTAACTTCCTCGGCAGTACAACCGGGATAATAATCCTTGCCGGGCTTGCCCGCCTAGCGGTGGTGGCATAATATATTCCGGTGGGGGAAGGAGGGGATTGGCAAAGAGATGTAACTATCCCGCTGTGTGGCTCGCAGTTCACTAACCGTCCAGATTTGAGGGTGGAAGTTGGGGGGTAGTTCAGGCTTCGGCCTGCGACCTCCCGATGAAGGAGGTCGGGGCGTTTAGGTGCCACCGTGCGGTGCCACCGGACGGGTGGGAACGGCTGGCCGGGGCGCTGGTTTCGGACACAAGACGCCCTTGGGGATCGTTGGCGGCACTGCCCCATCCAGAGCTGCCGCGCAGGGCTCCGCCTGCCGGCTCCGCAGGGCCGCGCGCTCCGTGCTTGGCTCCGCGCCAATCCCTCTACCTCGCGGCAGGCAGCAATTGTGGGAGACTTCAGAACCCCGGACCAAAGCAGGAGCTGAGCGTGGATGCAACCCAGGCTCAAAGGGAAGCCCCTGTAGATTGTCCAGATCTGCAGACGCGAATGATGTAAACCTGAGTTGCGCAGGAGAACCAGCCCCAGAGAAGACGTTGGTCTGTGTCAAGCGTTCGCAGATTGTCTCTAAAGGAAGAAGTCTCCCAACCCTTTGTGAAAATATAAAACCATCTGAAAAGGAAACATCAACCTGGACGGAGGGAGACAACTGAAAATAAACGGTAATTAAAAAGAGAATAGTAATAAACGTTTTCTTTACACTCGAGTGCAGATTAACCCTCAAACAAAAAACACTTAAATTTCTCCAAGCCCTAGGCCAATTCGTGGATATTTCTCAATCAAGTTCCCACGACCTGTTACCATTATCATCACCCTGATAGTGGGTGAGGAATGAGCTTCACCTCCATTGCTCCATTTGAAATCAGTGGACACTTTACCTAATAACTTTCTTGAGTTCTGTCATTAGTGAATCTCTTTTTTGTTTGTTCCATTGTTGCTTAGAAAGGCAAATAAATGCCTTTCACAAGTGCTTTTCACATAAACTTTCACAAGTTTATAACTAGGCCAACAGTTTCAATCTGCCCCCATCTTGAATCAGAGTAGACCCCCCTCCCCCAAGAAAGCAAAAAATCTGTATATGGAGTAGTGTTCTAAGATGGTTATGGGCTCTCAGTTGCATAGTTATTTCTAAGAAGACTTTATTTTAAAAAATGAAAAACATTTTGAGGCAGTTACAGTTACATTAGTACATGTTGTGGAAATAAGCTTGCAGTTAGAGAAAAATTATTAGAAACAGCTGTGATGTTAATATTTCAAAACCCGAAGTATTCAGTATGCTCAGTATCTACTTTTCATCATAATTTTTTTTTGTGCATCCACATAATGCACTACTCCCTGTGTGTAATACAAGACACTTGTTTAATAAAGCAAATGATTGTCTGTGTCAGGGAGATTTGGTCCTCTCTCCCTCTCCTAGTCCACGTGCAGCAGATCAAAGACCTAAATTACCTCTGTCTTTCCAAAGGCAGCCAGATGGTGTCTTGATTTTTCTTTAGATTTTTAGCAATAGAATTCAAAGGGCTAAAGAATCTGTGGGAAGCTACAGATGAAAGCTCTACCTAGGTAAGTTATTTTTAAATTAATGTCATGCATACCTTATCTTATTCCACTAAAGTTTGGAAGAGTCTCATGAGAATACATATAATATATAAATATGAAAATAGTGAGTAAAAGATTAAATGAGGTAAAAAAGAAATCACAATCCAGGGTCAAGATGGGAAGAAAAACAGAACTCTGATATGTGTATGGAGTATTTGATAATTTTTTACAGAGGACTTTAAATTTATCTCTGAGCTTCCTGGCAGCAAGAGTAAAAAGTGAAACAGGATCCTCATTGAGCACAAGGAGAAATCGCATTAGTTCCTTTTAGTAAGCAATGCATCCCTAACGTGGTGATGATGATGATGGTGGTGGTGGTGGTAGTGGTGGTGGTGATAATGAAGATCAGCAGCAGCAGTGGTATGTTTTATGTGCTACTCTATTTGAGAGACAACCTGCCCCCCTCCCCATGAAGCCCCAACACACTCAAATATTTTTCTTGAGACATTTTACTTTGTTAAATAAGCAGCTTAAACTAAAGCTGCTTCTTTCATAGAAGCAATTTGGTGTCCAAAAAGAACTTTGGAATTGGGGAGACCTGAATTCACTGCTAGCTTCTACACTTAGGGTTATACTGTAACCTTTGGCAAGGCACTTAATCTCTCTCTCTGAGACCCAATGTTCTTTATAAAATGGTGGCAACCTATCCCATAGGCTTATAGAGAGGCTATTCCAGAGCCTCACATTAAGAAACTTTTTCTAAATGTTAGGCTATTACTGTCATTTTTATTGTTATTAACAACACAAATGTTGGTTTCCTTTCTTCTTTTCCGCAGCTACACAACATTCAAGGGCACTTATACTGTTGGGCTTCAGGGCAAATGAGAATGCAAAGTTTGAACTTGAAGAGCTGTCAGTACAGTTAGATGAGCAAAGTCCCTAAGCTCACTTACCCTCCTTACTTGGTTAAATTTCTGGAGACAGAAGAGGATATTGGTTAGATGGGATTTACTGTGAAACAGTGGGGCAGTGCTGAAGACTGCAGCATCCCCACCCCTAGTTATCAGTGGGGGTGGGAGCTTTCTGGACCACCTCAATATTAAATGGGTCAAGGCATGATTGAGTTCCAAGAGGAGATATGGATGCATGTATGTATGAATGTGTGTGTGTGTGTGTATACACACATATATACATATATCTGAGTTTTATTTTGGAATGGTCAGTAGCACTACGGCTTTGCAGGTCACTGTTAGAAAGTCGGTATTCTCAGTATTAAGAGTTTGAGGCAGGAGCTAAATACAAGGTGACACTTAACCCTGCCTTATTGTGTAGAGCTTTTTGAACTTAGTACTTACTAAGAACCCAGCAGTGGTTCTAGATTTTATGAAGAAAAGTTCTCTATCCTGACTTCACCACCTAAAACTATCCAGGCAATTGGCCTCCTAGAAATCTTCTTTTTGTCCCTCTTCCTTCTTCCCTCTTTCACCTACTCAGTTCCTACTAAACTCTTAGACTTCTTTTCCTGCTAAATCCTGTAGGTTGATAATGGGTTAAATATCAATGTAGTGTATCTAAGTCTCCATATTATATTTTCCAAGGTTAGTTGTATCTTACAAAGGCATGGAGATGTATGTGTGCATGTTTGACTTGCTCTACTATTTGTAAGCTTCCCAAGGTCATAAACTTCATGATGTTTATGCATTGACAGGATTTAGGACAGCAGATCATTTGTTTCAGTTTGAGGCAGTCTCATGACTAAGCTGCCAAGAAGTAGCATGACATAATAGAGTAGACAAAGACTTGGAGTCAGAAGGGGCACAAGGCTTTGTTGACTTTGTCGCTGACTTACTGATCTTGTGTAATTGCCTACTACCATTAGCTTCTACCTGAAATATGTAGATGAGATGATTCCAATGGTGCCGTGTAGCACCAGCAGTTTATATTCTTATCCTAAATCTGTTTTCCAGCTGAGAGTAATCTCATCCTCCTCTGAATTAAGCCCTCATGGTATTTTATTTCTCCTTCTTTTAAGTATATAACACATCCTACCTTCCATTATAATTATTGGAAACTATTCTCTATTAGATTATAAGCCTGATGAGTGTAGAAGCACTGTCTATATCAGTGTTACCAAAAGACCTAGCCTGGTGTTTTGCACCATTTTACTCAATACATATTTTTGAATAAATAAAATTTGATCCTATATTCATAAGGTCTATTAATTTGGTGTAAAAAGAGGGCTGCCTTACACTCTGTCATTATGTGGCAGATGCCGCTGGAGTTTTGGGTCTGGTACATGTAGACAAGTCCTGCTGTCTTGTCTATGTCATCCAGGGTGCATGCAGTCATGTTTGTGCTTGTTGTTTGTAGGGTATAGGCCAGAACAAATATCCAGCTCTTTTCCTTAGCAAATGCACAGAATACAGCAGAAGGGAAGCAGGCTTTATGATGACTTTCTGTGATGGAATTTTAGCCACCTAATCAGGCTAGATAGTGGGTATTGAACAGTATGGTATGCAGCCAGCAATGGGATCCACCTGGTCTGGGAAGGGGGGTTCAGAGAGGCCTGCTAATTCCTGTGGCATGGTTTTCTTGGACATGTTTGCAAACTCCTTGAAGCTCTCCCGGGGAAAAGAGAGTGGAAAGGAGTGAGAAGATAGCTATATACCGTATTAAAGTGTGTGCATCTGAATTCCTCTTCTGGCTTTAACGGATTTCAGAATAAGGCTGCAGGCAAAAGCAGTAGGCTGTTTTCTAGAACAGTCCTGGTTGGAGAAGGATATAGTAAATTCTCACCAAAAGGCATTTCCTTGCTTCCTCTACCAGTGGAGTCATTGGACTGCAGCCCTACCCCTCCCTCAATCCTTTGTGCTCACCTTAAACTGGAGCTCCTCCAAGTATCCCTTTATGCTGTGGCCCACCCAGAGCCTCAGCCTGGACCAGCTGGCCTAACATTCTTGCACTTCCTACCTGATGACTGGTGCTTCTGGAGGTTCTGCTGTTACGGCTGTCTGCTATCACATTGCTTGACTTGCCTCTCGCCTTGGTTATTGATACTATCTCCACAGTCACTTTAACTTCCCATTGCTGGGCCTGTATACAGGCTTGGGTCTTGCATGTTAGAGGACTTCTTCCAAGTATGCTGTGGAAAGGGAAGAGGATATATGGGGAGAGCACACTTGTTCTTAATTATCTCAGGCTGGAAGTGACACATGTGACTTTTGTTCACATTCTATTGACCAGAAATCAATCCCAAAGCCCCACATAACTGCAGAGGAATAGTATTTCTTTTTTTCCCAGGAAAAGTTTAGAAGGGAAACTCCTCTCTTTTCTGTACAAAGGAACTTCCAAAGCTAGTATGCCCCAGACTCAAAGGAATCGACTGTTTAATCAGGCATAAAAATTAAGTGAGTACTCTAGGCCGATATTTGGTTTTTGCTCTTATGGAACTGAGTCAAGGACAAAGTTGTGTTTGAGAGTGGGGAGAATTGCATTCCATAGAATTGAAACAAGGTGTCTGGAAGAAGATGAGGATGTGAAGAACCAAAGGATATCCAATTATTATGGAAACAGCTACACCAGTGTTAAAAGCCCTAAATCCATTTATTACAGATTTCCATAGTGTTTTTATTACCAGAGTCACTTCCAGTGACTTGGAACTTCTGCAGGTGTAGCCAGGAAGCTATAGTGATATTTCGAAATTCAGGAGTTAATTGTGTCTTCTCTGGCCTTTTACTTTCAGTCTAGATACATGCTATCAGCACTCTCCCTTCTTTCTCCATCTTTACTAGCATTTTATTTGTATCTTTAGTGATTTAACAGATGTCAAACTTCATTATGGGTTTGACAGAGGCTGATGTTGCTTGAACATCTTTGCCCAGGGCTGGTTTATTTATGAGGGGATAACAGACCACTGATGTCATTTTCATGTGCTTTGATGGAAGTTTTAGTGTCTCAACTCCCCTGTGAAGGAGTTTTACACTTCTAAAGTGGTTGCAGCCTTCTTGTTAAGTTTTTTTTTTTTCCCCAACATGCTCTTGAATTTTACCTTCTCACTAAACAGTATATTGTAATACCATTTAGGATAGTCATTTAAACACTAGTAGACTCAAATTTTCCAGATGAGAAGTATAGTTAAAAGGAGAAAACTCAAAATCTTAAGTTTCTAGGAAAAGTGATGGACATTGCTTGTTGATGTGTATTTCTAGTCTTCAAAGAGACTAGAAAAACCTTTGGGTTGTCTGTTCTTAGAACAGTTATGTTTATTGTTTAAAGTCACCTAAAATAATCTCATTCCTGAACTCATATGTGAGTAGATCTTAGAAATCCTGACAGAGCCTTAGAAACTGCATAATTGGTTAATGTTCACTGGCTATATTTAAAGCACCCAAGGAAGATTCTAGCCAGAGAGAGGAACTAAAAGGGGGTCCATTAAAGACAGGAGACATATGTTGTGAACTATACTGACTACAGAGAAGACCTAGCCTTCATCTTCTTCAAGAGTTTATTGCTGAATGAACAGTGTGAAAAATCAAAAATAAATGAACTGTATTAATAAGGCAGGGAAAGTGTGGTCAGAGGCAAATCAATGACAATATCTAAAGAAAACTTAGGTAAAAATATTTGGCCAATTTTTTTTTTAGGCAGAAATATTAAAAAAAAAATCCAAGTAGGAGTCAGGGCCAAGTGAAGGAGTAAGAGTTGAGAGTTTGTGCACTTATTGTCTGTGTGACTTTGAGGGAAGTTCTTTACTTTTACGAGCCTCCATTTCCTCAACTGAAAAATAGAGTAATGTGGACCCTGGCAAATACATTAACTGATTATATGGATCAGATGAGTCTGTATATTGAAAGTGCTTTAAAATGGGCAAGTGATACATAAAGGTAAAGACAAAGAGAGGCCTTAATTTTTCACTCTTTCCTCTGTACCATCTGCTTTATCTGCTTCCCACCCAGACATCTACACACACTGCTGTGACTCTTCATTGCAGCACAAGGAAAGAATCCAATAGGAAACGACACTTTTGGGTGGAGGTGCTGTGGATTGTTTATACACACACACACACACACACACACACACACACACTCACTATCTGGTACGTAAGTACATGTAAAAATGGTAATTTGGATGGAGACAGTTTCCCCATCCCCCCAAAGAAAAGTTTGTTTCCAGCTGCTAAAATCGTTTACTACGTAAATGCAAATATAATGTAACTACAGTAGGATGTGGCACTTAATGGTAGCTCTAGATTTGTTCTGTGAAAATCAATTTGCAAAATTACCAGTTGCAGCAAACCATTAGGCATATAGCTTTTACCAGATGAAGGAGAGTTTGTAAAGAATCTTTTCACCAGCAGAAGTAGATAGAGGGCATACACTTGCAGAAATAGAAAACACTGCAAAGTGTGTTTAAAGGAAAGCTCATCCACTGACATCTTAAAAGTTGAGTCTGGATAATTTTTCAGTACTTGAAATGTGAATCACATGGGAAATTGATAACTGAGCTGCCCTATCAGATCATCTGAACATTATTGGTCTGAATAATCACCAAAACTAAACTTTAAAAAAAAGTTCAAAATTTCAACAACTTGGTCAGACCAGTAAAGGGTGACCTTTGATACAAAAGTGGGTGGGTCTAAACTGCTTTCCCCATCTCTCTCTCTCTCTCTCTCTCTCTCTCTCTCTCTCTCTCTCTCTCTCTCTCTCTCTCTCCCCCTCCCTCCATCCCTCCCTCCGTGTGTGTGTGTGTGTGTGTGTGTGTGTGTGTGTGTGTGTATTGAGAAAGGAGAAACTGCAGTGGTACCATTTAGACAATGGAGATTTTTAAAGTTAGGTGAGAGTTTGGGTTGTAGTTTTTTATAGTTCATGCAGTTTGGAGCAGGATCCAGAGTGATGTAGCAGATAACAGAGGAGTAGAGGCAAATACTGGGGGTGAGATGGCCCTCAGAATCCAGGTGTACAGGATGGGTCCCATGAACATTGGAGTCTAGGCACAGAAAAGCGAATCAAATTTCAGAAGTACTCACAGTGGATTTAGAGCTCTGGTTAGGAGCCCCCTCAAGTGGTCAGAGATGTGGTTTGATGGCATCAATGCCAGCATCTGAGAGTAGTGAAGGAACCCCAAGCTCTGGTCTCAGTGTTTACCTTAAATTGATGTAGACTAGTGCTTCTCAAACTCTCCATAAAGGACTATTCTTAAGGTTTTCCAATCCATTTTGGACTGACACATGATCCTGGTATTGTGCCACATGTGACTTACCAAGTAAATTAGATGATAGTCAAGGTGGTCTACACTCAGTTCAATGAGATAACTAGATTGATCATGGGCTAAAATGTTGCAGAAATGTCAAATTGCTGTAAGTTGTTAAATGTGTATTCTGAATTATTGATCTTATCTCTTTATGGACTTATAATAAGCTGCTTACAACTGTCCCTGGAGCAAATGTTCTCAAAGTTGTTTTCTTTGAGAACTTTGACACTTTATAAATGTTGATGAAAGAGGGGCACTAATTTTTCAAATATGGTGATATCTCCTTTATGGGTCATTGTTGGAAAATGAGATTGTGAAACTACATATGGTTTCAGAAAGAAGAAGCTTAAAATACTGGTTAAGAAGATGCTAGTTGTCTTTGAACTTTCATTTCTCCTTCTTTTTCAGTACTAGAACCCATAATCTTTAGCTGGACTCATGATCTCTGGAATAGAAACTACATTTCCCAACTTCCTTGCAACTAGATGTGATCATTTCTTAAGTTCTGGACAATAAAATATAAGTAGAGATGGTGTGACAACTTCTGAGAAGTCTGAAAGGGAAAGAACTGGAATGTGGACACAATTGCTGGGTTTCCAGAACTGACAAGCTGCACTGCCTTGAAATGGAGGCCCTGAAGAGCACAGCAACAGGACAGATGGAGCCTAGGTCCCTGTGGACCCAAGGTACCACACCAGGATGCAATATCAGAACGGGTATGTAGGAAAGAAATGAGATTTTGTATTTTTAAAATCAAAGCTATTTTGGTATTTTTATTTATTTTCCGAACTCAATCCTAAGCAATATAAGTGCAATTTAAAAATCCTAGTATTTTAATTAAAATTACTTAATTTGCTTAACAAAACATAGCTTATTTTTCTGATCCTTAAACAGAGAATTTAAAATGTGATTTAATCTTTTTATGATTAACAAGTATCATCACGAAGAGCAATGCTTATATTTGCTGTCATCCAGGAGACCACAACTAGCTGCTTATGAGGATTGTGCTTGTAAGATTGTTTTCTTTGTCAACTCCACATCTTCCTACTTCCAGTGTGCTCGTGTCTAGAAGGTAGAAAAATCTTCTTTTCAATTGTTTTCTGCTTCCAGATGACTGCAACATAGAAACCAAACATATTAAAGCTGGTTAGATCAATTTTATGTCTATTTATTAAACATCTACTTAATGTGCCAAGCACCGAGCTAGATGCCAGGTATACACAGATGAAAAAGTATAATCTTTACTCTGAAGTTGTTTAAGATGCATTATTAGTGACATCAACAAAATACTCTAGGAGTCTGAAGGAGGGAGCTATTATTTTGTCTGGTGTGAGGGCAGGGTTGCTAAGAGGAAAGGTGGGAGAGGCTTCACAGAAAAGACGCCGTTGGAGCTAAATCCTGATGTGGGATATCACCAGAGGAAGAAATGTTGACAAAGTCTCTCCACATAGGGACATAGCTCAGGAGGGCCATAGTGGAGTGAGAATGCATGGCGTATTGAGGAAGTAACTCTGGGAGATTAGGACACAGGGCTAGAAAGGGAAATTGAATCCACATTTAGAAGGACCTTAAATATTTTATTTAAGAATTTGGTCTTTGTGGTCAATTAAGAGACACTGAAGTGTGTCGTTTGTTTATTGTATATTTCTGAGCCAAAGATATGACAAGATCTCTAATCTTGGAAAAATAAATCAAATAACATAAGATATGATTGAATAGGACAAGGAATAGAAAAAAAGGTAGGTATCTACTGCAGAATAGTATATACTACAATCAGCTCCAGTGTAGATGAGAATAGGACCTGAGATATAGGCCAGCAGGGAGGGAGATGTTTGTGAGATATGTTTTGAAAGAATCAGGAAGACTTGGCAGGATTGGTTGTATATGTGAGATGAAGGAAAGGGAGGAGTCAGATAGTTTCGATGTGAATAATAATTTTAACTGATATCAGACTCAAAAGGAAAATTAATGTTAGGCAGAAAGATGGTTTTAGTAAATCAGGCTATAATGAGATAATGCCTATAGAACATCAAGGTTTAATGTTCTATAGGCATTTATACTTTTTGATTATCTGCCCCTGAGGGCAGGGACCATGTTTAATTTTGTTTCCTGTGGTATTCCCAGAAAATGGTTCTCAGTGGTGCCTACTGCACAGTAACAAGTACCTGGTGAGTTAATGACTAATTCAACTAATAGAAAGGTCTAGGAAGGAGATAAGATTTGGAAGCCAGCGATATTTGTGTGATCCTTAAGGCTGTGGGGGTAGATAAACAATCAAAAGCATGAACAAAGGTGAAAAGAGAATTTAGGAACCATAGGAAATCTTTACTAAGGAATAAAGAGGAGAGATAGGATATTTCAGAAGGGGTGATCAGATAAAAAATGTATTCTAGAAAACATAAGACAGTTTTAAAATTGAGATAATGGTGAATTCTATTAAATGTCATCAAGGAGAAAAGTTTCACAAGGACTATGGTCAATGGATTTGGAATTAAGAATGACAGTGATCATTTAGAGAGCAATTTCTATAGAGGGGTGATTTCTAAACTTCACTGTGCAACAGAATCATCTGGGAGGTGAGGGTCTTGTTTAACACAGAATTCTGGGCCACACCCCACTCAGCCTCCAATTCTGTACCAATAGGTCTGGGATATTTGCATTTTAACAAGTTCCCAGGAAATTCTGTTGTTGCTGGTCCAGGCCATACTTGGAGAACCAATGCTATAGAGTAACACAGAGAGAAGATTGGATTATTTGAGGGTGATAGAGAGATAGTTTACTAAATGAAGACTTACTAGAAAGACATACACATACACACACACATGCACACACACAGAGTGTGTGTGTGTGTGTGTGTGTGTGTGTGTGGTGGTGTGTGTGTGTTGTGTGTGGCTCTGGCTCCTCTGTACTCACTAATTAAGACTTCATCACCTCCTGGTGGAGAAGCAACAGAATAGATTTTTCTTAAATATTTGAAACTGAAGAATTTTTGCCATGTCATGTAACTTTGAATGTCTGTTTCCTGTTTTGTATTAATAGCAGTAATAATAAAACCAACCACTGTGCATTGTTCTTAGTAATAAATGATATAATAATATACCAGTGATGTGGTAGCATTTACCTCAGTATTTAGTGCTCAGATAACTACTTGTTGAATCAGACCATATTCATTATTAATTCAAAGGCCAAATATTCTGTACATATATTAATGTACTGGCAGTAATAAAAACTGCCTATGCAAACTTCCAGCAGCCTCCCCAAATATGCTTTTATAATTGCCACTCCAGTGCCATCTATAAATTATAAATTGAGCAAATATAAAGGCTTGATAACTGTTTTTAGGGACAGTGGAATTTAATCATATCAGAAAGCTTTTTCCTTCTTTCTCTTTGAATATGTGCAGTTCCAAAATTTCCATTTCCTGAAATATTTTCCTCTATACACTTTTTTAAATAAACATTTTATTTAATCATTTCACATTTATTTCATTAATGTGATGAGTGAATATAAATTACTAAAACGTGTTTGAGGAAAGACTAAGAAAATCTATTCAAACAAAAAATGTGAATGTTTGCTAAAGAATTTAATAGGAAGCCAAAGCAAACACTGTCAATATTCTTTATTAAACAAATGCAGTAGTCCTTTAAGTCATACTATGTTTAAATAATGAATCCATAAGATTAAATAAACAAACCAGGATTTTGAAAAATAAAATTTAAATATGTCTTACAAATATTCTAATCCAGTAATTATATTTAAGTAGGCAATAGTTATTGAATGTGTTTTTATGGTCATATAACAATAATATTTTAAAATTTTGTCTGCACATTAAGGAAAATATCTGATAATAATGACTTCATATAATTGTTCTGAAGATTAAATTAAATGATATACATAAAATATTTATGTTACTCGGAGCAAAGTAAACATAATAATAACAATAGTAAACATAATAGCTATTACTACTTTTATCTGAAATTATGATCAAGTCATTATTTCTTAAATTGAACTAGTTTAATCACTGTTATATCACCATGTAGTAGATATTTTCATTAGCCTCATTTTGTAGGTGATGGAAATTAGGCCTTAATGAGATGAAGTAAAATCCTAAGTAACAAAACTAGTGACTAGTGGAGCCTGTGTTAGAATCCAGGCTCTCTAGCTCTAGAACTCACCCTGTCCCCTTCACATAACCACTACTGTAGAACACCTCCATGTGCTGGTGTGTACAGTATGTATAAACCTAACTGAAATGTTAATGAGGGAAAGCATAACACCGAACGTGTATCCAATGCGTTCAATTTGAAGGATTTAATTACGAAGCATGCTTGACGTTAACCTGAATACAGAAAATGTGTTTGATAGGAGCCTGTAATCATATAGATAGTTACCAAGACATGCCAAATAGAATGCTACACAAGCTTTGCAAATCATGTATCTGATAATTGGTTTGTATCTATAATAAATAAAGATCTCTTACAACTCAGTAATAAAAAGAGAACCCAGTTGAAAACTGGTCAGAGAATCTGAATAGATATTTCTCCAAAGAAGATATGTAAATAGCCAATAAGCATAAGAAAAGATTTTTGATATCATTAGCCATCAAGGAAATGCAAATCAAAAGTACAATGGGATACCATTTCATATCCACTAAGATTGATAAAATAAAAAAGTCAGATAATAACAAGTTATGGTGAGGATGTGAAATATTGGAACTCTAAGACATTGCTGATAGGAATATAAAATAGTGTTCAGCCACTTTGTAAAACAGTCTAGCAGTTCCTCAAATGATTATACATAGAGTTCCTATATGACCCAGCAATTCCACTCCTAGATATATACCCAGGAGAAATGAAAACATAGTCCACAGAGAAATTTGTATATGAATGTTTATAACAGCATTATTCATATTAGCTAAAAGGTAGAAACAATCCAAATATCTATCAAGTGGTGAATGCATAAAAAGTATGTATTCATACAATGGAATATTATTTGGCCAAGAAAAGGAATGACATTCTGATACATGCTACATCATAGATGAAACTTGAAAACAGTACGCTAAGTGAAAGAAACCACACAAAAATCAATTGTGTTTCTATACACTAACAATGAACTATCTGAAGAAGAAATAAAGAAAATAAATCCATTTACAGTAGCATTAAAAACAAAATACTTAGGAATAAATTTAGCCAAGGAGGTGAAAGATCTTTATGCTGAAAATTATAAGATGCTGATGAAATAAATTTAAGAAGACCCAAACAAATGCAAAGATATCCCATGTCCATGGGTAAGAAGAATTAATATTGCTAAAATATCCATATTACCCAAGGTGATCTATAAATTCAATGCAATCTCTATCAAAATTCCAAAGACATTTTTCATAGAAATAGAAAAAACAATCCTAAAATTTATATGGAATCATAAAAGACCTTGAAGAGCTAAAGCAATCTTGAGAAATAAGAACGAAGCTGGAGGGATCACACTAACTGATTTCAAACTATATTACAAAACCGTAGTAATAAAAGCAGTGTGATAGTGGCATAAAAAAAGACATATAGACCAATGGAATATAATCAAGAGCTCAGGAATAAATTAATGCACATATGGTCAACTAATATTTGACAAGAAAATCAGGAATATTTAGTGGGGAAAGGATAGTCTCTTCAACAAATAGCACTGATAAAACTGGATATCCACATGCAGAAGAAAAAAATTGGACCCCTGTCTTAATTACTCATAAAAATTAACTAAAAATGGAATTGAAATTGGTCTTGGCAATGATTTCTTGGCTATAACACCACAAAACACAACAACAAAAGCAAAAATTAATAAGTGGGACCACATCAAACGAAAAAGTTTCTACACAGCAAAAGAAGCAATCAAGAAAATGAAAAGGCAACCTACAAAATGTGAGAAAATATTTTCAGATATTTTCAAATATTTGATGAGGTTAATATCCAAATCATATAAGGAACTAATTTGACTCAATAGAAGAAAATAAATAATCTGACTAATAAATGGGCAAAGGACCTAAATAGGCATTTTTCCAAAGAAAGCATACAAATGGCCAACATGTACATAAAAAGGTGCTCAACATCACTAATCATCATGGAAACGCAAATAAAAACCACAATGATATATCACCTCACACCTGTTAGAATGTCTATTATTAAAAAGACAAGAGGTTAAGTGTTAGTGAGGTTGTGGAGAAAAGGAAACCCTTGTGCACTGTTGGTAGAAATATAAATTGATATAGATGTTTGGAAAACAGTATAGAGTTCTCTTTAAAAATTAAAAATAGAATTACCATATGATCTAGCAATCCCACTTCCGAGTGTATACCCAAAGGAAATGAAATCAGCGTCTTAAAGAGATATTTGCACTCTCATGTTCATGGCAGCATTATTCACATAGTCAAGATATGGAAACAGCCTAAATGCCTATCAACAGATGTGTGGATAAAGAAATGTCTGTGTGTGTGTATTGCCTAGGGTTAGAGGAGATTGAGGAGTGAATGGTGGGTAGGTAATGATGTGATGCTAAAGAATATAAGCTTTCTTTTGGGGGTGATTAAAATGTTCTAAAATTGACTATGGTGGTGTTTGCATAGATCAGTGAATATGCTAAAAATCATTGAATTGTACACTTTATATGGATGAATCATATGGCATGGAACTATATCTCGGTAAAGCTGGTCTCATTTTTGGTACAGGTGTATGTGCATGTGTGTGTACTTAAAAAGATGATTAACGAAGGTGGACAGGTCCAGTGTCGAAGATTTAATCACAACATAATTAAAACACTGAATACTGACAATAATATAATTTTTTTAGAATAATAGGATTGAGCCGAAATCCAGAAACTGATATGCTTATATATTAAACAACATATAGTGACAATCTTACAAAATAGGGGAAAGAAGTGACGTTTCATAAAGCTAATATTACATTATGTAAGATTTAAAAAAAGAATTTAGAGCCACACTTAAAATAAATTCCAGGTTGAAGACAACACTACATACAGAAAAATAAGCAGCAAATAGCACCGAATATTTATGGAACTTCTAGAAAAATTACTTGCTAAAGTGAAAGCAATAGAATACATTTAAAAGATAAAGGTCAATAAATTGATCCTATAAAATGAAAAACTTCCTTAAAATAAACAAAATTCCCTAAAACAGAAGAGTAAAGCAACCAACAGAACAATAATTTTTAAGTATGACAAAAGATTATTATTTAAATTATATAAAATACATTGCATTTTAAGACAAACATTAAGACCTACCTCAATGAATGGATGTGCAAAAGGAAATGCCATTAGCAAATAAAAAGAATTTGGCTCAATAGTAATAAAACACAAATGTAATAATGGTTTAACTGTTTATAGCTGCTAAATGTGTTAAAGTGGAGAATGCTGATGAAGTTTCAGTAAAGCCAATTCTTTAATACTTTGTTTGTGATGTTGTTCATTATTATATTTTTGTTAAGAATTTGGCAATCCACATAAAAACCATACTTGTGTTTATATTTTTTAATAATATTACTCTGTAATTTACTTTAATAACTCAAAATAAAAATATTGCTGTATACATGTCAATATTTATTACTGAACTTTCTGGAAAAAATCTAAATATTCAACAATAGTGAACATTTAATTAAACTAATGTACATGAACTCCATGGAATAGTATGCAGTCACTAAATGAGAAATAGGATGATTGTTTAGCAACATGAATAGATGATTGCGATGGTATAGTAAACAAAACAAATAAGCAAAGCTTCAAAACCAAAACCCACAAGAATACAAACTATTATTGTTATATTAATTATATAATAATATATACAATTATTATATGCAAGAGTTAGGTGGAGACAGAAAAATAAAAAGTTTGATTTGTTAGAAGAGAGGTTCTGTAGGTAAATATTTGAAATTTTCTTTCAATTTTCATTAATATTATGGACAGGAAATAGATATATATATAATGCAGCTGAGATGAAGGGCTGTTAGTTACATCTACCAAAGCTGATTACTATAACAAATGGTGGAGTAAAATAGTTGAGAAGATAGGAGGTAAATTGTTAGAGACATCAGATACAGTTTATTAAAACATTAAATTAAAAATTTTGCAAAAAAATGTGAAGGCCTTTTAGGAAAGTTTTACCTTAATGTTCAACTCCTTACCCCAATTTTGGGAAAGGAACTGCTGCAGGAAATGCCATCCAACCACCCTGACCCCAGTGGTGGGTCCATAAGAACTGAGTGCTGAAATTAAGAGTTTTCATGTGAAACCAGGAGATGGTACCTAAAAACAGAAAAAATAGATAAATCCATGCATGAATGCTGCCCCATCACACTAAGAGGTGGAACCAGAGGGTTTGTAAAACCAAAGGTGCCCAAGTTGGATGTAGAGCCAGAAATATGAACAAGTGCAAAAAAGCCAGAATCAGACATTTTGCTTTATAATTATCTGCGATGATTTTTAAAATCATCATGCTACTTAGTAGGTAGAATACTGGAAAGGTTGCTCTCAACTTTACAACCACAAACACAAAAAGCCAGATAAGTTGAAAAATCACTTTTTTTTTTTTCCCCATGGAACCATCAGAAATCTGAGATCACTGGACAACAAAAGTCTAAGGAAACACAGGTACCTTCAAGGAGAGATAAGACAGGAGAAAGTAGGGCTTACCTGGGTCTGATGTTACCAGATACTACACAAACTGGTAAAAAGTCTGCTAAAAACTTCAAAAATCACTTAAGGTCACTGTGGGCTAGCAGGAGAATATAGAATGCCTAAAACCGGCAGACAAAAAGGGAAATAGCTCCATATTCAGTATGCTCCACTGATGTCAAGAAATACTCACCAAAAACAGTGAGGGCAGGGAGAGAATCCAAAGAAAGCTATCCTAGGATCTGGGAAAGGAAAAAATCAGCCACAGTAGGAAGGTCACAAAGACCTGCCTGAGTTTCTCTCCTTTTTTCCCTAAAGAACAAAAGCCTTAAGCTGCTGGGGGAAGGGCAACCCCTGTTGCGCTTAGAGTATTGGTGAAGATCCACTGATGCTGATAGAAGGGAACAGAGAGATCTTCTCTACCTCTGAAGAAGGAGCAAGAACCCTCCAGCAAACTAGTCACTACCCTAAATACATAGTAATTCATTCTATGGGGATTTGAAATACATGGTGCATTGAGAGTAACCTTGGGAACAACATTCTGCACACTCATTTAAAATTTGACTAAATTGACTCAACTCCCTCCCTCCACGCCGCCATACTAAAGGCCTAGCAGACGAAAAGTTATACTCATTTTCATGCATAAAATCAATAATACTGTACTGTACAAGATGTCTAGCTTTCAACAACAACAAAATTCAAGACATACAAAGAAGCAAGAATAAAATACAACACAATTTTAAGAGACAAAGAAATCAACAGACTAGACTCAGATATAACACAGATGTTAGAACTATTGAACAGGAAATTTAAAATAATTAATATGTCACAGGATCTAGTGGAAAAGGTGGACAATATGCATGATTAGATGGCTAATATCAGGAGAGAGATGCAAAGTATAAGAAAGAATCAAATAGAATTGCTAGGAAAAATCATTTTACGAGAGATGAAGAGACCTCTAATGCCTACTATAGTCATCAGTAGTATCGATATAACTAAATGAAGAACCAGTGTACTTGAAGACAGACTGATAAAAATCACCCAAACTGAAAAAAGAGGAGAAAGAAGAGGGGAGGGAGAAACAAAACAGAGCGTTCATGATCTCTGGAACAATATCAAAAGTCTAACATATGTGTAATTGGAATCTCCGAAGAGAAGAGAGTGAATGGGGCAGAAGAAATATTTGAAGAAATAATGGCCTAGAATTTTCTAAAATTAATCAAAGATTCCAGTTGACAGATCCAAGAAGTTCAGAGGATATGAAGCAGCACAAAAACAAACACACAAAATATCCAAAAATAAAGTCATTATGTTCAAACTACTGGAAGCAAAGGGAAGATGACTTTTCCAGAGAACAAAAAATTTAAAAAATTATTGCCAGAATATCTGTGTTGCAATAAATCCTAAGGAATTTTGTTCAGGCAGAAGGAATGTGATGCTAGACAGAAATTTGGATGTAAATAAAGAGTGTTAGAAATGAAATAAATGGAGAAAAATATAATTCATTTTCCTCTAAGAGATAAATGATGATCTAAAGTAAGAGCACTGGCAATGTACTGTGTAAAATCTATTATATAAAAGTAAGTATATTATAGAAAGTAAAAGGTACAATAAAAAGAACACAAAGTGTGGGAGCATATGTAAATCTTAATATTACTTGAGAATGGACTCTTATTAAGTAAATATCTAAATTTTAAACCCTATGGAAACCATTAAAGCATTTTAAAAAGGTATAAATAATAAGTCAATAGTGGAGACAAAAGGGAATCATAAAAATGCTTGACATAAAGGAACAGAGAAAAAGAGGAAATAAAAAAACAAATGGAACAAATAAATAGCTAATAAGATGGCAGATTTGAATTGGACCATATCAAAGATACTGTTAAATATGTCATGTAGTCATACCAATTAAAAGTTAGGGATTCTCAGATTGGATAAAAACCGATACTAATTCTATGCAGTCTATAAGAAATCTAGCTTAAATAGAAAACATAGGTGCAAAATGAAAGAATGAAAAAATAACATACCACACAAACTCTAATCAAAGGAAAGCTGGAGTAGCTATTTTAATATCGAAGTAGATTTAAGAACAAAAATATTGCCAGTGATAAAGAGAAACAATTCTTAAAGGAGTCAGTTCATTAAAAGGACATCATAATGATAAATGTTAATGTACCTTATAACAGCTTCAAAATCCATAAAACGAAAACTTATAAGGCTGAAAGAAGAAATCAACAGATTTATAATTATAGTGGAGGACTTGACACTTCTGTTTCAGTAATTAATATAACAAGTAGATAGAAAATGAGGAAGGATATAGAAGATTTGAACAACACTGAAAATTAACTTGACCTAATTGACTTTTATAAAACACTCCCTTGACATCAGCAAAATACAGAGTCAGGTACAAAGAGAATATTCACTAAGATGTAATATACTCTAGACCATAAATCAAACCTTAAACAAATTTAACAAAATTGAAATTAGACAAAGTATGTTCTCAACCATACAGAATTAAACAAAAATCAATAGCAGAGATTTTTTAAAATAATAGTAAATTCTAACTTCTGCTTTGCTTGTTAGAATTTTGTCATCTGTCCTCCTTACTACTTCTTTTATATTTTAAAAACCATTGGTTGACGAAGGTAGAGTCAACCCTTTATAATGAGGGGATCAATGACATTTGTTTGGAGGAATTCCTGGTGAGGATGGAACGATTAGAATGAGTCAAGGACCAGCAATTATGTTTAGTCAGACAGGGCAGCAGTTCAGATATTCAGGCAGGGAGGAAAGCAAGGATTCAGCAACAAGAGTTCAGAATAAGGAGGTCAGAACTCAGAATGCTAAGAACAGAGCTCTAGGCTTTTCAAGCTTGAAAAGCCAGGTAAATCAGCAGGTCAAAACAGGGCTTAGAAATTGGATTCTGAGGCAAGGATTTACTGTCTTCTATCTTTTCTTTGGAGATAAAAACAGGTTTCAGAGTTTGGTTTGGTTGCCGTGAAACAGCTAATACCATTGGAAGGCACACAGTTGTGCCTTTTATTGTAAACAAAGAGAGATTAGCACCTTCTGGAGTTCTTGAAGTTATGACAAATTAGCAATGTACCTTCTAATATTTGCTTTCATTTGTTCTCTACCTGTTTCCTTTTCCCTTTTCTGTTATTTCACTGGGCTTGTACCTTCTAAAAAAGTAGCAGCATATTATCTTTGCTTCAGAATCTGTTTTAGTCCAGAGCAGTAAAGCTTCTCACATGTTAATATTCATAAAAATTACCTGGGGAATTCAACAAATGCAAATTCTGATTCAATATTCTTTGTCTAGGGCCTCTGAATCTGCATTTCTAACAAGATCCCAAGTGATGCCAATGCTGCTGGTCTGTGGACCAGTTTTTGAGTCACAAAGTTGTAGAAAGCACAGGATAAAACGATTGGTATGAGAAGTGTTGTAGTAACACACCCCCTGGTATGCTATGGTGTTACAATTATTAAAGCTTTCACCTTTTGGTTAATTGAGCTCAGGTGCAGGTGGATGACATAGCATTAGAATATTGTGTCTCCTGTATTTTAACATTATGGGAACGATGATAATTATAAGGATTGTGGTCTTGGGTGGCTGCTTTTGACATCATCAGAAGCCTTGCAAAAAAAAATTATAGGCTAAAGACAACTTTTAACCTATGTCGTGCTGTGAGAGCCAGAGGACCTTACAGTAGTGTTAGAGAAACTATCTCCTGTAGCTGCAGGACTGACAAGGCTAAAATATAGGCTTTTGATCTGAGTATTAGGTGGCAAGTCTGCAAAGAAAACTAAATCTGCAGCCTCGATAGTTCTTATATGTCTAAATTAGAGCTTTGTTAAAGAGTTAAGATCCTGGGAACTGGGATGAAAACATTTGTGTGAATGAGCCTGAGAACAATTAACCTCCAGTTTCTCTGAATCCCCTGAACATCAGAAGCAAGTCCTCACTCCTTACCAGAGGCCAGGAGCCTCCCCTTACCTGAAGAATATGCAATTATGCAATGACCTCACATTAAAGAGGTACCTCAGAAGATGATGCTTGTTATCAAGGCCTGCTCCCCACTATATTTTATTGCCTTCAGGCAATAACCTGGGTCAGGTCTCAGCACAGCCTGAGCAGGGAAGTACAAGGCTGCTTCAGGAAGAAGCAGTTACACACACACAAAAAGTTATAGAACCAAGATATACACATGTACCAGCAGGATCATGGGAGTACATTAAGATACTGAGGGGCCTCTCATATGACTTGGGATTTAGTGTTCTGATAAGTACATCTGTAGCTGGTCTTAATAATTCATGGAGATGGTTCCTTAAAGCTCGAGCATGATGATGGTTTATAGTAAATGAGGTATTGACTCTGGAACTTTCTTGGCAGAGGATTGAAGAACTGGTCAGAAGGCTCAGTGTGGTGGAAATTTTAGAATATGGATTTGCTATGTGGGAGTCTGGACTATGTTCCCTGAGAAGCAACAGAGAAAACTTTCTTCTCTAAAGCAATAAGGAATGCACTGTTGAAGGGGACCTCAAGTAGTTTGAGAAATTTGGCTATGGCATTCCTCTGAAGGCTATAGTTGACAATAAGAGATTCTGCCATGGAACTTGGAGCCCCAAAATCAGGATGGTAGGATTTCATAATAAGAGGCTGGTGACAGCATTATTCATCACAAGTAAAGGGACATAATTATTGTAATGGACAGCAAGACAAGAGTGGCAACCAGTGAGCCTTGACTCAGGAACTTACTGTGATGACTAATAGATTATAGATTTCTTAGAGCTAAGATAGAGGGGAAGTTGACTTGGGTGTTGCTTGATTTAATACTCAGCAAGCAGAAGGCTTATCAATTGCAGCAATAGAAAAATCATGGTATCTAATCCCATTTCCAGAGATAGGATAGTTTACAAAACTAGTTTATTAAAAAAAAGGCCAGTTCTCTTGAAAAAGAACCTGAAATGCCACTTCAAGTACATATGATAAATATACACAGATTCTTCCTTTAATGACCTCTGTTCAAAATAATTGCACTCCGTGGAATACCCCAACTTTTTGAGTAATGTAAGATATCAGTGCTGAGCGGATACTGATACTAGGAGATCTGAAATACTATTCTGGTCCTCAAGTTAAAGTGGGGATTTATGGAAGTCAGATAATAAATGGACTTTTAACCTAAGGTTTTTTTTTTTTTAATCATGTGTCCAGTGGGTTCACAGATCCAACCTGTAGTTGTACTCCAAACATATACTAGTAGCTGACAGAATTCTCATACATAAAAGCCAATTGAAAGCCCTTATGACTAATTCCCCATTCTCCATATTAAGCATATCAGAAACAATACAATATCCTAAGAGAAATAGAAGAAATCAGCGCCTCCATCAAACACTTGCTAGATGCAATGTGGTCTCCATCATGTATCCACTCAATTTACCCACCAGACCTCTGCAAAAACCAGATGGGTCACAGTTGGTGACTGTGGTCTACTGTAAATTTAAGGTGCACATGTGGTGGTGGTGGAGGGCATTGGTAGCTTCACTTTCAGCTTTCATGGCATCAGTATGACTTGACACTTGGTATGTAGCTATTAATTTGGGGAATGCTTTCCTTTGATCTCCAGCAGTAGGGAGAATCAAAAGCAATTGTCATTTCCATAGCAAGGATAGCATTATGCCTTCCCTATCTCCTTTCATAGATATCAGACCTATGTTTCACTATCTCAATGCCTATTCCTGTTCTTTTTTCCTCTAGCCATCACAGGCATTTTCCTCAATAAATAACTTGTAGAAATAATCCCATTTTAGAGGGGGATATCTCTTGGATGCTCCAAACTAATATAAGGTGGAAGTAAGATTGATCTTATTTGCCATCACTCTCAGTCATCCATTTATGAAATTTCTAGTTCCCCTTCCTGCAAACTTAGGCTTTTTTGAATTATAGTTCCTTGGTCATAGATAGTGGAGTGCTTCCTTCAGGAGACAAAGTAAGATCCATGGAATTGGAAGCTGTGATTACCACTTAGCCATTTTGTATTAAGCATAACAGTGAACCAACAAAGCCGGGGATAATTAATCCCACTTACCATGTGGAGCTAGGGCTGAGACTACAAAATTGAGGGTGTAAATAATTATGTGTGATACCCAAGAAGTCACTGGATTATTTATGGGTGCTTCTGTGGTCAATGATAAGTATGAGTGGGAAATTCTATGAAACATGGCAAGACAATTTAGGGAATGATATCCCTAAATGGCCAGCATTTAGAATTAGGGATGTCTAAAATGAGGTAGAGGAGAGAGAGGATAACTATTAACTATGGCTCCAAAAGCAACTACATCAGTGATTATAGTTTATATTGATAATCTTATTAAAATCCTTTTAGATTTCAACTGGCCATTTTTTTTTTCAAGAATGAAACTTGCACTTATTCTCTCAGGAAAGAAGTGAGGACTTCTTATTCTTGTACGAAATCTGGTTATTATAAAAGGGTCAGAGCAGATCTGAGAGGTACAAGGGGTGGACTATACTAGACCAGTTTATGCACCAGTCCCTATTTGCTCAACACTTTCTGTCCCCCTGGGTCTCAGGTGTTACCTTGCTTCCCAGCCTGAGTAGCCATGGTAACGGCTCACACTAATTCTTCAGTTATAAAGCCTTGACTGCTGCCGCTTCACTTCATAGTCTAATAATACTGATGTCTCAGCTTCCTCTGAGGGGTGAGGACTGATCCAAGAGGCAGTTGTTCCAAACATCCTCTGCAGACATCACACATGACCGACAACCAGCTATGTTTTCTTTAGAAACTAATGCACTAGTACTTCATATTTGCTTCCTCCTTTTCCCTGCCTTTGCTTTTCTTTTCTCTCTTGCTTACCTATGGCTGGACTTGCTAATAAAGTATTAGAACATAATACTTTTGTTTTGTTTTCTTAGGAACCAGACTAAGTAGCAATGTATAATAAGAAGTCTTTTAAATTGTTTTCCTGTCACTCTTCCATTTTAGATTGATATTCCCAAGAGCAAAGATCATGTCTTAAATCAGGGTTCTGCAAACTTATTCTATGAAAGAATGAGATGATAAATATTTTTTTGGCTTTGCAAGCCATATGAACATGGTCTCTATTGCAATTACTCAACTCTGCTGCTGTAGTGAGAAAGCAGTCACAGACAATACATAAATGAACATGGTTGTATTCCAATAAAACTTTATAAAATCAGACTATAGGCTGAATTTTAAACACAGGTGTTAGTTTTGCGGACTCCTTTATTAAATTAAAAACAAAATGATGTGATGAAAAGAATTAGTTTTGCATAAAAATAGATCTGGATTTGAAGTGTAGTTCTACTACTTACTACTGTGTTATTGTGCAAATGATTTTATTTTTCTGAGCCTCAATGTTCTCATTTGTTAAAATGGGCCTTGTAACCTTTCATATTTTTATAGTAATTAAATAAGATTATTTTTTGCAAGATATTTGACAAGAATAAATTGCTTCCATAAATTGAAGCAATTGTTTTATTTTATTTTATTTTTTTCTGAACAAGACCTGCCATATAACCCAGAACATTTTAGGTATTTAATATATGCTGATTAAAAAAATAGAAGATATAAAATCAGCAAACTGCTTTCTGCGCATGTTGGGATACCCTAAGCAGGCTTTCCTAACATCTTTCGTGTCCTTCATATAAATTCACGGGTCACCTGTGCATAAGGTATATACTGTACTTTGGTAGTAAATCATTAAATTGGGATTTTTGCCATAAATCAGCCTCACAACTTCCAGCCATGTGAGTTTTCCAAAAGTCTGATCACTAGAGAAGTCTGATCACTGATGTTCCCACAGATCAAATGTATTTGAAAATAAAGGCTACCTGAAGATGTTTCTTCTCCTCTAGGTCTTCTTTAAATTTGAGAGAACCTGGGCTGTTTTTAAATCTCGCAATATATTAAACAATAAAGAAATGCAAAAAGAAGTTAAAATAATGAAGTATATTTTAAATGTTTAGATGGAATAAAATAAAGCTTGTAATGCTCAAGATGAAATGTATTATATTTCCTTTTTACTACAGACTGTCAGAGGTCTGAATATGAGGCCCTTTATGACTGAGGGGCAAATGGACCTCAGGTTCCACTCCTCTGAGCTTATTCCTGCTCAACTCATAAGAGTTCTAACTTGTTGGCACTTAAGAGTATTTTTCAACAACTGTTTTATGCTTCTGAGAAATAGTTCTACACTTCCATAAAATGCACCTGGCAATACTGGTGTATTTTGGATAACAGCTTTCATATTTTAACATTAGAACTGATAACTTACTCTATAGTGAAATGAGAAAAACAGAAACTTAGCCAGAAGAAATACTATAAAATGCAGCTCAGGTTGATATACCTAAAACTGTATATAGGTAATGAGCAGTGTCATCCTACTTAGGGAAATATATTTTAGAAATAAATGTTATTTCTTTTATTAAGTTTAAGAAGCTATATATACATAGGCAGCATTAAAAGTATATAGCAGTGGGAGCTTTTCAATATGGATTGGTATAAATTATACTTGAGTCTTCTAGAACTAAAATGCTTTGGAATAATCTTTAATCCTTATGGGTGTGTCTACCCCCACCAAATTGAGTAATAAAGACAATGAAGACCATAGTGACAAAATTTTGTTGTAGGCAAGAGGTTCAAAAGATGGCAAGGGATTGTGTCTTCCTCGTGATTACATACAGGTGAACATCCTCTGGTTATCAGAATCCCAATTATATCAACTACTATTTATAGAGCAGTATATATTGTGGCAGTTACTCTGCTGTGAATGTTCACTTAAGATTCCTTAAGAATAGTTACCATTTCTTATTTACTACTGCAACCATAGTGCTGAGGAGACAAATAAGAACTTGATAATTATTCGTGGGATGTTTTTGAATGAATATACTATCACATTTGATTTTTCACACTGACCCCATGAGATATGTTTTATAATCCCAATTTTATAGATGAGAAACTGAGGTCAAGTAGCTGGTAAGTAATAGAGTTAAGACTCAGTTGGGATCAAATATGCTTAGATGTCTGGGAGGCAGAATATTGTGACACAGACATATGGAATTGGTCTGATTGACTTTATTCGCATATAAAAAAGCACATTACAAGGAGGAGACCTCCTCATATGAACACTTATCTGAGGCTAGAAGGGTGACTAAGTGAGTAGCTTTGTTCCAATTGAATGAAAGTGATCATGACATTATTAGTCCATAGCGTCTATTCTGTACTAGACATTGCATAGGTTTTTGTTCCTAATTCTTATACCTTTGATGTTTTCCTGAAAACCTGGGTCAGTACTTCAATGAACAACTGGAACATGTTAATATTTTAATTATTTGTCTTTATGTATTTTTTTCTCTTTTAGATCCATATTTTCAAGGACAAAGATCAAATCTTATAATATGATGCAGAATGATATGATGGAAGAAAGTGAAATTTTGCAGTTAAACAGATTGTCCCATTTTACAGGCAATGAAACTGAGGATTAATAAAATGAAAGTCATACTGCTGTTAGGCAGAGGAGTATGGATGAGAATCCAGGTTAGTATTCAAAAGCTCATAATATTCCCATGTCCCTCATACCCTTGAATAATGATACAGGTTTGAACTATATGATTGTGATGATTTTTGGTCCTAATGTGTAGTTGGATCCTTTCTGCACTGATTAAACACACATCTGGATTTATGGATGTCTTGTATTTTTGTAGTTTGAACATGGGAAAAATAAATCAGACAGTGGAAGCAGGTATAAAAGAGTAACCATGATATTAGTTGCAGAGTACAGATGTTAAGAGGTTCAATCACCTATGTTAATTGTGCAGTTGTGCTTGGCTTTCTGTAAGCAGTGAACGTAGATCTTGGCTGTAGCTTTGATTATAGCAACTCCTTCTTCCTTCTTCCAGATGATGAAATTAGGTTTGTGTGGCTTGAGAAGTAATGCAAGATCTGACTTAAGATAGTTTCTGTTCAGGTTGGGCTGTGACTGAACATACTACTATGTTAGAGCCTTCTTCTCCCTGGCACATGACAGAAATAGTTCTGTAGAACCTGATAAAGTGATGTCTAAGCTGGGAGTGAAGACCTATATCTCCTAAAGGGACCTTTGAGAGACTAGGCAGCTCTGTGACAAGCGAGCCAAGCATTGGGCTCTAACAGTACGACAAGTCCTCAGGGAACATTCTATGTCCTACAAGTTGGCCAAAAATTCTGCTGTTGATAACTTTTCTGACTTTCTGTGGAGATGATGTGTGCTAAGGATTCTATTTAGAAAAGACTAGAGGGGCATGCTTCAATCTGGTTGCAAAGAAGTGACCACAGAGACTGGTCCTTGTTGGGAGGCCTGGAGCAGGGTATTGTTCCAGTTCAAAAGAATAAATTGGAAATTGGCCTATATACATAGTCATGAAACAGTCTAATGTGTTTTGGAAGAAATCATTTATGAAGTACTGCATTTTGAGGATCTGGTACATAATCCAAACATCAACACAGAATACTTAAATTTATTTAATCATTTATTCTTTCATTCAACACGTATTTATAGGCAGCCAACCATTGGGCCAGGCCCTATTCTAAACCACTGAGGCTTAAAGATGAATAAGATACATACAGTCCTTGCCTTAAAAGAACTCACAGTCTAATGGAGAGACAGATGTATTATTGGGCAAATATAAAACAAGGTGGAATATTATTAGCAAGTGTAAAACTGCAGGGAATATTATTGGAGTACCAAGAAAGGACCTCTAAAGCAGTCTGGTGTGTGAATAGAATTTCAGGGAGACTTCCTGAAAAAGGTGGCTCTTGTGTTGAGGCTCCAAATAGATGCTATAGTATACCTGGAAAAATATAGGGAGAATAATAGTCCATGTAGAGGAGCAGTAAAGCACCAAGCAGCAATATGCCTTTTTTTTTTTTTTTGAGAATGTCATGGGGTTTATTGTTGATGGGGCACAGTTAGAGTGATTATAATATGTCCAGAGGCAATCTTCTTTGTCTAAAATCGTAGCCATATTGCTCTCTCTTATGTTCTAATTTGATGTGATCTACAGATATCCATAACTTGAGTGCCCAATAATCATTACAACAAAATACTTGTGCTCTAGCTGGATAAAGATGCCTAAGGCTTGGTAAGATCGGTTGCTGTACACAGGGGCCAGACTACTAAATTAAACAGAAATGTAACTGGGACTACCATCCCTGCATCTTTTAGATTTTAATGGTGGCATTAATCTTCACCATCCTCCTTGATATATGATACCGTTTTTGACTTATTATCTTGATCTATGCAACAAGAGCAGTTTCAAAGATTTCCATTTGGTTTTCCCCACTATGATAGTCCTGACTCCATAAACTGAGAGTGGGGACAACCTTCAGACTACATATAGCACTGATATCTACAGAATGTGAGAGAACAAAAAAGTAGATTGGGAGAGGGAAGTCTTATACTGCAGTGTGATTGCAAGAAAGTGTCACCCAGGCTAATGAGGAGTCCTCAAACAGCATCGCTTATTGGAAGATCCCTATATCTTGCCAGATTGGGTCTGCCTGAGTGCCCTGACAAGCTCAGCTAATGTTAGGGAGTAGCCTATGGGAAGTGTGGCCTTGGTGTGAAAACAGTCCAGAGAGGCAGCATTTGGAGGAGGGGTATTAGCCAATTATTCTCCCAATTGTCAGACAGAAGTAATGTGAACAGTGCATTTTCATTTCTGCCTCAAGAGTCTCACCACAAGCATACTTTCCAGTGTTCATCAGGGGATGGTTGGTAGATTAGGGCACTGGGCTTGGAGACAGTGGTTGTTTTGGTTTGCAATAGCTTAAGTGGGAGGCATAATAGAGAAGAGGCTGAGACTTGACAGGGTCACAGGACTGATAGTGTCCTCACTTACCCTAGCAAAACCAGAGCCAGGTCATGAGCTGCAGCAAAGGTGGGCATGAGAAACTAGCACCATCCAGATCTGGGCCTCATCAACTGCATTGTTACTTTTAAAGAGTGATAGAATCAGGGTTAGAAAGTCAGTATGGGGTAACTGGTTTAAAGTTTGGTGTTTGGAATCAGCTATACCTGGGTCTACATCTCAGTTTATTTACCAGTAAAATTAAAATAATTGTGTTGATCCCAAAGAAATGTGATGATGAGGATCAAGTAAGATAATCTACAAAAAGCTTTAGCATAGAACACAACACATTGCACTCATTAGACTTGCATTGTAAAAAAATGTCCAACAGTTAATCAAAGACTAGAACCATTTCACAACTACAAAAGTGAAAGAAACAAGGCAGTGGAAACAAGAAAGATATGCAGGGTAGTCAGAATATTTAATCGATCACATTCTCTTGCTAGGAGATTTCTTTTTGAAGATGAGCAGGTCAAGATCTCTTTATCCACAAGATAATTCTTGGAACTTAGTAACTGAATTTAGAGCAGTGAACAAGCTGATTTAAATCCTCTGGGCTAGTAGAGCTTACATTCTAGTGGGGGAAGTCTGTGTGCACCCTCTCTTCTGCAGAAACCCTCCCAATCTGCATCAGAGAAGCTCTTGGCAACTATTAGTTCAGTTGGAGCAGGGAGGCTGTATGTGGATTTCAAGAAGGGTAGGTGAGAGAAAAATTCTCCCTTGCAATGCTCATGGGTTTTAACAGAATTTTTTTCCTTCTCAGTACATAATACAGTAGTTAAATGTGTGAGCTCTGCCCAGATTTGCATTTTGCATCCACCTGGCGATGAGTAGTTGTTATGTCCTGGGTAAGTTACTTTGCTGCATGGATTACATTTACTCTTTCAAATCTGTTCTCCACTCTTCTCCACCTTGTTCTGTAACCTGGTGGCTGGCTTCTAGGGATTGCATCACCAACTTCCCTTGCCCTGTTTTCCACCTGGGTCTGCCAATACAAGATGCTTCAGGAGACCAGAGAGAGGGAGGAGAGACTTCAGGGTACTGATTCTCCTAGCCAACTGCCTGCCAGGCCACAGTTGGACAGTAGCAGTGTCCTATCAAAAGCTGTTGGCTGGTCTTGCAGTGTCCCACACTAAGATAGTTAAGGGCATCCTGGTGGGATTAGCCCCTCACTGTTAGATTTCCCCTAACCTCGCCCACAGCTTTGTAAACAGTCCCTCCATTAAACTCTCCTTACTTACCCCTTAAGGTGCCATCCTTTCCCCGCTGGGATGGATCTCCACTAGTACAATTGCTTTGCACTCTAAATAAGTTTCCTCATTTATAAAACAGGGATAATAATAGCACCTATATCATAGAATTCTTTTAATGATTAAATGAGGTAATGTAGGTAAAATTTTTAGCATAGTGCCTAAAACATAGTAAGTGTTCAATGAATGTTAGCTGTCATTATTGTTACTGTTATTATGATTATCATTTTTGGGGGGACCTAGACATTGGGACTGAAATAAGAATACTGAGAGCTGGGTTTCTGACCAAAATCTCCACTCAAGTCAAGATACTTGGCAGCATGTAAGTGAAACCAAAGTTCGAGTCCCACTAGGCCCATTATACGATACATCCACCTTTGTTGATATTCTTGTGACTGATATGACTCACAGCAGGATAGTTCTGATCATCATAATTTCTGAGTGCATTTTAAAGCCAAAGGTTAGTGCTATTCTCATTTATGTATCCCTTGATGCCAATTAAAGTAATTTAGAGAAGGAATTCTTAATCAGTAGCATGAGGTAAAGAAAAAACATAAGACGGCATTACTACAATTTAGAGGAGCAAGGCCTATTTCATCCTAAATGCTATATAATTCCTGGATATATAATTTATTACAGTGAAAAAAAAGCAATACCTAAAATAGATGCTGCAATTCATCCACATTATCTGTGTAATCATTCTCATGGCCTCGCTATGGCTTGGATCAGCTAGTTTATGTGGTCATTTAGGAGATAATATGAGGCAGGGTTGTAGATTTTATCTCCCTGTAGGCCTCAGCACAGAGAAGTATTCTACTCCATGATTGAAAATTGTACTCATAGTCTGATATTCCAGTTCCAAATTCCTGATGATGATTCAAGAGGAATGGAAGGAAAGTGGGGGGGGGGGAGGGGGCATTTGGTACTTATCAATTTGAACAAGAGGAAGAAAACATCAAGCGCATGTTTTTCTGGAAGTGGGTGAATAATATTATTTTATTCTGTAAAAGGTTAACATTTTTTATATGTGAATGCAATAAATTGTCATGTAAAGAAAGAACAATGTAACAAGCATACAAGTTTTAGTAACGCATGGTTGGTATCTGTATTAGTTTACTAAGGCTGCCATACCAAATTACCTCAAACTGGGTAGCTTAAAACAACAGAAATTTATTCTGTCACGGGTTTGGAGACTAGTTGTTCAAAATGAAGTTATCAGCAGAGCAATGCTCTCCCTGAAGGCTCTAGGGGAAGATCCTGTCTTGCCTCTTTCCAGCTTTTGGTGGTTGCTGGCAATCCTTGGCTTTCCTTGGCTTGTATCAGCATTGACTCTGATTTCTGCCTCCGTCATGACATGGCTGTCTTCTTTCTGTGCCTGTGTCCTACTTTACATAAGCGTACCAATCATATTAGACATAGGCCCACCCTAATCCAATATGACCTCATCTTAACTTGATTATATTTGCAAAGACTCTACTTCCAAATAAGGTCACATTAACAAGTACTGAGTAGACATAAATTTTGGGGGGACACTAGTCAGCCCATTACAATGTCTGTCACCCTGACTACTCAAGGGTTGATTCATCTCTTTGTGGCTCTTTTAATCTCTTTTTTTCTTTTTTGATATTTAATTCCTGTCTTTTTAGCCAGTTTTTTTTTCTTTTCTGTTTGTCTGGCTGTCTGTCCATTCCTTCCTTCCTTCCTTCCTTCCTTCCTTCCTTCCTTCCTTCCTTCCTTCCTTCTCTCTCCTCTCTCTCTCTCTCTCTCTCTCTCTCTCTCTCTCTCTCTCTCTCTCTTTCTTTTAAATCTGATTTCCTTATTTGGAGATTACCCAGCAGACAGGCTCTTTTTGTGGGGCAAGTGTTTTGTCTCACCCCCTTCACTCCGGTTCATGGAATGTAGATTCGTATTTTCACTATCACTTTACTACATAGAGGACATAGGTTGGCAGGGAAAGGAGGAGATTTCAGTGAATGATGAGCCATCGGCAGCCTTCTTCACATGGTGTTTTATAGTTCAGACCTTAGTGAGATACTCTACCAGGTAATTCCCAGTTCTCTGTTGCCCACCCACCACTTCTTCCTTCTCTATGTTCTCTTCCCTGAAGCAACTCCCCAGAGGACAACCTTGGCAAACAGAAGTTTGTTTGACCCCACTTAATATTTCACTTTTAAAAAATCCCATAATTCCTTCCCATTGCTCCAGCATACATAGATTTAAAATAATTAAACATGTAGAACTGATGGATTGTTGGGCAGAGAGGAAATACATCAGCACAGAGAGAGAGTCTTCTACTTTTCAACTCCTCTCTGCTCAGCTTCTTCTTCACCCTTCCTCAAGTAAGGGAGAGTTGCCAAACTGTTCAGAGTCTGGGATAACTGATTGGTGGTCTGATGATCAGGGTTACTGTGTCCATGCTCACACACTCTGCTCTCCTCCATTGTGCTGCCGGTGCAGTGAGAAGATCAGATGCTGTTTGGTTGCTCCCCTCAAAGCATACCTGCTCTTATAGGTCATCGCTTTGATTTCTGTACCATGTGACTGGCCAGAAGATGATAAGAGCCTCATATGTATTAGAGGTTAGGGATAAGAAGAGGCTCTGGTTAATTGTTTAGACTATGCTGCATATGCAGTCCAACCTAGTTTTACTTTTCATTTTGCACTGGAGGTGATTGGGCAGGGCTAAGTAAATTAAAAAGAAAAAAAAAAAACAAGCAAAACCCCCAGCACTTTGTACTTCCATTTTATGTATGTGTATGTGTGTGTGTGTTGGTGGGGGGGGGGGGGAGGATGCCCTCTGAGGAACCTCTGAGGAGGGGTGATTGTCAGAGCAGAATATACATATTTTGAATCCTTTAGCTAAATGTCATCAACACCACAACAACACTTCTAATGAGTATGTTATAGCAATGTCTAAAATAAGAGAGCTAAGTTTATCTGTTGACTTAACTTATTCAATCTGTTCATTAGTTCAAACAATTGGGAATTGTCCACATTGTGGTAGCACCTGGTGTGTTCTAGTCAGGTCATTTCAAAGGTGATACTGCATTACACTGTTACAGGAAGTATGAAGCATGTACTTGCAAAGCGGCTTTGTACTTATTCATTGCACTTTTGGGCAACAAAGAGAATATCATTTCACAGTGGCTTTGACTAATGTGTTAGTAGCAAGTCATTAGAGTCGATTGCATGTATCTCTGTATACTACTTCGTTTTTACAGGACACAACACTCTCTTAATAGTGGTGTTAATGCAACATTTCTTATTAAACTATTCAGTGACTAGCTTTGAGGCTGAGGCTATATCTTAGATCCTAAGTTATTAACTGAACATATTTTGGACTCTAGTTCTTTGTTTTATCGAAGAGAAAGGTTTGTATAATTATAAGAATCTAATTTATGAAAGGTCTATCATAAGATTATTAGTTAAAACATAATTTGAAAATGTGGTTTGTTTCAATTAAACAAAAGTATATATTAAACTTCAGATATCTTTAAAATTGGTAGGACTCTTAACCACCCTTAAGGGATTGGCTAAAAAAAGCTAATTTAAGAATCCTGATGTATACAATTTTGACATAATAAAGTAATTGCTTGCTGTATTTCATAATAAGAGTATAATATTTTTAAGGAATTATAATTCTACTTATTCCAATTTTAGTAATTTGGTTACTCATTTAACATTTTTATTGTTCCAAAAGAACACAGGCTGATATAAAGATTATTAAAAAATACATAATTATATGTATAAAAATATTATAAATAGTTTGTTACAGGCATGGTACAATTAATACTGGTAAATTAATATAATCGTGGCTGACAGATGATATATGTATAAATTTTCAATAAAATGAGAAAAAAAGAGAGAAACATGCTTTTGTGGGGCCTTTGTTCCAGAACTTGAGTGGACTCTGATGTGACAGACTCCTACTTGTTTTTTCCACAAGAACATGTAGAATTTGCTGCTCTAGAACCATTAGTAAGAGTGCATTAGTAATTGCTTATCTCTAAGGCTATCTTTGCTGAAACTAATAGTAAAATTCTTATGTGACTTTTATTTCCAAGTATATATGTATGTCTGATAATATGTCGAAGGCAGCATTTCTTAATTATATTCTACCTCTCTATGGCTTTGTCAGGAAATGGAAGAGTAGCTTCATTTTGAATCTGAGGAAGCAATGCTTATAATCAGAGTCCAGGTGAGCTTGCCGGAGGGGCAGGGTGGGGGCAGGGGGACTAAAGCCCACAAAAATTAAATACTTATCCATGGTGACCCAAAAAAATCATTAGGCCTAAATCCTTTGTTCCTGAGATAAGCCCTCCTTTTGCTTTCATTTATGATGTTATATGCCTCCCTGTGGTACTTTCTGAACGTACCTCTCAGTGCATGCTTTGGCATGGCTAAATTTATTGAGGCTGTTAACTGGACCTTGAAATGCACGTTCCACTTCGTGGCGTTAGGCAGATTCAGATGTAAAATCTGAACTGCATCCTTATGGCCACGCACTGACTTTAATTCTTTTGGACAACTTCGACTTGATATCACTGGAAATTCTTTGCACGGATCATGAGCAGCATGTGATCCCCAAACTCTTCTCAGCTCATTACAATCTTTCATCTCTCCTAGGGCATCTGAACTGGGTGATTTTTTCCCATTTATGCTTAATCATTGAAAAAACACTTAACTGTATGAAAACAAGTTACAACAGAAATAGAAAAAAATATTCACAAAGTGCTTGTACTGCTTTTTCTTGGCTTACTTGCTCAAGGTGAGTTAACTGCAAAGTTACCAACTCACTGCTAATGAGATTGTCTGAAATCTGCGGCCCACCCCATTCTTGCTTCAGAGGGGTCCTGTGCTACCGAAGTTTTTCTATGGCACAAGCATTGTTCTTCCTTGTATCCGTGGCTATGTCTGTTAAGACCTTTTATACAATAGCCTCAGAACTCTGGTTGCAATTAGAGTTTTGATTAGCTGTCAGTGATGTCATAGCCATGGCTATTTTAAATCCACTGTGCTAAGTGTTTTCCTTTTCTTAATGTACTGTAGAAATTCCATTTCTTGACAGCAATAAGACACTTCAGGCAGTGTGTTTCAGGGCCAATATTGCACTTCTCATGGAGTTAAGACACTTGGCCTTCAGCCTCATGACTTATAACACAATCTGAGTTATGCTATAATCACCCAGATCTATACATGGCCTGTTGTGTTTTATTGCTTAAATGGAACCTGTCCCAGTGCCTCATCAACTGACAAGGTGGGAATATAGCCCCAAATGACTGTTCAGATTCCCACTGGGAGTTGCATTTGGTCAGATCTTCAGCATTTCAGGGGTTGCACTGAAATTCTGAAGGCCTTTGGTACACTTACCACACAGCAGAAATCAACCCTCCAGCATCTCAGGTCTCGCTGCCAGACTGCCCAGCTTAGGTTGCCAAATATCTCCCCTCAACATATTTATTGAACTTTAAAACAGCAGAACAGCATTGAATGAAGTCCAGTAATTTTTATAGGATATATTTAGTCACTAGACTTTGAAGACTCTTCCAACATTAATTATAAAGTTTCTGTGTCTGGATAACATATTGTTAACAGTTATTTTGCAAGTGCTAATGGCAAGATGGAAGATTTCCAATAATTTTATTGAGGAAGTAGCAATTAAAATGAGCACTATAGGGTACATACAAAATAAAAATAATCTTGCAAACATGTCACTGTACTTTATGACAAAAATGGGGATATACTCCTTATTTCCAAATACATATGATTTTTGCATTTCCACCTTTTTTGTTAGAGAATCAAGTGATCTCTTTTGTTTGTTTGTTTGTTTGTTTGTTTGTAATATTTAAAGGCAGTGTAAAATGCCAGTGCTGCAGGCTGGTTTGATATTATTTACCACAACATCATGAAATGATTTAAAGACAAGTTGTTATCCATATTTCTTTCAATAACAAAATCACTAAAATGAGATCATTGGCTTTGTGTGACAATTTATGACTCTGGAAATGCATGAGCTGTCATTTCTAAAGAATTTCAAAGACCTTATCAAGCATAGTTTTCCCTCCAGAGTTCTCTTGTATGCCCACCCATCTTCCAAACTCACCCTACCACAGTCGGCCAGCAGCTTTGGGTTGTTAGCCTGTCAGAACACCAAGAGCAGAATGATTGACAGTGGGAAGCAACAGGCGAGATAGAGAGTCCTCCGGTACATATGGTATCAGAGGCAAGACAGAGAGTGAGTGCTAAAGGGACTTGCTCAAGGTCATACAGATGGGGAGTACTAAATGGTGCATGTGGACTCTGGGTCCAGGAGTGTAACATCTTCATTATATCATTTCTAATCATTTTAAAGTTAGAGCACAAATTGTTGGTTGCAGAATCAATTCCACTAGAATCAAAATGAACTAATTTTCTGTCAGTTTGCTGCTATTATATTTTGAAAGGGATTTTAAACAAGGAGTTACAGGTGCCTTCCAGCTTTACTTGATCACTACTTCTTTATTTAGGCATTTCCTGACTGCTATATAGCCTATGCCTGGGTTTCTCTCATTAATTTGGAGAAATTATTATTTTCTTTTTACCTGAAGTACCATCTATATTTTCCATATTGATTTAAATCTGTAATTTGAATGCTTATCAACATTGGCTAATGATATCAAAATTATGCTGTAATATTACTACTTGAGATTTTCTACTAAAATATTTTCCTTTCGGGTCTGCTTTTCTGGGATTGATGTATACTTTCCTTGGTCTTCCTTTGTGGACCATTTTTCTTTTTAAATCCTTTTCTCTGAAGGATCAGAAAAGAGCAGTGAGATCAAGAAGTAGTTCTTCTCACTCAGAAACAATAAACATACAGAAACTGAAGTTATTCAGTTTTTCATCCACTTTTGCTAAATCAAAAGTATTAAAAAAAAACATTTTAAAGGGTCAACTCAGAAAGGATTTTCTACTTTTTTTTAAATTTAGGTAGGTATTTTTAGAATTAATTCTTAATTTTCATATTACTTTATTTACTCATTCTTATGAATCTTAAATATTAAAACAGATTATTAGATTAATTTTTAGCTTTTTAAGCTCTTTTGTTTAATAATACATTAATGGCATAGACATTTCAGTTAAATAATTCATTTCTAGAGATTCCTGCTCTAACCAAAAAGCCAATACTCTTTTAGGCTGCTGTCCTTTGGGAGGATTTGGTACTTGTTGATTTATTACTTCTTATGAGAGGATTTACTTTTGTTATTTGTTGCTTAGTAGATATTCTTGCTTCATATTGAATGAATATATTACTTCTTCGTAGAGGAAAAAGTATGTCCTTTTTGTTTTATGCTTAGTGTTTTATATTATATTTTTATCTAATGGATGCTTCCCTCTCCCAAATTGCTTACAAACTGGTGGAAATTTGAAGTTATGTATTGAATTCATGACATATATTTTTTTATTTAAGAAAAGTAATCCCAATTCTTGAGTCACAGAAGCCCTGCGTTTAGAAAAGAATTATTGGTTATATGTAAATTACACTGAAAAAAAATTTTTCTGATCTTCCAAGCAATTGTTAAGAGTGAGCATGAAAGAGGGAAAAGCTTCCATATATGAACCAATATCAGGGAGTAGATGGTAAACTTCCAGTGAATTTAAGCAGAAAATGTCACTTTTTAATTTGGCTAACATACCTCAAAGAATAGTATAAAATTAATTTTTAAACATAAGATTTTAAAACTAGAAGTAAAACTTGTATAGAAGGAATTTAATTGCTGAGATGACTTTGGAAAATAAAATAATTTTCCTGTTGGTGGTTGGGCCCCCTAGGAGCCAATTAGTGAATTCTTAATCAAAATTATGCATCAGGTCCTGAAACAGTTAACCTCCCAAAGGTACAACTTATCCCCAGAATGGATGTAAGTACGCTGCAACTGAATGAGTGTCATTAAAAAGAGTGTAGAATAATTGTTACCTATACAGGAGTCACTGGAAAAAAACAGGATTTATCTGTTACTGACACTGAAAGTTTTTATGAACACTCCAGAAATCTTGATTCTTTCCTTTTTATTTCATTCCATGTCCTCATGACGCTGTAGCTGTCCTATCAGATATTAAGAACCAAGGTTTGGACTAGACCCAGTATAATCAATGAGAGGCAGAGTCCTCTAGAGTTTGATGCTTTTGGCTTAAAAGACTGACAGATCTGAGTTTGATTACTGTCTCCACCTTCCTTTCTATGCATATTTGGAAAATCAGGTGTATATGATTTCCTTTTACTATATTGCTGCTAGATGGAATGGTAAGACAATTATAGGGACCAAAAGGTCGGACCACATTTTCAGGATATATTAAAAATATGAAATATCTTATTTTCTTTTTTTATGGAAGGAACTCTTTATAACAATAACCTACCTGTTTCATGATCTTGTCAAATTATCTATGTAGAAAATTTTTGAAAATGCTCTTATTGAAAATGTGCTAGCTATGGCAAAAAACTTCTAGATGATTGACAGAAGCTTTTCTTCTTCTTCCAAGGCATACAGCCAGATGACATTCCCGAGATTGTCTTACACTTACGCTTAGTGATGTGCAACATTTCTAAGCCTGGTGCATAAAAACCATGGTAGATTCTCTATGCTCTTTTTCTTCACATGAATTGATGCAGTACGGTAACCTTGGAAGCTTTGTGTTAAGCTTGTGGAGTCACAAGATGGAAGGATACCAGAACTCTAAATCAGTGCCCAAGGTAAGCCCCAGTTAATCAGAACACTCATTTTGACTGTACATGAATGAGAAATAAGTGTGTGAACCATTATAAGCTTTGTTTTGTTTTGTTTTGTTTTTACAGCAGCAAGTATTACAAATATTACAAATATTACAAGTATTACAAATATTCTTTCTAATTAGAATCTGGGTTAGAATTTATTTTCTTTTACAATTTATTGTTTATAAAAATTAGAAGTGCTGTTTGTCAGCTTTCAATGATGTCATTGCAAATGAGCGAGTTTACATTGAATAAGTTTATCTGTCTGACCATATTGTCACTACACTTATTTTTACTGTTTTCTACCATCCCTGAATTTACTAAAATACACAAACAAACTAGTCCAATTTCAATTGTCTTTCACCAAGGCCGCATATTCCCCTATACCTACCCTGCCACTGGAATTCTGCCTAAAATGAAACAGCAACAGAACAGAGGTCAAGAACTTAGAAGGATTCATATGGGGGAAATCAGGTACAGCTTGATTTAATATCAATATTTCATGTGTTCAGAGAGTGGAGTTTCAGGCTACAAGATAACAGCCCATCATTTTTATGCCCTTCCATCTGTGAAAAGCTGTTCCTCAAAGCACGGTATATGAACAACATAGCAGCTTTTCATTTTAGGCACCACATTTTGAAAAAAGAGAGATCTTTTGATGCATAACCAGACTCTGAGGATAATTGAAATCTATGGAGTTTTAAGGCCAGGCTCATAAAGAATGCAGATTTCTCCCTGAGACATATTGCTGGGGAAAGGTACAGAATACAAATCTTCAACATAATGAAAACTTTGCCTTCTGCAAAGGTTATACCATCTACTATCTGCCAGTGAAAAAAACACGTTTGCACATTTAAAAGACAGTAGAATAGGAGGAGCTGTGGGGATAGTATAACAGTGTAAAAGAAGAGAATTGGTGGGGCAAGGTCATGAATGAGTGGGACACTCTATAGTAGTGAAAATACTTTGAATGATACTACAATGATGAATACATGTCACTATACATTTTTCCAAACCCATAGAATACACAATACCAAGAATGCTTCCTATTGTAAAATATGAACTTTAGGTGATTATGATGTGTCAGTGTAAGCTCATCAGTTGTAATGTACCATTCTGGTAGGGGATGTTGATAATGTAGGAAACTGTGAATGTGTGTGGGGCAGGGAGTAAATGGAAAATCTCTGTACCTTCATCTTAATTTTGTTGTGAACTTAAAAGAAATAGTCTTTACAAATTTTTAAACAAAATCAAAGATGTAATGCATTTAAATTTACAGGGTGAAGTTTTGTTTTAAAAGTATAAATAATAATAATGGAATAGTAATGGAAACATGACATACTAGAACTTATGGGATATAGCAGAAGCAGTTCTAATAGGAAGGTTTATAGTAATAAAATGACTACATTAATAAGCAAGAAAGATCTTAAATAAGTGACATAATTCTATGCCTTAAGGAACTAGAAAAAAAAACTGAGTCCAAAGTTAGCAGAACTTTAATTGAATGAATGAAAATAATTATATGATCATATCAGTAAACACAGAAAAAGCATTTGACAAAATTCAACATTCACTTATGATAAAAAGTCTTAACAAATTAGTCATAGAAAGAAAATATCTCAACATAACAAAGGACATATATGTCAAGCTCACAGCTAACATCAAAGTCAATGGTGAATGGTTGAAAGCTTTTCCCCTAAGATCAGGAATAAGACAAGGGCACCCTTTCTCTCCACTCCTATTTAACATAATACTGGAAATTCTAAGTAGAGCAATCAGATAAGAAAAGGAAATAAATGGTATCAAAATTAGAAAGGAAGAAGTAGAATGGTTTCTATTTGCAGATGCCATGATTTTATATAGAGAAAGTCCTAAAGACTCAACCCAAAAACTGTTAGATCTAATCAATGAATTTAGTAAAGTTGCAGGAAACAAAAGTAACAGAAAAATCAGTAGCATTTCTATACAGTAACAATGATTTTTTTTTTGAAACAGACATAAAGATACCAATCCCATTTATAACATCAAAAACAACAAAATAATTAGAAATAAATTTAACTAAGAAGGTGAAATATCTCTACTCTGAAAACTACAAGATGAAAGAAATCAAAGAAGACACAAATAAATGGAAAGGTCTCCCATATTCCGGGATTGGAAAATTAATACTGATAAAATGTAAGCCACTTATAGATGCAATACAATTCCTATCACGATTCCAATGCATTTTTTACAGAAGTAGAAAAAACACTCCTAAAATTAATATAGAACCACAAAAGACCCCATAAGCCAAAGAAATTCTGAGAAAGAAGAACAAAGGAAGCATCACATATCCTGATTTCAAGCTGTACTATAGTCATCAAAACATCATGGTACTGGCATAAAAACAGACAAATGGAACAATGGAACAGAATTGAGAGCCCAGAAATCAATGCAAGCATACTCAGTCAACTAATACTTTTCAAAGGAACCAAGAATACCTAATGAAGAAATGACAGTCTCTTCAATAATTTGTGCTGGGATAATTGGATATTCACATGTAAAGGAATGAAACTGGACCCATATCTTACATTGCTCATATAAATTAACTCAAATTGGATTAAAGATTTAAATATAAGACCTAAAACCATGAAACTCTCAGGAATAAAACTCCTAGACATGAGTCTTTGATATTTTGGATATGACACCTAAAACACAAGCAACAAAATAAAAATAAAGTGAGACTATCAAACTAAAAAGCTTCTGCACAGCAAAAGAAACTATCAACAACGTGAAAGACAACCTATGGACTGGGAAAAATATTTGCAAGCTATACATCTGATAAGATGTTAATGTCCAAAATATATAAAGAACTCATACAACTTAATAACAAAATAAAAATAAAAATAATCCAATTAAAAAATGGGCAAAAGACCTGAATAGACATTTTTCCAAAAAAGATATATAGTCAACAGGTGCATGAAAAGGTGTTCAACATCATTAGGGAAATGTAAATTAAAACCACAATGAGATAGCACCTCACTCCCGCTAGAATGACCATCATCAAAAAGACAAAATGTTAGCATTGTATGTGGAGAAAAGGGAACTATTGTGAACTTCCGGTGGCATTTTAAAGTGGTACAGCCTTTGTGGAAAACAGTATGAGAGTTCCTCATAAAATTAGAAATAGAACTACTATGATCCAGAAATTCCTCTTCTAAAAATATATCCAAAGGAAATTCAAACACTAACCCAAAAAGTATCTGCACTCCCATGTTCATAGAGGCATTATTTACAGTAGCCAAAAAACATGGAAACAACCTGAGTATCTATCAATGGGTAAATGGGTAAAGAAGTTGTAGAAGGTAGGTGGATAGATAGATAATAGATAGACAGATGATGATAGAGAAATACATAGATATATAGGTGATAGATAGATAGATAGATAGATAGATAGATAGATAGATAGATAGAGATAGATAGATCATTATTCAGCCATAAAAAAAAAATGAGAAAATCCTACCATTTACAACAACATGGATAAACCTGTAAGGCAGTATGCTAAGTGCAATAAGTCAGAGAAAGACAAGAACTATACGATCTCATTTATATGTGGAATCTAAAAAAAAATAAAATCAAACTCTTAGAAAAGATCAAACATGTGGTTACTAGAGGCAGAGGGTGGGGCATAGGGGAATTGAAGGTAGTCAAAAGGTACAAACTTCCAGTTGTAAGTAGTAGGGATGTAATTACAACATGATGGCTACTGCCAACACTGATGTATAATATGTAGGAAAGTTGTACTGAGAGTAAATGCTAAGAATTCTCTTCACTGAAAACTCTCTTCTTTTCTTTCTTTTTATTATATCTATATAAGAGAAAGGATGTTAGCTGAACTTATTGTGATCATTATTTTATAATACATGCAAATCAAACTATATTTTAAACTTAGTGATGTATGTCAACTATTTTTCAATAAAACTGAAAAAATTTAAAAGGAAGTCAAAAATATAATACATTTAAATTTATGGGGTGAGCCTAACATTTCTCTTTCAATTATTGGTAAGTCAAACAGCAAAAAAAAAAAAAAAGAAAGAAAGAAATCAATAAATACATATGGATAATTTAATTACCAACCTCTATCTAAAAGACATATGTAAAACCCTGAATGCAACCATTTGAGAATATGGAAGAGTTACAAAAATTAATCAAATACTAGGTCATAAAGCACATATCAACAAATTTCAAAAAATATCACACTCATCACATGCTTTGAATACAATATAATTAAGAAGTCAATAACAAAAAGATAAAATGTTTTCATATGTTAGAATTTTAAAAACATTTCTAAATAATCCATGGTTCAAAAGATAAAGTTAATGAAAATATAGAAATACTTGGAACAGTAATAAAAAAAAAACCACATAGAACTAAAACTAAAAAAAAACAAATTTACAGGGTGAGGTTTTGTTTAAAAAGTATTAGTAATAATAATAATACTGATAAATACCATTAAATCAAGTACCACTGTAAAACAGCAAAAGCATAAAATAGGAATGGATCCATATTTTCTTATTTCTAGCAGAATTCTTAGAATAATGAAAATCACTAGAAGAATCAGAGGTCTTTATCTCTGTCTAGCTTCCTATCACTTCTGTGGCATTGTAGGAAGTATCAAGGCAAAACTTGGACCACGGTTCTCAGGTACCATCCCAGGTCAGAGACTCAGGCAGGTATCTAGCTTCCTATTAAGGCACTCAATAGTACTGATAAATCTTAAAATCCTGGGGAAACTGTGGCAACAATAAAACCAATCAGTCTGAGGATGGCTCTTGCAGCTCCAAGCTTGTGGATAGAACTGTTGCTTCCTTTAGTATACTTTTGCAATCACATTTTACCATGGGAAGGCCTCTCTCTGTGATGTCCATGTGAATAATTCATTTACTTCATAATTCATATAGGAGCATCTTTTCAGAAAAGTAGCACATTTGTTGAGTCATACCTAAATCATAACAACATAAAAATTTCAACAAGAATACATTTTTAAATGAATCACCTTTGTCCCAAAGATAATTCATCACATCTCTCTATTATGAATTATAAGCTACTTCAAAATGTTATTCAAGGGAATCATAGAATATCTTTTTAAAAAATCTTCTTAAGTATAAAGAGGTAGATTTCTGAAATTTTTTTTTGAGTCACCATTTATCCATTCATTTATTCAACTTTAACTGAACCCCTAGTATATTCTAGGACCTGGCTACTATAAAGCCTCAAGGAATAAAAAAATAATAAACAAACAAGTAAATAAATAAACCAAAGTAGCTAACTATTGTTGGATATCATGAAATGATATGAAGTGCTGAATATCCATGGTTTTGTTTAATCCTCACAATAATGCTATAAAGCCAGTAATATTAGGCCCTTGTTTTCCAGATGAGCAAACTGAGGCTTAGAGTGGTTAAGATACCTACCTAAGCTAGTAATGTCTCCAATAGTCTCCTCTGGGCTATTACTATATACTCTGTTGGAGGGGGAAAATGTGCCAAGCAAGTAATTTGAATGTATCAAGAGTGCACAAGGTGGAGCATAGCAGAGGGAGAGAACAACTGTGCCCTGCAGAAGTGGAAAAAAGAGGTGCTATCATACAGGGGTTGCTGGATGGATGTTCAGAAACAGACATTGCAAGCAGAGGGGAATTGTTTTTCAAACCCAAAAAGGTATGAGATGGTGCACCAGTGATGAGATTATCAGCATGAAGATTAGGCTGAGAAGTAGGTAAAAGCCTACTTCTGGTTAAGAATGCTAAATGTGTAACATATTGAAGAGGTCCTTAAGCAGAGATGCTGGGTAGATTTCCCCTACTCTCTGCAACCCCAACAAAACTGTATTACAGAGAACGGACAGAAGTGGGGCATTGTTGATGCTTGGGCAGAATGATGACCTTTGTACTTTCATTTTTTGTTTTGCTTCTGAGGGTATTATTTCAGAAGAAAGAGTGAGAGTTAATGTCTTCTGGAAGCAGCCATAAATAAAGCATAATGACATCTTCTGTGTATTAAAGGCCTACTATGAGCTAGTCACTATATTTGCGATTTTGCATATGTTATTTTACTTAGTCCTCAAAACTATTTTTGCAGTTGTGCTACATTTGTATTCTATTAGTAGACATCTATAGGGAAAAATATTACCATTTAATTGATGAGGAAATTATGGCTCTAAGTGTTAAAATACTTACCCAAGATAATACAACTCCAAGTAGCCAAAGAATGAGCTCCTATTATGTTCTGAACAAGGAAAGTAGAGTTAGGTGTTTTTTGTAATTTTCCAAATGACTTCATTGAGATGTATAAGTTCTGGCATGTCTGGTTTTTAGAAAGTCTCAATATTTTTGTAATTACACTTAATATTTGGCAAACATTGGTCAGAATGGATTTTTACTCTTCCCCTTTTCGAAAATAATTTTGCAATTGCAGTATATTCATATCGCACCAAACTCTAAGGGAAAATACCAGTGACACAGAACAACTCTTTTAGATTAATAGAACCCCACACAGCAAATCTAAAGAGATTGTGTAGTGCTATCACACAAACACATTTTTTATATTGAGTTCTGGAATTACACACTGACTGCTTGCCATTCTCTGCAGTGGGAGTTCAGGCAGTATCCAGCCAAACTAAAATAGACTTTGTAAAATCAAATTGATTTTTTTTTTTGTATTTGCCCTCAGTGTAGCACCATTTCTCATATACTTGAAGCTGACCTAAGTTTGGGAAATTTGCCAATCAATTGTTCAGGCTTCTTTATTTTATAACCCATAGAATACTACTGACCAACACAGGAAAACATCTGTTATAAAGAAAGCCAAAAGCTACTAAGAATTTAATAATAGATGGTCACCTTGTCCTTTTTTATAGGCACTCCAGAGTTGAATATTAAATTCAATCAACCCAGTTATCTTTAATTAATTACACTCTTCTATGGGTTGATGCCTCACTTTGTCCAAATTTTTACAAGGTAAAGAGAATAATTTGCCTAATGATTTCAGCATTTGGAGTAGAGTTGGGGAGAGGGGGTTAGCAGATACAGCACCACTCTTTTTCACTCCTTAGCAGAGGGTTGAAGTTCAGCCAGAGGTCTTGTATAATAGGAGTTTTTAGAGGATATTTAGTGAGGTCCCTATTGGAACGTTATCTATATTGCAAACAACCGTACATCATTTGGTAATCGTGGGCAAGTTTCAGCTTGGGAAAAACCTCATGTTGATTAGCTTTATGTAAAATGGAGAGATCCCAGTTTTGAGGATGCCAACATACTTTTATTCTATCAAATCCCACATGTCAGGCAGGATTATCTAGTGGAGGAGTAGAGGTAGGGGAAAGGGAGAGAAGCTCTCAGCCATCCCTGGATACCAGGAGGTTTTCACACTCCCTTCTTGGCTAGTGTATAAAATGAGGGGGTGGTCTCCATAGTCTCCAATGTCTTTTAAAGCTTTAACATGCTGTCTTCTTAAACCCTGTCACTTGTTCTCTCAACATGAAGGCGAGACTTGAGCTGTTCATCCTGAATGGCCAGGGAAAGTTTCCAACAGGTTACCTGCTGCTGTCGTCACGGACAGGGCTCAATTCTCCATGCTCCTGACATTTGGATGCAGCTAGTACCACTCCCATGCAGCCAATGGGTGCTCACATTTGCAGAAATGGCCTGCCCACCCAAGCTGCGCTGCAGCCCTCCATTTTTATTATTTTAGTTTTTATAACAAATTTGCTCTGGTCTGCTAATTTGGTGGCTTTTAATCTTTTGGAGACACAACCCATAGTAAAAAACAAAAATACAGTCGATGCATAGCTATGCACAAACACAATTTATATGAAATTTTCACAAAACAACCCATAACATTATTCTATTTGATGCCCTTTGATAGTTTTTCTATCTTATTTTCTTTTGAAAAAGTGCTGATTGTAACCCACTAAATTAATATTTCACTATAGATCATGACCTACAGTTTGACAAGCATCGTTCAGACCATTTTAACTGAATTAGACACTTATTTTTATTTCATTTTCTCTTCTCAGAGACAATGTAAAACCTTTAAGGACAAGGACACTGCATGAGAGTGTTCTTGTACTAAATACGGCAATAAATGAATTCAAAATGGAAACTAGAGACATTTCCTTGCAATCAGTATTACTGCAGTACTATAAAAAAGCTAGCCTGCATCGTCAGCAGGATTATTGCATGTCATCGAGGTCCTGGAATCATACCTGAAATTCACAGAGTTAGAGAACTTCCACTCAGAACTCAGGTTTTGTTTCTGGAAAATAAGCAGTGATGAAATTTCTCACCATTTCTGGTATTCTCACTCATTTCTGCTTAGTCGTGTTTATTGAACTTCAAGTTATAGCAAGAGAATTTTTCCAAGTCTAGGCACTTATTAGCATGTATGTCTTCTATTTTAAAAAATTTAAGTTCTATACATACTTTGTTAACTGAATTGTATCATATCTTTTTCTTCATGCTTTTCACAATTAAAGATATGTTTTTAAGGAAACCAGAAAACATTCACTTATGTTTAATAATGATTATGGTTGTTGGTGTGCACTTCTTTGATCTGTTATAAAAGTTCAGTGGTTGCAAAGCAATCGCAGAAAAATTTCCCAATATTTTTTCATAAATCTTAACTATGAGTTAAGAGTGTTTTATGGATGGATGACTCGGGGATCAGCATGCTTAAACTCCTTGCACAATGTCAAGCTAGGCATAGAAGAACAATATTCAGGAATTCAGCTCCTAATAAAATTCTCTGTGTAAATAAACCTATTCTATATTAAGGCACTTGATAAGAATCTGAGTGTAATATATTTTTATTTAAGCTTTTTCAGTTTCTGAAGGTGTGACTGGTTATAACATGGTGCTGAAGAGAAAATACACAGGATCCCTCCATAAACTGTTTCACTGCCACAGGCTGTTTTTCTGTATCCTTAATTCACCCACATTTGTTCATTCTTTCATTAGGTCATCCACAAACACACGTTGAGTGTCAACCATGTGGCAGGCACTACCCTTGGCAAAAAAAAAAAAAAAAAAAAAGATGGGTTGAAGGCATTTAAAGATATATAAGACATGCTCTTGGTCCTTAAGGAACTTATGAGTCTACAAAGTCATAAATCACTATGATAACAACTGCCAGTTGTTGGCACAGTTGTTACCTGTACTATGTATGTCAGCAATTTAAATAACCAATTTAATAAAGTCAAATAATTAAAGAAAAGACTAAGAAGGTTCTGGTACTACTTAAAAAAAAACAAAAACAAAAACAAACAAGGAACCTTGGAAGAGAAAATCCAACAAGCTTCCAAACAGAAATATTAGTTAACAGGAATTTAACTTTTCTATAAAAGGTGACTACTCAAGATATCTACTAAACATTAATAGAAAGAATATGGGAGGCTTCTGATGAGAATGGAGAGCTGGGGTGACTATTATAAAAGGACAGAAATCCTTTGTCTTGAAGTAGTTGTTAAACATTCATGAATTCTTATTTTAATAATAGTTAGGGAGAAATGCAGACAATAATCTTGCCACAATTTTACTGTAAATCTGTATGTCATCAGCAGAAGAATGAATTTTAAATGTATTTTGACAGATAGCTTTGACCAGTGAGAATATTAAATATTAAAAAGAAAGGGATCTGATGAGAGGAGCATTGGGGAACACATGAGAAAACTGGATCCCAGTTCAACTCAAAGATTCTAACAACATCAACTGCGGAGAAGCAAGTGCTGAGAAACAATACCTTTCTGAAGGATTCAACCATTAAAGCAAATTTCATTCCACTGATTGCTCTTCAGGCATAGAAAACAGGGGACAGATAAAGGCCTCCTGGAATTTCATGCAAGGTTAGCTGACCTTTTTGGTGTATAACAATGAGAAGAGAGAAACAGAAAACACTCACACACATACTGCTGGAAGGATGCTGACCCAACTAGAAGACTCTGATTCACTGGGAACTCAAATAGTTGACCTAAGATAGTATGCTAAAACAAGTCTCACAGGGGAAATGGAATCTAGCTATCGGATACATTTACAGTGTACAATTATGTCTCTTTTTGTTGGAAGAAACTCTTATAAACCTCAATTACAAGGCTCAGAAACAGTGATTTACTTTTAGCTTAATTCTTAAACAATATCGGTAACATGTTGAGTTATTAAAGAAACTTCACCTTCCAAAGAAAATAAATGGTATCTCAAAAAATAAATTCAAAAGCCTAAACAATATGAAAAAATTCTAATTTTGTAGTAACAAAAAAAATTAATTTCTGATAACAAGAGGCTTTTCTTTAGCTTAATAAGGTATATGATGATGATGGTAATGATGATGATGATGATGAGTGGCCAGTATGAATGGAGATTCAGAGACATGAGTACTCATATTTATCTTGCTTATTTCTAGATAAATTAATGGCTTGTATCTACATAAAAATATGCATTTCTTTTCTCCTAAAGTTCTGCTTCTAAGCATTTGCTTAATCCAAGAATAGAACCATAGATATGCTCAAATGTTGATTTATAAGGATGTTTCTTACAGCGTGACTTCTAATGGAA